>CM072822.1:14276083-14978428 GCA_036937905.1 Salvia rosmarinus | reverse complement strand
GCTAGTCATTTGTCCAATCAAAAGGCTGCAATGGGTGGTGGATTAGATTCATTACTCTTGGATGGCATGTATGATCAGGGATTGTTCAACATCATACAAGCACTACCAAGATGAGTGGCGGCAGTGCCAGCAGTGTAGCATTGCCCGTTCCTGGGACAAGTAAAACTCCTGTATTAGCACTCCCCGCACCCGATGGCACAGTCCATACATTCGGACAAGACCCGTTCGCTGCATCGTTGAGTATTCAACCCCCTGCATACGTGCAGATGGCTGATATGGAGAAGAAGCAGGGTCTGCTAGCGCAGGAGCAGATGGTGTGGCAACAATATTCCAGAGAAGGCATGCAAGGCCAAACCAGTTTTGCTAAGATTGGCACAGCTGGGTATTATGCTCCGGGTGTGCAACCCATGATGCCTTATGGAATGCCACCAGTAAACGGGGCGGGAGTGCCACCTACCGGGTACTCATACGGTCCTTTCTAAATTTTGTGTATATGTCTCCATACAATAGTAGATTACTTTTCTTTCAGTTATCATAATATTCCAATGTATTTTATGTGGTTTAGTTCCAACTACATGACTTTGGAGAAAGAGGGGTGGTTAATAGTTGTGGGGGATTCTTTGTGCATGGAATCCTATAATCCACTTATGTCATCTCTCACCATCTTTGTAAACTTGTCTGATGACATTAATGCATATGGTGCTCATTTCAGAAAACTATACCAGTCATGTTCATGACCATTTACAAGAACCTGATTAGTTATTGGTATGCATTTTCTATATTCCCCCTTCTATGCTTCTTATATTTGCGATTTGTTAATTATTATGTCAATAGACATCTTTTTCAGCTAATAGTTTTACATAGCTGTTTGTAAGCCTGCCGCAGAAAGAGTTACAATGTAGGAGGTCATGGTACTGTATTGGAGTATAAAAGTTTGTCTGCTGAGGTTTATTTCTGTGTTTCAGAATTCTCTTGCGCTTGCTGTGGAGAGCCAGTGATTATCATCGTGTTTTTTTCTTTTTTGAAATTTAGATGCCTTGATAGTATCTAAATTTGGCGGTATGCATTTCTCTAAGGTGGTGTTTACTTTGCATGATTAGGTTGGATAGATAAAATTAATCCAACCTAATCAAGTGTTTACTTTTAAGGATTAATATTTGAGGATATCCCAAAGCCCAGGATTATTTTAATCCTTTGAATTTTTCTTCATTAATTTTAATCCAACCAATTTAGGTAGGATTCGAATAATCATCCAAATAAAGAGAGAATTATTTTTCCCAATTTTAATCCTTCACTAATCCTTTGTAGTAAACAAATGATTGATAGATACAAATTATCTTATCACACATTTAATCCATCAAATAATCAATCATTCAAAATGTTAATTATGCAAAGTAAACACCACCTAAAGGTTCTCGTGGATATATCCAATGCAAATCAATGCTAAATTGGAATGTAGCACTCAATGTGACATCTTGCTTAAGTTGTAATTAGATACAAAGCTCTTCGTTTGATATTTGGCCAACTTGAGCTTAGTTGGCCAATTATCCAACTGACCGATCATCATGGAATTTAATTGCTAATTATCCAGAGGGGTCAACACTCCTAGAATTGCCTAAAATAATTGACATTTCTGGATGTATATCAGTCAACTCTTTGATTTTAGATTAATTTTATCCATACCATCTTTTTTCTTTAGTAGAGTAACCCGTCAAATGGGTATTAGACACGTATATGTCACAAGTTGTTGTGATCCATTTAATTTAGAAGTTAGGGTATTTAGGAGGCACTTGGTATGATGAAATCAAATGAAGGTAGGAATGCAATGGAGACAGGAAAGGAATTACTATTATCATAGGTTAGAAAAATAATTGATTATGCCTAATTTAGTATGAATAGTAAAATGATGATTTTTGGAAAAGATTATACCAAACAAAGGAATGGAGGTATGAATCACCAATTTATTCTCTCATTCATTTAATCATACTAACTAGGTGCCTCCATGGTGCGTGGAGTATTACTTCATATTTGGGCTCAAGGCTTGTTATGGAAAAGGTAAATCGGCCAGCTAATTTTATTTTGATCAAATTTCGGCCATCAGTTTGAAGCCAACTACATGTTATTTTTGTTAAATTTTTTATAGTTCTTACATTGTGTGTAGCATTCATGGATGTCAATCCAACGAAATTGAAAATTAAGCGAAATAAACCAAAAATAAGTCAGGCCCCAAATTTATAGTCTGAACCTTATTGGCCCAAACCAAATAGTTTGATTCCGATAGAGTTGACTTAAAATTGAGTAGGTTGGTTTGATTAAGATCCATAGTAGCATTTACAAATGAACAAATTAAACTAGAAGAATGGACTTACAATTAGTTATTATAAGTAAAGCATAACAATATTCTGGTAGAAAAGAAAGTGAATAAAGAAGAACAATGTAAATTAATTCGGATGGTTATGCCATTTAATTCACGTCCACTAAGAATTGGAGAAAATATTCCAATAGAAAGATATTTATCTTGCTTTTGGCCAAACGTATTTTTATGGGTGAAAAATAACTTCCCTCCCGTCTACATCACACGGATTAAAGAGTCAATTTTGATTTATTCTCCTAATGGCATACACATTATTTGACACAATGATATAAAATTTGTTTAGTTTTAGAGTATGATAAGGATAGCAACATTTCAATCCCACTATTGCACTTAACCCCACTATCCTTAACCAAACAAATGACTTATCTTATGTTCATAACAACTTCTGAATCATAATCCAATTGGATTCTTATCTCTTACCAGAAATAAAATATATTAACATCACTAAGCAAACTCGAATTCATAGCTTTTAGTGTTGAATATTGTGTCTTTTTAAGGGAAATTTTCTAACCAGGGGCTTAGTTTAATTGTGAAAAGAGTGCTATTCAAGCAAAAGTAGCTTTAACTTTTAATAATAATTTTCTTGGACATGACTTTTAATTGAAATTTTCGTGCTTTTCTTGCTGCAGTTTTTCAATGCCTAACCCAACTTGGACATTGTCTTGTTTAAAGACTAATGAATAATAATTTGAATTAATTTAGTTATTGGAAAACGGATTTTATTTCATATTACGTTCCATCAATATATGTATAATCATTGATATAGCCTATTATATTTTTGAAAGGAAAATCCACGCAACATTTATAAATCATCAAAATAAGATGCGGAATAACACACTTTGTATAATAGAAACTTTTTTAAAAATAAAATAAAATTATGCCCTATTGAATCTTGACTATTCATATAACTTTTTGACTTATCCTTCCTTTTTCTCACCGTGATCAAGTCGTTAGTTTAAAATTGCATTTGACTATTTTTGTTTTAAATCATAGGAACCTGCTACTTTCAATGTACACTAAGTAAATCTCATATTTATATAAAATAGCTTGTAAACCATATAAAATGAGTAAATTATATTTGAAAAACTATGTATGACAGATTCATATTCATAAAAAATTTATTCGATAATGACCAGTTGAAATGTTTCTTGTTTTTAGCTTTTTTTTTGGGAGGACGGTGGGGGTTATTTGATTATATATTTGTACTTTGCATGATCAACTCAATTTCAAAGGTTAACGTTGTACTTCGCTATTTCTAAAAACAAATGGATACGCTAAAATATTGTTTCCTACAATAATTAATAAATTAGTTTTAATACATTAATTCGTAGTATACTTTTCAGGCATAGTCTCATTATTATACTTTAGTTATGAATCAAATTAATGTATTATTTCAATTAGAATATTAAAGAGTCCACAAACACCTATTTAGTTTTTAAAAAAAGATCGACATTGATGCATCATGTATGGTTCTAGCAATCCGCTAATGGAGTAGTTAATAACATTGATAATCACAAATCTGCCAGCTGGATAAATATTTAATGGAATAATAAATAAAATTTGATGACATATCGAACAATATTTTTCTTGTCATTTCACAGACCCACGAAAACGTTATCTTCGTTAGTCCCAAGATACGAGAATAAACTTTGCTTTATTAATTTATTAAACACTTGATCTCTAGAAGGTTTAATCGTGCTGGCACCTAATAATCAATCCTATTTTTAATCACTTAGTATTTATTTGACGTTAAATATTCCTAAGTTTCTGCCATAATCCCCAATATCGAGAATCTCTTCACTTGCATCAAAATTAAGCTCATTATTGTGACACTGAAAGTTGAAACAACGTTGGAGGAGTCGAAATATTGGATTTATGGCTGAACAGAAAGAGAAATTAAATAATAAACAAATCAAGAAATGATGACAACAAGGGTCCTACTCCTATATATGTTGTAGATTTTTATTGTGAAGATGAATTTTATTTTGTGTTATTTAATTGTTACAAGCTGTAATATCATGAACAATTCATATAGCAGGTAAGATATGAGTTTCAAACCTGTCTAATCATAATGAAATGGTACGAATATATTAAGGTATATAAAGAATAGACTGACGAAATATTCCAATAACGGACGTTGTCAATTCTTGATGAAGACTTTAATTAGAATTTATAAGTTGGGCCTGTCTAAATTATAAAAATTTTGTCTATCTTACAATTTATCGCCACTATACAAAACGAAATTTACCTCGAACTTAAAAGAGCAAGAATTCAACAGTCATTTTCGAAATAAAAAAATATGACTCCCCGAAAACAAAATTTTAATTAGAACGTGCGTCGATGTGGAGGAATTGATGGGACGCAAATCCCGAAATCGAGTGAGATACACTTCACCTAATCACGATTCTATTTATCAAGTATCAACAATCCAATATCATAGTAATAATATTCATCATATCAAATAAATTCCAACCATCCGATATTAAATAATTCGAAATCTGATTGAATTACTGACGCAGGCTCCAGCTACGCGCATGTGTAAGCCGCATGCAGCAGGAAAATATTCATCTTCACCACCATATTAATAACTAGAGTGAAAATATTAATTCAAAAAGAAACCACCAAATAATAATAATAATAACAATTTTCCTATTCTTACTTCTCATAAAATATTTTGAAGTTTATATCAAATTTTAGTTTAGCCAAAAAATCCAAGCTCTTACTTACTCTAAAGAGTTGGTTAAAGTTCGAAAACTTACAAAGCTTTGGCTTTAAATGAAGGGTGTCTGTGAATTTATTTGAAAGCTTAATGAGTTATGCCAAACACTCTAGAAAAATTTCATAATTTTAGTATTTTATGTTAACCAAACAAAATTTATAGTTATACATACATTTGAAAATCTGTTATATAAAAACCTAACAGTATAGTTGGTAGTGGTAACATATGATCACTATGAATATGAATAAAATAGATTGATTAAATAGTATTAGGTGGGCTTCAATTGTTTAATGTTGTTTTTTATTACATAAAACCATCAAACATAATTAAGTACTATGCATGCACGTTCCAACTGGAATAATTCATTAATGTTGTCCTGTGAAATGCATCTTTTAATTACTCCTTTTCATGTAGTTACAGTATGTTTGAAATATCAATCCATGGATTATACTCCTTCCCTTCTTTTATAAATGTCTTCAATTGTCAAATTAAATATACCAAGAAAAATAAAAAAAATTATCTTTATAACCTTATTAATTATCATGCTAAATGCATTCATAAAAAGTAATTAATCCATGATAGTTCAAAATTGAAAAGAGGAAGATATGTAGTTGGTATGCTTTAGACCTTGGCTGGTTTTTTTCTTAATTCATCTTTTCATCAAATTCGTTTTAATTATCACAACCCTCATTATTTCCCCATTAATTCCCCTCCATCCACTTTTAATAAAAAAACCTCTAGATGCTACACCTACACGGTATAAACACATACGGACAACGCATTATTAAATTTCGAAATAATTTATACGTTTAATCTATCTTATATACATGCAATCAATGAATCAACCTATAGAAATTAATACATAAATTATGTGTTTCTCCAGCATATATGAAACGCAATAGTGGATACCTAATTATTAATCGCCATATTTTGAATTCCATTCTTTCAAGAAAAAAGAGGCTTGTTGCATGAGCCGGAATTCATCAATGAAGTAAAAATAATACTCTGCATCCGTTATTATTGGTATTTCATTTTAATTTGTCCATTATTGTTGATCAGTTCCAAAAAAGTAAACAATTTTATACTAAAAAATGTATCGAATTTCATGTCATATATTACTTTACACATAAAACATAACTCTTCTTAATCTACATGTAAAAAAAAATGAATTAATAATATTGTGATAAAGGAATTGTGAATTGTCCCATTTTACATCTAACCAATTACACACCCTACCAAAAAGCTGTGCAAATGCAGCATAGAATATTCACAAATTCGTGTGAAACTTTTAGGTGGGGTTGATGTTGAATTCAATTTGTTGACTTATTCTCTTATTATTTCACATACATACGCAAACACTATGCAACACATACATAAGCATTTTCTTGATATCAAGGAAATAAATAAGTAAACCATGGATCAACGAAGGTCCTACTTCAAAATCTAATCTTCTTTTTCCGAAAAATTCGTCATCACCCCAAAATAATAATATATTAATATCCACCTGTATTTTTGGACAATAAAAAGTTAATGCCCACCTCAGATCTCTCCAAGCCTTTGACATAAGCAGAAACAGATTCATCTAATTCTCTTTGTTGGTTTCTGCCCTCAATTCAGGGAAAATGCCCATTTCTTCAAATCCCACTTGTGTTTCTTATTCTTTTTATTTTTCTTCTTCAGTCAGACTTGTGCAAAAAAGACTCCATTCTTTGGTGGCTGCGATTCTGTGAATGGTATGTGTGCATTTATTACTGCTTACTACCTACCTTCATTTAATGCCTTGCTGCAGAGTATTTTCCTCTTAAATTCAAAGTCTTTATTTTTCAGCAAATTGCAGACCCATTTGATGAATTTGGACTGCAAATTTGTGTGGGCTGTCCACTTTTCCATTGGATCATTTATTTGTCAAGCTTCCTGTTTGAGTCCATTGGTTAGTTTTTTTAAGGCAGTTCTGTCATTGTCGGAACTTCCTCTGCTGTCAAGAACTTGAATTGGATAATTGTGAATCCAGCAGTTTATTGGATTATTTATTGCTATATTTGTGTGGTTTGCAGTTTCACAATTGTGAGGTTTCTTGAAATTCTTGAGAGAAAAAAAGGGAAAGGAATCAGAATTCAGTTGAAAGAGTGAATTTTCTGGTTCACAGCTTGGTTTGGTTTGGTTTAGTTTTTTCCTGGTTTTGCAGTTTCAGAATTGTGGGGGTTCTTGAAATTATTGAAAAAAGGGGGGAACATCCAAATTCAGTTGGTGGAGTGACTGTTCTGGTTGAGGTATGTTGAGTTTGACGGACTAGAGTCCGTTTGGTTTTTCTTGGTTTTGATTGTGGTTGTTGCTGAAGATAAATCTCTATGTGGTGATGGGGGATTGGGGATTTTCTTGCATTTCCATCATGTTACTGCTGCTGCTGGAAATCTGCAATGGGAGTGTGCAGAAGATAGGGAAATTAGATCCAGGATTCAAAGGGTCTCAAATGTATTGGATAGACAATGATGGAATGTTTTTGTTGTCAAACAACTCGAATTTCGCCTTTGGTTTGACCACCACTGATGCAGATGTTACTCAGTTTCTTCTTGTTGTGATCCACAAGAGCAGCTCAACTATAGTTTGGGCTGCCAACAGAGATTCCCCAGTTAAGAATTCAGACATCTTTCAGTTTGATGATTCTGGCAATGCTTTCTTACAGAGTGGTGGATCCACTATCTGGTCTTCTGATACTGCTAATAAAGGAGTTTCTGCAATGGAATTGTTGGACAATGGGAATCTTGTGTTGGTTGGGAGTGATGGCAACAGCTTCATTTGGCAGAGTTTTAGCCATCCCACAAACACCCTCCTCCCAAATCAAGAATTCTCCCAAGGAATGAGGCTTATCAGTGACCGTGGCACGACTAACTTGACTTACTCGCTTGAGATCAAGTCAGGGATATGTCTCTCTCGCAGATTTCCACCCTCCACAGCCGTATTGGTCTATCGGAAGGATAGTCGCATAACCATCAACAAAGGGCACGGTGCAGTCACTTCCGCCGTTCTAAGTGGCAATTCTTGGAAATTCTACGATTCGAGTAAAGTGTTGCTTTGGCAGTTCATCTTCTCGGAGAACACCATTGCTAATGCAACATGGATTGCGGTGATAGGCAGTGATGGTTCCGTCACATTCTCCATGCTTCAATCTGGCTCGACTAATCCCTCTGCAACAAGAATACCGGCAGATCAATGCAGTAGACCTGCAGCCTGTGATCCCTACTCCGTCTGTTATCCTGGTAACAAGTGCCAGTGCCCTCAGCCATCGCCTCGTGCAAATCTGTTGCCTCTCCTCGCTGTAATAGCTCAACGGGTGAAGTAGAACTCGTTAATGGTGGCGATGATCTGAGCTACCGCACTGCCATTTGTTCAGCCGTTCTCAAGACGACCTTAGATGGTTGCAAAGCTTCGTGTCTTGGCAATTGCTCGTCTTGGCGCCATGTTTTTCAGAACAGTTCGGGAATTGCTTCCTGTTCAATGAGATAGGAAGCATGGAGGGGTCTAGTAACGGAGGTGGATACACTACCTACATCAAAATCTCGAGCAATGGAGGCAGGGACGAAAGCAGTGGAGGCGGAGGCAGTAAGCCTTCCCTAATAGTGATCATCATTGTGATTGTGACTGTGGTTGTGATACTAGCAATGGTGTTTGCTGCACTCCGTTTCTACCGGAAAAGCAAGAAAGCGCCGAGGCGCCTAGGGAGAGCTCAGAGGAGGACAACTTCTTGGAAGGCCTGTCCGGGATGCCAATCCGATTCAGCTACAAAGATCTTCAGACAGCAACAAGGGACTTCTCTGTCAAACTCGGACAAGGAGGGTTCGGTTCAGTCTATGACGGCACTCTCCCGATGGGACCCGACTGGCGGTCAAACAGCTTGAAGGCATCGGCCAAGGCAAGAAGGAGTTCGGTCTGAAGTGAGCATCATAGGCAGCATCCACCACCTCCACCTTGTCCGGCTGAGGGGCTTCTGTGCAGGCGGGAGCCACCGCCTCCTAGCCTACGAGTACATGGCCAATGGCTCCTTAGACAAATGGCTGTTCAAGCAAGACAAAGGCAAGTTCATGTTGGATTGGAACACGAGATACAACATTGCTGTTGGGACAGCCAAAGGGCTGGCTTATCTCCACGAGGACTGTGATGTGAAGATCGTGCATTGTGACATCAAGCCCGAGAATGTGCTTCTCGATGATCACTTCATGGCTAAAGTATCCGATTTCGGGCTGGCGAAGCTCATGGCCGAGAACAAAGCCATGTGTTCACGACAATGAGGGGCACGAGAGGCTACCTTGCACCGGAATGGATCACGAGCTATGCTATATCAGAAAAGAGCGGCGTTTATAGCTATGGTATGGTGTTGCTCGAGCTCATTGGTGGCCGGAAAAACTATGACACCTCGCGGGGTTCGGAGAAATCTCACTTCCCTCGTCGCGTTTAGAATGATGGAGGAAGGGAAGGTGAAGGAGATCATGGATGAGAAGTTGAAGATCAGTGAAGAGGATGAGAGGTTGCTATAGCCATCAAAGTGGCTCTTTGGTGCATACAAGATGATATGTGTCTTCGCCCGCCTATGACTAGAGTAGTGCAGATGCTAGAGGTCTGAGCCCCGTCCCTCCGCCTCCAACGGCTTCACAGATAGGGCCACGGCTTTACTCGAGCTTCTTTAAGTCTATCAGTGAGGGGAAGCTCCTCAGGGCCGTCGGACTGCAACAGCAACGCCTACCTCTCCATGTTCGCCTCTCGGTCCCAGATAACACATATATATCTTTTAGCGTTGAAGCTTGGGTTGTGTAAATGATAGTTCAAGTTTTGTTACGCTATCATGAAGCTGAAATATCATGTCATGTTTTGTATTCTTGATTTGTAAATTAATGGTTTTGATCTATAGAGGAGTCTACTTTTTTGAGTGTTGGAGTTCGTTTAGCACGGGTGGGGTGTGTCGTATAGAAATAGAGGATCTCATTTGTCATATCTCTAAAGTTGAAATTAGTTGGGAATTGGATGTTTTCTTCGTATCAGTAACTAAAATACTCTAACTAGCTGTATTTGGTTATTCTTGAAAGAAATATCAACATTAACTATATTATAAGAAAGCTCAAATCAACTAAAGTCATGTCTTAAGTTTCGTTAATTACTTTTACTTTGGAGAAGGTCACTCTATGCAATTTTAAGTCTTTACTGCCACAATTCCACCAACCATATATATATTTTTTAAATCTCTATACGAAATTTTTATAAATGAATAATGGGTTAAAATCGTGAATTATTTTTATCTTCATGGTTACGTTCCATACTAAACAGAACTTATAAAAAAATATTATTATCTAGTTTTGAGTTCGTCCGATGTTTGATTTTGGTTCCCTTTCAAAAAAGTTGCTGTTTATGTTAGTTGGTACATCAGCAATTCAGCATGACTTAAGGCCCTACTCATACCTAATTTCACTCTAAAAGTTTTAATTCACCTTATTAATGCAACAATTAGCAACTGATTATGCATTAGTGATTTATTCAGTTACCCTATATAATATGGCAAATTCTGAGCTGTGTCAGCCAGACCGACACTAGGGTTAAATCAAGAATATTTGAAATCCTTTTATGATGATTTACTTGGTCGAGAGCATGTTAATTTAAGCTCGAAAATTGATCTCTAAATATTGGTGGCTAATTCAAACAAAAGACATTTACTTTGTAAATCTAACATTCATAACCAATACACCACAATGATAGATTGTTATCATTTTTTAAAATTAAATAATTTATAAATTATGTATTTATTTTATTCAAAATTGTATAGCATTAATGAGATAGATAGCAATGGATCCAAGTAAATGTTCGTCTGACTTTTAATAATTTATTCAATTCTTTTTATTTTGTATATACATTTATATGTTAAATAGACTATCCAAATTCAATTAAGATCTGAAATTAGAAGCTAGCTTTATTAGTTTGATAAGAGACTTTTCCGCCTAAACTAATCAAGTTAAACCACGCACTGACCTCCAAGTAGTATTCATTTTGCCATTTTGGATAATATGATTCCTAATACTTAATCTAATTTCCTTTCATAATTACTTTTGTAAGTACTCGACATATAAAAAGTATAATACATCATTAAATTGCTTCTTATAAGTTATAACCAAGTAACATAAAAAAATAAAATGGCATAGAAATAAAGGATACTGTATATAAATTATAGGGGAGTATAGTATAAGTATTAATTTATTGAAGTAGTCTAAAAAGGCAAAATTTCCCATTACTGTAAAACAAAGAGAGAATAGATTTAGTTAGAAAAAGCCAAAGAAGTAGGGTCGCTCACACTAAAAGGTTTTTCGTCTTTTGAGTATTTATCTTGACCTTTTTTATTTCTAATCCAAAAAAATTCTTACCAAAATAACAAAACCAGGATTAACAATACAGAACTCAACAATAAATAAATAAAATGTCAACATCTTATCTCTTCTTTTTTATTTTTTTCTTTTCTTTTTTATCTAACAAAAAAAAACAATTGTAACAGAATTTCAGGAGAGTCATGAGTTTTATGTTTTGAAATTAATTATACGAATTACTTAAATTAGTATATGGTGATCGGTTCATTTATATTTTATTACGTTGCTAGTGTGTTTCCGCTGGTATTGTGTTGTTGCATCGTACCAAAAGATTTTAATGATAATGATGATAAAAGTGAATATTAAGTTTCCAATCTTATGAGTCATGAATTCCATGAAAATCCGACAAATTCTGTTTTTATTATTATATTTTAAAGGTAGAAGGTACGTTACTCGTTACTATAATTATCTCAACGAAAAAAAAAATAGTTTCAGTGATATATTTTTTATATGCAAATTGATGCAAACATAATTTAAATTAAGTACCGAAAGTTCATATTGTATCTTTATTTTTTTATCGATAATATTTAAGGAAATGTAACTATGACCTACAATTGGGCCCTTAAGTCCAAATATAATAGTATTGAATAATAAGTTTGATTGGCATCAATGATGTTATATTATTATCATGCATTTATTTATTTTACAGGAAATTCTTTACTAAATCTATTTAGAGAAGTTTTTGTAATTATCGTCAACATTCAATTTCCTCTTTTCAACTTTGGGGACTTATTCAATCGATAATTGATTGGGGGATGGACTATAACCATCTTTTAAATTAATGCTGGTGGCCATTATTAGGTTGATTAAAAGATACTCCTACTAATGAAAATATGAATCTCATACATGTCTATCTAAAAACAAAATATTGTTATCATATCAATTTTTCCCAGTCAATTTTATACTTGAAAGTTGAAAATGATTGACTAGAAATGACACCACCACTAAAATAATTCTAGAAAATATTCAAATGAGGACCTAACCTAACACTCGACATCTTTATCATTTATATACAAATATTACTTTATATATCAATGAATAAACTAAATACATTTTTATCTAAATTAATTTGTGGAAAGAGCCAATGGTTACAACAATTATGGAGTAAATTAAAAGGTAAATGTAACTAGGAAGACATATATAAAACCAATCTAATACATCTTGAAAGTTGAAACAATACTTATTTTCTACAAAAAAATCTTAACTCTTAGAACGACATTAATCGCGAATTAAAGGAAATAGTGACGCTCTATAACCTCACTCTTGATAATATTAATATTTCTAGATAACTTGACAAGAAAATCTGTATTTGTTTTTATTTTTATTTTTTGTGATTGTGAAGGCAGCAGTTAATTAAATCTGTGCAAACCTTATTTAAATTATCCCATATATGATTCCAAGCATCTTAAAATTAATACGACAAAAGCATTTCATGCATGAATTTAAATTTAAATTTGTACTGTAGCACTACTAAGATAATAGTTCAACGGATTGACTCCAACCCAAAAGTGTGACTCTATATTCTGCACCGGGGTACATTTGATGTTGCAACCTCCTTCAAGATGAGGATATGTGGCAAATTATGGGGTACCGTTGAGTTCTCGATCAATTAGAATCTATTTAAGTTGACCGTAATCAATCAAGATACTGGCGATTTTTCACAATTTACTATATATCCTCATCCTGAATGAAGATGCAATGTAGGAGGCTGCAACATCAAATAGCTGGATATATTATTTAGTAACATCTACTTAACCTCAATACACTTCTAAATTGAAGATCTCAACCCTCCAAACTAGGGACTTTTGCTACTAACTCGCACGTGGATAGATAATGTCGGATGGCGATTCTTACCATGGATGCGAGCGCGATTCAATAAGAAACACAAATTGAATTATATATAAAGATAAATGACACGTTAAAGTATATGCTGTAAGCCTGTGACAAGTAAATTGAATAAGATAGAAAATTCGGGCTATATATTTATTTTTCATTTATGATAACGAATAAAACAAAAGTACGTACCATAAAATGACACGAACAAAAAACATAACAATATTAAATAATATTTGATTCTATATTTCAGGATTTTTCATGCAGGTTTGGTTCGTATTTCTTTCCCCACATAGGGTTACATTACATTGGACTATTGGAGGGATGTCGCAATTGTGAAACGTGGGATACTATTTCAATATGGATATGCAAATTATTCTCTCGTATAATTAAATTGTTGGTCTATTACATTTGAGTTTGGCCACTTGAAGGATTTCAAATTGTAAATGATAATAGAAAGCAAATACGGAATTATAAAGGATGGTGAAACTACATAATTCGTTGGAAAGTAGAATTTGAACTAAATATGAAAGAATTGTACATGAAAAATTTATTTAAAATTAATAAAATAAAACATAATTGCCATACTGTTATATTAGTCGTCTGAAGTGTGACAGAAATATTAGTTTATTATAGCCCAGAAAAAAACATATATAGAAAAAGATTGACTTGACAAAAAAGAAGGGTAGCCGATTTGGTCGATCATCAAAGAAACCAGCAACAACTATTGTATCTTCGATTTGCATCATCCTCAATCAATTTCTAACTAAGGTATCCATATGCAATACATTATATCTTCGATTCTATCGTGTGATGATCGTAGGATTACTTGGGTGCTTAAGTGTTATTTTTATCCCCTTTCAGCTCTACATTTCTATACTTTATATCTTGGATTCTATCTTGTGAGGATAGAAAAATTGCTTGGTTAAATAAGTGTTATGTTACCCTGTTCCCACATCGTCCCATCTTGCTGCAAATTTATGTTAATATGAGATAGATTATCATGTAATCGATATGTTAACTCTACTTCCTCATCATTTCTTTTTCTGATTGAAAAGCAAAAGAAGAAAATTAACCAAGAGTCAAATATATAGATATATCACTTAATATTTATTGGGTTTATTAACACTTACAAGTTATGATTTTCCCTTGAATCGAATAGTTATATTATACCTGAATTCTAATATGTATGTAGACTCTGAATTTATTTCACAAGTTATATTTTACGGTCTCTGAATTTGTTTCACAAGTTATGTTATATTGTTTCTGAATTTATGATGTGAAATGTGTTGAGCTTCCGCATTCAAGACAGAGGGCGCGTAAAATTATGATGCTTAGTAAAATACAAGTATTTATTTAAAATGTATTATAATACAATTAGAACTCTCGTGTAAGTCATCTTTGTGCATGTTTATTCCCAATAAAAGAAATGTCGACCACTGATGGAGTCATCCCTTTGAGTGCCATCAATGGAAAAACAAGGAACAAAATTGTGGTTGTGAGAATCTGCCGCACTTGTTGATTCAAAAAGATCTCTCCAGTAGGGAAGGACTGAAAATTATTTGAGTTGATGAATATGTAACTATTTGCAATGATTTTAATAATTACACTATTTTTATAAGTTATAAAATATTTTTATGAAAATAATTTAATTATACAGGGCAACAAAAATCCAAACGTCCATCTCCATAGGCTTCTAACAACAAATTTGTGCATTTTCTAATAGAAGGGCTAAGTGTCAATAAAAACTTCCAAGTTTTGGAAAACAAGTCTAATCTTTTAGAATGCCAAAATCAACCATTAGTAGATGATTGGCTTTTGCCTTGCCACCAAGGTTTTCGGACTGCAGAAATGGGTGAAAATTGTGGAGCATATGGACTTAATTCTATCAGTTTCAAGGATATATTGACGCACGATTCCACATTGATCTTGAATAAGTACAATTTCTCAAATCTTCGAATATGATTTTTTCCTATGCAACTCACCTGAGTTCCATATCCATTCGGATTACCTCAATCGACCTAAATTCGACGTCCAAAAAAGTCATGTTTGTTGTGAAAAAGTAAGTATTTATATCATTACATGACCTAACTAGTATAAATTGATATATAAATTTAAGTCCCCATTAGTGGTCCACAATGAATAGTAGTGGGTTCTTTATGATTTTATGACATATTACTAATTATTCAAATGATAAATTTACAAATTTAAATTTTATAGATAGTCATAAACACAACAATCACAATTAGTATGGAAAATTGAGAGAATTATGGTTCGACAGTTGAGACCTCATGTTGAGGGGTCTCCATCGTTGGTATTGTCGTGCGTCGGCATCTTCATGTCGTTCCTCTATAGTGTTTTAGGTTAAGATAATCCACACTATCAATAATATATGAGAAATATCTAATATTTTCTAGAACTTGACTTTCGTTTAGTTTAAAGTGAATGAAACAGTTTGACATGTGATGTATGTATATTTTCCTATTATAATTTGACGGTTGCTTGTACAACTTTATCTAATTAATTATTTCAATATTATCACTTTGAAATAAAGTTTTTTTAGAGGAGATGAAATAAAAGCTTAGAATAGCTTCTTATAAATTTTACTTGAAAATTTTAACGTCAAGTGATTCCCGTCGAATGTCGATGGGTTACATGCTAGTTTATATAATTTATTTTAAAACACGCCAAATAGCAAGGATAGAAACGTAATCGATAATGTTGTGCAGTATCATGTTATATCTTTACTCTAAATATATATAGTCGCGATATGCATTAATAGAAAATCATATGTACAAGGTTTTGCTTTTATAGTGGAGAAAGAAAGAGATTTTCTAAAACAATTTCAAAAGCTTATATAATTTCTGAAAAATATACATGTTATTAGAATATCCGTTTAGGAATAAATTTTGTCACATTTTCGTCTATATGTTACACTACAGTCTTACAGACGCTAAAAAAGGAAAAAATGATTCAAAATTAAATTTCAATTTAATTTCATATGCAGTAGGTGGTATGTTTTAAACGTGTCACGGGTTGTGCCATAAATAAGTATTAATTACTAATGTATCATATCATAATTATATGCCAACTTCATTATCAATTCCCCCCCTTTGTCGTACATTTATAATTATAGGCGTAAATATAATTTCATTCGATTTATGGATATGTCTATGTAAGTATAAGCTTCAATCTTAGATATATATAGCTATTGTTTACAATTCTATTATATAAGTTATCATGATCTTTTGATAAAAATAAAATCGCTTAAAATAAGAACGTAAATATATAGTGTGTAACTTATAAATAAAATAGTCACTCGTATGAGCCGTATAATTTATACTATCATTGTTCATACTTAATTACTGTATACCCTTATTTCCTCGGCACTCAGCAGAGCTGGCACGTGCCAAAACCATCAGAAACAAAAACAACTTTGCCTCTGTTTTTCTTATAGAGAGAGAGGGGACTCCAATTCATTTTGACAAAAATTTGGGTGGCCGCTGCACGCATTCACGTATATATTAATTATATATTATATATTAATTATAATAAATAAAAATAATTATAGCTCATTAATTTATAATTATAGTTTATTAATTTATAATTTATTTTTATCAATTCATAACTAAAATTTATTAATTTCAATTAAGATTTATTAATTTAAAATTAAAATTTATTAATATATGATTATGATTTATTAATTCATAATTAGGATTTATTAATTCAAAATTAAGATTATTAATTCATGGTTAGGGTTTATTAATTTAAAATTATTATTTATTAATTCATAATTATGATTTATTAGTTTACAATTAAAATTTATTAAATTAATTAATTTTAATTAAAATAATTTAATAATAATTAATTAATTAAATAATTAATTAATTAAAAATTAATTAGGGTGGTCTCACTCACAACTAGAGTTGGCAAAGTAGCGGGCCGGGCCGGACCGGGTCGGCCTCGGGCTCGTCGAGCTTTTAAATTTTTCGGGTCGGGTCCGAAATTTTTTGGGCCTAAAAATATGAAACCCAAACCACCCCGGGCGGGCTTTGGGCAGACAGACTTTTTAGATAATTTTTAATATATAAAATTAATATTTTAAATTTAAAAATTAATTATTAATTAAGATCTCATAACTCATTCACTAAAATAAAGAATCGATGATGAGAATATTTTGAGTTCTTATTCTTATGATAATGTTTCAGTATATCTTGACCTATTTATGTATTAATACGATGATGTTGTAATGCGGTATAATTTTAATTTTTAATTTAAGGAGAAAAATTAGTAATTACAAATCAAAGATAAATGATATTATTAAACGTCAATCCCACTTATCGCATAAAATAATAGAAGAAAATAAATTAATTATACAATATATATATATATATATATATATATATATATTTAAGATCAAGGATTCAAAATAGATTTTACATACTATAAGGTCATTAATCATCAATGTATATATTTTTGGAGATTATTTCTCTTATGAATTATTTTTGAATGATTTTTGAGGTTATTATTTTTTCTAGAATTTATTTTCCTCACCAGTATGTGAATTAGTAAGAAAATTGTTACTATAAAAAATAAATAATTATATAAAATATAATTAATATTATTAAAAATTATAGAATGTATATTAAATAATATTATAAATATATATATTTAATAGAAATCGGTGACTTTTTAATTTCAAACCTGCGCTTTTTGTCCCGGCCGGTGAGGTAGGGTTTTTTTTTAGAACTTATTAGGTCCGATTTTTGGGATCTTTAATTTTGAAGCGGCAAACCAAATCCAAGTCCCAGGCGAACTTTTTAGACCGAACTCATTTTGCCAGCTCTACTCACAGCTCGCACAGGAGGAGACCACCCATTCATTTTCAATTGTGTGTCTGTGTGTGTGTGGAGAGAGAGAGAGAGAGGCTTCAAATTTTCAATTTCAAGAAGACCACCCCATTCATTTTCAATTGTGTGAGAGAGGGCTTCCAAATTTTCAATTTCAAGAAGTACCGATACATAAAAATATACTAGTAAAATAAAAATATCACCCCTTCCCCTCCGAAAGAAAAGAGGAAAATATTAAAGGAAAAAAAAAAGAGAGGAGAGAGAGAGCAGTCTAAAACTTCAAGATTATTTCAATTCAAAGTTCAGACAAGAAACCTGACCAGACCAGACCAGACCCATTTAACAATCTCTCCAGATCTTTACAATATTTTGCTGATTCATCAGCCTACTGATTCACTCACTTCAGATGCTCTAAAAGGTAAGGACTTTTCACGCATTACTTCTCATTGTTCTTGGTTGAGATGTGAGAATGTGGTGCATGTTTTTAGATGGGTGATGAGAAATCTCTTGCTGGCAAACTGGAAAATGAGTTTTGCATATGAATCTTGTAAGCGGTAAAGGTTGGATCTTTGGGGGGCTTTAGAGATCTAGTGTGAGAGTGTATTTTAAAGTCCCTTTTCTCTTATGATTTTTGTCCTTTTCTTCTGGTTTTGTTGCTAAGACTTTATTCTTGTTGGGTTTTGTTTATCTGAAACGATTAGTTATTATTTATGGTGCTATTTCCTGTTGATTCCTAGTGCATTAGTGTTGGGATTAGATTTATTGTTGTTTCTTTGTTAAAGATAGTATTTTGTTCGAATTTAGTGGTGTTTGTTTGCTAGGAAAGAAAAGGGAAGATGGAAGAGTTAATGGGGGATGGGAATGTTGAGCTTTTTAGCTCGAGATTTGTTAGTATCTATCAAGACTTTATGTAGCTATCTTTGGTGGAGATTCAGCTTTATTACAGATTCTGCTGAGTGTTATTAAGCATGCTGCATCTGGATGCTTTATCATTTAAGATTATCTATATATGTTGCTTGCATTGCTCATTTAAATATTTGGGTGTGTAGGAATGCCAACTTCTTTGTTGTAGATGGACAATCTATCTTTGCTATTGCGATTTCAAGTGAATGTTTTGATGCAGGCTTGCTGCCTCATCTGAAGGAGTGTGCTATGGTTTTGTTAGGTAAATAGGCTTATGATGGCGGCTAACAGCAATAACCCTGTGTGTGGGGCAGAGTTGGAGAATGGTCTTCACAATCACGAGCCAATCGTAATCTCTGAAAAGGTTAACGGGACTTCCAATAGAGACTTGGGGATTGAAGAATTAAGTGCTAATCTTGAAGATGCTGTGAAGCTGGGAGATCATTCTTTAGTCTCTGACAAAGAAATCATTCAAGAACCGGCTATGCAACCAGAACACAACTCGATTATCACAGATGAGGTTTGAGTTTCTGGACTTCTTAATTCTTATCCAGCTGCATAGCTTCACTAATACTTTTGGAACTTGAATTTTGAATTTTCATTTTGGTGGGTGTGTGTGTAGGCTCTTGGAGTTAAAGACTCCAGTGATTCTAAAATTTGAAACCGCAAAAGGGCACAGGAAGGCCAAGAGTGGGAAATCCTTAAGCCGAGACAAGTGCCATTGGCAGGTTTGAGTAAGAGCAAAGATGGGAAAAACGTGCCTAAATCTTCTGTTGCTTCAAATGGTAATTCTTCAGAATCAGTGCGTGGAAAGACGCCTTCTCTGAAAACAAAAGTTAAATCTTTCAATGAGAGGCAAGCTTCTGATAGCTTGAAAGCAATAAATGTTCAAACTGCTTCTAAGGTATAGGTGATATATCTGCATGAATTACCTAGGAATGTATTATTTCTTCATTTTATGGAAGTTAATTCCTTTATAATCTCCTGCAGCAGCAACAGCATCCTGATGCAACATTGTCTTCCACTGGCGAAGCTCCTCCAGAAGATCCCACGTATGTTGTTTTTCAATCATGTGTTCATTCTCTTCTCTAATATTTCCTCCATGACTCCTAAAATTGGAAATTTGACTCGGAAATGCAAGGTCCATAGCAGGCATATAGATGAAAGAACTTTGAGCTTTCTTTCTTGTAGTTATACACTATTCGTGAAGGTCCCATAATTCTTATTCCTTCAATGATGCGGACTGTTTCCTCACTTCAGGGAGGAGACAAAACCGAAGGTAGTTAAGAAAGGCCCTGCCAGTAAAGCTGAAGAGACCTCCGAGTCTTCTCTGTATCCTTTGATATTGCACAATATTTCTAAGATATTGAAGTTGCAAGTATATCATATTGTTCTTAAAAAAATTATATCCTACTTGTGAATGTCTCATCCTTAATTGATTTGTTGAAGTCCTACTTCTGATGATGGCAAACCCCGCAAGTTGGGTACTCTTCCAGCCTACGATTTCAATTTTAAGTGTGACGAGAGGGCTGAGAAAAGAAGAGAGGTTAGTTTGTGTGCAGTGACTCTCTAGTCTTCCATGTATGATCTGGGCTCATAGGTTTCACTGTAATTTGTTTGGCAGTTCTACACAAAACTTGAGGAAAAAATTCATGCAAAGGAAATGGAGAAGAACAATTTGCAAGCCAAGACTAAGGTTTGGTTTTAATTTCATACTATGGCTTTAAGATCTCGGGTGGTGGGCTTTGATATCTTCATTCTCATTCCCTTTTTGCACAGGAATCTCAGGAAGCTGAGATTAGAATGTTGAGAAAGAAATTGGGTTTCAAAGCAACACCTATGCCAAGCTTCTATCAGGAACCTGCACCTCCAAAGGTGGAATTGAAGAAGGTAGTATGATAAATTGATTCTCGTAAAACATTTGAAGATCCCATCTTTATAAATACTTTCTGATGTCGTAACTCTTGTTGTGTAAGTTTGATCATGGCCAAACTATTTAATGGAAGCAAAATTGAGCCTCTTCAATGCTGAAATCAACTATTATTGATGTATACTTTAATAATTAGGCTGGTGTAAAGCTCATTTTCAGGAGTCTTCTCTCAAATGTGATGTCTATTCATGTTCACATAAACTGTAATAGAAAAGGCTTTAGACATTGAACAAGATCATGTTGTCAGTAGTTTATGCATGCTGGAATCAACTGAAGTCTCAAATGGTTTAAATAATGTCCATATTTACTACCGAGAATGGTCAACTTGTACACAATTAATAATGAAAACAAGGAAATCCAGAAGTAAAATATATCCTTTTTGTCTAGAAAATCACTATCACTGCTATCCTTGGTTTAGGCTCAGTTTCATGCTTTTAATGTGTGTCGATTTTGTAGCAAGCAGTGAAGTTTTCTAGTTCGTTCTAATGCCTTCTTGTGAACAATCTTTAATGTAGATACCTACTACAAGGGCCAAATCTCCCAAGCTTGGTGAAAGAAGGCTTCATCTACTGCTGAATCTGAAGAAAATGATGCCCCATTGCTCGTCCAAGTAGGCTGAGCTTGGATGAGAAATTTTCAAAAGGTAATGTTGCAAAACACCACCTCCTGTTGCCCATGTTAAGAAGCCACTACGAAAATCTCTTCCTAAGTTGCCCTCCGAGAACTCCACCTTATCCGGTGAAAAGAAGAGAGCTACGTCTAACAAGACCACAGCTTCCAAAGAAGCAGCAGAATCCAGACATGACCGAAAGACATGTCCAAGGAAGCAGTGAAGCTACACCTGCACAGAAATCGGAGGCTGGGACTGCTACTGCTGTGCCAAATGAGAGTGAGGCGTGCATGGAATCACAAGAACAAGATAGTTTGGTGCATGAGGCGATTGCAGTATGAGCTGAAAGAAGAGCGCCAGCGCAGGTTATACATCTTTTCTAAATTGGTGTTATCGATGATGATATAAAATGTGGAAGATGTCTGAATAAGTCTCTATATTCAAGCAAGGCATGGAGTACAGTGTAGTAAGGGTGCCGGTTTCATTCTACCCATGGTCAGCAACGAAGTTTGGTTGTTTGATATGCTGGTTGTTTTATATGTTTGCTGAATGTGGTGAATTTGCTATCCTAATTTATGCTTAGGCATGATTGTCACCCGAGTTAGTGAAAATTTTGGGGAAATTCTGTGTTGGAATGATTCGATGTCGAAGACAGGCTGTTGAAATCTCTAGTGGTGCAGCTACTTTGGTCTGTTGCTTTTCAATTGTTGATATAAAACACAAGTTATCAGTGTAGTATATTTGTTCTTGTTTGCTTTCCTATGCTTTACACTTGAATTCTTCAACTTGTGTTGGAAGCTGTAACTGCTTTAAAGTTGAATCAATATTTTCTATATGGGATAGTGGTTATTAGTTATGTCAGTCAGAAATCCAAGTGGAATTGATAAAAACATGTGGAATTCATAAATTTCAGCAATAAGAACCTACTTTACCACTAGACATTTTTGCCTGTATGGGTGTGTGTGTATTTTTAAATTGTATCTTGGTACCATGGCATAAACTTTAGGATTATTGATATATAAATACACGAATTTTGATGAGATTTTGGTTTTGCATACGAACTTTAAAATGATTATATAAATACATTAACTTTGATTTAATTTTGGTTTTGCACATAAACTTTAAGAGGAGTATATAATTACACGAATTTATTAATTTTAGTAATTTTATCATGATTTATTTTTTTCGATCAAATTGACATGGCATTAGATATGATGAGTTGAGAACGACGTGAAGATAAATTAATAATAAAATATAAAATAAATATTTACACTTGACAAAACACGTATATTGACTCATTAACATACACAACACATATACACTTCACGAAAAAAAAATGAATATAATACAAACACACAAAAGGAAAAGAGCACTTCAAATCTTAAACTTACCATTTGTAAATAGAGTAAATGACGAACAAGTATGTTACTATAAATATCGTCTTCTTCTTCACACACGAATTTGAAGATTTCCACATCGTGTTGCCAACTCATCATATTTAATGTCATGTCAGTTTCAATTTGACCGGAAAAGTAAATTGTTGTAAAATTACTACAATTAATAAGTTTGTGTATTTATATACTCCTTTTAAAGTTCGTGTGTAAAAAAAATCAATCAAAGTTCGTATATTTATATACTCCTTTTAAAGTTCGTGTGCAAAACCAAAAGCATTAGTTTATGTATGAATATGCCAATAACTCTAAACTTTATAACGACTATTTACACTTTTACATTTAAAGAATTATTAAATTTTTAAAAATTGAATATACTTTCAATTTAAACGTATTAATATCCAATAAATATATTGTTGAAATCGTGTATATATATATAGAGAAGGGATCAAATAGTACCCAAACCCTAGATAGTATGTAATACTCAATCTCATCCACTCATCTAATAGCTCCTATGGTTCAGATTTTTTCGGATTTTTTAAGCTTAATTTCGTTAATTTTCGCTTCATTAAGGGTAGATTAGTAATTTGATTTGTTATGTGATTTGAAAATAAACCATGCATATAGTTGAATCAATAATGCATTCAAATGAACACAAAATGCATTCACTGAACACAAACATGCATACGAGTTTCAATTTTAATGCATGTTGTAAATCGCCTAAAGCATTGCTCGCGCAAGCACCAGCGCCACACATACCCAGCGCCGCTTGCGCACTCATCGCCGCTCGCGCTGGCAACGCCACCAGCGCCCGATTCGCGCACAGCGCCGGTTGGGTGCGATGCGATGTTATATTATTTTAAATGCATTATTTAGTTGTTTTAAATGCGGTGACATGTTATTTCATATGTATTATTTATGTTTTGTTGTGGCTCTTCCCAAACCTAGCGCCGATGCGCAACGCCCTACCCAGTCCGGGCCCATCCAAATCCCACCCGGTCGGCGTGCACCCGGCGTCCTACCTGGCGTCGGCGCAGACAACGCGCACCCAACTTTGGTTGTGTGCGATGCGTTGTTATGTTATTTTGAATGCATTGTTATGTTATTCTCTATGCATTGTTATGTTATTCTCTATGTATTATCATGTTTTATGGTGCCTCTCGCCAAACTCTGCGCCCGCGGAGACCCCAACGCGCGCGGACTCCCTACCCAGCGCCGGACGGGCACCCAGCGCCCGTTGGGTGCCTTCCTATTTTGCCCCTGAGCGAAAAATGGGTTGCCACGTGTCAAATTTTGGTGTGTCCACGTGTACAAAATGTGTGGTCTAGATTGAGTACTACATACTATCTGGGGACCGGGTACTACGGAAACCCAACCCTATATATATATATATATTATATGTGGTCAAGTTTCCAGGAAACTACTTTGACCAAGATTTTGAGTGACGTAACGTTTAATTTGTGAAATTAAGCGGCATAGGATCGATCTCGTTTGAGTAGATGATCGTGGTGTATTCACATTCTCAAATCCGATTTTGGTGAGTGAAATAATGGATCAAAGTTGGTCACTTAAATATGGAGTTATGTGATTAAGGGATAAGCATGGATTAATTAATCCTTATCCCACATTGATTAATGTATCTTCATTAATTGTCATATAAGTGGTTCATTGAACACTTAGTATAATTATGTGCACAAGTGATGGGTGGAAAGCCCACGCACTGCCTGTACCGCCATGCCCGCCCACCCGCCCGCGCCCGGGCCGGCGCGGCGCCGACGCCCGCGCCGTGCCCGCCCGGCCAGCCCGACCCGTCTCGGCTCGGCTCCGTTCGGTTCCGTGGTCCGGTGGTCCGTGGTCCGTGGTCCGTGGATCGTGGATCGTGGATCGTGGATCTTGGATCTTGCAATTGGTTTTGGGTCATTCTTTGGGCTGTTCGTGGGCTTGCTTGCAGGCCCATTGCCCTATATTTTGGATCAATGTTTGATCGAGCCCAAAGATGGAGTTGGTCAGGGGCCCAACTCGTGTAGCCAATCCGTTGGGCCTGTTGTGCGATGGAGTTGGTTCGAGGCCCAACTCGTGTAAGCCCAATCCGTTGGGCCTGTTGTGCGATGGAGTTGGTTCGAGGCCCAACTCGTGTAAGCCCAATCCGTTGGGCTGCTGTGCACTTGAAGAGCGTCCGGATCGTCCAATGAACATGTACGCACGCGTTGTCCAGATTCGTCGTGGCGCCGGTAACGTTCCGACATGAAGGCTCTGCGGGAAACGTGGGCACGTTGTCTCTAGAAACCGCCGCGTAACCCCTCTGCTCTCAATGGGGGACATAACTCTATAACACCCGACATCAATGCGGGTGTTGACTCAACATGCTTTCCCATGAGGGGCGGCGCTATAAATAGGACATGTCTCCCAAAGATTAGTCACCTCTTCAAAAGCATTCTAGCATTCTCTCAAAGCACTCACTGCATACATAGTTCGTGTCCAGCTCATCCTCGCCTCCGTCCGATTCGCGGAGCTCGTTGGTTTGCTGTGCCACCACGAGACGTTTGTCGTTTTATCTTTGGAGCGATACGCCAGAACCGAGAGCACTACCGGGGCGTATCTCGTCTTGCGAAAAGAGCCTCCTCGACTCGGCATTAGTTTACGGTTTATTTTCAATTGTATTTTAATTCAGTTTAGTTCAATTGTTATTTGATCTCCACTTCTACATTTCTGTTTTAAGTTGTAATACGCCCGACAAGTTCTGTACTGTTTGTACACATTTTTCCAACAATCGCAAGACGAGTTAGCACTTGCCAAGGAGTTCAGACTTTTAATTAACTTAAAACTTTGAAACTTAATACCTTTACTTGGAGATGTCATTTGCACCGCCACCCACTCGCTTCGCCGCTTCTTGCCGCCGCCGCTCTGCTGCCAATTACGCACTATGGCCGGTCATGTTTGGTTCGATGCCTTGAATTCAACCATTGGACCCTTTGGGTCATTGTTGGTTCCACTTTTAGTGGTTCAACAATTGGTTCCACTTTTAGTGGTTCCGGTGGTCATTGTTGGATCCATGGGATCTAACATCGTGGTTCTCATTTGAGTTCCATGTTTGACACCTCAGTGGTGTTTGGTGGATCCGTTTTGGATCGATCTCGGCGCTGTTCATACCGCGAGGATGATCTTGCCAGCGAGAAGCCGTCAGTTTGGAGGATCCGACTTGAGATGGCGACAAAGATCTTTTTCACCACGACGTTGGGCTTCGCCATTTCTTGGTGGAAGATGAGCCCGCCGTTCGGGGCAGTGACGGACTTTCATGTCCGAGCGACATATGACAATCAAGCGCTTGGCGACTATCTTTGTAAAACTTTATACTTGGTAGTTTAGAAGATAGTTTGTATAGTGTTTATCTTTGTTATGACATCTAAATGTATGTGGGATGCGCTAGAAAAGAAGTACCGTAGTGATGATGCAGTGCGAAGAAGTTTATTGTAGCGAATAATCGGACTACAAGATGGTCGATTCTCGACCTATCATGGACCAAGTGCAAGAGTTTCAACTCATTGTACACGAGGTTCAAGTGAAGGGCACCTTGTTTCGGACGGCTTTGTCGTCGCTCGGATTGATTGAAACTACCGGGTAGAGAGACTTCAAGGTCTACCTTAAGCACAAGCGAAGGATATGACGCTTGAAGACTTGATCGTCAGCTGCGCATTGAGTCCGCGTGAAGAAGCAAGATCTAAGCGAAGGCTTGCTCGATCGAAGGCTAACTTTGTTGGAGAGGGTCCCTCCAACAAATGTGTTCGTCGATGTCGATGACAAAGCGAAGGAAGGTGGTTGCCGTAAGTTTGACGGGACTTGTTACAATTGTGGCAACATGGTCACACAGTAGGGCTGCCGTCGACCAAAGAAGAAGAAGGCTAAACAAGTTGCCAACGTTGTCGAGAAGGACTTGACAAATGGGACAAGGATGACTTGGCTGCTGTGGTGACCGAAGAAGTCGACCACGTCGAGAATCAAGGTGGATGGTTCATCGACCTTTGGCGCAACCAGCGCACGTCTGCGCCGAAAGATGTGTTTCTCCACCTACAAGCTGTTGAGGGAGGAAGCTCAACATGGGAACCAAGCTTCGTCCGAGGTTGTCGGAGTTGGTGATGTGGTGCTCAAGATGTCGTCCGCATTGAGATCACATTGAAGGATGTCTGCATGTCCGGACATTCGTAAGAATTTAGTGTCGGGCTCGATTATAGTTAACAAGGGTTTAGACTAGTTTTGAGTCGGACAAGTTTGTCTTGACTAAGTTTGGGAAGTTCCTTGGTAGGGGTTATCTCACGGGGTCTTTTCAAATTGAATGTAATGGCTTGTGCGCCGTGTACCCAAGATCGTTATGAATGAAAATACAACTACTTCCTTTACTTGATGAGTGTTACGATTTATGGCATTGTAGATTAGGACATGTTAATCTAAATGCAATAAAAGATTAGTAAATTTAGATTTACTAAAGTTAAATGAAGTTAATACACAAACGAAATGTGAGGTTTGTGTGGAAGCCAAAATATTTAAATTACCGTTTCATTCGGTGAGAACAGAGCACTAAGCCTCTAGAACTTATTCACACCGATGTGTGTGATTTAAAGTTTGTACAAACTAGAGGTGGTAAAAGTACTTCATCACTTTTATTGATGACTATACAGGATATTGTTATCTTTACCTTCTAAGAAGTAAAGAGAGGCTATTAAAGCTTTTAAAACTTCAAGAACGAGCGAGAATCAACTAAGATGTCGAATTAAGACTGTTCGAAGTGATAGAGGGAGAATATGTAGCTCCGTTTGAGGCATTATGCAACGAAAGTGGTATAATACATCAAACAGCGACTCCTATTCACCTCAGTCTAATGGCGTTGCTGAACGTAAAAATCGAACATGATCGAGCTAAAAACACACTCAAATTCACTCGCAATCGTACGAGGTAATCGTAGCGTGATAAGTTAACACGAGTCGTCTCTCAAGGAAAACTTAAAAGGGCGATTGTTCGTATCAAACACAAAAGGCGATTAAAACCTAAACATTCTAATGCCAACAAGGGTTTGAAACATGCAAGAATAGAAATACGAGAAATAAACAGCGATCCTAATATGGGGGTTGTCAATCCCAAGCTAAACTAATAAAGCGATAAATCTAAACTAGGGGTTGTCAATCCCTAGTTGAACTATGAAAGCCATAAATCAAAAGCGATAAATAAAAGCATATGCAATTCTATTATTCATAGGGTTTGTCAAGCCCTAATCTAAATCTAATTGCAGATAAATCATAATCATGAATCCATCACAAAGAACATGAGTAAATCGAAAGCGATATAAATTAAAGCAACATGAAAACAATCCACTGTCACTATGAATTGAATCCAATAAAAATCATCAAACAATAATATAAAGAAATTGATTCCGACAAAACAGATGAATCCAAAGCATGAACTGATAATCTAAATTATTCAAGAATGAAAATGAAAACAGGAATTAAAACTAAGAATTTATCTGTTTGTGTCGATGCCCGAAGAACTCCTGAAGATCGCCTGAAGAAAGCGGACAGCGCCGCGTGAAAAGGAACTAAGAAAATCCGGCCCTTTCTGTGACCTAACGCACACATATATATATTAAAATAGATTGAGCGCCGGATGAAGTTGAGCGCTCGTTTAGAAATCATTCTGACTTGCGCGTGAACGCCGGATGAGTTTGAGCGCGCGAGGGAACGCCGATTGGATGGTCAACGTCGCTCGCTCGAGTGAGCGCCGGAGTTGCGACGCGGTGAAGATGGTGGGCGGGCGCCGGGAGGCCGGGGAGGATCTTGTGGGAGTGTCATGTGGCGGATGGGCGTCGGGTGATGTGGAGCGGCGAGGAAATTCATGAGATGGCGTTCGGAATGAGCGCCGGAGGAGGCTGGAGCAAAAACATGATGTTGAGCGCGGTTGAGAGTGAACCGTCTGAGTTTGTTGAAAATGAAATGTGAACGAAGCGCTGAAATGCCGGGCGGATCTTTGGAGGAAGGCGCCCATGGCCGCTGCGGTACGCCGCGGGGCGCTACTGTGTGCGGCGCGCTGAGGTGGCGTCGCTCACTCGAGCGCACGAGCAAGATTGCGAACGCACGCCGGAGTGGCGCCGGCTGGGTGGACGAGCGACGGGCCCGCGGGATGTGCGGTGCGGGCGCGCGGCGCGACCATGCGACAGTGCGTCTTGCGACTTTGGTCGTTCGACCCGTTCTCCTTCGTCCGAACTCCGATTCACGCACGGTTTTGCCTACGAACTCTGTCGAAATGCTCTTCAATATATTTGATTCTTGGCGGATATAATTCATCCTATTTTCTACCGTTTTCCTACAAAACATCGAAACGAACGAAGTAAGTCCAAATCGATAGAAACTAATCAAACCAACGGCATAAATAGGACAAACCATAGAAAATGACACGTAAAACAATACCAAGAATCATCACAAAATCATACCAAATAACTCCCCCACACTTATCCATTTGCTTGTCCTCAAGCAAAGTCTATACTAATAAGAGTCGAAAGATAACTCATGCAACTTAACCCTTATTCTAATCAATCAAACCTTATTGCATTTCCCCCACACTTGGTGTTTACGAATTCAAAGATAATGCGAAATAAATCAAGAACGACAATTGACTTCCAATAAATAAAAGGTAATCTCTGTTCGCACCCAACTCTCCGTTAGGGTGAACTAACTAATGTGGTCACCTTTAGCAACACGTTTCTTTTATAAAGCATAAAGAATGTTTAATGATTTTGGAATAATATTGAAGGTGCACTCTCGATGAACTCGAGTCTCCTAACGTGGTTTCCATGTCCATTTCTCAAATTACGAGAAGAGGACATAATCTCATCCTCCATTTCAACAATCTCAACAAGATCTGGAGCTTTCATTCTCCTCATTTTCTTCTTCTTTTCACATATTTTTTTATATAAATAAAATGAAACAAGTATATAGGCAACCACAATGTTAACACTACCCCTAACATTAGCGGACAAATCACATCAATTTCCCCTATTCAATTTCTATCAATCACGATCCTCGTCGATTCACATTATACTCAAATCATATATCACCAAAAGTTTGGAAATTCAAAATCAATTTGATCAATACCACAGAGTTCAGTTGCACAAATCAAGATCCTAACTTACTCGCATAGACAAAGCTTACGTCCAAACAATCAAAATAAGCATAAGCGCACATCATTAAGCATACAAAACAATATATCACGCACACAAAACTGAGCAAACATCCCACATTTTAAATCGAACACCGTCCCGATGCTCAAAACATTAAAAGCTCAAAATGACTATAGAGGATGATACTTCCCTGATAATCGACGGATGTGCGCTGTAGAGTTGGAGCATCACGACTTCATCTCGCTGCTGACAACTTTCCAGATCTGAGCAAAACAAACTCAACAACAACAGATAGATCAACAAGAACAACAAAACAAGACAAAGAAAAGAAAGAAAGAAAAAGCAAATAAAAATCCGTGGGTCAACTCCCACGCAGTACTCAGTTTAACGTCGTGAGCACGACGTGTTCCGGTCAACAACGGACTATCCATAGTCCTTCACCTGCAGGAATACCATCTCGGCCAGAACATCAGTAGTAACCATATATGCACAAATGACAGTAAAGAAAGAAAATAACAAATCATTTAAGCTCAAGTCGAACATCCTATTCTCCAAAGTGAAATAGATAATTTCAATTCCCAAAGCACAATACTTCGGAGAATTCGGAAGTTGACAAATCATGGATGTTACCTCAACCTTTGTTATCACTGTGTCCTCCTCGGGGAACACGTACTTCATATGTTGAGGCAGCTCTTTCACTTCCAGAGTGGGTTTTGGCATGCTATTCACTTCATTTGCCCACTCTTCCTCGTTTTCCACCTCCTCTAGTTGCAGCAACTCATCAGGAGTCTCTCCCACCCCATTCTCAACAATCGGGTCACTTCCAAGAAAAGTTACCGTCTGAGTCTGATCTGGTTGGTGTGGGGAAGGCATGACTTCAGTCTCTTTCTCCTTTTCCACCTCATGTGGCTGCAACGGCTCTTCTGGTGTCTCTTCCACCCAATTCTCAATAATTGGGTCACTTTCTAGAATTGTGACCGCCTGGATCTGCTCGGATTGGTTTGGAGGTTCCCTCCATTGCTGCAATAGCTCTTTAAGCAGGCTATTAACATGCCCCGCTTGCGTCTCCAAACGTTGAGATGAGGTGTTTTCAGCATCCATTTTGTTAAGTAACATATCCATTCGTAGGGTGAACGAATCCTCAAATGATGACCTCTGCGGTGGTGATGCGTGTGGTGGTGAATAATACTCCTGCTGTGGGTCGTACCACTGTTGCTGTGGAGGATGTGGCTGCTGTGGATCACACCATTCATAACCAGGTTGTGGATTCCAATATTCCGGGTCGGGTTGTGGTTCCCACCATTCCGAACTGGATTGAGGAGGTGGCTGCTGCTTCTGCGGGTATGAATATTGAGGTGGAGGTGGTTGCTCTGGGTATGAATTGCGGCGGAGGTGGTTGCTCCCAGTAGGGATCGTAGGCTTGCTGCTCCTGGCCTGACGGATATCCCTCAACATGGTCGAACTGGGCTCCTTCTTCGAAAGAAGAATTTGCCCAATACGACGAACTTTCCTCCCCCCAACCGGGTTGACCATATTCGTACTATTGATAACCCTGCATTAACAGACACCAACAACAAAAACAAGATCACACGCACCAGGGGGAGAAAATAACCAAACAGAAAGAAAAGAAACACAGAAAACAAACAACACAAACAATACGCCTAAAGTTTTCCCGACAACAGTAGCCAAAATTGATCGAGCTAAAACACACTCAAATTCACTGCATGATAAATGCACGAGGTAATCGTGGCGTGATAAGTTAACACGAGTCGTCTCTCAAGGAAAACTTAATAGGCGATTGTTCGTATCAAACACAGAAAGCGATTAAAACCTAAACATTCTAATGCCAACAAGGGTTTGAAACATGCAAGAATAGAAATAAGAGAAATAAGCAATGATCCTAAGTGGGGTTGTCAATCCCAAGCTAAACTAATAAGCGATAAATCTAAACTAGGGTTGTCAATCCCTAGTTGAACTATAAAGCCATAAATCAAAAGCGATAAATAAAAGCATATGCAATTCTATTATTCATAGGGTTTGTCAAGCCCTAATATAAATCTAATCTGCAGATAAATCATAATCATGAATCCATCACAAAGAACATGAGTAAATCGAAAGCGATATAAATTAAAGCAACATGAAAACAATCCACTGTCACTATGAATTGAATCCAATAAAAATCATCAAACAATAATATAAAGAAATTGATTCCGACAAAATAGATGAATCCAAAGCATGAACTAATAATCTAAATTATTCAAGAATGAAAATGAAAACAGGAATTAAAACTAAGAATTTATCTGTTTGTGTCGATGCCCGAAGAACTCCTGAAGATCGCCTGAAGAAAGCGGACAGCGCCGCGTGAAAAGGAACTAAGAAAATCCGACCCTTTCTGTGACCTAACGCACACATATATATATTAAAATAGATTGAGCGCCGGATGGAGTTGAGCGCTCGTTTAGAAATCATTCTGACTTGCGCGTGAACGCCGGATGAGTTTAGCGCGAGGAATGCGGTTGGATGGTCGTGTCGCTCGCTCAAGTGAGCGGAGTTGCGGCGTCGGGTGAAGATGGTGGGGCGGTAGGGGCGGCGCGGGAGGATGCGTGGCCGGAGTGTCATGTTGTGGGCGATGGGCCGAGTGATGTGGAAGCGGCGAGGAAATTCATGAGATGGCGTTGGAATGGCGGGAGGAGGCTGGAGCAAAAACATGATGTTGGCGCGGTTGAGAGTGAACCGCGCTGAGTTTGCTGAAAATGAAATGTGAGCAGCCGAAATGCTTGGCGGATCTTTGGAGGAAGGCACCGCGGCGCTGGGTACGTACGGGGCGCCATGGCGCCGCGGGCTACGCTGGCGCTGGAGGTGGCGTCTTCGCCACTCAGCGCGCGAGCAAGATTGCGAACGCACGCCGGAGTGAGCGCCGACCGGGCGGACGGCAGCGACGGGCCCGCGGGACGTGCGGTGCGGGCAGCAGCGTGGGCGCGCGGCGCGCGCCATCTGACGGGTGCCGTGCGCGACTTTGGTCGTTCGACCCGTTCTCCTTCGTCTGAACTCCGATTTACGCACGGTTTTCGCCTACGAACTCCTGTCAAAATGCTCTTCAATATATTTGATTCTTGGCGGATCCAATTCATCATATTTTCTACCGTTTTCCTACAAAACATCGAAACGAACGAAGTAAGTCCAAATCGATAGAAACTAATCAAACCAACGGCATAAATTGGACAAACCATAGAAAATGACACGTAAAACAATACCAAGAATCATCACGAAATCATACCAAACAGAACACTTAAGGAGATTATGAATGCTTTGTTGATTAGTTCAGGGTTGCCCTAGAACTTGTGGGGGAAATTTGTTTGACGACCCAACTACATCTTGAACAAAATTCCACTGAAGAGTAAGGATGTCACTCCTTACGAGTTGTGGAAAGGAAGAAAGCCATCGTACAAATATCTCAAAGTGTGGGGGTGTTTGGCGAAGGTTGAGGTGCCTCTTCCTAAACAAGTTACAATTGGACCTAAAACAGTCGATTGTATCTTTATTGGGTATGCACTGAACAGCAGCGCTTATCGTTTTCTGATCCACAGGTCAGAGGTACCGGATATGACTGTGGGGACGACGATTGAATCAAGGAATGCTATATTCTTTGAAAGTGTTTATCCTCAGAAAACAAGGATAAAAGTGAAGCCGATTCTAGCAATAGAGGCGATGGTGAAGCTTCGAGTTCTAAACCTTTGGAGGAAGAACCGATATCGCATAGCGATCGAGGTCCGATCCGGAGGGTCGGAACCAAGACGAGGCGGTAGAGTCGAGCGTCAAAGGATTTTGGTCCCGACTATATTGCGTTCATGTTGGGCGAGAACCAACTTCGATCAAAGTAGCTATGCTCGGCGGACGGAATGCTCGGCGAGAGGTCGCTCAAAGCGAGATTGATTCCATTCGCAAAACCACACTTGGGTCTTGGTTGATTTGCGAGAATGTTGTAAGCCCTAGGATGCAAGTGGATCCTTAAAAGAAAGTCTGGCGGATGGATCAATTGAAAAGTATAAGGCCCGTTTGGTTGTCGAAGGGTTTAAACAAAGAGAGGGTACGATTTCTTGATACCTATTCACCGTGACGAGGATTACGTCTATTAGGGTGCTTTTCGCAATTGCTTTGCACAATCTTGAGATTCATCAAATGGACGTTAAGACGCATTTTGAATGGTGACCTCGAGGATGAGGTATATATAGAAGCGACTGAAGGGTTTGTAGTACACAGTCGAGAGGCGAGGTATGCAAACTCGTGAAGTCTCTATATGGTTTGAAACAAGCGCCGTTACAATGGCACTGAAATTTGACAATGTAATGTTGGCAAATGGTTTCAAGATCAACGAGTGTGACAAATGTGTCTACGTTAAGAACAACGATAATGGTTATGTTATAGTGTGTGCGTATGTAGATGACATGTTGATCATGGTAGCAATACTCAAGTCATTAATGACACAAAGCGCATGTTAAAAAGAAATTTTGACATGAAGGACATGGGATTAGCTGATGTGATTCTTGGAATCAAGATTCTAAGAAGATCAGACGGAATTATCTTAACACGATCTCATTACGTCGAGAAAGGGCTTAAGAAATTCAACGCGTTTGACAGTTTGTCTGCTAAGACCCCATTGGAGCTCAATGTTCACTTGAGTAAGAACAGAGGTGAACCCGCTGGACAAGAAGACTATGTTAAGGTCATCGGGTGTTTGATGTATCTTACAAATTGCACCGACCCGACATAGCTTGCGTGAACAAATAGAGTGGTTACACGAGCAATCCAAGCAAGGAGCATTGGAAGGCTCTAGTGAGAGTTTTGAGGTACTTAAGTATACTCAAAATCATGGGCTGCATTCACGAGATATCCCCGGTGCTTGAAGAGTGCTACCGTGATGCCAATGGATATCGACACGAAGATTCACTTTCTACAAGTGGGTGCGTGTTCACGATTGGGGAGGTCTGTTTCTTGGAGATCCACGAAGCAGTATATAGCCCGATCCACCATGGAATCGTAATTCATAGCTTTGGATAAAGTCGGTGAGGAAGTCGAGTGGCTCGTAATTTTTGGAAGATATTCCATGTTGGTCTAAGCTTTGTGCCACCGGTGATGATTCATTGTGATAGCCAAGCGCTATTGGAAGGGCGAAAAGTGGTTTGTATAATGGTAAGTCTCGACATATCGTCGGCGACATAATACCGTGAGGCGTTTGATCTCAGTGGGGTTATCTCGATTGACTATGTCAGTCGATAGATAATCTGGCGATCCGTTAACCAAAGGGTTGAGCAGGATCAAATGATCAAGTTGCTAGAGGAATGAGATTAAAATCCACATCTTAAGAACAATCATAGTGGTAACCCAACCATGATGACCGGAGATCCCAAGAACTTGATTGATGGGAGAACTAAGCTATAGGAGTTCGTGTGTAAACACTCGAGTTAGTCTGTTCCTAGAAAGCAAACGAGTGTTGAAAAACTTGCTTAGTGGTGAGGTTGAGTCGTTGACTCTTAATGATTCCTAAGATACCGAGGAGGTTGAGTATGGCAAGATACTCGGTAAAAATCACCTATGTAAGTGCGAGTGGGGCGGCTTCAAACAAAACACTTATGAATCCAAAGTGGATGTCCATGGCCAAAATGGAATCAAGCGTGAGAACGGATGAGGTTGAGGTGTTAAAGTGTTAATACCATTGTCTCGGTTACGTTGTGGGGAATAGTTCGAGCATCGTGTCCACTAATCCGCCTGTACTCGATGGTACTAACTATGGAAGGTTCAAGCCATAAACCACTGTCCAAATATTTTAACATCTCTTGAGGATCGAGCATGTGCATACATGCATATGGCTATTTCCATTCATGTGGGGGATTGTTGAAATCGTGTATATATATATATTATATGTGGTCAAGTTTCCAGGAAGCTACTTTGACCAAGATTTTGAGTGACGTAACGTTTAATTTTATGAAATTAAACGGCATAGGATCGATCTACGTTTCGAGTAGATGATCGTGGTGAATTCATATTCTCAAATCCGATTTTCGGTGAGTGAGAAATAATGGATCAAAATTGGTCACTTAAACATGGAGTTATGTGATTAAGGGGATAAGCATGGATTAATTAATCTTTATCCCACATTGATTAATGTATCTTCATTAATTGTCTATATAAGTGGTTCATTGAACACTTAGTATAATTATGTGCACAAGTGATGGGTGGAAAGCCCACGTCGCTTCACGCCGCCGCCGCCGCGCCGCGTGCCGGGCCCGGGCGGTGCCCGGCATGCCCGCCGCCCGATCCGACTCAGCTCGGCTCGGCTCGGCTCGGTTCCGTGGTCCGTGGTCCGTGGTCCGTGGATCTTGGATCTTGGATCTTGACAATTGGTCTTTGGGTGGTCTTTGGGCGTTTCTTTGGGCTGTTCGTGGGCTTGCTTGGCGGGCTGGTTGGTGGCCCATTGCCCATATATTTTGGATCAATGTTTGATCGAGCCCAAAGATGGAGTTGGTCCGGGCCCAACTCGTGTAGCCCAATCCGTTGGGCCTGTTGTGCGATGGAGTTGGTCCGAGGCCCAACTCGTGTAAGCCAAATCCGTTGGGCCTGCTGTGCACTTGAAGAGACGTCCGGATACGTCCAATGAACCTGGACGCACATGTTGTCCAGATTCGTCGTAACTGTCGGTAACGTTCCGACATGAAGGCTCTGCGAAAAACGTGGGCACGTTGTCTCCAGAAACCGCCGCGTAACCCCTCTGCACTCAATGGGGGACATAACTCTGTATCACCCGACATCAATGCGGGTGTTGACTCCAGCATGCTCCTCATGAGGGGGACGACGCCTATAAATAGGACATGTCTCCCCAACATTAGTCACCTACTGCAAAAAGCATTCTAACATTCTCTCAAAGCACTCCCTGCATACATAATTCGTGTACAAGCTATGTCCTCACCTCCGTCCAGTTTGTCGGAGCTCGTTGGTTTGCGGTGCTGCCACCCACGAGACGTTTGCCGTTTTATCTTTGGAGACGATACGTCAGAACCGAGAGCACAACCGGGGCGTATCTCGTCTTGCGGAAAGAGGCCTACTCGACTCGGCATTAGTTTACGGTTTATTTTCAATTGTATTTCAATTCAGTTTAGTTCAATTGTTATTTGATCTCCACTTCTACATTTCTGTTTTAAATTGTAATACTGGCGTGAGTTCTGTCTTGTTTGTACATTTTTCTACATATATCATGTAACAAATATAGTAAAATTGGCTTGAAAACTTCGAGTTGAATCTAGCCAAATTCAAACTCAGAATTCTGAATCTCATGAAAGTTCGAGCTCGATAAATTGGAATGCAATTCCGATATTATTTATTTACTTGTGTAGGTGGTTGGTTACTCAAATTTGCAAATTGTACATTAGTGTCTATTACACATTATTTACTTGTGTAGATTGTTGGTTACACAAATTTGCAAATTATACATTATAGTTTCTATTTACTTGTGTATTAGTCTAAAACTTGCAAGTAACTCGAGTTTGCAAATTGGACCTCGGTTACTTTCATAATCGAAATATCCATGAAATTAAAAATTGTAAATGCCTAAATTTGGAAACAGTGCAAATGAGTAAAACACGTCGGAAACAAAACTAATGTCAAAATGTCGACAAATATAGACGTTCTAAAATTATTAATTATTCTAAAAATATATCATTTACTTCTGCAGTAATTTGGTAACATCCATCATAATGAGTAAGGTACTAAAATAGTAAAAGACCTTAAATTAGGTTAAACACTTGTATCCAGAAAGTATTGTAGAGCTTTACCAGTATAGTAACGGAACCCTAAACAGCACAACGAATTATCCAAATTCAACAATACAAAAACTATTCCACTACTGAATCCAATTGCCTGCTCAAATAACAGTCACAAACTCAAAAGTTGCAAGCTTTCGTTGCCATGGCGGCCTCTAACATCACCATTGAACACGAATAGAAGATGAAACATGATCTTTTCCACACACACACGACCACCACAACTGTGGTAGCTTTATTCATCAACAGAAATACGAGACAGAAAACAGAGTACAATCTTACGGGAGCGTTACATTAACAAGAAGGTTGCGCAAGACAGCTCAAGACAGGAGAAACCTGCAAAACCGGGGCTTGGGAAAACAAAAAAACGACCAAAAGAGGTCATCGTGGCAGCAAAAACTCACTGCCACGGCCAAAGCCCTGGGAAGCAAGGCAAGAAACGATGACTGCCAAAAGAAGCAACCCTAAAACAGTAACTCCAACACCAGACATGCATAGTCTGGCTAACGGGTTTAAACTACAACATCCATAACACTAAGATAAGACCATTGGAAGGATCAAAAGATCAGTAGTCCACTGCTGCAGAGTTCTCAGCTAACCATAGGGTACTTAAAAAAGGATGGCTCCTGTAAAGGCAACCATCCTGCAAACAGCTCTCTCAACATCAAGAGAGCTGCAAAAAAGTAGTACCAGGCTAGGTTAGCTGGAAAAAAAGGCGAGACTCGTGGACTCAACGATTTTCAACACCTCCCAACGGACCCAAAAACAACCAACACTGCTATACTTACTAAGTAAGAAGATATGAACCTTATCATCACCCATCATGTGTGGCTTCTTAGTAAAGTATATCACACCTCCACAGTTGATCAAGAAGCAGGCTGGTGGCACCAAAGCTGACTCCACAGCAACGCTGGATGTTCAGCCCCACCAGAGTCTTGCCCAAGGCGATCAGATAAGGCAGGCTTTTGTCCGATATCAAAGAGCAGCCGACGATAGAAAATATCTGCAAATTCATCTGCTCAGCCGCTGCCAAGGCTGTAACTCCATAGTCTGTTATTCCGGACTGCGAGACATCCAGCTCACTGAGCGACAGGCAACTCCTTGCGATTTCCACCAAGCTTGTGTCAGTGACGTGTCTGCAGCCATCAAGGTTCAGAAGCTCGAGAGTTTCCCCATGAAGCTCTGCAATGGCTGAGACAGCATTGTCCGATAGGTTGACACAGTTACTCAGATTGACCTTCACTAGACCAGCCTCCAAGCTCTGAATGAGGGGCACAATGCCAGTGTCTGTTACACTCTGAAGGCCACTAAGATCGACATGAGTCAGTTTAGGGCAGATCCTACCCAACATGCTCAAGCCGGAGTCGCCAAATCCAGGACAGTTGCGGATGGTCAATGATCTGAGGGAGTCGCAACGAGATGTCAACGGAAATCCAAAGTTCAAGTCACGAATCCCCAAGCAGTTCGCCAGTGCAAGAGCCTTCAATTTCTCACCGCAGTTTGCAAGGATGCCAAAGAAGCCACACTGCGTGATCATGTGGCACTCCTCGATTTGAAGACTTTCAAGTGAACCAGCAGCTTTGGCAAACGACACAATGCCATTGTCGGAAACCCGCAGACATTTCCTGAGGGCAAAAAGCTTGAGATTGGGGCAACCTTCACCCACAGCTCCCAGCCCTAAATCAGAGGCTCCCTGGCAAGCAGTTACCGATAAAGATCTCAGCTTCTGCAGACCTTGACCCTTACCCATCACCCAGAAACCCCTCTCGTTCACATTTTGCAGGTCGACGAGTGAAAGATCAGTGGCTTCTCTCCCGTAGTGTCCGATGACTGCAAGGGATACATCCGTAATGTTGAGTGACTCAAGTTTTGCCTTTGTCAGGATGTGACCAGCTGATGTAAATAGACTAGCAATTCCCTGGTCACCAACAAGTGGGCAGTTTTTAATAGTCACACACCTGAGATTGGGACAGAAGCGGCCCAAAGCTTGTAGGCTCTCGTTACCAATTTTACAAGATTCCACTGTAACTGACATCAGATTGGGGCAGTTCATTGCAATCGCAATTAGACCTTTGTCAGTGATCGCAGGGCAATTGCAGAGGTCAATTTTCTCAAGAGAACGGCACCCATTTGCTATGTCAATTAATCCTTCATCAGAAATTGAAGATAGGTTCCAAAGAGAAAGGACGCGTAAAGAGGGGGAACCGCGGGATATGGCCTTGAGACCAAGATTTGTCAGTCCCCGAGTCGAAGCATTTCCTCGGATAGAAAGCTTGCCTAAACCTCCACGGCTCGCAGTTCCAACAGCTATGGAAGCAAGTCTCACATCTGTTGCCTTTTTCCCCTCCAAGCATCTTGACAGATATCCGTTAGATTCTTCTTCACCAACAGCACCCAATTCACACTTCCCCTTACTTTCAGAAGAATCATCTGCCTCCTGAGGTTTAGATTGGGTCTCGAGCTGGGCAGATTGAGTGACTTGAGGAGTGCATATTTCATCCCTTGTAATGCTACTCAAAAGCATGAGCCAGCGCTTTGACACACAGGCACAAGCACTCCTCTCTTTGCCTCTGGGAAGACGTCTGAAAACCTCGAAGAGGCACTCATCAGGAAGAACTTCAATCGATGGCTGCTGCTTTGCCTCCCCAGAGAAGACAAATGGAGAGCAGACCCTAGATCTTTTGCGAGGCAAGAGATAGAGATCCACGAGGTTAGCAGGAGACAAAAACAGACTTGAGTCCTTCGGGTTCGGGAGAAAACTCCCAGGGCGAAAAGCGCCAACATCTGTGACAGAAGACATCGAAACTCGCATCAGATATTGTACCAGATGAAAGAACAAAAAGTTTACAATAAAATAATAAATGATTCACAAGTTCAGATATACTATCAAACATCAAAGAAACGCATCCATATCAAGGTCAAAAACTTAAAATAGCGCAGGACTTCGATTAGCCATCGAATAAATTATACGATCAACAAAGTCCCCGCTATGACAATCATGCCGCACAAAGTCTTCGACCAAAATCAGCTAGCATAACATTTCACAAAGTCAAATAAACTATCACAGAATCAAAAGATAAAGAATGAAGAATGAAGTTCAACAACATACTGCAGGAAACTAACTAATAGAATAAAGCATAAGACATAGAAGACCCAAGGTACGAACTTTCAACAAGCCCAATTATCAATTACAAATAAAAGCCTCAAAATCAGTAGATTGCTATATCTTTGCACAAGTATATATCAGAAAATCACAAGATCTAATAGTAAATAAGGAAAGTTAGAGCTAAGGTGACGACTTTTACTAATAAAAACTCATTAAAACCGAGGTCATACCACTGAAATCGAAGACTTCTGACATGGGAAAGGCGTGGAAGCCTCAAATCCAAGCCCAAAAAACCCTCTGGTGAGAGCAAAAACGAGCAGATCAAGCACAATCAACAGAGCCAAGAGAAGAACTGAATGCATGAAAGAAAAAAAGAATCAAAGAAGAGAGATCATCGAAGAAGAAGAAACCCTGTACAACAGGGCAAAAACGAGGAATAAGAGAGAGAAAGTGTGGTGGGCGTAGGTTGCAAAATGTTTACAAGTAATACTAGTGTGTGTTTGTACAAAGAAAGATATAAAATATGTGTGTGGTGGCGTTGTATCATATGCATATCTTTTGTTTCATTTCTCTCTCTTTCTTTATTAAATTGGGCTTTCTTTTCTCCAGAGACAGAGTCTGAGAGAGAGAGGGTTAGATGCAATGAACCAAACCTTTTTCAATGTTCAGTGAGAAATACGTCTTATCCCAAAACCTCACTTTTCAGGAAAATACCAATCCAAGGCGATGATTTTCACGACTGAAATACTATTAAATTTTAAACAATTATACTTTTCCTTGTAATTTACAATGTCGGGTCCATATGACATATCTCTACACAAATAAATTGTGTGCGTGTGTTGGCCTAGTGGTAGAGTGTTTAATATCTCGGCGTCAGGCCCTGCCGGGTTCAGTCATGGTACGCGACCTTTAAAATTTCTGTATTTAATGACAAAAAAAAAAAAAAAAATTAAGAAAAATGCTTTTTCTTTCTTTTTAGTTAAAGCAGATGTAATAAATGACTAAAGTTCTCACAAATTTAAGTCATTTATAATAGAGGGTATTGGGAAAGAAAATATTCAAGCAATAGAAGGAACAATAGAAAAATGTTTTTATATTTGGGACAATAATAAAAAAAGAAAGTTTCTTTATATTAGTGGGGTGGAGGGATTATATTATATATAGCATATTTGTTCAAGTTTATTGGATCCTTCTCGACTTTAATGAATTACACCTAGAGCTTGTTTGATGACGAGTTTTAACTCACTCGAATTTAAATAGTGTAATTTGTTCTATTAATATAGGGTTAATTAAATTAATGCACTAACTTTCACCTATTTTTTTTCAATTTTACCATCACTTTTTTGAAAGTTGCAATAATGATATCATCTTTATATTTGTTACAAAATTAATAATTCTAATTTGTTCACTTGTCACTTGAGACTTGATATGGCACGCCTAACTCGAGTCAATGTCGTCAAGTTGTAGTTGCATTACCTTACTTATATTTGTACAGTGAATGTTACGTTCACCATGTCAATTTTCTGACGATCAAAAATTGAAGTGTTAATTATATAACAAATTAAAATATGTGGCAGCAATGCAATGTTTCAAATATTATGTTGGAAGTGCAAAGACACTTTAAAACCTTTACGTATTATTAAAAATATCTTAATGACCAAATAATTTTGATAAGCAAGAATTGAACAATTCAAGATGAGTTTTCTACAACTAGTGCAAGTGGATCCATAGGTTAGGAATAACTACAAAATTGCTGGAAAAGGGGACAGGTAGGAATACATAATAGAGAATCCAAGTGGAGGTATAAATAATTCTACATAATCTAATTTAAAATATTATAATTTTTGTCGTAAGTTAACAATTATTTAATCATCCCATGAACATCTCATGTTCATGCACATTCAATGAATAAATATACTCTCCCTATCTATAGATGTTTCCATATTATTTAATCGCATTATACATCCAACAACAAGAATCTGTATACCTTTAAATATAATAAAAAAATGGTCTATCAGGTGTAATTTTCTATTCCCTCCGTCCACCATTTTCGTTTATTGATTTTGGTGGTACAAGCTTTAATAAATTTTAATTAGTGTAAAGTGAATGCAGATAATAAATTAATAGATAGTGTGATTAAAAAAGATGTCATGTGGATAATAAATGAATGTATAAATGTATAGTGAGTGTAAAAAGGTGGGTCATGAGTGATTTTTTTGTAAATAAGAGAATAGATTTAGAGTAAAAATATAAAGTTGGTGTTTCTAAAAAATGAAAATATACATTTTATGTTACGGACTAAATTAGAATTAAATGAACGTATTTGGTGGACGGATAGAGTATTTTTTATTATAAAGCGTCTTGTAAGGACTTTCTCAAGTGAGAATATGTGGGAACTGTCTTCAGTTAGAAAATTATAATTGAATGTGGTCATCACATGTCCTTATGTGAGGACATATGAAAATGAATTGGATACCCACACATTAAGCATTTTTCAAACTCAAACTTGTCTAAAATGATTCATCCCATGTAATAGCCGCTAATTACCCACTCAAAGTCGTTTATATTTATATAATATTTAAATATTCAAATATGAGCTATTAAAAAAATTGATACATGTCCATATAAAAATCTAAGACTCTAAAAAGTATATGTTAATTATCATTACTAGAAATAATGATTAATTATATAATAATTTTTAAGTAAAGAGTTATACAAACTTGAAAATTATAAGACAAAGATAATCTAATAATTGATAATTAAATTACTACAACGAGTGATAAATTTGAAGAAAAAAAGATGGAAGTATTCAAATCATTACAAGTTAGAGACTCGATTCTTGAGAATTGAGATTGAGAAGACGCTTTTTTTTTAAAAGGACGAGAAGACGGAAGTTTCTTATGAAAGAGGGGAAATGGAATTTGAGAATTATATCTATGTTCAAGTTACTTTCGTTATTCATTTGATTTTTCTTATTATTATAACTTTTTTTGAAGTATTTACAAAAATTAAAACTCAGAATGTTACATTTCCAAAGTGAACACTTCAACATTTTTATTCAAAACATATTTTACATTATAATATAATTTCATAAAGACATTATTGATATTATTGATTATGTATATATAAATTTAACTATTTAGTTAACTATATAATAACTATATAATTATAATATTAATATATTATATAAACGGGCTTGGGTAGCAAAACCTATAGATAGTTTACTGTATCCGATCCATGCCCGTCACATGTACTATTTTACTATCAAAACTCGTCCCAAATGCGTTTTATATTACCCAAATCCATCCTATTAGGATTTGATAAAAGCAAATATTCACAAAATCCGACTTATTGTCATTCTTAAGGAAAACGTACCTTCACAGTATACCACCTCTGTTTTTTATAGGAAAATTGCATTAGAATATACAACTAAACGATATACTCTTTAGGGCTACTTATTGATTCCCCAAATTCAATAACTGATACCAAAATCTATCGGTTAATTGGTTATCCAATCAACCGATCAGTTAGTTGGTTCGGTTATTGGATAACCGAAATTATCCAAATTAAATTTATTTCTTTACCTATTTGGTTAATTAAACTAATTTTTAATTTAATAATAATGATAAATTAATAATTATTGTAATTTCAGTTATTTGGTTGTATCCATTCGGTTATCGGTACACCCGATAACTGAAATTCTTATGTTGCATTATACGTTCAGTGCAACAACTTTATACGTTTAGTGCAACAACTTTATACGTTCAATGTTGCATTCTTATTTCTTACTAATATTTGCATTCTTACGTGAATAAATTTAATTTTAAATATTTAGTATATTCCGCAAAAGATCATATTTCTTAATATTTTGGTTATTTTCAGATCTTAAGTTTCACATTTTAATTATTTCAGTGTATATCTTGATTAATTAACGATTTTAAAGTTTATTTTGTATTATTTCAACCACTTTTTTCCTAATTATCTTACCTATTATTGTGTAATCTTTAATATATATATTTTGTAAAATATCAATAATTATCAAGGCTAGCATTATCTATCTATTATTAGTTTATATAGTGTGTATTATCTATAGACTATGAATTAAAGATTGAAACTTAAAATTACAAATAAAGATCTGAATTTATTTCAAATACTAACATGCAATGGGAAAATTACATTCCAAACTATCTACAATGCATTTGAATGTCGAGTTTCTTCAACATATGATTATATGTTTATTTAAATTTAATTTCGAGAATAGTGTATCATTCCAACTGAAAACTCATGCAATGTAGGACATCCACTTTACCTGCTAGATACTGAATATTAAGTACTAATTACTTAGTAAGAACTTTCTAAACAACATTGACCATGATAATTATTCCATAAATAAGGGGTCATGTGGGCAAGCATGGCAATTTAATCTTGATCATATAAATAATTTACTAAATGCCATTGCTTATAGTACAAGCGGGCTAACATTAGATTATGCAAAATATGGATTAACTAGTATCAAAAATATATATACTACTTATGTGTTACTTTTATTGTTGAGGGGCAATCTCAAAAAAATAAATTACAACAAGAGAACACGTTCGACCATCTCATTTATCAGACTGCTCATGGCTTATCTCTCACTCTCTATCTCTTTATGGATACATGTGTCATTATCCTATTGACAGGTTATATTTTATTTGGATAAATATATAAAATCATCATATCTTTTACATAATATATTTAAAAATATTTAAAAAAATGTATCAAATTTTGTAATTTTTCATTCTCCATAACTAGATATTAAATTTGCTATATTTTCACACATCAAAAAATTCTCTTATTTTCTCTACTTATAAAATTTATTATATCTTTCTCTATTTTTCTATGGGCCGAAGTAATAATTCTTTTTACAATTCCAATAATTTAAATCCCTCTCAAGATTATTATCACAGTCTTGAAAATCTTTCAAACTCCAACAATTTTCAAAATTCAATTATGATATGAATTCTCAATCTCACATGATCCTACTCATTTTCCTATTCCCAAATATTACCAAATCTCTCAAAACATCAACCATAACTCGTTTCACAATGTTCAAAACATCTCACATGATTGAGCTTATTTGACAAAAATTCAGCAATCGTATTGAATGCATATTTTTCATCATCTATTTTACCAATTGTTTATTTTCAGTTTCATAAATAGATTGTTGTAATGTATATTCTTAGTTTATTTATTTTATATTTTATATAAGTTTTTTATTTTTGTGTTTTTATACTGTTTGCAACAATAATGGTTTATCTTAATTATTTTTAGTATAATTAATTATATTACATTTATTTAAAAAATAAAATGATAATATAAAATTATATGACTTTAGTAGTTGTATGGTCATTGAATTATCAAAAGTATAAGGGTTGAGTGTGAAAAAAGTAAAATATGAAGAGGAGAGAGAAAGTAACTAAATATTAAAAAGGTTGGGTGGTTGGATTTTTAGGTGGTTGTTGATAATGGTAGTCTAAGAACGGCCCCTCTCACGAGTTTGGTCGGATCAATCTGACCCTGACCTTGATCCGTTAACGTTGGTATGCTAATTATATTTTTATTTCGATAAAGTGATATATTTATTAAGAGTAACCGATACATTTAATAACAACAAATGATACAATGATCCGTTTATTCACATCAAACGATATATTTATTCATAAAAAATGATACATTTATTCAGAGTAAGTGGTAACACTTATTAAGAACAAGTGATATATCTATTCATAACAAGTGATACAATGAGACGTCCTTAAACTAGATCGGGTCAGGTCGACGTTAATATTGATATGTTAATTCGTAAATGATACATTTATCCAGAATAAGTGATACATTCATTTATAAGATTAACTGATATATTAACTAATAACAAATGATACAATGATTCATTTACTCACAGCAAGTGCTATATTTATTCAGAGTAAGTGATACAATGACACATTTATTCAGAGTAAATAATACATTAATTCAGAGCAAGTGATACATTTATCCACAGTAAGTAATACAATGACACGTTTATAGGCCGAATCAGATCAAGTCGACCTACCTAAGTTTTTATGTTTATTTTTTTAAATGAAAAAGAATATTTGCTTACATTTTATCTTACACAAGGCCTAGCTAGAGACTTTAAATTTATAAAGACACAATCATCTGCAAAGAGGAGGTGCGAAGTAGGAGGGTTGTACGGCAAATCCGAGCTCCATGAGCTACCTTAATTGATTGAACCTAGAATCCATACGTACTAAAGTTGATAATTTAATGATTATAATATCCACTAATAAAATGGTAGTAGGTAATTAAAACCAAAAGTAAAAATCCACATACAACTTTTCTTTTTTCCTATAGCAAATTGCACGACGAAGGTTCCTTCATCTTTTCACTAACGCGTTTTTGGTGCAAGTTGACCAGATCAGCCTCCAACGTATAATAGAGATTACCATTTTTATTTAATTTCTCACATGTTTATTCTGTGTCATTGGCCAAATTTATTCTTAGCATCCTTATACTTGGAGAAATATAAGATATTGTAAAACTTAGCATAATGTATAAAATATGAATTCATGAAATTATTTTAATTAGTCGTAAAAATATTTGAATTCAAATCGATGAAAATTTCTCTCTTTATGGGATTCGAAATCGGGTGTTTGATTCATCAAACAAAGTGATGAATACACTATAGAATTTCACAAACAGAATGCCGAAAATGATTCCTATTTTATATGTTAAGATTAGTTTATATTTGACCAAATTTTTACACTTCCTCCACCCACAATAACTGTACGTATCATTTATGGACGATATGAGTTTTAATAAATGTTTGTGAGAGTTGTTTGAGTAGAAAAAGAGTCACACCATTTGTTAGGTTTTAAGTGGTAGGAACGATTTGTGGGTAAATAATGAATGGTTGTAAAGTTAAATAATAAGAAATAATGTCCTAAAAAAATGAATATTTTTCATGAACACCGAATAAGATAATTGTGATACACTTGTCGTGGACTGATGGAATATGTGTTTGTGCGTGATATTCATCTATACAATAGTGTTAAGTGTATTATCCTTTGTATATGCGAAACATACGAATAGAATATTGAAATTAAATTTGAAATAATAAATCTCACATAAAAGGAATAGTTACAGACGTTGTATATACTAATTAATTCTCTAACGCTTTAAAATTGTCTTAACCAAATACCAAATAGCTACATGTAAATGATCTATAAAATTGATTGGTAGTTATGGGTTCATGTAAACCATAGTCAACAACACCATGCAATTAGTAACAAATATTTGACAAACATTTGACTCATATGAAATCGAAAATTTACAATATTAAAGTACAGAGTTAATAATAATACACTCGTGGCCTTTAATTGCTAAATTTGCAATTTAATCACACACACACACACACACATATATATATATATATATATATATATATATATATATATATAGAGATGGATCATGTATGAAATGATAATTTGGTAGGAAATGAGAATGAATTTGAGCATTTGATTCATCGAATCAATGGTTGAGATTTAATTTCGATTGTGCTTCTGCTTTTGTGTTTTGTATGCTACGTGGATTCTTGTGCAAGACTAGAACTCTTCTTGAGTTATGCTAACGATGAAGATGTCTTAAACTAATATATTTAGCGTATCTTATTCTGAAGAGATTAAATATGTCTAAACTAACATATACGACGTAGTAATTCGATTGTCTTCTATAAATATGAAAGATATCTTGAAACTTACATATCTATTCCTATTTCCTACACGTATTTTTATTCTCATGAACCATCCCCTATATATATATATATAAATTAGCCTTATGAAATTGATTGATTTAGTCTCACTTCCAAGTCCCAACGACTAAAATAAAAGGTTGGGGTCATATTTTAATGTACTAATATGCGCACGACAATAATATGATTTATGAATACCTGCAATTGAATTTAAATAATTAAATATGGGATAACTAAAAAGTTGGGATCATAATTCCAAATTGATTTAAATCATGTCCCACATATTGTATGCATGCCTTAGAAACCCATACATGTCATGTCATATACGAGGTTGAAAATTGAACCAATGAGGCCCTTTCTATATCAAATTGGCCGGCAATATTAAATTGATGTCCAAAGATTAAAGGAGTGGTTTTCCTTAGTAAATGGCCCACATTTCTTTGATTTTTTTTTTCTTATTGACGTTAAAATAGACTAATGCACGACTAGTCACGACAGTTTGAGTGCTCTATCTTTTTGTTGGATTTATATCAAATAAATACATATCATATAAATATAAAGTAAAATAGAATATGTCACATATGATTTCAAAACTAAACGAAAGTATATCGACGTAACTTCTTATAGACACAAACATAGTTTCAACAGAATGATCAAATAATTGTGTGCCCAAATTTCCTGATCATGTAGTAAGAATGAAGAATGGAAGTAAGATATTGTGATACAGTTCCAAGAACTGAAGCTTTTGTATTAGGAAAGAATTCAAAGCTTGGAATTGCACTGATTTCACAATAGGGTAACTGAGCAGGTGGCCTGAAATATCTTCCTCTAACATCTCACTAGAATAAAATCTCCAGTTTTGATCAGCAATTCAATTGACATTTCGAACACGTTCAAGGCTTCCGGGATCAAGAAACGTGTTGTCGTCACGTAGAAGATGTTCCATAAGGCCATTCTCAGACCAAATATCTCACCCTGGCTGGAGACCTATCTCATGCCAGGTGATGAGGTTGAATGCTCCCATTGTTATCTCATTTTCTCGACCCTTGTCCATCGATCTCTGATTGATGTTGTCTGATCCTACCATAATGTATTCATCATCAAATGTTGAACGATAAGCAACAAATTTAAGAAATCAAAATTAATTATGCTATCTTTATAGTTTGATCACCTACCATCATCTTTGAATGAATTGTATATCATGAATCTCCTGGCTTGTTGAGCCTGAATGTTGTTCCTTTTGGGCTCAGGGTGCTCTGGGGGAGTATACTCCCCCCCAGCATCTTGACTTCCCTATTGCCAAGGCAAAAGAAAGTCAAGTATTCCCTGCATCCACTACATGGATGCCTTTTGTTGAGAACATGTTCTAAATGTCTGTATACATAATCTCCATCGTTCTTCAATGCCAATCAAGTATGGCCTGAACCTAGGTACTCTCAGGTATGCCTTCAGGCTACATTCGGATCACAATGTAGACGGTGAATCTCTTCTACTTTAATCTTGCGCACTATCTTGAGAGAGAGTTCTTTAGGAATGAGATGAAATGGGTTTATGTCATCGACTGTCATCCCATAACTTTTTTTCCAGTCAAACGAGCTTCCAAGAAAGTATTGATTCTCAATGTATATAAATCTTCTTGCTCTACGAATGGCTAAGATATAGGCATCTTGGATGCTCTTCTCTATCAAATTATCCTTCCCATTGAGCATACCTACTTCTGCCCGTTGCTCGGGCAACTCTGGGAAGCCGGTAGCAGCTTCACCATCGATTGACCTAAACAGTTGCACGTTCCAGGTTTCAGGATCTTCCAGGCCAGTGATTTCTAAGGGAAGAACGAGTAACTTGTCTAGCTCATTGATTGAGTATATGAGTCGATTTCTGACTTTTTTTCTCCATCTCTGCTCAAAATTGTACAACACGTCCCAAGCCATCGGCCTCTCCAAGCGACAGTGGATGTCGTGTCAGGGTTCTCTCGAGCGGCCTTTCTTGATGGAGGCGCTGAGGAAGTTTGTCTGGTGGAAAGTCATCATGTTGAGCCGTGTTCAATGTCCTGGAAAGATAGTGTTTTTTCGTATCATAACGACCATCACAAAGATCAATTCCACCTAAAAACCTAACTACCATTCTCTTCTGATCCCCTACAGGGAATTCATCGTCTACCACAACAGTTTTCAGATGGTGCGTGAACATTGTCGAGACCTCCAACTCCTGGATAATGCTTCTACCACCATCAGGATTTCAAGGGTAGAACACGCAGTGCACGCTTGTGCCCTCAAAGAACTGTTTAGTTTCTTGATCATGAGTCGCCATTAGGCCATCCTTCTTGAAATCAGGTACAGAAGTCATGTCATCCCACACCAGCATTAGAACTCGAACTCTCTGCTCTGCCTTGCGCTTTAGTAGCTACCGGAGGATCACATCCCCACTGGGCTTAGGCCTTCTTGGGTCCCTGACTAACGTGATGTTTGTGTAAACAGACCATCCCATGATGTATATCATATGCTGAGCACGCTCAATCGCGTCAAATATGTCCTCTTAATATTTTTGAGACCGGTAGAACTTAGCAGACCGAAGGACTCTGTGATGCTGTCTTCGGGCACATGAGCATCAGGATACATGGAAACCTTGCACCCTTGTCTTTGCCCGAAGAACGTGTAGGGTAACCCTCTAAAACCTGGATTCTTGATCCTATTAGCCCAATTGACATCTTGAGAAAGAGGAAAGTACTGTCGTTTCACATGTATTCTGTCACACCCCAGTTTCCGGGAGATAAATAAATGGGCTACGTGACGATACTACTAGCCTTTCTTTAATAAATGGATAATGTGCCGTTAGAGTTGGACAACACATTCTTGGCAAAAAGATACATCATAATTGTACATAACAAATATGACCAAAAATAATATTTATAGTATCTCCCTGACAGGATCAAGTTCGAAGGTCTGAGATGCAAAATGACATTTCATACTAAGCATATATTATATGTAAATAACAATCACTATAAAAGCGATGACAAAAGAGATTCGTGATTAAACAGCTTAGGAATATTAATATGGTCAAAAGACAGTCTTCACCTATGTGAAGATAAGACAGCGGAAGTAAATCAACATATTCTTTGGAGAAACATCAACAACCCTTCCTCACCGCATCGCGTCTCCACCAAATTACAATCGCAGGGTTTTGAAAAGCAATTGCGGTGAGTACTAATATACTCGATGGGTTTAGCTATTTGAAAACATTTGCAGAAACCATTTGTTAGAAGAATAATCCATGCTTTGAACAGTATAACATAGAAATATTTAAAAGCATTCTATGCATACGTAAAATAATTATGGATCCATTTTCAGTCTCTCATCTATTGGTGCTTCGCCTGTCAACGTGAACATGTGGGAGCAGCCCACAGAGATCCACTACCATGCATGTTTCGTAAATAGGAAATCCAAGTCGACATGCGAGATAAGTGGAATTGCCCACAATACCCCCTTGTGTGTACACTAACCTCGACAGTATGATCCAATCGCTACCCTGATCAAGATCCGATCGTTAAACAACAGGAGCACTTTACACAATAGAGAGTTAAAACATTTATAACATGGATATTCATTTGCATTTTGCATAAACATTTAGAGTTCAATAACTCATAACATACTTTGGAAAATAAAAACCCACCTTTATTGCAGCAAAATCGAGCACCTGAAAATGATTGATCGGATCCTAAGTATCCTCTTCTGTAGGGCCTACAAGATAAGTTCTCAACTTAAATTATAGTCCTAAAATCCAACATTAACATCTATCATAATTGTCATCACGTGCCTAACTAGATTCGCTACACCCGGGTTTTCAGAATTTCAAATTAAATCTTCAGATTTAATTTCTCGGCTAAGGGCACCAACAATACCCTTGCCCGACTTTGACTTTGAAGCTCAATTTGATTTTTGAAAAATCAAATTATCAAAAATATTTTTATTACAAAAGTATTTACAACTTTAGTTTATTTCCAAATAAACTATTTCATGATGCACATATAATCAAGCAACATAAAATACTTAATACATGCATATAATAATACTTATTATGTAATTCATTAAGAATTTACACATCTAACAATTAATATTCTAGAATAGTAAATTCGACAAGTATAATACCACTTATGGACTTCTCATAAATCAATTAATCACATTAAAACGTGACATCTATTAGAATATATATACATACTAGCATAATTAATTATGCTATCATCAAAAGTTAATATATTATAATTTAATTAATAGAACATAACTTAAGGCTAAATCTAAAAGAATTCTTAATAAAAGCTTGAAGAAAAATTTATCTCTTTGATCAGGCCCAATACTTAATTAATCAAGGCTAGATAAAAGCCCAACTAAAAAACCAAAAGAAAAGAATAATAATAAAGGCAAATAAAAGAAGAAGAAAAAAGAAAAAGAAAGAGAAAAGAACAGCACTCTCCCTCTCTCTGCGGTTTCACTCTCCAGAAACCCATTCATCTCTTTCTCTATACCACCCTCTCTTTCTCTCCCCCTCATGGCCTCATTCTTCTTTCTCTATCTCACGCTGCCGCCGCCGCCGCCGCCGCCGGAGGAATCCGACGACCTCGGCAGCCACCTCTCTCCCTCTCTCTCGCCTGTTTCTCTCTCTTACTCACAAACATCCCACTTTCTCTTTCTAGAACCCTCTAGATCTCTATCCCCCTCTTTCTTCTTCCCTACGATCGCCGCCTCCTCAGTGCCGGAATCCGGCAACCTCGGCAGCCATCATCTCTCTCTCGCATCTCCTCTCTTCGAAATCGAACCGCCCCTCCCCTCTCTATTTTTCACGCCGTCGACCCCCTCTCATTCCTGCCTTCCGCCGCCGTCGCCGTCCCCCTCCTTCTCCTGCCTTCCATCACCACTGCCGACTCTCCCCCCCCATCTCTGCTTCTTTCTCCCTCTATGTCTACCGAACCCAGCAGCAACGCCGAAGCCCCGACGCTGCTGCCCCACCTTCGTCTCTCCCTCTCTCTATGTGGTCGGACGGTCGACAGTAGCCCCGCCGCCGCCGTCCTTCATCGATGCTCACCACCATCTCGGCTCCCTCTCCTATTGCCGAAGCCTCGCTCATCCCACTCAACAACTCAGCAGCAAAAATTCAAGTACAGCAGGAAAAGAAGCATAACAGAAATTCGTGTATTTATATATATATATATATATATATATATATAAACATGTTCTTATTAGATGAATCTGTGGAAATTCATATCTGCAAGAATATTTTGCCCTTGTTCATATCTTATATTGATTTTGTTATTGTAAAACACATTATATGTAAGTCAATGTATGTGTGTGTGTTGAATTCTGGATTGCTGTGGAGAATTGATGATAATTTGTTGTAGGCGTTGGTTTTCTGCATTGCGAATATGATAATTGATGTATAAAGAAGAACATAGTGTTTGCAGGGGTATAGTTGAAGTTCTTACCCTTTCTGTCCGTGAATTTAATTTACTAAAATTGTTTGTTTGGTTCTTGTGATATCCGGCTACAATGGGAGTGGAGTTGAGTTGTAGAAGCAGAGATGAACCTTTGGGGAGGATTTTGGATTCATTCTGTGGTTAATAGAGTAGTCTGTTACCAAATGTTTTGCTAGATTGGTAGAAGTAGAGAAATGGAGATGAGAGGGGGAATTGTCGTCTGGAAGTTTTCAGATGTGGTGCAAGAATTTGAGAGTGAAAGTTTTCGACTTGTGCAAGAGTTGGGAGCTCAAAAGGGGATTTTATTTGGAAAATAGGAGACGTGGAAGTAGGATAAGCCACATAGACTAAGCTTTATTTTTATTTTAAAATCCTCATTAGTAAAAATATCTGCAATATTTAAAGATTTCTTTAATGTAAAGTCATAACGAATTTACAAAGAAAAATTAGCCCAATTTTTTTTTACAAGGTTTCGACCATAAAAAAATAATAATACACATATGATCCATTACTTAATTTGATATCTAGAGGCTCAATTTGAAAATTTATTTAACCAAAATTTATTCTTGTAATGGCCATAATCATGTATCACAAAGCCATGCTTTAGAATTGCAAGATAAATTTTCTAGAGAAATAAATCAAGCTTTTATTTCTAAACGAATTTAAATAAATCCTCGTAGTCATATATATGCAGATAGATCATTGTAAATCCGACTTTGCTTTAGAACTTTCATAAATTCATTGTTGGAATTAAAATCCATTTTTTTTCCGGGAGCGAATCAACTTAAATTCTAAATTCAAGAAGGCTTCTAAAAATCTATTTGTAGAAAAACGGGATATTACATATTCTCGAATCTTTAGGGATTGGGATATTGTCTTCGTCCAAGATCTCGGTCCATTTATCCCCCATTTGACCACTCATCGACTCCCCACGCCCAAATATGCTCTACCAACCAATGTAGTTCCGACATGATTGTCTTCTTTTACCGTTAAGATTATGTTTGACCGTGAGCATACAATAGATGCGAAAACTGTCCAACCATCACGGATTAGAAGGCTAGTTGAGCATTCTAGTCCTCGCCACCGTCTCCAAATTTTATGGTGGCATAGAGCTTGACACCAACAACCTATTACAAAAATCACATTCTTTCATAATTGGTACGTCCTTCAAAATAGTATTCTATCAACTATAAGATAATGTCTATGCTTTACATATATACCTCAGGCTGTCACAGTATAAATCTCTTGATTTAGCCTAAAAACCTCTTTGTTATTTTATGAGAATTGCCAATCTTCAGACAACAAAGAACACAACATTAATTAGATATTTTCGTACATTTCTTTTAGTCAAGTGTAAGACGAAATATTTCTAAAAAATGTACCTTTCGATAGGATATACCAACCACTGCGCCCAAGATCGCGCCAATACAGTGAAAGTGACGCCAGCTCGGCATGGACAAGTTCGCCCAAGAAGACCCCTAAAACCAATGGAACGCAGGCGCCTACCATATCTAAATGAATCCTAGTTCGAGAAGGGATAGGATTAAGATCCTATCCTAGATCTCGAATCCTATTTAGAGAAGATCTCGGAGCTAAGATCTAGTGTCTAAATAATTGTGTATAAATAGAGGCTAGATTAGACGAAATAGATCATTCACACTTGTAATCGCTTCACACATTCAATACACGAATACTCACTCTCTACCCGTGGGCGAGATCTTATTCATAGATCGAACCACGTAACTGGTGTTCTTGCGCGTTTATTTCCTTACGAAATTAAGATCGATCATCGGGCCGTCTGGGGAACCGAAATTTTGTGTTTTCGATCAACCACCGCTTACGGAAATAATCATGACTGTGTACACCGAAGGTTACGCATCCAGACCGTCACCGAAACAACAACGCCGACGGCGAAGGAACGCCGAGCTCACTCGGGAAGAGCCCAATCGGAGAAGAAACCCCAAGGATATGTCCAAAGTCTCGACGAGCACGGACACCCCGCCTGCGGGAGGCGGTGACCATAGCGGCGAAATCGCAGCAATAATCCAGAGGAACATCCGGCTCATAAGTAAACCTCGACGACGCCGTCGAGGGGTTCTCGAGAAAATAAGGAGAGCTTTCTCCAAGACCTCGGCATTGTGGTCGGCCACGCCACGAAGACAGAACGCCAAGCCTCATCTAGTACGAGGCATCACAACGGAGGTCGGGGCCCAAACCGACCGCGCGCGAACGAGCGACGCGGAGAGACGTCGTGACCGCCGCGAAGTTTCCCCCCGTCGCGAGAATGAATCCATTCAATGAACTCCGCCCGCCTCCGCGGACGAGCAGCGGGAAAAAGGCATCATGGCCGCCGTGAGGTCGGTCCGAGTCACCTAAACGAGTTCGATCGTCGAACTCCGTCCCAATCTCCGTAGGACGGCTTGATGGGTACGGAAAATAGTCACCCGCTCTCAACAGGATACTCAACACTTCTCCCTGATAAATACCGGTACCAAGCATCGCCCACGACAGTCGAGGATCCACAGTAACTTCCTCTCGCAGCCCAATACAACATGATCAACCAACGCCTCATCTCGGTTCATATGTGTAAACTCTTCCCGGAGTTATTCGTCGACAACGCCCGCAGTGGTTCGACGATCTACCTCACGGAAGCATCGACTCTATCGCGACTGATGGCGCCTTCCATCGAAGGTTCTTCCGTATGAGTCAAAACGTCGTCAAGACACCTCCTCACCATAAAACAAAGCCGAACGAGTCCATCAAATGACTTCACGACGAGGTTTAACAAGGAGTGTTTGAAGGTCAAGACGTGAACGACCGTTAGTCATCTCGGCCTTCCAAACGGCATCTTCTTGCCGGGCCTTATACCGAGAGATCGCTCAGTCACGAACCCGTCTCGCGACAGAAGCTGGTAGATAGCCAACCGGTTCGCCAAAGCGGGCGAGGCCGACAAGAGAAAGCGCGAGCATAAGCGCAGGCCCTCGGAAAAAGGAAGAAGAGATGAAGGAAGGAAGATCGAACAAGGCCGTGGCGCCACTGAAAGATTACATCGCCTATAAGGTCCGTGCTCGGTCCACGTGACGCCTGAGCGACCTCAATACACCCCGTTGACAAAGCCGAGGGCGTAAATCTCGCGACTCCATATGAACCTGCTCGAGAAGCCTCGACCGATGACGGGAGGAAAGAGGCGCCGAACTGTGGATAATCATCGCTCATTCCATGAAGACTATAGGCACGACATCGAAGAGTGCAAAGAACTCATGGGAGAGATAGAGATGTTGGTTCAAGAGGACCCCAAGAAGTACCAAACACGTGGTCGCCAAGCCGACTGCAGGAGAGAAGAAAGCAAAGGAAGAGGAATCATGCCCCACAAAAAAAAGCGCGACATCGATGAGGAAGGAGATGACGAGTCCCAATATGACGGGTGATCTCCACTATTACGGGCTCCCTCGTGGAGTCACGAAGTCTTCCTGAAGGCCGCTCAAGTCCTAGAACCGCGAGCCTAACAACAAGAGGTTCGAGAAGGACGAGGCGATCACCTTCTCCGAGGATGACCCGCACTCGCAATAGTACCCCACCGTGATGCACCGGTGATCCATGCGATGGTCGCAAATAAGTTGGTGAAACGCGTGTACATTGACAATGAGGCGTCGGTAAGCATCCTTTCAAGGAATGTTTTGACAAGCTAGGGATAGAAGCGCGCACTTGCCTGCGCCACGCCACCAAGCTTCGCCCAAGAAGAGACGCTACCCGAAGGGATAATAGAGCTACCCATCATGGTGGAAAGTCACCAACAAGCTCCACCAAGGTGGTGAAATTCTTCAGTGAAGGCCCACTCGCCATATAACATCATACTAGGGCGAGATTGGTGAACGTAAGTAAAGCGGTATGCTCAACGTACCACCTCACAATGAAGATACCCACCGCGAGGAACAGTAGTGATCCGAGGTGATCAAAAGCAAGCCAAGGAATGTATGCGGGTTGCTTTACGAGTGCAGGGGACCTCGGTCCAGCACCCACAAGCATAGCAACTAAAGGAACCCGAGGAGTTGGAGTCAAGAAGTACACTCCCCGATAACCAGGCGGAAGAGGTCGTATTGTACGAGGATGAGCCCTTAAAGGTCGTCAAAGTTGGTCTCACCAAGGCACCTGAAATAAAGAACCAGATCATCCAACTCCTACGGGAATTCCGAGATGTGTTTGCTTGGTCTCCCCTCGACATGACCGGAGTCTCACCAAGTATCATCACTCACCGGCTCAACATCGACCCGAACATGAAACCGTTCGGCGAGCAAAGAATTTTTGCAGCCGAACGGAACCAAGTCATTCACGACGAGGTGAACCAGCTGTTAAAAGCTCGCATACTGTTCGAGGTCAAATATCCGACCTGGATAGCCAACCCGGTGATGGTGAAGAAAGGAGGAGGGGGATGGCGAATGTGTATTGACTACACCGACCTCAACAAACATTGCCCAAAGGATTGCTATCCCTTCCCAACATTGACAAAGGTCGATGCACCGGTCGGATCTGAAGTCTTGATTTCTTGGACTTATACAGGGTATCATCAAGTCCCGATGGACGACGAAGACGCTGCCAAGACAAATTTTCATTACCGACTTGAGTCTTTGCGTATAAAAGATGCCATTCGGCCTCAAGAATGCAGAGCCACCTATCAAAGGATGGTGGACAAAATATTTAAGCCCTACATAGGTCGAATGTGGAGGTATAATGAGACGACATCGTCGTCAAAAGCAAGAGGAAGCCGCATGTGTAGCCGACCTCCGGATCGTCCCGGCCTTCTCCGAAAATCAACTGGCGAACCCCGTAGTGCACGTTTGCGCTTCGATGCGAAAAGTTCTTAGGTCTTGGGTTTCACAAGAAGCGGCTAAAAGCCAACCCGTCCAAGGTCCAAACCATTTTGAAATGAACATGCCAAAGACCATCCACGACGTACATAAGTCGACAGTCATAGCAAGATCGAGCCGCTTTCAAAAGCCATGGATAAACAACTACCCTTCTTCAAGATACTAAAAAGGCCCCGAAATTCTCATGGGATGATGTACACAAGTCCGCCTTTGAAGATCTCAAGAGCTATCTCGCCAAACTCCCACTCTATCCGTCCCGAAGAGGAGAGGTCCTTTTCCTCTACCTCGCCGCCTCGACGAATCCATAAGTCAGATCTTGCACGAGAGGAAGGACGTCGACTCGGTGTATTTCATCAACCGAGCACTAAAAGGCCCTAAACGGTATCGATACTGGAGAAGCTTGCCTTAGCATTGGTAAACGCCGCAGGAGACTACGTCCATATTCCATGCACATCCCATACAAGTCCTCACCGACTATCCATTTCGGCAAGTATTGACGAAACCCAAGCCTCGTGGAGAATCGTGAAATGGGCAATCGAACTAGGCGAGCACGATATATCATACGCCCGCCAGCCATCAAAGGTCGAGCCCAGCGGATTTCCGCCGAGGCTAACTTCATCGAAAACCGAAGCCCACCGAGTCCGTGACGACGATGCCCAAGCCGAACCAATGGATGAAATACCAAAGGAGCACTCGACAACTCTACGCTGACGGGCTTGGGAAAACGGGTGGCGGGCAGAATCTTACTCCTAGGCCCGGACGGCCAAGAGATCACCTACTCACCCGGTTCACATTCAAAATACGAACAACGAAGTAGAGTATGAAGCCTCGATCGCAGGACTTCGCCTAGCTCAAAATCTCCAAATACGAGCCGTGCAAGTTCACAGCGATTCTCGTGTCGTAGTAAGCCAAATGTTGGGAAATATGAAGCAAAAGCAACAGGATGAAGAAATACCTTGAAAAGCAAAAGCCTACAACGGATTTTCTCATACTTTCAGATAGTTCGCATCCTAGGGAGCAAAGCAGTAGAGTGACATCTTAAGTAAATTGGCCTCGCTGCCTACGAGCCCGCCATGAGAAGAAGTCCAAAGAAGTATATAGACAATACCGATGACGGAGCCGAGGTTAACATAGTCTCGGATGAAGAACCCAACTGGATGACTCCCATTCGAGAGTACCGGAGAATGGCGAACTACCCCAAGACATGCCGGAAGCTAGAAGGATCCTTAACAAATCTATGCGATATACAATTGAGAGGGGTCCTATATGAAAGTCATATCTCCACCTCTCTTAAGGTGCTTGGGTCCGAATCGAGCTGATTACGCTCATGAGAAGTGCACGAAGGATCATGCGAAGTCACATCGGACCCGAGCCTTGTCGAAAAAGTCACGATGGGGATACTATTGCCAATGATGTTCCAGACTCAATTGACCTTGTGAAAAGGTGTCCAAGTGTCAACTCCACGGGACGCATGCGAGACCACCGCACCGACCTCACCTCAATCTGAGCCCTTGGCCGTTTATGCAATGGGGATCGACATCGTAGGCCCTTTGCAAAGCACTGTGACAGCTCCAATTCCTAATTGTTGCGATTGACTACTTCACGAAGTGGGTGGAAGCGAGCCTTTGGCAAAAATCACAAGCAAGAACGCCTCAACTTCGTGCGGAAGAACATAGTGTGTCGCTTGGCATCCTCATATCCTCCTTTCGACAACGGAACACAATTCACCGATAAGACATTCGAGAAAGGTGTCAAGAGCTTGGATCCAACAAAATTCACCTCGGTGGCCCATCCTCAAGCAAATGGTCGGATCGAAGTCACCAACAGACCATGGTGAAGGGATCAAGACTCGTCTCGACCGAGCTAAGGGCCTTTGGGTGGAAAATTTACCACAGTGTCTTATGGTTATACCGAACAACACCTAGGACCTCGAGCGAGAAACGCCCTACGGTTTGGTGTATGGAACCGAAGCGGTGATCCCGCGAATTGGAGTCACGAGTCCTCGTACCATTGACTTCTCTGCTGAAGCAAATGAGGAAAATCTACGAGCTGATCTGGACCTACTCGAAGAAAAAAGAGACCTCGCCTACATCAAAGAAGCTCAGTGCAAAGAACAGGTAGCTCGGTATTACAACCAGGTGTGTTAAAACCCGACAATTCCAGTGGGTGACCTCGTACTCGAAATAATGAAGTCAAGAAAGCCGTGCAGCTCGACAAGCTGGAAGCCACATGGGAAGGACCTTACCGGGTCGACGAAGTCCTCGGCAAGGGCCTATAAGCTCGCCCAATTGTCCGGTGAGCAATTACCCAACGCATGGCACATCATTCATCCAAGAGATATTATGCATAAGTGTCGAAGGTCGAGTCTTGTTCGGTCGTGTTTTCGAGTCTGTTTAATCGAGTCGAGTCTTACTTTGTTATGTCGCCTTTTATCAATAAAATTCTATTTTTGTGCATGTTTTATTTGTCACTAATGCATAATTAATCTTGAATATTATTCTATACCCCACGGAGGACAAATTCCCTCGACGAGGTCGATCACCTTCGTTTCATACGAGGATGAATTTAAGCGGCGTAAGGGACCACCCTCCCGATAACCTCGGCAAAAAACAGAACCATTCCTACATACGAGATCGAGATTACCTTCGTTTATTTGAAGACGGTTCTCTCTGTAGTAGCGAAATAAGAGACCACCCTCCCGATAACCTCGGCAAAAACAGAACCATTCCTACATACGAGATCGATTACCTTCGTTTATTTCAAGACGGTTCTCTCTATGTAGGCGAAATAAGGGACCACCCTCCCGATGACCTCGGCAAAAACAGAACCATTCCTACATACGAGATCGATTACCTTCGTTTATTTCAAGACGCTTCTATGTAGGCGAAATAAGGGACCACCCTCCGATGACCTCGGCAAAAATAGGAACCATTCCTACATACGAGATCGATTACCTTCGTTTATTTGAAGACAGCCTCTCTATGTAGACGAAATAAGGGACCATCCCTCCCGACGACCTCGGCAAAAATCATTAATTAGAAGACGGAACTCTACAGGACGAACTACCCTTATGCGAGCGGATTCCTTCAAGACTTCATATGTTACTTTAGTTCAATATAAAGTCAATACTGAAGCAAGTACATCTTTCTTATTTTAAAAAGAAATAAGTTATGCAGATTACATATTACGAGGAGGAGGCGGGAAAAAGCGAGCGATCCACAGAAAATCGCGATTCAACGGCTCATCTATACTAATCCTACCTCACCTCGTCCTCGATCTACACTATGGGCTCGCTAGATCGACCTCGGCCACTCGATGGCCTTTGGCTTCGGTCCCTTGAGGATCCACGTCGTTCGAGGGCCATAGCACGCTCTCTTGAGCTATCCACGTCGGATCGTCAAAATTCGGTTCATTTATTCTAGGCGAAGCTCCGGCGAAGAAGAGGCCTCTGCATCCGTCGAAACATTTCATCGAGCTGTGGTTGTCGGCGATGACGGCCTCAGATATACCTCGAGCCTTTTAATTCACCGTATTGTTCCGTGAATCGCCGTGAGGTCCGACCATATTCACGCCGGTACCTCGCACAACGGGCGGCCTCGACAACCTGGCTTCAACTTCCGAGATAGTCATCCCACCATTTCGATGGATGGCCTCCTCGTACTCGGCATGCTCCTCGGCTATTAATTTAGCCTTCTCCTCATGGCGACCTCGAACGACTCCTCCAAATGCAAAGATGAGCACGAGCTCGTCACGGCTCTCTGGCACTCATGTTTGATAACAGACTCCCGCACATGGCCCAATTGTCCCTTTATATGGAGGAGTTCGACCTCTTTTAATTCGAGCCCATGACAAGTCTTCAATTCGATTCAACCAAGGAGAAGCATCAAGCATTTCAAAGACAACCGAATAAAAGATAAGTGTTTTCATGTAAACTTGTGATTCTATTAATATGCCCTTAGCGAAACCGATGTACATTTACATTCAAAAAAAAAAAGGATCAATCGACCCTCCGTGGCTTCGGCCTGTCCACCTCGGCCGCCTCCGGAGCATGGAAAGCCTCGGCCTCTTACGCCTAACCGCCAAGTCCAGCTTGGCCTCCTCGGAACTGCCGAGCCTCGCCGCCTGAAACCCCACCGCGGGATCCTCGACCCGCTTGTAAGATCGGCCATTAGGCGTCGGTCGGGATCTCGATCCACGGGCAGCGCGCGAACAGACTCATGGTCGCCAGAAGAAAGATGAAGTCGGGGTCCGCAAGACGGGAAGCTCCTTCAGGGCGCGGACAAGAACATCGAAATAGGCCCGCCTCGGACATCATCCTCTATCTCCTCATACCCATACTGATTTATCCACCAGGTAGTTCTCGGCGACTTCTTCGATTGCATCCGAGGCGGCGCGCTTATTGAGGACCTCGGCCGCATCACCAACCATCCCGAGAAGCCCCAGGAGAGAATAGCCTCCCAAATGCCCAAGCATCTCCCTGCGAGCTCGCTACCTCGGCCTCCCGACGCCGAGCCTCCTCCAACTCTGCCTTCATTAAAGCGACCTCGGCCTCCGCGGTAGCCAGCCGCCCTAGCCACTTGCCGCCTTCATCGCCGCCGCCATCACTCGACCGCCCGCCGCCGCCTCGACACCGCCAGTATCCGCCGCCTTACATTTCCGGATCTTTGCCTCGGCCTCGCTAATCTCTTGGGCGAGGAGTCTTCTCTCCTCCATTCCTCGAGCATCTTGGGCCACCCGTCACAAACCGGCTAACGGCCCTTTCAAGAAGTCCGTTATGAAACCGGACATCTGGGCCATCCCGGCGGACATCTTGGCCACCTCGGCCGACACGATCTCGACCCCCTATACAGAATCCCAACAAGTCAGAAGAATACATTATTTATATTACTTCACAAGGAAGAAGGATAAGTGCGCTACCTCGGGAAAGGTAGGGGGAGCTCGCTGAGAGCCAACGACGACGCATTCCGGGTCGGCAGCAACCGCGGCCTCGGGGATAGCACGCTTTAACCTCTTAAAGCGCCTAAGAGGCTGCGGCTCAGGAGACTTCGAAGCCTCCTCGCTCACTTCAGGGATAGCCTCGACATCCTTCAAAATCGAGGAGGAGAGCTCGACCTCCTTCAAAAGAGAGGAGGGGAGCTCGACACCGGCGCTCGACTCCTTCCTCTTCTTCCTCTTATCCCTGATCAAGTTCACTGTAATAAATACAAGAAGTCAGGCATGTACACACAAATAATCATACAACAAAGGACAGAAGAGAAGGAGGGGCCTCACCCTTCACCGACTCCACCTCGGTGGCAGGATCATAAGGGCTAAGCCTCAGCGAATGACTCGGCCTCGGTAAAGGCCTCATCCAAGAGACCTACTTTGTCCGGGCCTCCTCCAGCCACCGTCAATCTCGTCAACCACCACATCACGATCTTCTCCGATCGCCATGTAAACACAGAGATCCATCGAATCGACAAAAGAAAAACTTCTTCGCGATTCGAGATCTTCGACTTTATCTTCGCTTTGAATTCTGACGGGGTGATAAATAATACCACCCGAACCACCCTTCGCTTGCAAAAACGGAGAACAAGCCCCAAAGTGAAAGGAAAATTATGCCGATAGGCATAGACACCTAGCCCACCAAATGCCGAAAAGAATTTGGCGTAAGTTAGGCAGTGATATGCCGAACATCTGTTGAAGTTCGACATATACGAGAGATACTGAATACGAAGACCAGCCGGAGGCTATCTTCGTACAAGGACAAACCCTTCCGGAGGAGTAACAAGCCCTATGCTCCGACGAGGGCAACATAAATTATATCGAATACGGTATTGGAGACAATCTCCTTTATACCGGGAGGTTGTTAAAATGGAAGAAAAGAAGACACTTTACCAAAATCCCGAAGGGAGACACATAAAACCGCCGGCGAATCCGACGGCGCACGCATACGATCTGAAGCTCGGAAGATTTAGAAGAGGAAGCCATAACTTACTTTTGGTTTTGAAGATGATGGTGATGAACTCCGAGACAACAATGGCGGCGGTTATATACGTTTTCGAAGTTTTGTAAGTCTAAAATTTTGAAATAGCAAAAGTGATATGAGAAATGGCGTATCAAGGAAGATATTCTCCTATTATACACTTTATCGGAATCCACCCTGCGCGTTAAATGCGCATTAAATGCGTATCCTGTGTCTTGTACTCAACGACGGCGGAAAAATCCGTGTTGACCCGCTTAACGCCTCGTCAGGTGAAGCCAAACAGAAAACCTCGACTTATCGCCTCGACAAGAGATAGTACCAACGTGCACAACCTCGGCAGATGCCTTTGCAAATGCGGCATATGACTTCGGAAACATTGACACATACCAAGTCAGATCGATCACACCAAATACGACCTCGCTTCTGCGTCTTTTTTTTTTGGGGGGGGGGGGTTGTGATAGGATATGTCCCAACTACCAGGCCCAAGCATCAGGCCCAATACAGGTAAAGCTGACGTCAAGCTCGGCCTGGACAAGTTCGGCCCAAGAAGACCCCTAAAACCAATGGGAACGCAGAAGGCTCGGCCATATCTAAATGAATCCTAGTTCGAGAAGGGATAGGATTAAGATCCTATCCTAGATCTCGAATCCTATTTAGAGACGATCTCGGAGTTAAGATCTAGGTCTAAATAATTGTGTATAAATAGAGGCTAGATTAGACGAAATAGATCATTCACACTCCTTGTAATCGCTTCTTACACATTCAATACACGAATACTCACTCTCTACCCGTGGACGTATATCTTATTCATAGATCGAACCATGTAAATCCTTGGTGTTCTTGCGCATTTATTTCCCTTACGAAATTAAGATCGATCACTTTCCAAACAGATTATCAACACTGAATCGGCCCTGTAATTTATCGGCTTCGATACGATTGGGTAGATTGTTCCATGGAGGAAATGGGGACCCATGCTTTATCTAGTACGATCAAAAAATAAACAGAGAAATTTGTTGCACTATGAACATGTCACATAAATCAGTAGTTTTAATTAATTCATATAAACAATGACTTTTATTTGAAGAAAATGAATAAATTTATTTTTAGTTTAGGTTGAAATTTATGAATACATAGGAGTGATCATTTAAATTTCGGACCGAACCAAAAAAAGCGAACTAGAATTGACTTTAAAAATCCAAATCGAATAAACCGAATTGCTCATCAAAATCGAACCAAATCAAATTGAAAATTTTTGGTTCGGTTATGTTTGGTTTTGAAAAACCGAAGAAAATGTAATAGCTAATTGCAAATTTAAGTTCAGAATTTTAAACTAGACTATATTGTAGGGAAATATGATTTTAACCCTCTCCCGATGATCTATCTTGGATGTAATTCACCATACATTGATTATTTACCTAGCATGCACCTACATAATTAATTGCAATACATAGTTGTTTTCTCGTGTTCACCTGTGAATTTATCGGACAAAGAATTGGATCAAGACTCGTGCTTTGATCTTCTGGACTATATCTCATTTGCCAAAACTCCAATGCTGAGTGAGAGCAATCTATGGAGAGTACTGCAAAAATTCCTCTTCTTCCTCACACTTAGGATTTTCGAAAATCACAATAGCATTAGGATTACTCTGATTTTCTCTCACCTTATATTTATAATGCAACACTAGAATCCTATTAGGATATGATCTCTGCATATATAATAAATATACTAATATCTTTTCAGATAGAGAGGATCGGAACAGAATCCCAGTGATATTGAGGTGGGTGAATTTGAGGAGTTTCGGGCCTCGATGGGTCAGCCCAATGATCAAATACAAGAAATAAATATGAGTCTCAAATAAATTAATTATCTTATATTCAACCCAGAACATAAATTAATTCATAAACATTTATTCATGTCACTAGAGAATAAATAATGACTTACCCCTTTATTACCGAAGTTGAGCCGGGCTTGCACTTAGACTTCACGAACCCCGCATTTAAGATATCGCATGTCCATTAATTATTTATAGCGTTCTGACTGCTTAAAATAATTAATCTCTTTAATTCCTTAAGTAGTATCACTCAACCGGCAGAGTTTAGTACAATAAACCTTTTGAGCTCTTTAAGGGCACGTCATCATCCTAAATGGATACGGTGACTCGATACAGGCAACTAGCATGACATACAAGCACTGTCACCACCCAAGATGCGGAGAATATTGAGTTATCTCATGTAAACCTCACTCATGACAAGTCAAAGTGATGGTCAGCAACTCATACTCACCTAATACCTTATCGAGGTTTAGATCAACGTAAAGTCACCGAGATCTAGGTTCTTCACAACGATCAGATAGAAGAACTCATCTCACTATGATCCATCAATACGTTCGAGACGTACCAGTATAAACAAGTAACCAAGTCAAGTCACTTCTTATCTATACCGCAGCCTATACCGACAACTTGTCCTAAAGTTGTCTCAGCTGTGATCCTTTTTATATCTCATTAAGCTTGACCAATCATACAGACTTCTGTGATCTTCTACACACTGTATGATATAACTTATATATAAGATAAATGGACATGCATATGCAATCAAGTAAACAATTCAGATAGGAGACTGTAATAGTGGTAACAGGAATCATTGTATACAAGCTCAACCAAAACTGCTTCCAATATACAAATCCAACATATACTAAACTACAATGATACTAATAACAATTATCATAATCGGAAAACTTAATCTTACTAGTATTTTCGATTAATGACTTATTTAGCAATATGTAGCTAACTGATGAGGTTTAAAAAGCATTCTAGGGTTACAATTACGTAAAAATATAATCATCTTTATTACTATAATATGATGATTTAGTACCAATTAACTACATTGGTAATTGGTAAAAGGAAAGGAGATACATATCCTAACACAAGAATTATTTTTATATGGATTTCGATGGTGATTTTTATTTTGTATAAGAGAAAATGTTTGCTCCTACCGAATAATTTTGCATTAATTATTATACTAGTCCTCAATTGTCAAAACGTATTTCCAAATCTATTGAATTATCCAGAGAGCCTACATTAAACTGTAATCCTAGTACTATCAAACATACTCTTACCATAAAAAAAAACTTATTCAGTCGGGTTCGGTTTTAACCGAATTATTTCGATTAAAAATAATTCGGTTAAAACCGAACCCGAACCGAATTTAATTTGGTTTTTATTGCATCGAACCGAAACAAACCGATTTGATTAAAAAACCGAACCAAAAGGCCAATTTCGATTTGGTTTGATTCGGTTAGTGATTTAGATTTGAGTTTGCTCACCCCTATAAATACATGCTTGTATATCATTTTCTAATACATTTTGCAAGAAACCTAGGGGGGAGTTGCGTCGATAATGATGTTGTTAATATATGTGCACGATGTGTATTGACAATGGATATGTAATATGTAATGAAACACTAGCTAGCTGTAATTTCAGAATTGATTAAGTTGTACAAGGATGAATTTTTATTTTTATTTTAGATTAATTTAATACATAAATTTAAAAGTTGCATTGTGGTGGACTCAAATCCGAGATTAATTTTTTTGGGGTTAATTTAATACATAAATTTAAAAGTTATGTTGCAGTGGACTCAAAACCAAGATCTTTTATCTCGAGTATTAACCACTCTTCCATTAAACCAACAAGTAAATGAGTTTTCGTGCATTAATTTATCATTTTCTCTTTTACATGCTTATCGCCTTAAAATAATGATGAATTAATTTGTCACAGATAAAACAAAAAATAAAAAATATAGGGAGTTGGACACTATCTTATTGCGGAATAGTATTTCATTTGATATGATGTCGTACTAGAAAAATTCAAATCGAATGTCATGTCCCAAATATATATTGTATTATATATGAAAAACCAATTTTTATGCAACGGAAAGGATTAAAATGCATTGATTTTTCAGTTCGAAAATTTCTGGAATCGAAAGGCATAATAGAATTAAATGGGGATGTCGAAGAGTTCTTACCAGACAATGTTTTAAGGAGAAACCTTAATTTGATACCAAAATAACTAGTGGGCAACAATACGTGTACATATGTACAAAGACATACTGTTTGACCTTAATATGAAGAAAGAAATCACCATCGCCCATAACCAGCCTGTAGATTAGAGTTAGAACTGTAATTAGTACAATTATTTCATTAATCTTCTTATATTTTATATTATTTATTAACTTTTTTTTTCGAATTCATGGGGAACATTCAGCCGCTATCTTCAGTGTGTACTGAGTAAACCTCATGTTCATATGCAATAGCCTGCAAACCACATACGATGGGTAAATCACACTTGAAAAATCAAGCGTGACAAACCCATACTCATAGAAATATTATTGAGATTTGAACATGTGATATTTTGGCCACAAAAACTCACTTTAACACTGAATTGTTCAAAAGGGACAAACTTTTTCTTATTCTTGATTGATGGGCACAAATGATCAACTTAACAATTGTATATATGGAGTATTAGTGTAATAATTTAAAATATGAAATTCATTCTTCTAATATAACCTCTCAAAAAATATATATCTTTATAAAAGTGTGCAAAGTTATATGTTATTTATGTGATGATGAGCAATTAATTCGTAAATGCAATGTTTAAATATTTTGATGTAAAACTCACTTCGTCAGCTAGGTCATCCAACGTGGCAAGAAGTTTTGTTTGCTTGTTACTCGAGTTAAGTTGCAAGAAATCATTGATGAGAATGAAACTATGAAAGCAATGGAGGATTGTTAAAACAAGAAACTTGCAAGTTGTCGAAAGATGATGATCCGGGTGCTAGCAACTTAGGACAAATTTCACGTTTTTTGTTTCTTTCTATCGATTCTTGAATTAGTTTACTACATAATTTGCTTGAGTATCCATCAATTGATTATAGACAAACAGATTGAAACAAGTTAGGAAATTTGATGGGAAATGTATCCATTTCTTGGTCCCAACAAGAGAGAATTCTTTTTTATGGAGATAGATACAATCATACAAGAATGATGGATTGCATTTGTGAGCGATCGTCCTTCAAAGTTTTTTAATTGATTGCTTGACTTGGCTAAGAACTAAGGAAGAAAGAGAGAAAATATAGTTTCACCTATACAATAAAAACACCTAACAAGACAAATTAAGCCTAGTCTTCTAAGCAGCAACATCCACTCCTAGAGAGCTGGGCCTAAAAGATAAAAGTGTTGTGCAATTCGCACACTCTTCCAACTTTGTCAAATTCATACAAAATGATTATATAGTTATATTTATTTTATTTAAGTGATTAATTACGCGCTAAGAATTTTTTTTTTCTAGGCAAACATTTGTGTGATTTCCTTTTATGAAGTAGTTATTTTCCCATTAATTCAATGAATGAATTGCTCGTTTATTGCTTTATTGTGTAAGGATTTGGATTTTTAATATTTAAATGGTTCTGCTTGATTAAAAGTGGTTGTCTCTATAGATTATACGCCTTTTTGAATATGGAGGATATTGTTCCAATTACTATTGATAAGATTTCCTGTTATATTCCTATTGGTATTAGATTTTTTAAAGCACAATCTTTCGAAGGTGGCTCCAAAGACAATGATATCCTTGCCTTTTTTGCCTAGTTAAGAAATAAGAAATGGTCGTGCTTTTGGAATATGTTCAAAGGGTTAATAAAGTGAAAAGTGTAGGCGAATGAATATTAATAAGAATAAAAGATTGGCTTGTATTTATTTCTTGGAGCACTTATTCCTTGAGTTTTTCTTTGTTTGGTATTCTATCCATGAATGGTTCATTGGATGTAGGCATCCGAGCTACGTAATCTATACGTATTTGAGCTGATATAAATTGTTGGCTATTATCCTTTGGAAAAACATCTTTAAATCCCTTGACCTTCATGGTGGATTATTAAGAATAATATCTGAATGCGGAAGCTTACTAAATTCATGATTTATGAATTCTTGTTTAGGTATCAAACTTTCAAATGATCGGCTATGGTAATGTTGACTCGGATTTTTCTCAACAACAATAAATACTAGAAAATGAGACACTTAGCAAAAATCAGACAAACAAATAAATAATAACACAAGATTTACATAGTTCGATAATTTATCTACATCTACAAAAGGAAGAGCGATATTTCCTTTTTATGAGATGTTGTGTTTAAATACAAGTGTTTGTGAAAGGGGACTTGCCCTTATTATAAGCAGAAAGGCGCTAATTATAAGAAAATTACATTGGGGAAGGGGGAAGGGGCAAAAATAGTAAACCAAAAATGGTCTTGAGGTCAAGCCTGTTTCCCTCAAGTCTATATCATAACCTTCAGATCTGAGATGGGTATTCGAGAGACACTCATATTTGAATGTCGATACCCAACATGTCTTTACCTCGTGAGATTTCTAGATCTGACTTCGACTTTAACTCATACTTCTGTCTTCTACTCTTGTGGCGAGATGTATGAAGCTCGACACTGGCTTCGGGATCTAGCTTGGGTCAAAATTGTCAGCTTTGGGTATGTAGCTTTAGGTCTGGCGACAATATCTCTTTTTTGTGACAATATCTTTCAATTATTTATATTAAATCCTCAAACCCGATATGTACTCCAATTATGTTATATATGTCAATAAAGATATTCGCAATAATATATATATATATATATATATATATATATATATATGGGTTGGTTATAGGATAACTCTCTCTAAGATAAGAAATAAGAACTAATCATCACCCTAAATTTAATCTAATCTAATGGATCATATTTAATTCATACTTAAAATGAGTTTCACTATTTTTATACTTTTTATCATTTTAAACGTGTTAGGGGCATTAAGGTCTATTTAAAGATTCGTCCCAACCCTTGATTTTTGCTTATTCCCTAATTTTTCGCATTTGCCTCATTCACATTCTATCTCTCGCTAAAGTAGTTGTACGTATGATTGTAATGATTATGCGTATGATTGTAAGTAGTTATGCAAAACAAACAATAACTAACAATCAAACTTATAAAATTGAGAATTTATATTTGAATAATAATTAACATAAAAAGTATCAAATTTATAAAACTACCTTGAATAATAATAATTAACGTAAAATATATTTTTACCTTAAAATAAAGATAACAAATAAGAATTTTGCACGCAAATCTTACAATTGTGATACAACTATAGTTATTTCCGTGAATCGACTAACATGCATAACTCGATAGTAGTTGTGCATATGATTATAATGATTGTGCATAAGATTGTAGAAAATACGCATAAGAAGCGTATATAAAATGCACAAGGTCAAAAAATACATTACACGTGAAATGCTTATGTTATTTTTCTATATGTGCACATTCAAGTATTAAATTCCGCATTGATATGAAAATGCCAATCTTGTATATGCGTAAAATATTAGTTGATGTGCATTGATTATCATCCATTTGCGCATAAATACCTGGAGAATCTATGGAGACGAAACCAAAATACATAAAAAAACATTTACAATAAGTATTTGTAGAGACGAGGTTATAAAAAAAATCAGTTATCAAAAAATAAATAAAAAAATGCATATAGTAAAATTCTATTGACTATCGAAAATAACTACACAAATTCCATGATTGTAGGGATACTATAATTAACTGAAATTGTATATATTACTTTAATGACCTTTTCGTGCATAAATAAATATAAATTACGCATAAATTAAGGATAATCCACACCATAGATTGCATCTAGATCTACGAATGATATTGGTTCTCATTTCTCAAAAATATATGGTTCTCATTTGATCCATCCCATATATATATATATATATATATATATATATATATGGGTAGGGTGTGTTTTTTCATTACATTAAACCACAAAGACAAGATAGAAAATATAAGAAAATATATACAGATAGAGCTCACACAGAACTCTTATGATGAAGAAGCAGGGACGGAGCCTTCGTTTCCAGACAATATATTCAGCGGAATTGAAGGATTTTTTTTTATTATTATTTTTTTATTATTTTTTTATTTTATGGAATGGGATATATTATTTAGCTCTAAGGATTGGTATAGAATTATGATAGGTAGAAGAGTAAGAAAGTGAAAACTTAACAACACATGTTTTGTTTTCGAAAGCTCAAAGGTTTATTACTTTATTTAGCTCTAAGTTGGTATAGAATTATGATAGGTAGAAGAGTAAGAAAGTGAAAACTTAACAACACGTGTTTTGTTTCGAAAGCTCAGGTTTATTACTTAGAAGAGTTCTCGGATGATTTTTACAATGAAAGAGCGCTTTTTTATAGGCAAAATAAATGGTGCTTACTACTATTGGTGTTTACTACTATTGTATCCACCAAGACGTAACATCTACCTAATGCTTTCAATTATGGTGTCTACTATTCACACCTTAATGATGGTGTCTACTATTCACACTATTCACACTCTATCCACGTATCATTTATTTACCTAATGCTACAAATGCTTTTATTAATGCTTTACGTTATATCCTATACGTGTAAAAGAAAAACAGGAAAAAGCATAAAACTACGAAAGAAGAACAGTTAATAAAAGCATTTGTAGCATTAATAAAAGCATTTGTATAGTCTGTTGAATAGTAGACACCATCATTAAGGTGTGAATAGTAGACACCATAATTGAAAGCATTAGGTAGATGTTACGTCTTGGTGGATACAATAGTAGTAAACACCAATAGTAGTAAGCACCATTTATTTTTGCCTATAAATAGGCAGTTCTTTCATTGTAAAAATCATCCGAGAACTCTTCTAAGTAATAAACCTCGAGCTTTCGAAACAAAACATGTTGTTAAGTTTTCTTTTCTTACTTTTCTACCTATCATAATTCTATACCAATCCTTAGAGCTAAATAATATATCCCATTCCATAAAATAAAAAAAAAAAAATAATAAATAAAAAAAAATAATAAAAAAAAAATCCTTCAATTCCGCTGAATATATTGTCTGGAAACGAAGGCTCCGTCCCTGCTTCTTCATCATAAGAGTTCTGTGTGAGCTCTATCTGGTATATATTTTCTTATATTTTCTATCTTGTCTTTGTGGTTTAATGTGTAACCCGAAAAAACACACCCTACCCTCCATTTGGTATCAGAGCTACAAAACTTCTGAGGCCTAAAAGACTAGGACAGGCTTAACTTGTTAGGCAAACATGATGTTGTAAGTCCTCTTTGTTGTTAAGAACCCGCCAGGTGCAGGATTAAGATGTTTTTAGTAATGATATTATATTGGCAAGTAGAGTTGATTTTGAGAAACTCTTAAACCATATATATGTATATTATGTTGTTTTAAATAAAAGCGGGATATGTTTAATCATAAGAATAAGGATGGTATTTGAATTTATGAGAAGTATTAGAGTAAGAAATTTTAATCATTGATCAAAACTCTTTGTTCAATCGATTTTTCGGATCTTGAGAATCTTAAAGATAAGCATAAAATATCTTGCGATAATTATAATTTTATTTGTCAATTTGATCGAAAATTTAAACATATATTACATTCTAAAAATAGTCATTTAAAGCGTATTATAGATTTAATTATAAATTTAAGCCGTAATTTTGAAAAGAATAAAACGATAGTAATAATCTACTTAAAGAAATAATACAAAGTAATCAAGAAAAGAATAAATTAATTAAGCAAAGTTGAAAACTTTGATTATATTAAAGAACAAAATAATCAAATAATCTCGAAATTAAACAATTAAATAAAATTTACCTAGTAAATCGATATTAATCAGTTAAGTTACTTAATAGAAAATTTAAAACCAAAGAAAGTTGAATTAGAAACTAAAAAACTATTAGGAGAAATTGAATTACAAATCAGTGAAACTTTTAATAAATTAGAAACAAAAATAAATAATAAACCAATAGATCAAGATATAGATAATATTACACAAGCCATAAATAATTTAAGCTTAGGTTCACAAGAAAGACCTAGAAAAATAACTCCTACAATATATAATTATTGGAAGCCTAAAAAATGAGTAATTTTAGACCATTTTCTGGACATTCACAAACTATACAGCAAAATAGAAATTCTACAAGTAATATAAATGAAATTGTTACTTGATACATTTTACATAGGATGCTAAATTCTAGAAGAAGATCCGAAGTAATAGTTCTCAACAGACTATACAATTAGAAGAAGAAATAGATGTTGATAGAAATTTAGAAATTTACAATAATCGAGTTTTGAAATTTTACAACCAAGGGTTTTATATCAGCGAGAATAATAAATATAAATACAAGTTTTATTAGAGGAAGTAGAAGTAAGTACTAGAGTGGTTGATGGTACAATGTAATTTATAGATTTACTATCACCGAAACTATAAAGAAACTAATTAAAAGTAATAAACTATTTTCACATATAGGATTAATAATAATAGGAATAAAAGCATTTGGAAGACAAGAGGTAGGAACAAAAGCTTTAGTGTTAATTACGATCAATCATGGCAACAAGATGTTAAAGAGCTATTATATCGTGAATGGAAGTAGATTTAAACAAAATTCAAAGATTATTTTATTGTGCTCCTAATATTTTAAAGGATACTAGAGATATAAGTAAAATAAAAATTGCAATACAAACTAAAGGATATACAAATTATGAAGGAAATAATTTAGTAATAAGTATTGGAGTATTAGGAAAAATGAGTACATCTTCAAGTATGAAATATAAAGTTAATATTGAAAAATGATAAAAGTTATTGCTTCAAAAGGAATTAAAATGATAGAACCACAAAAATTGATCCCTTTGAATTAGCGTGATTAGAATGAAATTTAGAAGATTTAAAAAGAAATCTAATGAAGTTTTAGTCCCACAAAAAGTATTATTTATGATAATAATGGACAAGCCAATTTAAGATTTACAAATTTTATAAAAGAAATAATAAAATGAGGAAAGTGAAGATGATGATGATATGGAAATAAACTATAACTTAATGAATGAATATTATGATACGTAACCAATTTATGATCTGATTAGAAGAAATAGACACATTAGAATTAATCAAACGAAATGATAGGATATTGTCAATTCAATAACGAAGATTATAATAATAATTTAGAAAGTGATATAGAATTAGAAACAGATTCAAATTTGAAGAAACAAAACAACGATAGATGAAATAATTAATAAAAATTTCTCAAATAAATTTGCAAGATCAAGTAGATGATATGTTAATAGAATGTATTACGAGTTAGGAATGGATTCTAATCAAGCTTATAAAGAATTAGAAAAATATTTTAACCTACCATTAGTTTCGAGAAATTGAACAAGGAAAAATTATGATTAGTGATTTCTATAAAAATAATAATAGAGAAACTAATTTTATGGACGTTCTATGACTCCTAGTAACAAAAGACCTAAACCGAATTTATACAACAAGGAGAGGTAGTACAACAATGAGGTAGACAAAATTGGATACTGAACCCAAGCCCAATATGAAGGAGAATCTCGAATAATTGGAAAAGAAAAAGAGTCTAATAGGAAAATTATATAGTGGAGATATGTTATATATAGAAGAACAAAGCCGCAATTATGGGAGATGAAGTTTTAGTTTGGGAACAAACGGTAATAAGAAATTGGGAAAAAGAAAAAGAGGAGATATGGATATGTTTTCTTATTTAGAAACAACCTTAGGTCCAACAAAGACAGGATTATGACAAAGTAAAAATCTCAAGCTCACGATGAAATAAATCAATTAAAAGCATTAGGAGATAATCCTTATAACTTTACAAGTGCAATAAGACTATTAATAATAGGTGTTGATCCAAGAAAAGATAATACATTTTGCAAGATACAATAAGAAATTTAGAACAATTAAGTATTTGATTTTAAATATATAAGAGAATTTACAAATGACTTTGTTAGATTATTATCACAAACCGGTAGAGCAATGGACGATGAATTATGTAATAAATATTTTATAAAACTTCCGTGAGATTTAGGAAAACAAATACATGAAGCACGGAAGTGACTACTCCTAATTTAGGAATAGGACCAAGAATAACTTTACATTTAAATATTTAGAAGATAGATGTAAAGATGCGGTAATAAAAGAACAAATAAAAGACAAGCATGGGCATTTTGTAAAGCTGCTATTTATACACCTCAAGCTTATGGATATTATAAAAACCATATAAAAAGGTATTAGAAAAGTACTACTTATAAACATAATAAGAATAAAGATAGAAATAGATATGTTAAGAAACCTTACAAAAGAAAGTGTAGATGTTTTATATGTGATTCAAAAACACTTAGCTAATAAATGTCCCAATAAAAATAAAATTATGAAAGAACAAATTTAATAGAAGAAATAGGAGAATATAATATAGAAGTTATAAACTCGTAAGATTCGATAATGAATCAATCTATAGTATTTATACGAGAATATGAAAATGAAAAAGAAATAGATCCTACAGTAGTAAAATATACATATATGAATACATTAAATAATTGTTTACATTATTGGATTAAAGAAAAAAGGAAATAACCATATTCCATGTATTAATTGTAAATTATATCCTGAAATTACAAGAAGATATCAATGTAATAAATGTTTTGAAGAAATATGCTTCTTATGTTTAGAAAAATTATTTGGAATAAAAACTTAATTAAAAGGAAAGGCTAAAATTGAAGAAAATAAAAATACTGATATTTATAAAGAAAAATTGAAAAAACATGAAATAATGTTTGAACTATATAATCATAAATATTTAAAATTAGAAAATAAATACAATGAACTTCAAAAAAGAATAGAAGTTATAGAATATACATTAAATGATTATAAAAAATTGAAAATATTGAATTAAATCAAATGGCGTAACAAATAGAGGAAGAAGAAAAATATTAATAAATAATAGTAATAATACAAAAATCCATTCAAACAACTTTAATAAATATTCAATGTAGATTATGGATAGACAATGAAAATCATGTTGATTTAAATGCTATATTAGATATCTTTGGAAGTACTAAAAGTTTAATAGGATATAGTTTAGTAGATCCTAAGTTCCATAAATTATTAAATTATAAAATGGAAACCGAGCAGTTGAAAATAGAATTATGAAAATTACACAATCGCTTTAGAACCAACTGGAATACAATTTTTAAATTTTGCTTGGTAATTATAGTTTAAAATATGATTTACCTCGGTAATAATAAACCCAAAAGAAACTAATTCTAAAGATTTCTTATTAGGATTAAATTTTATTACTAGTTTAAATGGTAATTTAACAATTGCTAAAAATTTTATTACACTAAGTAAACAAGTTTATAGTTTTCCAACACATAGATATACACATACATCAGAGTTTGCCCGAAAGCGTGGTGGACTAGGAGAATTAGATTTTTTAAAACAAGTACAAAACAAACAAAATAATTTCATTGAAAATGAAGCTATAAAATTATTCTCACAATTTATTTCACAAGAATTAGAAAAGGGCCTGATATTACAACAAGTAAAACTATCCTATAATATTAAGATTAGAAAAACTAGGATTAATAGGAGACGATATTACAAAAGCAAAAGTGAATTATGTTTGTAAAATAAAAATAAAATTACACAAATTACAATTAGAACAAAAATGGAGAGTATAGTCAGTAAGATGTAGAAGAATTTAGAAAAGCAGATTAATGAAATGTTAAAACAGGATTAATTAGACATTCAGAAAGTCCTCATAGATCTACGACTTTTATAGTAAGAAATCATTCGAAAATAAAAGAGAAAACCTAGGATAGTATACAATTATAAAAGATTAAATGATAATTGTGAAGATGATGGTTATAACATACCAAATAAAGAAACTTTAATAGCGCTTATACAAAATAAAAAGATATTTAGTAAATTTGATTTAAAAAGTGGATATAATCAGTTAAAATTAGAAGAATGATTTAAACCATGGACTGCTTTTACTTGTCCAGAAGGACAATTTGAATGGAATGTATTAAGTTTTGGGTTAAAAAATGCGCCTGCTATCTTTCAAAGATTTATGGATAATATATTTTTAAAATATAAATTTTGTCTAGTATATATTGATGATATTCTTGTAGCAAGTAATAATTTAAAAGAACATGAAGAACATTTAAACATTATATTTAAGGAAATCGAAAAGAATGGTATAGTAATTAGTAAAAGGAAAATGGAATTATTTAAAAGAAAATTTTCATTTTAGGATTAGAGATTGGAAATGGAAAAATAGAATTACAACCTCATATTGCTACTAAAATTTTAGAATTTCCAAATAAATTAACAAATTTAAAACAAATACAATCATTTTTAGGATTAGTAAATTATGCTAGGAAATTTGTTCCAAATCTTAGTAAATTAGTGGGTCCATTATATAGTAAAACTACTAAAATGATCAACGACATTTTAATATAGAAGATGAAAAACTTATTCAAAAAATTAAAAATGAAATAAAAAATATTAAACCTTTAGAATTACCTACAAGTGATAGTTATATAATTATTCAATGTGATGGATGTAAAGAAGGATGGGGAGCAATATTAATTTGTAAACCCCATAAATTCAGTCCAAAAAATGAAGAAAGAATAGCTGCTTATGCTAGTGGAAACTTTAATAAAACAGGTTTAAATTGGACATCTTTAGATTATGAAATACAAGCATTAATAAATTCTTTAGAAAAATTTAAAATATGGCTAAAAATGAATTCATTTGTTAGAATGATTGTGAAGCTATTGTAAAATTTATTAATAATGCTAATAGTAAAAAGTTAATAAGACAAGATGGATAAATTTACAACAAATAATTCAAGGAAATAATTATAGAGTAAAATTTGAACATATAAAAGGTAAAGATAATAATATTCACGACCTCTTATCTAGAAAGATAAATCGCCTTTTTATGCGTGAAATGGATAGAAAAATTATAAAGCCTTCAAAAGGAAAAGAGAAAGTTACACGGCACCAAGTCTCTAAGACCGTAAGGAAGAAAAATTATCTGATTCGAGTTAGAGACATTATCCAATGGATATCTCTTGAGACGAAAACTAAAAGTGTTACACAGCCTCTCGGACTAAGAGAATCCAAAGATTACAAAGATGAAATTCAATTTGGAACAAGAACTTTACAAAATGCTCAAATCCTGCTGTGCATTTAGAGCAATTACAAAGGTTACACAGAGACAACGAGTTATCCTTGATAATCTATGGCATATTCAAACATTGCCAAAAGCTACAACCTTCAAAGTTCAAGTTTTAAATGCTCGCATTTTATTTTTCTCGATCAAAATAAAAACGAGCAACCCCAAAAGAAGTTTACACATTATGTTATTTTCGGAGGAACAAAATTGGAGTTTTCATAACTTTAATATTGCTCAAAATATATTAATTGTCCTAAACCTCTTTGGAAAGGTTACTACAGCTTTTGAAGCATTGTCAAATGCCGGAGAAGCCTTTGGTATACAATAATTTTTTATTGAACCAGAGGAAGTCAAAAGTTTTGCTCAGATTAGACAAGAAAACCCAAGTAATGTGATTCAACATCGGTCTTCTTTGCTAAAAAATTATGAATCACAACTTGTGGATTTTGAAAAGAAAATTTCTGATCTAAACAATCAATTGAAAAGTTTACAAAATGATTGTAATTACAAAGATCAGACGATCTCGGTCATGGAATCAACCATTACAAAGTTAAATCAAAAAATTGATTTTTTGAAAACAAAAATCCAGTATGTTCCACCTCCAAGAAGTTTTGAAAATTTTAAAACTAGAATTCTTGATATTCCTTGGAGAGAAACAATGGAACCAGTCCTGGAAATTGTTCCTGACCTTGAGGAAATTATTTCTACAAAAGTTTTACAAGGATTTCCTCAAAACCTTGTTGATTTACAAAAGAAAATTGTTGAAATTTATTTCAATGAATCAAAATTCAAGGGCGTAAAAATCATACAAAGGCCTGATGTTTATAAAATTATACAGAAAGAAGGGATACTAATTGATAAATAGATCAGAATTCATGGCCTTCTACTTCTACAGATTGATTTAAACAAGACTGACATGCCAGATGAAATGACAATCAATTTTTACCACAATGGTATGATTGATTTCATGGAATTCAGTTATACAGAAAAAACAGAAGACCTAATGAACAAATTGGGAGAAAAATTTTATCGACGGTGGCAATATTTCATCATTATCTTCCAAATCAAAGGTCTCTTGCAAAATTCTAGCTTCTTCCGTGGCTACATCTCACGATTATCGCCCAAAGAAGAAAAAGAATTTATTCGATGACATTGAATATTCAGTCGATATCTTCAAACCGATGTAAAAGAGGAACGGATCATTTTACATTTCAAGATTCAAGAACAAATTAACATATTTGAAGTCCGAAAACATCCTAAACTCAATTATGGATGAAGTATAAACTTGCAAACAAGAAGGACATTATTTACAAATATGGGTTACACCAAATTGGAATATGTTCCTTCCTTTCGATGGAGAAGGTGATAGTCTTGCGGATGAAGAAATTACTATCATCAATACGATATAAAGAAGAAGACATTGAAGATTCTCAAAGTCATGACACAATTCCGTAAACTCATAGAGATTTCAAGATTAGACAGATGGGCAATAATTATTAAATTGTAATCGTTTTTTCGTAGTTTTATGCTTTTCCTGTTTTTCTTTTACACGATAGATATAACGTGTAAAGCATTAATAAAAGCATTTGTAGCATTAGGTAAATAAATGATACGTGGATAGGTGTGAATAGTGTGAATAGTAGACACCATCATTAAGGTGTGAATAGTAGACACCATAATTGAAAGCATTAGGTAGATGTTACGTCTTGGTGGATACAATAGTAGTAAACACCAATAGTAGTAAGCACCATTTATTTTGCCTATAAATAGGCGGGTTCTTTCATTGTAAAATCATCCGAGAACTCTTCTAAGTAATAAACCTTGAGCTTTCTGAAAACAAAACATGTGTTGTTAAGTTTTCAGCTTTCTTACTCTTCTACCTATCATAATTCTATACCAATCCTTAGAGCTAAATAATATATCCCATTCCATAAAATTAAAAAATAATAATAAAAAAAAAAAATCCTTCAATTCACTGAATATATTGTCTAAACGGGCCCGTCCTCGCTTCTTCATCATAAGAGTTCGTGTGAATTTCATTTTTGGTAACTTGAGAACTATGCATGCACGTATAAAGTTGATGAATAAAACTTATAAAGTTGTGCACAACAAAACATTCTAAAATTGTTACACAACAAAATAATTTTAGAAAATTTTATTATGCACAACTTTATATATATATATATATATATATATATATATATATAATATAGTAGAAAATAAATGGGCTTTTAAGCTGTTGGGCTTTAGATTTTCTCTATCCCTTTCATCGAACTAGGCCCAATAAAAATAGAATAAAATCCTCCTCACCATGTAGTAAAGTGCTTCTATGTGTGATAATGTATTAGCTGTCACGGGATCAAGTCCTATTTAAAATATGTTATCATTAATTTGCAATTTGGTCCTGCAACAATTTGTTACTTTTTTATTTGATTTCCATACAACAACTTTCATGACAACTCAGTACTCTTTTGATCCAAATATAAAATCTTGATAGATCATTTTAATTGGATTATTTTAAGATAATAATAATATTTAGTTTACCATATATTTGTCAAAATAAGAATTTTCCAACACAAATACCAATTTTTCAAATGGCAATTTCTTGAAGAATGAAGAAATGAAGAAAGTTAGAGTCGCTGAGCAATAATATTTAATACGAAACATTTATATATGGATGAAAAGGCATATGCATGTCCATAATAATTACTCCACTTAGTCTCAAAATTCTTGGCTCAAAACTTTTGGATATTTAGATTAAGAAGAGTTGTATTTTATGTTTAAAATAGTACTGTGGCTTACGGAATTTGAGAAACTTTAATGTATAAAAATAATTCAAATAATAATAAAACGACTTAAAAAGAAAAACGAACCAACAATAATAAGATGAAGATTGTATAATGGATGCACAATGGGTGAACTCAAAAAAATTATCTAAAACTAATAAATTTATTCTTGCTCACGAGCCACCTTCTCATATACCATACTTAGATCCATAATTTCTAGATAGATTTAATATTAATTTTTGAGATTCAATTTTACACAGAAGTACGCAAATGCTATTCCCTATTCCTAACAAACTAACATCAAAGTTATGACTCTAAATGACTTATACTATTGATAAGCTTTTCAGATCTTGATGGTAAATAATCAATTTCTTAAAAAGAAAATAATTCTATTTTAAATATAAATTCTATTTTAAAAACTTGTTTGGACTTGTTTAAATTCACCGGCCTCAAAATATTCCATAAATAAAATTTAAGATTTGATTCTATAATAAACAAATTAAAGTATGATAATATTCGGTTTGAATGAATTCGATTTTACCACAACTACAAGTCAATATAATGCGGTGTAACCAAACTATTTAGAAACCAGCTAGGAGGGCCTATATGCAAATACACAAACAACAACCCCCGCGTATCTGCCGGTCATACCATTAGGAATATTTAGCCTAGATAAAAAATATATTCCGTTAGAGATGCGCATATTCCCGCCTTCATAAAAAACTGCCGAATATTCTCTCTCTTTAACCGATTCCGCCTATACATACACTCCGATTACGTATATATACGCGCGCACTTCCACAACCGCTTCCTCCTCCACTTCCGGCGGTCTGCTTTACTGAAATCGGGATGAAGTTCTGGAAAATTCTGAGAAAGCTGCTGGACGAGATTTTTCCGGATTGGCAGGATAAGTTTATATCCTACAAGGATTTGAAGAAGCAGCTCACTTCGATCTCTCCGCCGGAGAAACAGGTGGAAGGTGTTGCGAATGGCGATGATGAGCTGTCGAAGAAGCGGTTGAGATTGGGAGACGATCAGATTGATGAGGAGGGGAGAGAGGTGACGAAGGAGATGAAGGATTTTGTGATGCTCTTAGAAGGGGAGATCAAGAAGTTTAATGGCTTCTTCATGGATAAAGAGGAGGAGTACATAATTACGTTTAAGGTGCTGAATCATTATCCTTTGGGCTATTTATTTTGATTTTGTTTTGGAATTGATTATCTGAATCCTGTGATTTTGGTAATAGAGTTGAAGTTGTGTGCAAGTAGCAGATGAAAGTGAAAAGGAAATGGAAACATATGAACAAGGTTGATTAGTTCCATTTCAGAATTTTCAACTGGAGCTGGATGTAACTGAACAGAGAAATGTAGTAAATTGAGTTGCAAAATTTAACCTATAATCTTTGAAACAAAAGAATAGAGAAGCTTCAGTGAAAGAAAATCAGTGGATGGAGCCTGAGATTGCTAGCTGAGTTTCTTTTAGATAAGCATATTTAATTTGGACTCCTTAGCCTAATCCGACATTTTGTATTGCGAATTTTAGGAAATCCTCATCGGTTACAGTGTTTTGTTTAGCATTGTATTGTATTTATATACTGGACCATTGGCCACCGAGAGAGTATATATCTGGTTAAGGATTATAACATGGATATGCCTATTAGTTCAAATCGCAAAACAATGACATTGTTTGAGTTTCTATCTATTCTAGTTGATCTTATTCTGTTTTGATTTCTTTTCGAACTTAGTTGCTGCAAGACGAGGTTGTTGAGGCTAAGGATTCAAAAGAAGAGCTTATGAAAGTAGGACGGAAGCTTGTAGATTTTCACGGAGAGATGATTTTGTTGGAAAACTACAGCGCTCTTAACTACACAGGTTTTTTCTCTAACTGTCAAACCTTCCTATGGTACATGGGCTGCAACACCATAAAAGCAGCTTCATTTCTTGTGATAAGTTCCATTTGTGCCGTTGAAATGCACGAGTATTCTGTTCACTTCTTTCCTTATTGCTTTTTCTCGCATACATACAAATAACATCTGGTCAATATGTTAACTAGAAACGCACAACAACAGAGTTTTATAGATTGACTTGTCAATACTATTGCTTTCACTTGATGGATACTTGTAGAATGGGTGGTTAGTATATAGTCAAACAGAATAAATTTTATGCTAACAGTATGTCGATAGGTGGCTGCTGCCATAGTCTTGGGTGGATCACTGGACCTGGATTACTTGGTTAACCGAGTAGCAGATAGTATGTCTAGAGAACAGAGAAAAGCTTTAAGTTAACTGGTTGAATTTATGATTTTTTATTTAGTTTTTTGTAGTCCTAATTATCTCAATCAATACAAGTTTCAAGCAGCTTTCATTCCCTAATGAAGTACAAGAATTGAGTTTTTGAGTGTTTATGTCATTGTTCTTGTTTGTTGTCAACCAATCCCCATGCATGTTTGCAAGCCTTAACTAATGGTTCTTAACTGTTTCCTTGCTTGGAACAGGCCTGTTGAAGATTTTGAAGAAGTATGATAAGAAGAGTGGTGATCTCATTCGATTGCCGTTTATACAAAAGGTTCTACACGAGCCATTCTTTAGGACGGACATGATAAATAAACTAGTAAAGGAGTGTGAGTCGATGATCGTCAGATCTTCCAATGGCATGAGGAATTGGCTCCCGAAGATCTTGATCGCGGATGGTCTGCGGTGATCACCAAAGTTGATGAAGAGGTGGAAAACTCGTAGTTCTGAAGAACTTGCAAATCAAGTCTATGGAGAACATGTACTTGAAGCTCACCATATCGCCTCTACGGACCATGAAGGAAATCGGTGGAAGTTCCACCGTAAGCATGTTCTCGTTGCCACCGATGCCTGAAACAGAGCTCGAAGAATCTGGGAAGTGAAATTCATCTTAAAGCAAAAAGCCAGTTGGTTATATGAGCAAGAATCCGGTGGCCTTTTTGAGGTTTCAGAACAGACGATTAACAGATGTGATATAGAACTATATGTGAAGCAAATGTTGTGAATCAAGAAAAAGTTTTGATTAGCGTACACTAATTATGTAATGTAGAGCTCTAACTGCTTCTGCCTTCTATTTTCTTTCCTGACAATTTGTAAAATGTTGGGGAAGAACTGAAAATCTATTGAGATGATTCTGGAGCAGGTTTTGGTGCATACTAATATACTATGTTGTTTGATTATTCTCCATATTCATTCTTCACCAGGTGAGCCATTTCCATTTTGACTACATCGAATTTACGATGTTAGTTCAACACACGAGATCGTCTATTTCATATTACTCCATAAACCTTCAATGTGTAAATAAAAGAGAAAATAAGAAGTGATATCTAGATTGTATGCATGTAGAGTGTGTCGCATGTTACATGTAAAATATCTTAATGGATATTGAATATGAATACTGACCGATCTTAATTTCGTTAGGAAATAAATGACAATGAACACGAAGGATTTACGTGGTTCGATCTTTGAATTAGATGTCGTCCACGGGCAAGAGAGTGTATGTGTATCGAGAGTGTAGAAGCGATTACAAAGAGTGTAGATGATCTTTTCTCTAATCTAGCCTCTATTTATACATAATTATATCGACTGGATCTCAAGTCCGAGATCTTCTCTAACTAGGATCTTAATCCCGGATCTTCTCTAAATAGGATTCTTTAGATGTGTCTCAATCTTCTGCGCTCCACTTGCGATTTGGGTTCAGAATCGACTTGTGAGTCTTCTTGGGCGAACTCACCTAGCCGAGTTTAATATCGTGCTCACTTTTATCGGGCACGATGCTTGGGCTCGGCGGTTGGGTCGTGTCCTATCATATCCCCCAAAAGACGCAGGTCGAGGTCGTGATGGGTTTAAGGGTCGTGATTCGCCAGTTGTTTCGTGTGTGAAGTGGGCGCGATCGGTGAGTTTTGAGTCCTTTCACGATTGTCCCGCTGGTGACTTCGTTTGACCCGCTGCAGGGATGGGCCACCGAGGTGAATTTTGTCGATTTGAAGCTCTTGACACCACTCTTTGAATACCTTATCCGTGAATCGTGTCCCATTATCCGAAATGAGGATATGAGGGATCTGAAGGCGACACACGATGTTCTTCCGCACGAAGTTGAGGCGTTTTGCTTGTGATTTTACCAGGTTCGCCCACCCACTTGTGAAGTAGTCGATCGCGACAATCGTGAATTGAAACCGCCACGAGCTTTGCGAAGGGACCTACAATATCAACCCCCATCGCATAAATGGCGAGGGCTTTGCATCTTTGGCGAGGTCGGTTTGAGGTAGCCTCGCACGCTTCCATAGATTCGACACTTCGACTTCTTCACGAGGTCAATTGAGTCTTGGAACATTGTTGACCAATAGTATCCCCATCGCATGACTTTCTTCGATAGGCGGGGGGTCGATGTGACTTCCACACGATCCTTCATGTCTTCTCGTAGTACGTAGCCAGCTCGGTTCGGACCCAGGCACCTTAGGAGGTTTGGAGGTATGATTTTCTATAGAAGATTCCCTGCTCAAGTGTATATCGCAGGGATTTGCTCAAGATTTTCCTAACCCCGGCCTGTCGCCGGGGTAGTTCGCCATTTTCGGTATTCTTGAATGAGAGTCATCAATTGGGTTCGTCGTCGAGACTACGTTGACCTCGGCTTGATGCGATATCGTCCATGCTTCGTTGGACTTCTTCTACAAAGCGAGCTTGTTGATGACGAGGCCAATTTGCTTAAGATGTCACCGGCTATTTTGCTCCCTTGGGATGCGAACCAACTTGAAGTGTGAGAAAGTTTGTTGTAGGCTTTTGGCTTTTCAAGGTATTTCTTCATCCTGTTGCCTTTTGTCTCGTGCACTTTCCCAACATGTGGCCTACTATGACTTGTGAGTCACCGTGAACTTGCGACTCAGATGTCAAGACTTTGAGCTAGGCGAAATCCTGCAATTAAGACCTCGTATTCCACTTCGTTATTCGTATTTTGAATGTGAACCGAAGTGCATAGGTGATCTCTTGCCATCGGTCCCAGTAGGATGCCCGCCCGCTTATCTGCTTTCCCCAAGCTCGCCCACATAGACTTGCCGGCAATTCTCGTGTGCTTTTGATGTGTTAAACCCGGCATTGTCGGGGCAAACTCGGTGGGTTTAGGTTTTTCTTTGTAATACCCCGAGAAATTTAAAACTTTGAATTATTAATTTATTTAGCTAAATCGGGTTTTGAAAATTAGGCGATTATTAAAAATTTATAATCGTCGACGTTCAATTTTATTTTGAGCGAGAAAATTTAAACAAATCTGATTCTGAACCAAACCGGATGTTTTACATTGGATAAATTGTCACATCACAACACATCATTTCAAATCCCATAAAATCTTCAACTTTTCCTACATGCTCACTCTTTTCAAACCTCATCATTACACTCGAGAATCCTATACTCAAGGAATCCTATGAAAACTATTATGCAACCTCATTTTGCTCTCAATTAAACCACCCACCTTTTCATTTCTTTTGCAAATCTGCCGATGACAGCAGCAAAAGAGAAACCAACAAACATAAATTGCTATCCTCTGAAAAACAGCAGCAAATACAAAACCCACAAACATACAAAAGCCGCGTAATCACAAATTTACAAACCGATTCATCCAGGTTCAATATCATTCAACCATTGTTTATTTCAAGTTCTTAAATCTTTATAAAACAAGAAGAATTTTATGCTCTACAACAAAACCATAGTCAGAATCTTCTTGCTCATAGAATTAAACCTATCGAATAAGTTACGAACTAGATACATCAGGGAATTAAACGAAGGGCTTGAGAAATGTAGAGATGCTTTTGAACCTAGAACTGTAAGAATTGGACCGAGCCACTTAAGGCTCGGCTATTAATCAAAGGCGACAGCAGCCTTGCACACGGCGGCGACGCCGAGCGTCTCGACAGGATCTCTCCGGAGCTCAACGACGGCGGCATACCTGAAAAACAAAGACAAGACAAAGAGAAATGAGATTAGAGATGTTAGTGTATACGTGCGCGTGTGTATCTGTTAAGGAAGGAAAATAGGCCGTGGACGGCGTAGATCGCGACGGCGACTGTCCACTGGAGACGACGCAAGGAGGGGTGCGGTCGGGATCTCCGGCGACGGCGCTAGATCTGGCACGGCGGCGACGGCATACGCACGTATACGTGAGGGTGTTTGTGAACCACGTGAAAGAGAATAAGAAGAGAGAGGAAGGCACGATAGTCGTGGCGGCGACTCGGCTCGCCACCGACGACTTGCTGACCGGAGATGGAGGAAATGGAGGCGACGACGGAGGCGGCAGATCGTGTACGTGTGTGTGTGTCGCGTACGTGTGTGTGTTGCGTGAGAAGACGAGAGATGGGAAAGTAGGCACGGTCGTGGGCGTGAAGCACGCCCGATGATGTGGCCAGGAGAGGCGGCGACGACGATGGCGAGAGAGAGAGAGGAGAGAGAGAGAGTGGAGAGTTGTGTGTGCTTCGTGTGTGTTTCAAGTGTGTGTGTGTTCGGATTGGGGAGAGAGGTAGGAGGCTAGGTTAATTAAGTGTTAAGATTAGTTTAAGTATGTTGGGCCTAGTTTAAGTGTTGGGCCGTTTTTAATTATGTTTGGGCCAAACTTATATGGGCCGATTTAATGGTGATGGGCTGCTAGGTCCCTTAATTCATTTGTTTTGGGCTTGTCCAGTTGGACCAAATAGAAGGGCTTTCAAATAAAATGATGTGGGCCGAAAGTAATTGCAGATGGGCTATTGAATTAATATGATATGGTCTATACTTAAATTTAAGGTGGACTTAGATTTATTCTAATGATTGGGCCTTGGAATTAAATTAAAGAGGGACTCTTGAATTAAATAATAATCTAAAGATCAATTAATTATAGTGAGTTAATTAAACTCATGAGATTGGATAAAGTCTATATTTTTTTAATAACATAATTAATTAATTATGTTAAAGGAATAATTTCAGAATTATTCTTTTTAAGTGATTTATGCATTTAATGAGATGAATCTTTATGTAAGGAGTGATTGGAATAAAATCCTAATTAGTGGATTTTTAAGATAAATCAAATTAATTTGATTGATTAATCAAATATTATTGGATTTTATTTAATCCATTTAATTAAGATTAATTATGGATTTAATTAATTAAATCATAGATTTAATTAATGAGTTGATTATGTCAAGTAGATACTTAAGAAATATTATTTCTAAGTAACTCAAGTTTATAGAAAGAATTATTAGGAGATGATTGAAGTAAGAGAAATTCTTATTAATCGTTTAGTATCGATATTGATTTTCTTTAATAGAAAATATGGGACGTGTGAGGGTGAGAAATGCGACGAAGAAATATTGGTTATGGATGAGTTATTGGAACTCGAATTTTCGATCTGCTGTTAACAAACGATTTAAGATTAGTTATGAACTTAGGATTCATAAATTATACGAAGCGACGTGGAGAAACATTGATGGAAGGAAAGAATGCAACGGCGAAGTGTCGCCTATCGTCATGACGAGACGAATCAAATAGACGAAGTATAGATTGTTAACTAAGTCGATCGATAACAAAATCATAAAACTCTAAGATTTAAAAGATAATGAATTCGTTAAATCTTAACGATGCTTCAAAGAAAAGATGAATGATGTATTAAATTATATTTTTACATTGACAAGGTCCAGCGTGAACGTAAATGAAAACGACAAAGGATCACTATCATGTATTTCAAGAAGATCAATTCTTAAGGTGAGCTTTTCTTTTCTTATCCTCAAGATAAAATGATTTATTTATGATGCTTTATGCAAAATGAAAAGTATTTATTTATGATGCTTTCTTTTTGAGAAATGATGAGGAAAATGATGTTCATGAAATTACACGCCCAAAATGTTTATGTTTTTATGTATGTATCCTATCAATGTGTTGGTTCGCCAAAGAATGAATGAAAGAAAAGTTGTTGGGTCGCTCCCAATTCATGAAAAATCGAATTCGGATCCCGTGCTTTATAGCACGGATTAACGTGTACACTCAAGTTGACCGCAGTCTTTGTAAGTCTGAATTCACGGTCGGTCGCAATGACGTAGAGGAGGCCTCGCTTCTACGGCGTTCAAGATTCGTGAAATGTTATATGAGGAATGAAAGGATATGGATCATACATACAAAGAAAATGTCGGCGGATGATTTATGAAAATGCAAGAAAATGTTTAGTAAGCACGAGTATTTCAAATAAAACCTCGTGGAGTTCTTGATGGGCGATGTAATTTAAAGATGAAAATGTTTTCGCATGAGTCCACCGAGTGCATTCTTGTACTCACCGCATGTTTGTTTTAAACGTGCGGGTTGAAATGGTGATGCGATGGAGCAATGTTGAGCAATAGAATTCTTTTGTCACCGAAAGTTAGTACCTTGAGTGCACATCGTCATATGTGTATTCACATGTTTCACCGCAAGAATACTAAGTCATTTATATATTATGTTTGTCAAAACCTAATCTCTTGGAAATTCTAAGAAGTATTCCTTATATGTGTCTCACAATTTGATGTTCCATGTCCTGTTACGCTTTCTTAATTCTCGCCCGAGTAATAGTCCTCGCTAATCCGTCCTTTGGAAAAGCGGGCCATTACAAAGTGGTATCGAGCGATTCGCCCTCGAATTCAAAATCTCCTTTCAAAGTTAAGTCTAGATTGAGTCACTAGACTTCTAGAAATCACCGACTATGCTCAACACTCCATCACATCAAGCTCAACCGAATGAGGTAAATAATTTCTTTTCAAAAGTTTTGAAATGAAAAGTTGAAAGTGTGAAAGGATGAAAATGATTTTTTTCAAAAAAAAAAAAAGATTCCCACAATATGCAGGTATGGGACTGCATATTTAAGGAAAACTTACAGGATTTGATTTATGCTAAGTAAATTATTCTTTCTCAAAGTTTTGTAATAATTTTTCAAGTGAAATGAAAGTTATGAGGATTGATTGAAAGTGAAAGTTATTGCAAATGTTGCAAATGAAGTTTCATGTCATGAAGTACAGAATGATGAAATAATAAGAAAAGTTGTTGGTTCGCTACCAACATATCATGGTTTAATGATGTTTATGAGGAGGATGTTGTCATGATCGGGAGTTGTTGGTTCGCTACTAACGTATGATAATGTATGATGATATCATACAGAAAGTATTGACGAATATGTGTCAATAAATGAAATGTTTGAATTCATGGAATTCAATAAAGATTTATTGTTATTAATGATGAAAATGCTCAAAATGGACATTGTACATCAAATATGTTATGTTGAATTTTGAAATTAAAAGAAGTACATGAGTACAATGAACTATGATATAAATATCTCAAATTTTATTTCAAATCTCAAGGTTGTTAATGATGAAGGGTATGTTATCCCCAAAAGAACGTAGATCGCTTAAGACGCATGATCCCATTCGAAAGAACATAGAAGGATGAATTATGAAAATTTTATTCTATCCTAAAACGAAAGCGAGATCGAAATGAAAATCTCGAAATGAAAGACGAGAAGAGAATTTACGAGCGTGGACATGAGATCAAAGGATAAATGTCACTATGCGATAAGTGACATGAGTATAGTCTTTTATTTGGACGCTCACGCACGATGGAACTCCAAATCGACTATGACTTATTCGTTATAAACGAAAAGAAATGTGATCAAAGAATGAATTGATCCAAGTATTATGAGTTTTCAAAACAAGAATGAATTCGGCGCGGACTTTTCTGCACTGCGCAGTGATTTTATTTTGACCCGTTCTCCTTCGTTTGAACCCCGATTTATGCATGGTTTTCACCTACGTACTCCTATCGCGACGTGCTTTAATTGTTATGAAGGACCCAACCCCTGATTCTTTCTCCGGAACTTACGAGAATCAGTTGAAGTTATTTTATGGTTTTATAGAATGAGGACTTTACAGTACGATAAGAATTTTAGAAAGTTACTAGAAGGTAAGATTCCCGGTAGTACAAGTAGAACTATGACATACATGATAACCTTTGATGATGACCTATTACGAGTTATATAAGGTTTCAAATTCAATTTCATTGCCCAATTTCGTCATTGAGTTTAACTCTATAACTAGTTCAAATTGAGAAATCACGTGAGTTTCTCAATGTTTTGAAAGAAATTTTAACCCAAAGGTCTATAAAGGAATCCTTTTGAAACCAAGTTCTTGTGTGATCGAGAAAATATTTGTGACGGGTCCGCCACCCACATGACCAAAGAAATCTCAAGAGTCGTCATTCGGTCTTCTAACCCTATATCCCAATTATTAAATTCGAGGAACATATCGGTTCAAACTCTCGAGTAAGATCACCTCAATTTCAACCCTTACCCTTGTAAGTTGTCATGATGAGTTTTCTTCAATCATTGAAACCAATAAGTATGATAAATGTTGACTTACCTTGTCACCTAAGTGCAAATTAGTAAAGCGATAAACATCAGGCATGATATAGGTTGACTTATTTCAGTCACCTAAAAGTTTCAGATCAGTGAAGTGATAGACATCAAGAAATTATGATGTAAATGAAATCTCGATGAGACGAGATATTTTCCCTATGATACACATCGATGCAATGACCCTGATGGGCTTACCAAGTACTTATGATAATGAAGATTATGAATAAGATACTCTTTAGCATTTAATGCAAGAGTAAAAGTAAAGAAAAGAGTATAATATCTGTGGGATATGAATTCCCCTTATTATGTCATAACGAGAGATATTACAACTTATCTTTAAGATAGTTGTTGTCCTTAAAACCTCATTAGTAGGTTGGACATGTCTAAAAGAATGAAGATGCATGCAAGATATTCTTTTCAAAGAATATATATATAAAAACGATAGCATCTCGGAAAATAAATCTCGCTTTATACCTCAACCCTTAGAATTATGCTTGAGCATAATTGATTTCGAATATATGAGGCTTTGCATGGTCTGAAATGTCGATCACCACTTTATTGGGATGAAGTGAGTGAAAGAAAGTTACTAGGTCCAGATCTAGTACAACGAATGATTGAGAAGGTCGATCACATCAAGCAAAGAATCAAAGAAACCCAAGATAGACAAAAGCCTTATACGAATAAACGTCGATCTGATTTAGAGTTCAACGTTGGGAATCGAGTGTTTCTTAAGGTTTCTCCTTCGAAAGGAGTTATACGTTTTAGCAAGAAGAGGAAAGTTACAACCCCGATACATAGGACCTTTTGATACATAGGAAAGTTGCCACCAAGCATTGGAGACGTACACAATGTGTTTCATGTCTCGCAATTAAGAAAATACGTGTTTAATTCGAAACACGTAATTAAGCATGATGAAGTAGTCTTAGCTCAGGACTTGAGTTATGAAGAAAGACTTGTCCAAATTTTGGATAAGAAAGTTCAAGTTTTACGAAACAAACAAATTGTTCTCGCCAGTAAAATGGAACCATCACGGTATGGAGGAGGCCACAAGGGAACTTGAAGACAAAATGAAAACTAAGTATCCCGAACTAGATTACCATGGTACGTAATTTTGAATATTTGAGACCTTAGTTAAATCAATGATTGTGAGAATGATGAATTACAAATATTGAGATGTGTGAACAACTAGGTTAGCCCTAGCATGTAAATCAAGTATGGAGAAATATCTCTAAAGTCAAGACATGGTAATAAGATGCTTGGAATTTAAGTTATGGGGTACACATGTACTAACTTGCCAAGCTATATGTCAATAATGACTGGTTCTAATCAATGGGAACCAAGTATAATGAGAGTAATATTATTTTCGATACCATGTTTAAGGAAAAGGAATATCTCCAAGAGAACAAATGAAACGACTCACGTGGAAGGATCTTAAAGTGAATCTAATTGGGAAGATTATCCCCATACTTTTGTGACGATCAATAAAATGAGATATTAAGTACCTCGACATTGAAATGAATTAATCATTGAATGTCGAGAATGGTAAAGATGTTTGACGTCAAAGCAAAAGTATGATATGTCCTCGATGGACCAAGGATTTTATCCTATGCTAAATCGCATGATGGATCAATAAAGAATGATAACAAATGAGGTATATCCTAAAAGGATATTACAAACGAAGGCACTAAATGCCTAATAAGGATTTCTCCGAAAATATTTTAAAGTAAGAATATATGAGAAATATATTCCCAAGAGCAATAGAGAGGAAGGAAACTAAATTATTCAGATCAATTAAGAATGGATGATAATGACGGATACCATGTTCGTAGGGAGGATCTAGATAGCGATCATCGAACTACTTGTGATTACTATATGATCGGCATGGCTATGAGATAGAAATCTCATAAGAACTCTAAAGTTAAGCGTGCTTAGCTTGGAGCAATTGTGGGATGGGTGACCACTTGAGAAGTTTTCTCGTGGTGTGTGAGTGAGGACAAAGCACGCTGAAGAGACTCGTGTTGGTCTGGGGTCACCACAATCCGAAGCCGGGTCGTTCTGGATGGTGATAATATTATCGTGAAAAGAACTTGACTACTTTGTTAGAAATACCTATATGGATTTCTTAGAACTTCACCTAGAAGGAGTTATTGAAGAAAATGGATTATTATATTTTCTTTCACCAATGGAAAGAATTATGATGGAAGTGTGTGTTGAACGAATTAGAGTTAAACACAGACTCACTACCAATGTAAATCGATAAATTCTGCGTATATGGTTAGTTTATAACATACCATATGATCCTACTAAATCAAGAATATATTGAGCTTAGATCGAAGGTTTACGACTAAGGATTAGTCGATATCGAAGTTAAGATTTCATGAAGATATTATGGGTTCAAGAAGCAACATCGAAATTCGAGAGCATGATGAAGAAAGGATAATACGAATGTCATAAGTGTACAAATTTCGAGGACGAAATTTTCTTAAGGGGATAGAATGTAATACCCCGAGAAATTTAAAACTTTGAATTATTAATTTATTTAGCTAAATCGGGTTTTGAAAATTAGAGCGATTATTAAAAATTTATAATCGTCGACGTTCAATTTTATTTTGAACGAGAAAATTTAAACAAATACAGTTACGAACCAAACCAGATGTTTTACACTGGATAAATTGTCACATCACAACACATCATTTCAAATCCCATAAAATCTTCAACTTTTCCCTACATGCTCACTCTTTTCAAACCTCATCATTACACTCAAGGAATCCTATACTCAAGGAATCCTATGAAAAACTATTATGCAACCTCATTTTGCTCTCAATTAAACCACCCACCTTTTCATTTCTTTTGCAAATCACGATGACAATGAGAAAAGAGAAACCAACAAACATAAATTGCTATCCTCTGAAAAACAGCAGCAAATACAAAACCCACAAACATACAAAAGCCAAGCAGAATCACAGCCAGACAAACTGATTCATCCAGGTTCAATATCATTCAACCATTGTTTATTTCAAGTTCTTAAATCTTTATAAAACAAGAAGAATTTTATGCTCTACAACAAAACCATAGTCAGAATCTTCTTGCTCATAGAATTAAACCTATCGAATAAGTTACTGAACTAGATACATCGTGAATTAAACGAAGGGCTCGAGAAATGTAGAGATGCTTTGAACCTAGAATCGAAGAATTGGACCGAGCCACTTAAGGCTCGGCTATTAATCAGCGCGACAAGCACAGACACGCGGCGACGCCGAGCGTCTCGACAGATCTCTCCGGAGCTCAACGACGGCGGCATACCTGAAAAACAAAGACAAGACAAAGAGAAATGAGATTAGAGATGTTAGTGTATACGTGCGCGTGTGTATCTGTTAAGGAAGGAAAATAGGCCGTGGACGGCGTAGATCGCGACGCGATCGCCCACCGAGACGACGCAAGGAGGGGTGCGGTCGGGATCTCCGGCGACGGCGCTAGATCTGGCACGGCGGCGACGGCATACGCACGTATACGTGAGGGTGTTTGTGAACCACGTGAAAGAGAATAAGAAGAGAGAGGAAGGCACGATAGTCGTGGCGGCGACTCGGCCGCCACCGACGACTTGGCAACGGAGATGGAGAAATGGGCGGCGACGACTGGCGGCAGATCGTGTACGTGTGTGTGTGTCGCATACGTGTGTGTGTTGCGTGAGAAGACGAGAGATGGGAAAGTAGGCACGGTCGCGGGGCGTGAAGCACGCCGACCGGCGATGTGGCCGGCCTATATGCGGCGGCGATGTGGAGAGAGAGGAGAAGAGGAGAGAGAGAGAGAGTGGAGAGTTGTGTGTGCTTCGTGTGTGTTTCGCGTGTGTGTGTGTGTTCGGATTGGGGGAGGAGAGGTAGGAGGCTAGGTTAATTAAGTGTTAAGATTAGTTTAAGTATGTTGGGCCTAGTTTAAGAGTTGGGCCGTTTTTAATTATGTTTGGGCCAAACTTATATGGGCCGATTTAATGGTGATGGGCACAGGGTCCCTTAATTCATTTGTTTTGGGCTTGTCCAGTTGGACCAAATAGAAGGGCTTTCAAATAAAATGATGTGGTAGAAAGTAATTGCGGATGGGCTATCAATTAATATGATATGGTCTATACTTAAATTTAAGGTGGACTTAGATTTATTCTAATGATTGGGCCTTGAATTAAATTAAAGAGGACTCTTGAATTAAATAATAATCTAAAGATCAATTAATTATAGTGAGTTAATTAAACTCATGAGATTGGATAAAGTCTATATTTTTTAATAACATAATTAATTAATTATGTTAAAGGAATAATTTCAATTATTCTTTTAAGTGATTTATGCATTTAATGAGATGAATCTTTATGTAAGGAGTGATTGGAATAAAATCCTAATTAGTGGATTTTTAAGATAAATCAAATTAATTTGATTGATTAATCAAATATTATCGATTTTATTTAATCCATTTAATTAAGATTAATTATGGATTTAATTAATTAAATCATAGATTTAATTAATGAGTTGATTATGTCAGTAGATACTTAAGAAATATTATTTCTAAGTAACTCAAGTTTATAGAAAGAATTATTAGGAGATGATTGAAGTAAGAGAAATTCTTATTAATCGTTTAGTATCGATATTGATTTTCTTTAATAGAAAATATGGGACGTGTGAGGTGAGAAATGCGACGAAGAAATATTGGTTATGGATGAGTTATTGGAACTCGGAATTTTCGATCTGGCGTTAACAAACGATTTAAGATTAGTTATGAACTTAGGATTCATAAATTATACGAAACGACGTGGAGAAACATTGATGGAAGGAAAGAATGCAACGGCGAAGTGTCGCCTATCGTCATGACGAGACGAATCAAATAGACGAAGTATAGATTGTTAACTAAGTCGTATCGATAACAAAAATCATAAAACTCTAAGATTTAAAGATAATGAATTAGTTAAATCTTAACGATGCTCAAAGAAAAGATGAATGATGTATTAAATTATATTTCTTACATTGACAAGGTCCGGTGAGCGTAAATGAAAACGACAAAGGATCACTATCATGTATTTCAAGAAGATCAATTCTTAAGGTGAGCTTTTCTTTTCTTATCCTCAAGGATAAAATGATTTATTTATGATGCTTTATGCAAAATGAAAAGTATTTATTTATGATGCTTTCTCTTTTGAGAAATGATGAGGAAAATGATGTTCATGAAATTACCTGCCCAAAATGTTTATGTTTTTATGTATGTATCCTATCAATGTGTTGGTTCGCCAGCAATGAATGAAAGAAAAGTTGTTGGGTCGCTCTCAATTCATGAAAAATCGAATTCGGATCACGTGCTTTATACCGGATTAACGTGTACACTCAAGTTGACCGTGTCTTGTAAAGTACAATTCACGGTCGGTCACAATGACGTGGAGGAGGCCTCCTTCTACTGCGCTCAAGATTCGTGAAATGTTATATGAGGAATGAAAGGATATGGATCATACATACAAAGAAAATGTCCGCGGATGATTTATGAAAATGCAAGAAAATGTTTAGTAAGCACGAGTATTTCAAATAAAACCCGTGGAGTTCTTGATGGGCGATGTAATTTAAAGATGAAAATGTTTTGGCATGAGTCCACCGAGTGCATTCTTGTACTCACCGCATGTTTGTTTTAAATGCGCAGTTGAAATGAGTGATGCGATGGAGCAATGTTGAGCAATAGAATTCTTTTGTCACCGAAAGTTAGTACCTTGAGTGCACATCGTCATATGTGTATTCACATGTTTCACTATGAGAATACTAAGTCATTTATATATTATGTTTGTCAAAACCTAATCTCTTGGAAATTCTAAGTATTCCTTATATGTGTCTCACAATTTGATGTTCCATGTCCTTATTACGTTTCTTAATTCTCGCTCCAGTAATAGTCCTCGCTAATCCGTCCTTTGGAAAGAGGGTCATTACATCTGCTGGTTAGCCTCTAGGAAGTCGCTAGGCCCCGACCGCTTGATGGCTCGACGATGGCAAAACGATATAGCGTGTTTGCTTAATTCAATTCCCCACTTCGCGATTCTCCCCGAGGCTTCTGGCTTCGTTAACACTTGCCGAAGTGGATGGTCGGTGAGAACTTGTATGGGATGTGCATGGAAGTATGGACGCAGTCTCCTTGCAGCATTTACTAAAGCCAATGCGAACTTCTCCAAAGACGATACTGCTTACGCCCTTTTAGTGCTCGGTGATGAAATACATGGTGAGTCGTCATTCATCCTCTCGCACTAAAACTGCACTTATGGTTTCGTCCGAGGTGGAGAGGTATAGGGAAAGGACTTCTCCTTCTTTCGGGACAGATAAAGTGGGGAGTTTGGCGAGGTAGTTCTTGAGATCTTCGAAGGGTGACTTATGCTTATCATCCCAGGAGAACTCTAGAGCCTTTTTGAGTATTTTAAAAAAGGTGAGTCTGCTTATCCGCTGCTTTTGAAAGAAAGCGGCTCGGTCATGCTATGCAGCCCATCAATCTATGCACGTCATGGATGGTCTTCGCATCTTCATCTCCAAAATGGTTTGAACCTTGGGCGGGTCAAGCTTTTAACCCTTCTTGAAAACCCAGACCCAATTTTTTTTTCGCACGGATCGCAAATGTACACTGGGGTTTAGCTTTAGGTTCACCTTCCGAAGTAAGCCGAGGACGATCCGGAGGTCGGCAATAGACGTGGCTTCCTCCTTGCTTTTGAAGACGATGTCATCTACGTATACCTCCACATTCTGACCTATGTAGGGCTTGAATATCTTGTCCACCATTCTTTGATAGGTAGCCCCTGCATTCTTGAGTCCGAATGGCATTTTCTTATATGCAAAGACTCTGAAGTCTGTAATGAAGGCAGTCTTGGATGCATCTTCGTCGTCCATCAAGACTTGGTGATATCCTCAGATAAATCCAAAAGTCAAGACTTCAGATCCGACCAAAGCGCCAACCTTCTTGTCGATATTGGGAAGTGGATAATCCTTTGACAATGCTTATTGAGATCGGTGTAATCGATACATATTCTCCACCCCCTCCTCCTTTCTTGACCATCACCGGATTGGCTATCCAGGTCGGATACTTGACTTCGAACAGTATGCGAGCTTTTAATAATTGATTCACCTCGTCATGGATGACCTGATTCCGTTCAGCTGCAAAGATCCGTTGCTTTTGCCGAACTGGTTTTACACCTGGGTCGATGTTGAGACGGTGAGTGATAATACTTGGTGAGACCCCGGTCATGTCGAGGGATGACCAAGCAAACACGTATCTGAATTCCCTTAGGAGTTGGATGGTCTGTTTTTTTAATTGAGGTTCCTCGGTGGAACCTATTTTGACGACCTTGAGTGGCTCGTCTTCATACAGTGCGATCTCCTCTACCAGGCTGTCGGGGACAGGCGACGTCTTTCCCATTTCCAACTCCTCGGGTTTCTTTAATTGCTATGCTTGTGGGTGCTGGGCCGAAGTCCCTGCGCCTCTTAGGGCGACCTGCATGCATTCTTTTGCTGCTTCGATCTCCCGGATCACGGCTACCCTCCTTTTGTGGGATCTTCATTGTCGATGGTACGTTGAACATACCGCCTCACTGCTTAGCCGCCTCGCCCCAAGATGATGTTATATCATGAGTAGCTTTACCACGAAGAAATGTACCACCTGGTAGAGCTCGTGGCGCCTTCCCACCGTGACGTAGTTCGATTATTCCTTCCGGCGCGTCTCTTCATGCACAAAGCTTGGAGTGGTAGCGGAGTGGCGCGGCGCGCCTCCTCAACTCCTAACTTGTCAAAGCATTCCTCAAGAGAATGCTTACCTACGCACTCACCGCCGATGTACACGCTGCTTTACCAATTTATTAGCGACCACCGCTGGACGACCATTGCATCCCGGTGGGGCACTACGGCCGCACGGGTCGCCATCGGAGAAGGTGATTTCCTCGTCCCTTTGAACCTCTTGTTGACGGGTTCACGGTATGTGGACTTGAACTTGACGCAGAGATGACTTCGTAACTTCGCGGGAGCCCCGTGATGGTGGAGATGATCCGTCGTATTGGGGCTCGTCATCTCCTTCTTCGTCGATGTCGCGCCTGTCTTCTCGAGAGGCACGCTTCCTCTTCTTGCTTCCTCTTTTCGACCTCGGTGGGGGCTTCGTCGACCATCTCGGCGTCCATGCCCTCGGTGATTTTTTAGGACTTCGTCTGCACTAAATTTTCGATGTCACCATAAAGTCTCGCATTCTTCATTATCGTGCCCATAATCCTCATGGAAGGAGCGATTTGTCCTCGATCGGCGTTTGGCGCCCCATCGGGTCGAGGCTTCTCGAACAAATTCATGTGGAACTCGTAGATCACCGCTTGGCTTCGTCGAGGGCATATTGGGTCGCCCGAGTTGTTACGCTACCGAGCCTAGATTCTCTTGACGACGATTCTTTCCAAAGCACTTCGTCGGCCACGGTTTGATGCTCCTCGACCATCGTCTTTTCTCTTGTCGGAGGCTCCATCTTTTCGACTGCTTTTTTCTCGCCGCCTTCGTCCGCTTTGACGAACCGGTCGGCTATCTTGCCGTAGCTCTAGTCTCGCCGCATCTGGGTTCGTATTGACGATCTCTTTGTATAGGGGCCCGGCGGGATGCCGTTTTGGAAGGCCGAGATGATGAGGAGATCGCTCACGTCTTCGACTTTCGTGCTCTCCTTATCAACCCGGTCATAAAGTCGATGGACTCGTTCGGTCTTGCCTCGAGGTGAGGAGATGTGCCGATGTCGTTTTGACTCGGCCTTACGGAAGAACCTTCATGGAAGGCTTTCATCAAATCGCTGATGCGATCCAATACTCCCGGAGATAAACCGCCGAACCACCGACGGGCTTGTCGATCGAGAACTCGGGAAGAGTTTACACACGGACGGTGTTGAGGCGTTGGTTGATCATGTTATCTTTGGAATTGTGAGAGGAAGTTTTACGGATCCCTCGATCCGTCGTAGGGCGATGCGCCGCACCTGATTGTTCGGGAGCGGTGTCGAGTATTTCGTTTGAGCACGGGTAACTATCTTCCGCACCGTCGAACCCACCTCCGGAGAGTGAGGCGGAGTTCGCCGATCGAACTCGTTTTGATGACGGGGATCGACCTCGCGGTGACCACGGCGTCTTGTCCTTATGCTCATCCTCAGACGGTTGGTTTGGGCCCCAACCGTGTAGAGGTATGAGCGCCATCATTTGAGGTGGGGATCCACCGTGCGTCTTTGCCTCGTGCTTGACGAGGCTCCGCGCTCCTATCTTCGTGATGTGGCCGACCTTGTTCTCGGTTGAGGTATTGTGGAAGCTTTCCTTATTTTTCTCGAGGAATCCTTTAACGGCCTCGTCGAGGTTCATCCGCGAGTTGGAGGTTCTTCTTGGTTCTTTGTTGCGACCTCCCCGCTATGGTATTCGCCTTCATGCGGGATGGGATGGCCTTGCTCGTCGAGACTCGGACATGCCGCCGGGGTCGGTTCTCTGGCCGGCTCTTCCCAAGCCGAGCTCGGCGTGTCTGCCGCCGTTATTGTTGTTGCTTGTGACGACCACGGATGTATGACTTCGGTATTCATCGTTGTGATTGATTCCTCAGAAACAAAAGTTGATCGAAAACACGAATTTCGGTTCCCACAGACGCCGCGGTGATCGATCTTAATTTCGTTAGGAAATAAATGCACAATGAACACGAATGATTTAAGTGGTTCGATCTTTGAATTAGATCTACGTCCACGGGGCAAGAGAGAGTGTATGTGTATTGAGAGTGTAAGAAGCGATTACAAAGAGTGTAGATGATCTTTTCTGTCTAATCTAGCCTCTATTTATACACAATTATATTGACCTAGATCTCAAGTCCGAGATCTTCTAACTTAGGATCTTAATCCCGGATCTTCTAAATATGATTCTTTAGATGTGTCCAGAATCTTCTGCGCTCCACTCATGATTTGGGTTGCAATCGACTTAGGAGTCTTCTACCGAACTCACCTAGGTCGAGTTTAATATCGCGCTCACTTTTATCGCTCGATCTTTGGGCGCAGTGAATGGTAATATCCTATCAATACCAAAACTAAAAAGTTACATTTTTAGCAGCACTTTACTCGGAGAATATTGATGGTTTATGCATTATTTTCACCAAAACATTGATTTTAGATGGAAAAAATAAGTAAAGTAGGAAAGATGAAAATATATTATATCCCAATTGTGTAAAAAAAATACTTTCTCCGTCTTATTATTATTGATTCGTTTTTTTTTTAGACTGTCCCGTTATTGTTGGTCAATTCCAAAAATAAAATAATTTTATATTAAAAAATATCTCGAATTACTTTATATATAAAATATAATTTTTCTTAATCTACGTTTAAAAAAAAAAAAGACCCAGATTAAATATTTGAACGGACGACATTACAGGCTTCTATGGTTTTGTAGTCTACACAATAAAGGAAATCACTACACGACTCAATAAAACGCTCAGCATGATTCAGGGGCACAACGGCCAATTCACATACCCAGGCGTATCAGTGATAACCTTCAAGCTCCAAGACCGTTTGCAGAAATCTCTCCCCCTCTCCGCTCTCCTCTCTGCTATCTCTGTCTCCTTCTAATCTTAATCTTCTCTCTCTACTCTTCCTCCGAGTGAGAACTTTTGTCCTGCTTTTCCTAACTTTTTGTCTGCAGAAATATCTGAAACTAATTCTAACGTTCCTGAACTCTCTATCCTTTCTATCAGATCTAACAGGTAATAGACGAAGTAAAACCCTAGCTTTGCTCATCCGTCGATTTTTATTTTTAAAATTAATTTTAAATGCTTAAGTAGGGATTTCTTTTTCTTTGAGATATATGTGTATCGAAGAATGAATTTTATTTATTGATCTAGTGCTTCGGGTAGCAGGCAGGTAAATGGGAGACACCAAAGAGAACGAAGCTTACGAAGAGGAACTCCTCGACTACGAGGAGGAAGATGAAAAAGCCCCCGATTCGGTCAACGCCAAAGTCAACGGAGAGTCCGGCAAGAAGTGAGTTCCCCTTGGATCTTGAATTGTGAAAGCCCTCTTACTCAGTTAGATCTTTTGTTTCAGTCTGTTGCAGCTATCTCTTGGATCAAGTTTTTTTTTTTTTTTGTAAAATGTTCATAATTCTTCCCACTAGCATTTTTCTTGTTTTATATTTTAGTTTTAATAGTTTACTGTTGTTTTTTTATGGAAAGCCTGTTATTTTTTAGCAAGACTATATGTTTAGTTTGTCGTTTTGAGTGTCTTAGTTTTTTCTTTTTTTTCCTAAATCCTACTACGAACTACTGATCTATGAGTTAGGAATGTTCTTTTAAAAGACAAAAGTTTCAGATTTGATGTGGCTGAGCTTGTTGTTTAGGTGATGAATTGCTTTTTGTCTTTCTCTGTTTGGCAATTACTTATGTATGACGTATATTGTACGTACAGAGGCTATGTGGGAATCCACAGTTCAGGATTCAGAGACTTCCTCTTGAAGCCAGAGCTCTTGAGGGCTATCGTGGATTCAGGATTTGAACATCCTTCAGAAGGCAAGATTCTCTTTTTTATCTTTAAGCTGATCTGCTCAACAATGTCCATAATGCCATGCCAGTCAATTGTTTGAAAGAGGCTTTAACTTATTATAAGCACCAATTGGCTTTCTACATTACTCTATCTTTTGACCGTAGGTACTATGCCAGTGGATGCTATTTGAATTGAATTTCACGTGATCAAGTTTGAAATTTTCCATTCTAGATAATTTGTTTTACTCTAAAATTGCTCTGAAGATTGCTGACCGTCTTACTTTTGTTTGCATGCTATTTTATGGTTTTAGTTACTCTGTTGGTCTTTCTATTTCATGCAAGTATTTATTTTCACACTGTTTGATTCTGGATACCATGCTCAACTGGAAGTAGTTTAATGTGTGCCTTTGGTGCTTCTGTTGCTATTGTTGTTGAGCTAAAAGTAAAGAATACATTCTCCAAGTCCTCTGTGTATGTTTTTAAATGATATTGTTCAGTGGTGTACTCATTACTCAAGGCTATTACTGTTTTATGTCTGTTTTCTTGATCCTCGCAGTTTTTGTAGATTATGACTTGTATCATTGTGTATTTGTTCTTCAGGTAAATCACTAACATCATCACTCTCCTTGGAGAAGTTGAATGGTAAAACCTTTTTTAATTGAAACTGAGGCTTCCTTGGATCAAATTTCTTTGGTTCTTCATCAGTTCAACACGAGTGCATACCTCAAGCCATTTTAGGAATGGATGTCATCTGCCAAGCCAAGTCTGGTATGGGGAAAACTGCTGTCTTTGTTCTTTCGACATTGCAGCAGATTGAACCCATCGCAGGTCAAGTTGCCGCTCTTGTGTTATGCCATACAAGGGAACTGGCTTATCAGGCATGTATCCTATTTCTGAACTACCTTATTGGTTTTTAAAATTTTGATGCTGTTTTGACTTATTGTGTATTTCTCTGTTCTGAAATTTACAGATCTGTCACGAATTTGAGCGATTCAGCGCCTATTTGCCAGATATTAAAGTTGCTGTTTTCTATGGTGGCGTCAATGTTAAGATCCATAAAGATCTTCTGAAGAATGAATGCCCTCACATTGTGGTAGGAACACCAGGAAGGATTCTTGGTCTAGCAAGAGACAAGGACCTTTCTTTAAGGAATGTGAGGCATTTCATCCTTGATGAATGTGACAAGATGCTCGAGTCTCTTGGTATGCCTGCCATAGAATATCATTGTCTTTATAACATCATGTTGGTTCTCACCAAAACATCTGGGAAAATGTCATCATTTAACCAAGTTATTTTGCCTCTACCCAGATATGAGAAGAGATGTGCAGGAGATTTTCAAAATGACACCTCATGACAAGCAAGTTATGATGTTTTCGCCACGCTCAGTAAAGAGATTCGACCTGTTTGCAAGAAATTCATGCAAGATGTAATGTCCTGTGGCCAGTTCTACTTGAATTTGAAGCCTACACTCTTTCCGTTATTCCAGCTTTCTGCAAGTGACATGTATGCCAAGAATACAGTGGCCAAAGCACTGTATGCTTGCTGTATCATGCTCGCCTATGATCTATCCAACATCTGATGGTTCATTTCAAATGGTTTGGTGGGCAGGGTTTTGTTTGGTAGTCTTTAGATCTATATAGATGACGGTCCAACATTGGCTTTTGCTTGTAGTTTTCTTGTTTCTTCAACTAGGCAATTCTTTTTTCACATTTTTATGTAGAAATTGAGAGGAGAGGGATGGAAGGGGAACTTGAGTTGTTTATGTAGTTGGAGAAGTAGGTTACTTTGAGCAGCAGTGGTGCACTAGTAAAGTCTCGGCAAGGAGTCATTCAGATGAACCTGGAACTCAATTCGGGCCATGCTCGTCCATCAATTCATTTCATACTGGATAAAAATTAGCTTCTCATGGGGCCCTAATATGCTTTACTGTGATATTTCTTCCTTTCAGCCTATGGAGATTTACGTGGATGACGAGGCAAAGTTGACCCTTCACGGTCTTGTACAGGTTTGGTCATATACTCAGTGTTCCGCTTTAATTTTTTAAGTTTCAGTATTTGTTAATGGGTATTGCTAATGACAGCACTACATCAAATTGAGTGAGCTGGAGAAGAACCGAAGCTGAATGATCTGCTCGATGCATTAGACTTCAATCAAGTTGTTATCTTTGTCAAAAGTGTTACTAGAGCTGCTGAGCTGAACAAGTTGCTTGTGGAGTGTAACTTTCCATCGATTTGCATTCACTCTGGCATGTCCCAAGAAGAAAGGTCTTTTCTAGCCCCTTTTATCTGAATACCTACTGTTAACCATATAAATTAATGGTTGTTTTTCCAATATCATGTTTAACACGCATTACAATTACGTGTACGGATTAATTAATATTAGTTGCTGATAGAATGAATTCGTTGTTGGTATTTTCACTTGTTTATATGCTGAATGGGTTTGATTTGCAGATTGACCCGATACAAGGGATTCAAGGAGGGACATAAGAGGATTCTCGTAGCAACTGATTTGGTAGGAAGAGGAATTGATATAGAGCGAGTTAATATTGTGATTAACTATGATATGCCAGATTCTGCGGACACTTATCTCCACCGGGTATGATTTGCTTGATCTCCCTCTAGTTGCCAGTTTTTGGAAAAAAACTAACTCCTAGTTTATGTTCCTTCCCGATGTCTGTACACTAGGTGGGTAGAGCTGGGAGGTTTGGCACCAAAGGGCTAGCCATCACATTTGTTTCTTCTGCCTCTGATTCAGATGTTTTAAATCAGGTTTGATATTAGGATTTCTAGTCCTTATGTAGAAATTGCTTATTGGGTACTTGCATTTTATGTGACATCCCTACTTTATGTTGCAGGTACAGGAGAGGTTTGAAGTTGATATTAAAGAACTACCTGAGCAGATTGATACTTCCACATATAGTAAGTCTATCTGTCTGCTTTTACTAGGTCATTGTGTTTTCACGTTTAAACATAGGTGCCCATTGCTCTTGTTGATTCCTATGCAGCACACTTGTCTTTCCCCATATTGGATAGATGACTCGTTTTTCTGCTTGCATTTTGTGTTCTGTATCTTCTGATGATTGATCATGTTAGGTTTTTTTACTTTTGTATATATATGTACTATATTTGAATGAAAACCCATTTAAATTTTGTGAGATACTGCACTTTGTCACTAAGCATATACATTTTGATTTTTTTCTTAAATATTCAACAGCAGTTGCTCATGTATGTTGCAAGAGCTTATAGTACTGCCCTTCTAGCATATTCCCCCCTTTAAAATGTGGAAGTACATGAGCGAATCTCTCAAGGGAAACAAATATAGGTATATGAGTGGCCAAGTGCAACTTTTAATAAGCTTAGACAGCAAAGCATTTAGATAGTTTGGTGGATTTTTGTAGGAAAAATTAACTGTAAAAACCTTTTGCTTTGTAATTTGTGTATCATGTAGATGAAATTGGTTTTATAGTACTGCCCTTCTAGCATATTCCCCCCTTTAAAATGTGGAAGTACATGAGCGAATCTCTCAAGGGAAACAAATATAGGTATATGAGTGGCCAAGTGCAACTTTTAATAAGCTTAGACAGCAAAGCATTTAGATAGTTTGGTGGATTTTTGTAGGAAAAATTAACTGTAAAAACCTTTTGCTTTGTAATTTGTGTATCATGTAGATGAAATTGGTTTTATTTTCTGTTATTACAGTAGAACCTCCTTAAATTAGTACTCCTTAAATTAATACTCAATAAAATAATAATCTCTCTAATATAATAATTTTCTTTGGCCCCAACTTGGGCTCATTATGTAAATATTTCGATAAATTAATAAGATAATATTGTTTGAAGACCCTTATATAAATCTAGGGTCCCGTCAACATCATAAATTAATAATCTCCTAAACTTACAATGATAACTAGGATAACTTCGTAAAATATGAATTTATTGTTGTTTGGTTTGTATTAAAATATGATTTTATTGTTCGTTCATCAATATGCAACATTGAACGTATTTAGTTCTAATACATTGAATAGATTCATATGTTCATAATATTTATTACTCATGTATCTTTCTATGTAATTAAATTCAAGTTCTTTGAATCTATATGTTATTAAATTTTAATTTGCTGAATTCCTATGTAATTAAATACTAAATTCACTGAATATAAATTATCTCTTTTAATTAATAAATAAATTATTAATTTATTGATCCCGACAGTATTATTTTATGGAGGTTCTACCGTACTTGGTTTGTATTTTGGTTGCATTTTGTTTAGCTAAATTTTTATACGAGGCTATTGGTCGCTTGGTGATTCAGTTGCACAATCTGCTGTGTATTGCTTGTTCTTGTCATTCTTTTATTTCCTTGATATATCGAGTGGTCTGTTCTATTAAGCTTACAATAGCCTTGGATGCTGTGCAGTGCCGTCGTAGAGTTATCCATGTTTTGCAGCAACCGGAACATGTAAACTAGACACATGAGATGAGGAGAGTTGCTCATGGTTATTGAAGGAGTCTTTCACTTTTTAAGATGAAAACCGACAGTGGCTCCTCTATTTGCTGTATGGTTGCACCTTCTACGTACTTTAGGGCAGTTGGCCATCAGATTAGATGTAATCACTCAGGTATTTGAATTTCTGAGGGTGATGTTTCAAAACTTGTTTGCAGACCATTTTTCGTTGCTCTGCTGTTTGTGGATTGCTTATTTCGATTTGAGGTGGCTCAACAATCAAGATTAGCTGTCGTAGCTTGCGTCTGCTTAGCTTGTGATTTAATTGATTTTGACCTTGTTAAAAAATTAATATTTCTATTTATGTGATATATATATATAGGATTGGTTTATGGACATACTATTTTTAACATATATAAATAGAACAAATCATGTCCATTAGATTTGAAAATTTAATGGTTATTTTTAAGTATGTACCTGGATTAGTTAATATGTACATTTTTGTATATGATTGTGTATTTGTACATTTGTGTCATAGTTTGTGCATCGAGTCTGAAGCGTCTGTATTGATTTATCGAGAGTTATATTTGTCTTCATGTTTACACTATAAAAAGATTTCTCACAATAATTGTTTTCTCTCCCCTCTCCCTCTCTCTCTCTCTCTCTCTATATATATATATATATATATATATATATATATATATATATAGGAAATTTAATGTTTCTGTTTCCTATTAAATGAGTTATTTACTAGAGGTACAGTAGTTTTATTACCAGACAATTTGTAGCTGCAACAACGGCGGTCTTTGTTGTGCCTAGATTGAAAGATTCAAAGCTTTTTGACAAGTTTTGCGTAGGGTTGGATTATGTATCGAATGAAATTAGGAAACAGCTTTAAAAATACATACTAAATGTTGTGCCTAGATTGAAAGATTCAAAGCTTTTTGACAAGTTTTGCGTAGGGTTGGATTATGTATCGAATGAAATTAGGAAACAGCTTTAAAAATACATACTAAATGATGATATTATATTTTGTGCTTTTCTGTTTTCATCGTCATTAATTGACTCTCTTTGTCTCACAACATTAGCTGTAGCATCTGCTTGAATTTTTCAGGAGTATTGTATTTTGTAATAACTTATATTTTGGGAGGGGTGCACATTTATTGCTATCTATGGAAAATATTAATATCTACTGGTTAATCCTACATATCCCTTCGTGTCCATTTTTTTTTTGAGAATCTTCAACAAATTTTAATAAAAGTTTTTGGATGTATTGTTATTGGAGTAAGGAATTCATATTAGTGTAATATTAAATTAATTAGTGGTGGAATATAGATGATAAAAATATAAATAAGTGGGTTGTTGAAGGTAAGAAATAGAAATAATGATCGATCATGGTGATAAAAATATAAATAAAGGATATTATTGAAAGTAATAAGTAGAACATATTTTGTGGAATAATTATCATAAGTGAAATAGGAAGAAAATTGAGATACGTATTAAAAAAAAAACTAGTAAGGAAATTGAGGATAGAGAGTGTTAAATATTTAACATTTTTAGTTGCATGTTATCATGTTATTTCCATTTTCATTTCTAATTTGAGCAACCTAATCATATAAATTTGGTCTACACTTGTTGATATTCAGCATTGCTAATGTCATAGCTATAAAAATTCCCCTCCTTTTAAGGAGGAAAGTCATAGTTATCAATTAAGGATTAAATGATCAAAATTATTAATCAAAGATTAAAAATATATGTATTTCTTTTTAATTAAAAGATGATTAAGGAATCTTTATTTAAAATTGATATAAAATAATTAAAAAATAGATATTTAAAATAAGTTGATTTTTGAGTGTTCTATCATAGTTCTAATAAATTTATTCGTCATATCCTAAATTGATAACTTATCAGTCGTGAAATTCCGTTATCGAAATCAGAGATTAAATAGTATTTTAAGACGAAAGAGTAGATTTGGGTGGCGCCTCAAAAACATGAACTCTATTAACAACTTTAACTCTTCACCTTACTTCACAATGATAGTATGAGTGAGCAAATGAAATAGAACTAATGTCACTATGCCTTCACAATGTCTGAGTAATAGCCTCAACTCTTCTTCATTTCAACCCCACTTGTTACAACTTACACCAATCGGTATTTGTTTTCAACTTTTGAAATGTTGGTATGTGAATTCCAATCCTCTAGAAATTCCCGACCGATGGTTGCAACATTGTATTTATTAGTAGCAAGGAAGATAGAGATAAGAGAGATTAATTACTTTGGACATAAAAATGAAAATTGGAAGCCACCTAATTATATCTAATTGATTAAATAGATAAAAGAACCGACTCGGCTTAAAAATTCCCATTTTAGATTGCAATATCTTATTGTGGCCGATGCACATTAAGCAAAACCTAACATAGACTCTTAACGATTTCTATTCACTATTGCAGATTTTCACGGTATAATTTTTTTTGTTGTCATCTATAAATGTATTGAATTGTAGCCTTCTAGTATTTTTACATTTGTAAAATATAATATCATATTCAATCTCTAATTCTATCACTCTTAATCACTAAGGAGGAGCGAGTTTTTGACGAACATAAAGAGTAAAAAATATATCGACCAAGAGTATCATTTGGAATGAATTTTTTAAATAATTTTATATTATATACTCATTAATAAATTCTAATTTCTTTTAAAAGAAAATGTCTGATTGATTCATGTAATGTGTTGACCACGGCTAGGGGCCGCTTGACGTGGTCGCATGAGCTGTCGAGTTACTTGCGGGCGCGGCTAGCAGCCGTGTGAGGCTGAGCCTGGCGGTCGTGTGAGTTGAGCGGAATTAGGAGATAATTGTCTTTTTGAGTTATAACTCGAGTCAATTTTAATTCTATTCATCTTCGGACTTCCATACATCGGGTTCCCCATAATATATAAAAAAAAAACTATGAATACCCCCTCAAAGCTCTAAAAAAAAAAAAGGAACCTGGAACCTTGTATTATTCATATGTTTTGGAGCATTTTGAGACCGAAAGAGAGAGGAGAAAATTAAAGAGGATTCAAGTTTGAAGATAGCGAGATTCTACGAATTTCCTTGTGATTTTTATTATTGATGATATTATTTTCTTTGGTTTTGGTTTGCTAGTTTATATATGTGGTTAGTTCTCTTTTATCCTAGAGTTGAGGAGTAAATGTATAATGGTTTTTGAACATATTTTGGTTAATTAATCTAGACCCTTTCTTCCTTTTCATGTTCTTAATTTGATGTTTGCATGATTTATTAGCTACCAATATTGCAATATTAATTGTTTTTAGTTTGAGACTAAGGTGGTGTTTACTTTTCATGATTAGGTTGGATAGATAAAATTAATCCAACCTAATCAAATGTTTACTTTTAAGGATTGATATTCGAGGATATCCTAAAGTCCGAGATTGTTTTAATCATTTGAATTGCTCTTCATTAATTTTAATCCAACTAATATAGGTAGGATTGAAATAATCCTCCAAATAAAGGGAGAATTATTTATCCCAATTTTAATCATTCATTAATCTTTTGTAGTAAACAAATGATTGATAGATAGAAATTATCTTATCACATATTTAATCCATCAAATAGTCAATCCTTCAAAATGTTAATCTTCAAAATGTTAATCATGAAAAGTAAAGACTCCCTAAGAGAAAATAATTAATACTCAAATTGAAACATAAAACGTACTTGAAGCCGAAAGGACTTTGTTGTTGATGGGACTATTTTTCTTTTTATTTCTGTCGAAATGGAATGAAATTGTATTCCACAATGGCAATTGGGGTGGCCACATTTTTTGGTGAGAATAATGAATTCCTCAAGCTTGGCACGTACTTCATGAAAAGGCAAAGAGCCAGGTTATTACCTCTCTCTCTGCGGTTATATATATATATATATAGAGTTTGGTTCAAATAAGAACCATTCTTATCCTAAAACCAAGAACCAAATGAATTCGTTATGAAAGTTGATGAATCCGTTGAGAAAGTTAATGAATTGAAATTCAATTTTTCACCGGTTCGAATCCCATGAGGCGAAAATTTTATTTTTGGGATTCGATAATTTTCGATGGATTCATCCACTTTCACGATGAATTCATCGGTTTTGGTTCACGTTCTCACAATAAAATGGTTCTCACGTTAACCATCCCTATATATATATATATATATATATATATATATAGGAACGTCGATGGTGGATTTTACCGCACTGAATCAATAAATAAGTAATAGTTCTGGTTCTGAATCCGACTAACTATGAGTCTTAAGCGGTCCGGGTCTAAGGCGGTCCGAAATCGAATCGGACCGTAACCGAACTAGAACCGAAACCGTTGCTTTATAATTTAATGTGTTATGGTGATTTTGAATCGATATGGATAAAACTAGCTCATTAACAAGCCTATTTAAACTTAGGCTTGTCGATAGATGGGTTTTACTCGGACCAGAATCAATAAATACGTATTGGTTCTGGTTCTGGAACCAGAACCAGATCCGAACCGGACCGGACCGGACCATCAAACTATGGATCTAAACGGTCGGGTTCTAAATCGGATCTGAACCGAACCGAACCGTAACCACCGCTTTAAAATTTAATGGGTTTTGAACGGTTCTGGATCGGTCCGGGTAAAACTCACCCATTGACATCCCTATATGTATGTATTCTTCAATTGTTTCTTACATGTTACAAGAATTTGTTGGTGTACGTGCGGATGTCTATGTGCCTCACATAGAGGGCTTATCTGTTTGGAGTTGAATGTTTAAGTTACGATCTGGAGATAGTAATCTTGATATAATCTGCGAATAACTAGGTTTAAGTTATTTATATGATTGTTTTAGGAAGAATTGAGTCCGTGAATGGTTAATTGTATCTTAATATATTTGATTGCCTACTTTTATTAAAATCGAAACTCTAGGATATTCATTATTCTGGTTAAATCCCCTTTATCTCTACCCTTTTTAATGAGTTTAATTTGCATGTTTTAGTCATAAAATCAACTCTAATATCTCATAGTTTAGATAGGGATTACAATTAAGAATAATAATTAGTAGTAGTATAATAGAGACACCGTGGATACGACCTTGCTCATTATTACTTCACACAATTACACCTGTACATTTACAACGTGTTAAATAATTTAGCAAACAAGTTTTTAACAGTAATAGAAATTAGTGTACTTTAAAAAACCCCAAATTTTAAATTAAGTCAGGAATCTATCAAAATCCATAACACCCTGGGGTCGAGTTCCAAACCGAAGAAGAAAGAAACGCAAGTTCTAGAATCACATTTAGATTTCTCTTATGAATTTATTACTTTTATTTTTGATAAATTTATTACTAGAACATTGAAACATAATGTACAAGTAATTGAAAGGATAAATTTATTACTAGAATATTGAAACATAATGTACAAGTGATGGAAAGGATAAATTTATTACTGGAACATTGAAACATAATGTACAAGTAATTTTCTAGAATTTTAAAGTTGGCTAATAATTTTTATTGGATCAAATGCATGTCTGTAATTAACCATTGATTAGAAATAGATAGGAGCGTTTGGCCCATTTTGCAACGTGTTAAACAAAATCGAAACCTAAAGAACAAGAGTTCAATTATAAATAATATTCTCAACTCTTTATCTTCTCTATTCAAAAGATTAGTAAATATGACTAAAAGACAAACAAAAGTTAAATTCATTTACCAAAATTATTTATTAAATTCATTATTTCTGTGGGTGCATTTATATATCTTTTGCTAGCATAACAAATTAGGATACTCATAAATTTACATAGTATGTATCTAAATAATGGGAGTATTTTTTTGTAATTTTACAATATTTTTGAAATTTAAGTAATTAATATCTTTTAATTGAATTTGTATTTTATCAATTTAACCTCTGCCATCATTAAAGATTAGATATATTCATATTACATAATTTTGGAAGCATTATATCCCGATTTTATTTCCAAAATAATTTACTTTAATTCATGTAATATTATATTTTCAAAATATTAATTATGATTGGAACCCAAAATTTTGTAATACTTGTTTATAAATATCTATTTCTAAAAGAAATCTACGAAATGAGGTCTCGTAATCTATATAGATATATGGCCAAAATGTACAAAAAATAATTTCTTTTTTTTTGGTCAATTTAATACAGAAATTTAAAGACCGCATTACGGTGGACTTGAATTCGAGACCTTTGGCCTCAGACATTAACCACTCTACCACTAGGCCAACACACGCACACAACAAAAAATATTTTCATTGTGTTTTAGATGTATATCGATAAATTTACTATATGAACAAAATTTCAAAATAAAATTTGACCTTTAGAAAAACCATCCCTCTTTTAGAAAATACTTACAGAAAAAGGAAAAAAGAAAAGAAAAATACTTTAAGAAAATGAATATATGAAAATATTGCCAAGATCCAAAAAAAGATTTTCATATCTTTAGATTTATATTGATAAATGTAATTTAATATTCTTAAATTTATAATTTTGATAAATAAAATAAAAAGTTGAAAGAAACTCAAAAAAATCTAAAAGAGAAAGAGGAAAAAAGCTAAACATGTTGATTCTAAAAAGTAAATTGAAAAGAAAAAGAAAAGTTCAAAAGTTGAAAGAAACTCATATTAATCTAAAGAGAAAGAAAGATAGAAAAAGAATGAGAGAAATAATGAAAATAAATTGATGCATCTTTGTTGATTAGTGCGACACTATTAGTGGCTACAAATGAAATCCATGATTTATTTTATAATATGTAATAGGGAAAATTAGTGATGAGATTAAATAATTAATTATCGAACAGGCTAAAATAAAATGATATGAACCGGTTTAAATTTTAGGAGTAATATGTAAGATATATTCTATGTAAATTTATCTTTTTCCAACAAATTATATAGGATTGTATTCATGTGTAAGCTGTGTGAAACAATTGTTTATCTGAGAATTTAGAAGCACAATAACTTAACATGCTTTAACTATTATACCGTGGTTGATTGAGAAGATAAAGAGTTTATTTAATAAATGATGGTGGATCAATTTTAAGAACTTCACAATTTTATGCCATCTATCTTGTGTGGCATCAAAATGGGGTCCTCCCTCCCTATGAAAGAACTTGTAGGACTTTGCTTGAAGTTGACGATGAGTGGGAGGATTTCTGAGACTTTATTAAGAAATCTTCTTTCGCGTATAAATATTATCATTTTTCTGAATATCATGTTTAAAAATCTATAGTATTTACTATTATAAAAGTAAGTCTGAGGTCCTACTTGCAAACTTGACTTATACTCTCAAGTTTTAAATATTACATAAGGTTTTTTTTTTTAAAGTTAGATATTACACAAGTATATAGTAACCACGATTTATAAGTTGATTTGAGTGGCATGCTTGATTGGAACAAATGTGAGGTTTCACAGGTTGATTTTAGTGTAATGTAGTGAATGATGATTCTTTAATGTTTGATTTTTTGTGGTTGTGAAGTTGAAGATCCACATTTGTTACTACCAATATTTGAAGTTTTTATTTCTTTACTAGTCTTCTCTTTGAACATTGGACAGAAATGGGGTTGATTTTTGGGATCAGCCCTTTTAACAGTCTATACTCAGACAACCTCTTCTTGCCTTCCATAGTTACCACTAGGGATATCAATGGGTGGTTTTACCGGACCAGAACTAATAAATATGTAATGATTCTGGAACCGACCCATTAGACACTGATTCAGATCGGATCCGGATCATCAACTATGGGTCTTAAGCGGTCCGGATCTGAGCGGGTAACCGGACCAGAACCAGACAAGAACCAAAATTGAAACCGAAACCGTTTATTTAGAATTTAATGTGTTATGAGTTATTTCGAATCGATATGGATAAAACTAGCTCATTGACAAACCTATTTAAACTTAGGCTTGTCAATAGACGAATTTTACTCGGATCAAAACCAACAAATAAGTATTGGTTACGGTTGCGGAACCGTAACCGATCCGCACCATCAAACTATGGATCTAAACGGTCCGGATCTAAAGCGGGTCTGGAACCGGAACCGGAACCAGAAACATAACCGTTATCTTAAAATTTAATGGGTTTTGAGTGGTTCCGGATCGGTCTGGGTAAAACCCACCCATTGATATCCCTAGTTACCACAGTCAATGAATTCCACGTACCATGGTTAGGAGCAATGCCTCTTCCCATCATCTGCATATACATCACAAAAACTTGTTGCAAGTCCCCTTCAATGCACAACGCGTCGATTACGAATGCATAGCTTTCTGAATCAAGGAGGCAACCTCTCATCTTCAAGTCCCCCATGAGCCTCACTGCAATCCTGGCTTTCGCCTGCTTGCAGAACCTACTGATCAAGGCATTAAAAGTCGATGCAATGGGAAAATATTTGAGCCCTATCATCTCATTCATGAGCTCCACTGCTTCCTTCATGCATCCCTTCTTGCATTATTCTTGAATCACACTCGCATAAACTAGAGCACTCGGAATGCTCCCTCTCTCTCTCATCTCATCAAGAACTCGCTTAGCTTCGTCTACGTTGCCCTCTTCACATTGTTGTAGGATTGTAAGAGTATGTGCCACGCATTGAGGAAACCAGTTTCTCATATAGTTGAGAAACTCAAGTGCTTTAGCAAGATTGTTATCCTTAAACCGCATAGAATGCTATTGCCGGAAGCAATTCTGCCACCACCTCTATCCTCAAGCATAAGCTCGAAGATTTCTACTTCCTCACGAGTCTTTCCAGTCGAGCAGAATCCACGTATTAGTGTCTCAGACGTGACAAAATCCCAACGAACTCCAGCTCTTTTCATTTCAAGAAACAAATCAAGAGCCAAATCCAACTTTTGAGTTTCACAAAACCTATCAGAACACTGTAGGTCTATGTATACCTTCGCCTCCATTTGCCTAAGGAAGCCACATCCTGCTCTAGCTTTCCCGCTTTAACAAAACCCTTCAACAAAGTGTTGTAAACCACGACATCATGACTCCCTCCTTTGTCTCCGCTCTCCATCACCTCAACTGCCTCTGATATGCCCCTTCGCTGCATAGAAGCTCTATCAACTTGGGGCAAGAACATCGGGTATAAAGCAGTTGTTAAAGCATTTCCACCATCACCAAAGCCTGCACTAGATTGCCCACGTTACAATATGCCTATATCAAGATATTGAAGGTCACATCACTGTATTTGTGCATCTCATTCATCAAGCTCCTAGCTCTACCAACCTTTCCATTCTTGCAAAGAGCATGAATCAAAGTATTATACACAAGAACATTAACCTTGATACCGTGATTTTTCATTATCAGCAGCAGCTTAAATCCATCACCCATTCTATTCGTCAAGCAAAAACCTTTCATCAGAATCTCATAAGTGTAGTCATCACCTTTCAAACCATTACCTATAATTTTCTTCCTATAAAACTCCCGAGCTATATCAATGTCTGCCTTCACCAAAACATCAAGAATTGTATTTGTGAAAAAGAAGACAAAAGTAATATACGCATAGTTATCAAAACTGGATTTCATTCATTATCAAAACCACTACTGTTGCTTTCACAGCTATAGCTATATATAGCTCCCATCTATAACAAACTCTAGCAGCTAGGAATCAGAGAATATAACCAAAGCAATAAGAAGATTACAAGTGGCCTTTACAGCTGTAACAACAAACTCTATAACTGACTACTTTTCCCTTCTGCACATTGAGCAGACTGTGGTCCAACGCCTTTGGTGTCGTTCCTGGTATGCAAGCCACGTACACCATCCTTAGGAAGGCAAGCATCAGTAGCTGGTTTAACAGTATTCAATAGTTTCACAGAAGGCACAGCTTTCCCAAACTTGGCCACCATGTCAAGAACTCTGATAACTTCCCTGATCATTATAGCCCGTCCTAAAACACAGAGAATAGTAACGAAAATGTCTTCATCCGGTACAGAACCAATTCTTTTAGGCATTTCGTCGAGCAGCTACTCCACAAGTTTAAATTGTCGAAAAGTGCAGAGCTTATGGATCAAAGCTCGGTACGTGGAGACATTTGTGAAACTGGGAATTATCGCGGCCCATTCGAAGGTTTTGAGAGCTTCGTCGGCTGATTTTTGCTCCAAAATGAGATGGGTTATTTGGTGGTGGGGTTGGAACTAACACAGAGGCTGCCGATGAGATGAATCTTGATCGATTGTGAGAGAAAAAAAGAAAGCAGCCCCCTTTTACTAATTGTTAGGATTTTTGAAACGTTGAAGATATTAGACATCGATTTTGTAGTTGATTCTGACTCCCTCCAATTCCTGCCAAGAATTGTTAATTATGTAAGTGAAACAGCTATTTGGCAGAAATATTACCAATTAATTCGCTCCTTTGGAGAGGCTTTTATTCCAAACCTTCTTCTTCCTCTCCCCTCCTCTCTCTGCGCAATATAAAGCGCAAATATCGGAATGTATAAAAGAAAGGTGGAGCAGAGCTGCCTTACCCTCCTTCAGTTCTGCAACTCTTACTTCAGACTCACTCAAATTCACGCAAGAATTCTGAAGCTCGGTTAACCCTTTAGTCCTCACCAAATTCCCCTCCATTTTTCGACCTTAACGCACCATGCTTGTTCTTTTATCTTATGCCCACAATCAGATCCGCGTAACTACGACGCCTTCCTTTTCAACACCGTGATCGAAGCTTTTGCAGAATCCACTCAATTTAAGCGCACTAGCATATTTTTCTACATCAAAATGCTAACGCACTGCGTCGAACCCGATAACTACACGTGCCCTATCCTGTTCAAGGCTTGCGCCGGCATTCGGGACTTGAATGTAGCAAAATCTGCTGACGGATCGGCTTTGAAGCTCAGGTTTTACGCTGAAACGCATGTTTTCAACGCAACGCTTCACATGTATTGCTGTTGTGAGGATGGGGTTCAGTTTGCAGAGAAGGTGTTCGATGAAATGCGTAAAAGCACCTCAGTCCCTTGGAGCACGATGATGGTGGGCATGTGAGGAGGGGAATGTATGCTGAAGCTATAAGGTTGTTGAGAACAATGCAGATTGTGGGTGTGAGGCCGTATGAGATCACTATGATGATGGTGCTGATCTCGGAACTCTTGAGCTCGGGAGGTAAATGGAATCATACGTCGAGAGGGAGAATCTTGAGGTGGGAGAGAAGCGCTGCAACGCCTTAATCGACATGTTTGCAAAGTGTGGTGATGTTGACCGTGCGTTGAGGTTGTTTAACAACATGTCTCAAAGCAAGAGGACTATTGTTTCTTGGACTTGTGTTGTTTCCGGTATGGTATTGCAGGGGCGTGGTTTGGAGGCCGTTGCCTGTTTGAGGAGATGAGATCAAGAGAGATAGTAACGCAAACTTGAAGGAGATGTGGTGAAATTTTAGTGGAGTAAAAGGAGAGAAGAAAAAGACGATGAAAAGAATCATAAACTTGTTCCAACTGCTCATCACACCAAGATTGATCATCCATGAATGACGACATATCCAACCTAGGGATGTCAACGGCGGTTTTATCCTGACCGATCCTAACAGCTTCAAAGCGTTAAATTTTAAAGAACGATTCGGTTCGGTTTTGGTTCTAGAACCGCTTGGACCCGGACCGATTCGACTGCCCATTTTGTCCGGATCCGTCCCGACCCGGTCAGTTTTTTTTTTTTATAAAAATTTGAGCATTACATATCCGAAGATTTCTTCTTTATTTGTTAATTTATTTGTCTAACTAGCTACAGTACATTTGTGAAAGTGGTAATATTGGAAAAATCGATTTACAAAGGAGTAGAAAAACACGATCGTGATTTTAATCGAACCGATCATGATTTAAACTGTCTCAAAATTAATTGATAACTAATAATTATGTTCTTAGCAACAATGTCTTATTAAAAAAATACATAAATTTATCGTAAAAAGTATACTCATTTGTAAGAACTAATATTAGATTGTTTAAATTTATTAATCGCGTTATTTAAAAATTGAGGAGACTTTACCAAAACAAATTATAAATAACATCATTGATTAACTGGAATAATTATTAAGATATAATTAAATTATACCATTGTTATGTAAAGATATTTTAACAAATTTTAGTATCGAATCAAACTTAATATTACAAAAAGTTATAACTGAAAGTACAAAAAAAAAAGAAGCAAAATAATACATTTATCATTTATTATACTAGGGCTCATGAAATTTTTTCTCGTTCAAACTCAACCGGTTCCATATTTGTTCAAGAAGGGCATTTATGATTTTAAATTAGAAAATAGCTATAAAAACATTTTGTTACGGAAATGACTAAAAAACATTTTTTTTAATCTTAAAATGATTAATTTAACATTTTATTTAAAGTGAAAAGCAATTTGGATTATCTATATTGTCTTTTAATATGTTATTTTTTATTGTATTAGTAAATGATCAATATATTATGATATTAAAATTTATATGAAAAAAATTACGTCATGACATTCGACAATTGTAAATACTTAGAATTATCAGATTTGAAAGTAGAATATATCACGTTAAAAGAAAATTAGAGTATCTAAACTGTATAAAAATACTTATGGGAAATATACTAAAACGAGAAAAGAGTTGGTCAAATACATAATTAAATCATTCGTAATCAAAATTTTGAGGATTTTGGTGTAGCGCCCAACGGGTAACCGATTAGCAATGGGTAATACTCGATCCTAACCATAACTGATGGTGCGGATCCGTCCGATCCGATATTTATCACGGTTCGCAACCGAACCAATACTAATTTATTGGTTACGGTCCCAGATAAACTCCCGTTGACATCCCTAATCCAACCAACATCACATTTTATATTTCCTTTCAAATATCAATTCTTCTCCAACATTCAAAACCCATCCAAAATACAAGTGCCATGAATTACGACTCCAAACACACCAAAACCAAAACTCAACAACTTCAAAACAAAGAGAACACCACAATCAAATGGAATCAAAAGCCCCACATTGTTAATGATGGGATATGGCCCAACCGCTGTGCCCACCTGGCAGACCCCAAGCAGTGGGCGACTTAATAACTTGACCCACGCGGTTAAGCGAAGGCCCATCCTCTAAACCCTAACCGACCTCCAAACCCTAATCGCCTCCACCCCACATGGGGCGGGGATCCCTACGTGGAAGCGAGGATCCCTACATGCGAGAGGAAGAGTCCCTACATGGGAGGGGATCAGACCCCGCCAATCAGAGGATGGGGCGCGTCTTTAGGGGTCCTCAGATATGTATAAATAGGGGTTAGATCGACGGTGAAAGGGTTAGCAACTTATTGAATACTAGAGCTTTTAGCTACACTCACTGTAATCGAATCATAGTGAAAGTATTGAGGAACCATTCCTCCGTGGACGTAGATCTTATTCTCGATCGAACCACGTAAAAGCCTTGGTGTTCTTTACTGCTTTACACAAATCTCGTATATTAACATACACTAGATTTATCATTGGCGCCGTCTGTGGGAAACAACTGAACAAAAAAGCTTCGTTTTTCTACAATCTAATGGCGAGAACACGTGCAAACGCTAGCACCGCCGCCGATGCTGGCAACAACTGCGCGGATGACGATCAGGTGATCACACAGCGTTGCGGGAAGGGGATCGCGGACGCCACCAGCGGCAACACGCCTGAGGGTTACATGGAGAACATTCCCATACACCCTCAGGATCACCGCCCTGACGAGGAAGAAGATGCCGACCTCAACGCCAGTGAACAGGCGGTTCACCGGTCTCACGAAGTCCTTGGCCGAGCCGTGTCTGAGTTCCTCAATGCCAATCTTGGCCAATTCCAAAATTTCCTTCACCAGAGGACGAATGGAGCGGGCACCTCTCGAGTGCCCGAACTGGTGATTGCAGGCGCCCGAGGTCATCCGCCCCACCGAAGTGGTCGACGCTCACCTCGGCACAATAGCCGGGAATGCGTACGTCAACCTGCCGCCCGAGGTCAATCACCTCGCCGAGATGGTAACAACAATTCACCCCCGCACCGCCCGCGAAGTCGCTCACCATCTCGGCACGCCTCCCGTGGAGGTGGCGGAGAGAAGAGATGAGGCGGGCGAACTCCCTCAAGAGACGACGACGCCGTCACCGATCTCCCACCCTCTAGAGATGGCAACGATCTCTGGGGTTCGACCGTGCGGAAGAATCATCTCTCCTTTCTCCAGAGAGATTTTGGACACGCCCTTGCCCGGCGATCGGGGCACCCAACATCGGCGCCACGATGGCCTTGGGGACCCTCCAGGCTTTCTTTTCGCCACACTACCAACATGGTGAATCGAGGAATGGAAGATTTTCATATGTGCAAAATCTTCCCGAGGTGCCGATCTCCAACGCCCGACGTTGGTTCACCTCGCCCGCCAAAATAGTATACTGCCTTCGTGATCTCATGGATCGATTCAGTGGCGCTTCTATCGAAGATGCCACCTCGGCCTTCGTCCGACACGCTCACTATCCGCCAAGGGCGGGACGAGATGATCTCGAACTTCGTCTCGAGGTTCATCAAGGAGTCTCTCAAAATTGATGAGAGTAACGATCTCTACATCATCAATGCGTTCAAGAACGGGATCCGACCCGGCGCACTGAATAAAGAGATCACCCGTGAAAAGCCGAAGACCGTTAGTCGCCTTTGGACCCTGGTTGACAACTTCGTCAAAGGAGACGAGTCAAATCGGAAGAAGAGAGAGATCTGGGATGAGCAGAGGGCTGAAAGAAAGAAGCGAGATGACCGAGGTCGAGGCGCCGATCGAAGTGCCTTCGAGAATCAAGAAGGGCCCGATGGAGTCGTGCTCGGACCTCGGCCAAACCACAGCGGTAACGCCTCGTCCGCTCAAATCGAGGGTGGAGATATTCGAGCTCCACGCCGAGCTCTTCCCGAAACCCCCTCCTATGAAAGGATGATCTAAGAAGAGGTCGACGGAGAGTATTGTGACTATCACCAAGGGTATGGTCACGATATCAAGAGTCTGAAACTTGGGCTCATGATTGATGAGCTCGTCAAAGGAGGAGCGCTCAAGAAATACCTCGGCCGACCTGGGCCGGGAAATAAAAAGCGCAGAGGAAAGAATGGAGGTGGCAACAACTGCGGGCCGACCTCGACGACGACCCAACCTGAGGACGACGAGGACGAAGGTCCCAATGCTATGGAGCAGTCTATGCCATTACGGATCGCCCATAGGAACGACGAGGTCGTCGTTAAAGAGTGAAGCTCGGAGGCGGCCCCGAGGAGCCGAAAACAAGCGACTCGGGATGGTGAGAACATCGTGTTCTCCAAAGATGACCCGGTGCCCAAAATCATGCCCCACCAAGACGCCATCACGATCTGAGCCATGGTGGGCAACAAGAACGCCCACCGGGTCTACATCGACATCGGTGCCTCACAACATTATCTTCCGTAGCTATGCGGATAAACTTGAGGTCGGAGGAATTGAAATACATCCCGCACCATCCCGCCATGAGCTTCACTCGAGGCGGTTCACCGAAGGTGTAATAACCTTCCGTTACCAGTAGGACGTGCTCCCAGTCGGTCACAAAGCCCATTCAATTTTTCCTGATGCGAGCTCCTCTCCGCACAACATCATCCTGGCGGAGATCGCTATACGCCACCAAGGCCGTCGCTGGGTGTACCACCTCACAATCAAGATACCCACCCCGGTGGGGTAATAACATCCAGGGTGACCAAACAGCGAAAGAATGCCTCACGAGTCTCAACCCGGATGTGGCCTTACCTCGAGCCTAGCAATTACGAGAATCCCGAAGCCGCCTCGCCGGGACGACGGATCGAAAGCCTTGACTATCTGACGGCGACCCTCCAAAGTTGTCGAGGTCGGCGTCCAGGCCCAACTGATATTCGACAGCATGTCATGCGACTTCGAGGAAATACCGGGCGTGTTCGCATGGTCCCCACTCGACATGACCGAGTGTCACCCGAGCTCATAACTCATCGCCTCAACATCGACCCGGCTACTAAACCGGTTCGGCAAAAGAAAAGAGGGTTTGCGGCGTAGCGTAGCCGGTCGTAAGAGACGGTGACCCAACTCGTAAGGCTAAAATCTATTTGAGGTTAAGTACCCGACACGGATGGCTAATCCGATCGTGGTTCGAAAGCCGGAGGGTGGCGCGTGTGTGTCAACTACACCGACCTCGACAAACACTTGCGAAAGATTGTTACCCTCCCGACATTGACAAGAAGGTTGAGAGCCTTTGGTAGGCCACGAGGTCTTGATTTTCTTGATCTGTACAAAGGTACCACCAAATCTGATGAGCAGAAGGACCCAAAGCAGCGTTCATCACCGACTTCGTGTCTTCGTATCTTGGAAGATGCCTTTCGGTGCGAAGAGCGCGGCTACCTACCGGAGGATGGTGGACACGATTCAAAGACCACATAGGAGAGATTGTCGAGGTCTCGTCGACGATATCGTAGTCAAAAGTCAAAAAGCGGAGGCTGCGCGGCGACCTCGGAACTATCCTCCACCTCGGTCGGCCAACCTCAAGCTCAACCCTAAAGTGTACATTCATGGTGAAGACGGGTAAATTCACGGGATCTTTGGGTTTCAAGAAGGCACAAGCAAATCCCACTAAGGTGAAAGCGATTGCTCGACATGTAGGTGCCAAATACCATCCGTGAGATCCACAAACTCACCGGGTGCTAGCCACCTCAAGAGATTCTTATCTCGGACTCAGAAACACTTCACTTCTTCAAGATCTTGAGGAGAGCTCGGGACTTCGCTGACAGAAGAACACCAGTCGCCAGACAACCGAAGAGTATCTCGCCGACCTGCCGACCGTCCGCCCAAAGAAGCGAGCTCGCTTTCTTTATATCTAGCCGCCTCGGACGAGGCAATCGATCTGCGATATTGGTGCGAGATGAGGTGGGACGATAACTCCCCATCTACTTTATTAGCGGCTCTCAAGGACCGAGGACGAGGTACACCACCTCGAAAAGGTAGCACTGCTCTAGTGAGCATGGCGCGCCTCCGACCTTACTTCCAAGCCCATTCCATCCGGTCTTGGTGACTTACCCTTGAGACAAGTCTTGTCAAAGCCGAGTCATCCGGACGATAGCCAGTGGGCACTGGAGCTCGGCGAGCACGACATTTCATACTCCCCTGTGCCGGCCATAAAAGTGACTCTCACGACTTCCGGTGGAGGCCAAATTCACCGAGGTCGACCTACCGGCGAGATCACTCCAACTCCTCCTTGCACAATGAGGAATCATCCCCAACACGTAGGGAAGACATATGTCTAGCCCTCGCCAGGATCTATCTTGGATATTTAATTCACCATACATTGATTATAAACCTAGCATGTCTATTTAATTAATTGCAACACGTAAGGGTTTTCTCGTGTTTACCTTTGGATCGATGAGGTCGATGGAGCGAGATGAATGGATCAAACGGATCGGACTCGTGCTTTGACCTTCCGGACCGTATCCGGATGCCCAATCTCCAACGTCGGTGAGGACGATCTATGGAGAATACTACAAGACCCTCAACCCTAGGCAAATTTTCGAGATCCTCTCTTATGGGTGGACGAAAATAATGCTCTCCAATTTTGTGGATTAATCTTGATTCTATCTCTTACCTTATATTTATAATGCATTACCATAATCCCATAAGGAAAGGATCCATGCATATCCATAAATATAATAATATCCTTATAGGATAAAGAGAATCAAATCCTTGCCTTAGAGGATAGGGGCGCCGATTTCATCGGGAGCTTCGGGCTGGATGGGCCGACCAGGATCAAATGCAAGGAATAAAGATGGGCCTCAAATAAATTAATTATCTTATGTTCAAATTAACATAAATTAATTTATAAACATTCATTCATGCCACTAGAGAATAAATCTGACTTACCCTTTATTACCAAGTTGAGTCGGCTTGCACTTAGACATTACGAATCCCGTATTTAAGATATCGAGCGTCCATTAATCATTTATAGCAATCGACCGCTTAAACGATTAATAACTTCATTTCCTTAAGTAGTACCACTCAACCTTATTATTGTACTTTAGCTAACTCAACTGCGGGGTTTAGTACAATAAACCTTTGAGCTCCTTAAGGGGCGTCATCATCCTAAACGGATACGGTGACTCGACTGAGATAACTAGCGTGACATACAAGATCGCCATCACCCAAGATGCGGAGAATCTTGGGTTAGAACATATAACCTCACCCATAACAAGTCAAAGTGATGGACAACAACTCATATTCACCTAATACCTTATCGAGGTTTAGATCATCGTAAGTCACCGAGATCTTGGTTCTTCACGACGGTCGAAGAAGAACTCATCTCATCGTGATCCTTCATACGTCGAGAGGCGTGCCGGCATAGACAAGCAACTAAGTCAAGTCACTTCTTATCTATCTGCAGCTTAAACCGACAACTCGTCCTTAAGTTGTCTCACCGTGAAACTTTTATATCTCATTAAGCTTGACCAATCATACGCACTTCGTGATCTTCTACACCGTATGATCTAACTTATATGAGATAAGGGTAGACGTGTTGACGGGCGAACCGCGGTTTAGGGCGGGACGCGGTCCGCGATTCAAATGTGACGGCCCTAGCCCGCCCTACATACTAGTTGGCGGTTTAGGGTCGGGCCTGAGCCCGGCGGTCTCGGTTCGAGCTCGAACCGCGGTTTAGGGCCGAGCCCGGCGGTTCGGCCTGTTCGCGCAGCGTTTTGTATCGATCCGTTCTCTCGTCCGAGCTCGATTTTCGATCCGTTTGCGCTCACGAACTCGTATCACGATATACTTCAACTCTTATGAAGGGTAAAATCTCCAATTCTATCTCAATTTTTCTGAAAATTCAATCAAATATGCAACAAGTATCAAAGTCCAAGATTTTAACAAACTTTTAAGTTTTAACTTTTAACTTTTAAGTCTAAAGTTTAATAAACTTGTAAATATTTTTAAAATTGTAAAATTTGTAAACTACTAAACTTGTAAATATTTTTAAATTTGTAAGTGATTTTTTATGTTTGAACTTGTAAATACTTTGCATTTTGCATTTGTTAAAATACGATAAATATAAAATATGTGTCAACACTTTGCATTTTAATAAATGATGAGTAAAATTACATAAATCCGTTTATGACTTTTACATAGGGATGAAAAATAATAATAATAAAGGACTTGAGCTCAATTTAATTTCTAAAATTGAGTTGCCTACATATCCTCATAATCATAGATGAATCAAAGTCCATGTAGTTCTTTTAATTTCTAAATGCTCTACTCCGTCTCCGCACCCGATTCCGATCGATCCGTTTCGGTGAAGGCCTCGTCTTCGCTCTCGTTACCATCTTCCCATTGTGGTTCTTGAGCTCTAAGGTCGGCCCTACACCAATCATCGAGCAACATTGTAGCTTCAATGTTCGCGGCCTTCATGTTGCTTCTTCTTTGATCAAGCATTAGTCCTCCAATGCTAAATGCTTGTTCAACGGATACGGATGGATGCGGGACGGCAAATAACTCCTTTGCCATGATTGAGAGGATTGGGTACTCTCTTCTTCGACCACCACTTCAAGACATCGATCGAAGGACCGCTATCTTCAACACCAAAGACAAAGGAGTTTGCAAATATATATCTAATTCACTATTACCTTGTCCTCTCGGCCTTCGAATGTTCTATTTTGGTACATCAAGTCATTTGTTGCACCAAAGGATCAAACTCATTCATATCAAAAGGAAAATTAATCGAAGACATCATAGAAGAAGGAGGTGGAGTTTGAATATCATCATCACTACCATATTTCGACCTATATTCTTGAAAAGACTTCTTAAATTCTTTTCAAGATTATATTTGATTTGATCTACATCCGGAGATCAAAATAAACTAATTCTCCTTCTATACTAGACCTTGAAAATCCATTTGCCTAAAAGCATCATAATAAACATTAAGCATTTGACAAGTACCATCATATTTCCATTTAGGATCTAAACACTTAGCAAGCAAAAATTGTAGGTATCTCCTAAAATATTTTAGCCACTTTTGAACCATAAAATAAATTACACCACATAAAGATGGTTTACTAAAACAACTACGAAAAGACATGGCAATATGCATGCAATGTTCTAAAACCATAACGAAGTGCAATAATAAACTCCCGATAATTGTTTCGTTGCACCATGAAATACCTTTAACAATCGATATAAATCCATGCAAGCATCCCAATGAGACTCATTAAGATGTAATTGAATAGATGTAAACTCTTTCTAAAAATCACATGAATGACCCTTATATGAAATAGTACTATTAAGCATTTCATAAGTAGAATTCCAACGATGAGAAACATCCAATTTGAAACATGTATAAGCAATATTTTTATACGACAATATTTTGCCATTTCTTCCCATAAGTTTTGAAGCATGCAAACATTTGATAGCATCTCTAATAGGACTAACGGATTCTTGAAAATACTAAGTGCATCTTGAACACATAAATTTAAAATATGACAAATGCATCTAGAATGAAAGTATTTTCCTTCAAAAGAAGGTCGCGTGCTTCAATAAGTTGAGGAATACTAGCGGTGTTTGCGAAGCATTATCAAAACCAACGGAAAAATTTTATTAATCAAAGAATACTCATTTAACACACCAATTATAATATTAGCAATACCTAAAGCATTATGAGGCTCTTCAAACTCTAAAAGCAATTAAACGTTTTGCATAACCCATTTCGAATCAATCCAATGACAAGTAATACCCATATAAGAATTCTTATTATAAGCATCCGTCGAAACATCTGCACAAATAGAAACTTTATGACCTAAACGAACCAAATATTTCTTTAAATCATGTTTTTTCCATGCATTGTCTCCTAATCTTCTTAAGCATAATACTTCACTAACTTTGCATGCATTAGGACCAAGTCCTCTTTATAACATTCTTCATACGTAACTCTATCGGCATAATTAAAGGAGTTTTCCATAGCACAATATCTAGCCATCGCGTCTTCATATTTTCCTTATCAAATTTAAATAAAGTGGACGTGCCGTTGTAGAATATTGAGAAGGGTTTTAATTTGAGCTTGGTTCGTTGATATTCCATACTCATGAGGATGAGAACCCTCCATGTGCCTATTGAGCGTTCCGTAACCTCCTTTCTCGATCCATTTGTAGGTTTTCGTGCAATAGTTGCAATAAGCAACGTATCTCTTTCTTAATCGTCGGGAAGAGGTGCTTTTAACACTTCCACTTTTCTAAAGAAAATATAACAAGATATTGTAAGAACTATGAACATGAAATTAAAATTGTGAAACTAATTTGTAAGAAACGTAAAATTTACGTACCTAAAGTGCTTCACAAAACGCTTGACTTAAGTTCCTTTGATTTTGGTGGTTGTGGCGGCGTATCTCGTCAAAGTCGCCATATTCTTCGTCCTTCTTCATCGTCGTCTTGGTCGTTCGAGCCTACGTCACCAAAATTGGGACTTCTTTCCATTCGATGCACCATTTCATAAAATCGAGCATCTTCTTGACCAGAACCTTTCGGCAACTTGCCTGAGATTTCCTCCGCCGCTAAGGCCCTTCGTGAACGTTGAGTTGGAATGTTTCCTCCCTCACTTGGAGCTCCTTCATCGCGGCCTTCCCTTCCCTTGTTTAATCGTTTAAAGAAAGACATGATGATTGATGAGTGAGAAAGTTTGAGAGTTTAGAATAAGAATGAGAGATTGAGAGAGCTTGAGAACTTGAGAGATTGAGTTTGAGAGTGAGAATGAGAGCTTGAAAGCTTGAAAATTAGATGTAAATGAGTGAATTAAGGTTGAGAAATGAGAGATTGAAGTGAGGATAGAGTTAGGATGATGGATATATTTATAGGAGTGATTTTGGGGTGAAATTAGAAAATAGCCGTTTTCTAGCCGTTTTTAGCCGTTGGGACCGCGGTTTAGGGCGGACCGCGGGTTCAACGGCTCTAAAGCCCGCCTGGTTCGCCCTCGCCCGTGGCCATAGTTCGCCCTAGGCCCGCCGGTTCCAACGGCTATAACCGGACCGACGGTTCCATCAAAGCCCGCCAGGTTCGGACCGTGATTAACCGCTCGATTCGGGCCGATTTTGCTGAACCGAGCCCGGCCCAGGCCCTAGCTCACGGTTCGGTTCAGGCCGCTTGACCGCCGTCCGGCCCGAACTGATGACTTTAGGTCGGGCCTGGGGTCGCCCGCGTGTTCGTAAAAACCGTGCGTGTCTAGATAAGGGGACACGATATATGCAATCAAGTATTCAATTCGGATAGGAGATTGTAATAGTGGTAACGGGAAACATTGTATCTGGCTTCAACCAAACCGCTTTCAAGATACAATCCAACAATCTCCCACTTATACTAAAGCAAACTTTTAGTATACAATGTGTCTCTACTAGCTATTACAAACAACCATCACTTTGCTTCTCCCACTTATACAAAGTTTCCTTTCTAAGTGGGTGCCATCAGCATAATCCAAGTCCTCTAACGTGTCCATCGTAGACTTTTGCGGCGGCTCTTCGTGAATGGATCCGCTAGATTTTCCGTTGTATCAATCTTTTCTATCAGACGTCACCTCGTCTAACGATTTCGTATGACATGGTACTTTCTCTCTATGTGTTTGGTCGCCTTGTGGGTCCGTGGTTCCTTCGAGTTTACCACGCACTTGAGTTATCACGATAAACTATGATACTCTTGGGCAAACCGGTACCACATCTAGATCCATGAGTAGTTCTTGAACCATCTGACCTCCTTAGAAGCCTCGAGCGGCTACATATTCGGCTTCCATGGTGGAGTCCGCAATGCATCGGCGCTTTGCACCCGCCAGATACTGGCTCCACCTCCCAAGGTAAACACATGGCAGGAGGTCGACTTTTTCTCATCACGGTCGACTTGGAAATCCAGTCTCAGTATAACCCAAAGGCATTAGACTATGCGCATGGTAAACTAGCCTATAATCTCGAGTCCTTTTCGGTGCTTGAGTATATGCTTCTTGTAGTCGATGAGCTTGTCCGGGGTTAGGCGATATCTAGCTACTATGCCTACCGCATGCAGCGATATCGGGCCTCGTGCATAGCATTGCGTACATGAGACTTCTCTACGGCGAGCGTGAGAAACTTGTCTCATTTCTCTATCTCCTTTGCGATCATAGGTGTGCTGCGTCTTAGATAAAGGAGCGCCATGTCTGAAAGGTAGCAATCCTTTCTTGGCGGTGCATACTAAAGCGGTAATCACGGTATCGATGTAAGGCGCGAGATAAGCTCGACATTTTCTTCTTGCGATCTCGGTGAACCTTGATCCCAAGAATGTAGTTGCATCTCCTAAGTCTTTCATTTGAAAGCGATAGGATAGCCAACTCTTTACGTCGATAATGACTTCGCGTTGTTGCCAACTAGAAGGATGTCATCTACATAAAGTGCGAAAAAACCACATCACTGTTGACGTCTAACCGATACACACAACTCTCGCTAGGCAACTGGGTAAATCCATAGGACTTTACTACCTCGTCAGCGTAAGTTCCATGATCGGGAGGCTTGCTTAAGTCCATAAATGGACTTAAGCTTCCATACTAGATGCTCTTCACCTTACCACATAACCTTCGGTTCTGCATATAGATGTCTCTGCCTTCCTCAGGTAACCGCTAGTTTAAGCGGTTTTAACATCCATTTGCCAAACCTCTAGGTTCAGAGTGGGCTGCTATGGCTAGAAGAATTACGATGGACTTGAGCATTGCTGCGGTGAAAAGGTCTCGTCGAAATCGATGCCCTCAATCGAGTGTACCCTTTCGCCACAAGCACGGCTTTGAAAGCGAAACCTCTCCATCGGAATCTCTCTTCCTCTTGTATATACACTTACTACCTATGGCCTTGCCATCCGGTAGAGTGTCTTTCATATACATCCATAGCCGTTATGGACTCCATTTCTAAGTCCATAGCGGTGTGCCATGATCTTGCATCAATATCTTGTATCGCCTCCTTGTATGTCCATGGATCGATTATTGCTGTTCGTCTCACAGGACTAAATTCGAAGATTCACCCACGAACATAAATCGCTCGGGTTGACGAACAACCTCCCACTACTGACGAGTTCTCGTATGCACAATGGCGGTGGGTGCGAAACTTGTGGTTCTCTAACTGCACAACTTGCTGTGTAGGTACCAACATGCGGTCGGTATCTCCGGTGGAACTCGACCCACTTCAATTTCTTGAAGTATCCGGTGTCGATCCACCCACTAGACTCGACATCTCGCACTTTGCCTATTCGGGTTGGTGGAATACGATCATCTTCTAATTCTTGAAGAATGATTTCAACTTTGGTTATGATTTTCATGTAGTCCTCTTCTAAGAATCGAGCATTAGTGCTAATAATGACCTTCCGATCCTTAGGACTATAGAATAAACCACCTTCGTTCCTCTAGGATAGCGATAAACGACCTTGCGTCGGATCTAGCATCGACTTGTCGACCTTCTTGTTGACACATGTCTGGATCGCCCCATATCTTTATGTGGCTTAAACTGAGCTTGCGCCCAAACCACAACTCGAAGGGTCTTTTCGGTGACTTGGGCGGTACTAGATTTAACAAGTATGCACTGCCTCTAAGGCATACCCCGAACGAAATAGGCAATGTTGCATAGCTCGTCATTGATCTAACCATTTCTAAAAGTCTGTTCTTAGCTCGACACACCATTTCTTTGTGGTGTGCCCGGTGAAATCTTGGGAGGTAATCCCACACTTCACTAGATAGTCCATAAACTCATTCTTGAGGTATGCCACCGCGATCGAGCAGCGATGACTTGATACTTTACCTAACCGTCTCACTTCGCCTTAAACTCTTTGAATTTCTCAAAGCATTCGGACTTCGGTGAATCGGTATATCGTATCCGTACCTTGAGTAATCGTCGATGAAAGTGACAAAATACTCGTACCCTCACGAGCTTGTGTGGACATCGGTCCACAGTCGAAATGGACTAACTCAACATTTCTTTGGCTCTATAACCCCGCTTTGAAGGGTGCGGTCGACATCTTACCTTATCGGGATTAGCGGTGGGAATGGAGTAGCAGTGAGATTACGCGCTCCATTCTTAGCCGGTCTTTGGATCCTATTTAGATTGATGTGACCTAATCTAAGATGCCGGAGAAAAGTAGAGTCATCTTCTAAGAAAACTTTCTCTTTTGGGGTTTGATGAAGATCTGACATATTTATAGGTATTATGTTTGGCGAAATAGTATAAAGCGAATTATATAACGTGCAACACGTATAACCGTCATTTGTTATGATAGAAACACCATATCAAAATAACGAGAATATCCATGAGTAAATAATTTGAAATGAAACAAGGTTTCGTAGAAAATCCGCACATATAAAGCGTCTTTCAAAACTAAAGCATTTTCTCAAAACATAAGTAACATCTCCAGCTCGCAGCGGCCTCGACTTTCGCGCGTTGCCCATGGAGATCGTTATCTCGCCATCAAACAACTCCTTGCGTCGCGGGAACCCACGCAGGTGTAACAAACATGATCGATTCGCCAGTATCTACTACCCAAGAATGGGTAGAACAAGTCGCTAAACATGTTTCCGTTACTAAAGCAAGCGGCATACCTTGAGCGCGAGCATGGGGCACTTGGCCTTCAATGCCCGATCTTACTGCGCTTGAAGCACTTGCCTCTCTCCTTTGCTTTTCAAGCCTCCGGTGGCAACCATGTTCTTGTTCCCATTACTCCCACTATTTGCCTTGCCTCTTCCACCTTTGGTACCCTTTTCTATTTCCATTTTGCAGCGAAAATTTTGGGCCCTTAGATGTGCTAGCAAGAGCATGTCTTCCTTTTCCCATAACTCGCTTCCATGACGAGATCATTAAACAACCGACTAAGTGTAAACTCGGTCTTGCTCATGATCGCATTCTGCGAGTTCTCAGCATCGCTCGTTAGCTCGCTTTGCTTGGCGGCGAATCTCGCGACCACTTTCGCTCGCGTGGCGCCGAGGATCTCGTCTTGTGACGCCCCGTCGCCAGCGCCGCCGCGATCGCGAGAAACCATCGAGGGGCTGAGAGACTGTTTTTCTGTCGTTTCGTTCTTCGTTCTTTCGTCTTCGTTCTTCTTTTACATATAAGATTTACGAATAAAATCTAATCTAACCACGGATTTTCTCGTGGTGAAACAACAAATCGACAAAATAATAAGCGAGCCACGATGAGCAGCGGATCCATTAATAAAACGCACGTAATAATCAAACGTGAATTAATCCAGCGAGCCAAGATTACGGTCGAGCTCGATACCAGTGTAGGGAAAACATATGTTAAGCCACCGCAGGGGATCTATTTTGGATATTTAATTCACCATACATTGATTATAAACCTATCATGCGTCTATATAATTAATCGCGACGCGTGGGGTTTTCACGTGTTTACCTTTGGATGCGTAGGGTTCGATGGAGCGAGATGAATGGATCGGACTCGTGCTTTGACCTTCCGGGCTGTATCCGGTTGCCCAATCTCCAGCGTCGAGTGAGGGCGATCTATGGAGAATGCTTGGAAAAATCACCCTTGCTCTCACTACAATTTTGAAACTCTCTCAACTTAACTATGAGGGGCGAAAATTCTAGGTTAAAATGTGAGGATTAACCTTGATTCTATCTCTTACCTTATATTTATAATGCTACCTTAATCCCGAAGGAAAGGATCTATGCGTATACCATAAATATAATTATATCCTGGGATAAAGAGAATAAAATCTTGCCTTTGGGAGCATAAGGGGTGCCGATTTTCCTTGGCTACGGGCACGGATGGGCCAGCCGAGGATCAATCACGAGGAATAAAGATGGGCCTCAAATAAATTAATTATCTTATGTTCGACCCAGACATAAATTAATTTATAAACATTCGATCATGCCACTAGAAAGAATGTTGACTTACCTTTATAACCGAAGTTGAGTCGGGCTTGCACTTAGACATTCTGAATCCCGTATTTAAGATATGAACGTCCATTAATCATTTATAGTAATCGATTGCTTAAAACAATTAATAACTTCATTTCTTAGTAGTACCACTCAACCTTATTATTGTACTTGAGCTAACTCAACTGCGGGGTTTAGTACAATAAACCTTTGAGCTCCTTAAGGGGCGTCATCGTCTAAATGGATACGGTGACTCGTCTGAGATAACTAGCGTGACATACAAACCTTGCCACCGCCGAGATGCGGAGAATCTTGGGTTGGAACATCTAACCTCACCCATAACAAGTCAGTGATGGTCGACAACTCATACTCACTAATACCTTATCGAGGTTTAGATCATCGTAAGTCACCGAGATCTTGGTTCTTCCGGCGGTCGATAGAAGAACATATCTCACCGTGGTCCTTCAATACCTCGAGGCGTACCCGGCATAGACAAGCAACTAAGTCAGTCACTTCTATCTATCTTTGCGGCCTAAACCGACAACTCGTCCTAAAGTTGTCTCGGTGTGAAACTTTTATATCTCATTAAGCTTGACCAATCATACGGACTTACGTGATCTTACACACCTGTGTATGATCTAACTTATATATGAGATAAGGGGACACGATATATGCAATCAAGTATTCAAATCGGATAGGAGATTGTAATAGTGGTAACGAAACATTGTATACAAGCTCAACCAAGCGCTTTCGGTATCTGAATCAACACAATCTCCAACGTCGGTGAGGGCGATCTATGGAGAATACTACAAGAAATCACCCTCAACCTAAGCAAATTTTCGAGATCCTCTCTTATGGAGTGGACGAAAATAATGCTCTCAATTTTGTGGATTAACCTTGATTCTATCTCTGCCTATATTTATAATGCGTTACCATAATCCCATGAAAATGATCCATGCATATCCATAAATATAATAATATCCTATAGGATAAGAGAATCAAATCCTTGCTTTAGAGGGATAGGGGGCCGATTTCATCGAGAGCTTGAACTGGATGGGCCGACCAGGATCAAATGCAAGGAATAAAGATGGGCCTCAAATAAATTAATTATCTTATGTTCGACCCGAACATAAATTAATTTATAAACATTCATTCATGCCACTAGAGAATAAATCTTGACTTACCCTTTATTACCGAAGTTGAGTCGGACTTGCACTTAGACATTACGAATCCCGGTATTTAAGATATCGACGTCCATTAATCATTTATAGCAATCATTGCCAAAAACGATTAATAACTTCATTTCATAAGTAGTACCACTCGACCTTATTATTGTGCTTGAGCTAACTCAACTGCGGGGTTTAGTACAATAAACCTTTGAGCTTCTTAAGGGCGTCATCATCCTAAGCGGATACGGTGACTCGATACGAGATAACTAGCGTGACATACAAGATCGCCATCGCCCAAGATGCGGAGAATCTTGGGTTAGAACATATAACCTCACTCATAACAAGTCAAAGATGATGGACAACTCATATTCACCTAGTACCTTATCGAGGTTTAGATCATCGTAGTCACCGAGATCTTGGTTCTTCACGACGGTCGGAAAGAAGAACTCATCTCATTTGTGATCCTTGAATACGTCGAGCGCATCAAATAGACAAGCAACTAAGTCAAGTCACTTCTTATCTATACCGCACCTCAAACCGATAACTCGTCCTTAAGTTGTCTCACCAGGAAACTTTTATATCTCATTAAGCTCGACCAATCATCGAGACTTCGTGATCTTCTACACACTGTATGATCTAACTTATATATGAGATAAGGGGACACGATATATATGCAATTAAGTATTCAATTCGGATAAGAGATTGTAATAGTGGTAGCGAAACATTGTATACAAGCTCAACCAAACGCTTTCGATATACAAATCCAATATAATCCGCCTCGATGGTTGTGGCGGATGTGCGTGATTCGGGCTTCATGCAAACGGGCAGCGGAGTGCATCCTCCTCCTCGCCCGCACAAACAAGAAGTGACCTATGCACTCGGTTTACCTTCCGACCACAAACAACGAGGTGGAGTACGAGGCGATCTCGTGGACTCCGCCTCGCAAAGAGATTGAGTGGACAAGATCCATATCTTTGGAGATTCCTGTGTCGTGGTAAACCGGTCTTAGGCAAATCGAGGTCAAGGAGGATCGAATGAAGCAATACCTTGAGAAGGCAAAGGAGATCTGACCTCGTTCAGTACTTTAGTATTCATCGCATCCCAGGGGAAAGCAGTAGAGTGATATCCTCGACAAGTTAGGCTGCGTCGTCAACAAATCCACCATGGATGAAGTTCATCCAGTATATCGCGAGTCCCACATCGGCATCATCACCGAGATAGAGCGAATCGGATGTCACCCATAAAAGCCTACACGGAAGAAGGCGCTACCTCGAGGATCGGCTCGAAGCTAAAAGATGGTGGTAAAATCCCAAAGTACCTCATACATGAGGCATTCTCTACAGAAGTCGACTGAACCCTCCCGAGGTGCTCGGACCGTAAGAAGCCGACTATGTACTTAATGAGATTCAACGGAGGTCTTGTGGAAGTCACATCGGTCGCGAGCTCTCAAAGAAAACGCTGTCGATATTATCCGCCCACCCTCATCCAAGATTCGCCGAGCTCGCTAAAGTGTCCGGTGCCGCCTTCACCCACGCCGAAGTACCCCTGCATCGATCTATGCGTACCCACGTAGTCCGTGGCCTTTCATGCGGTGGGGATCGACATCGTTGGTCCGCTTTGACCGAGCACCAGTCGTCGCCGATACTTAGTCGTAGTCAGACTACTTCACAAATGGGTCGGCGAGCCACTTTCGAGCCTCACAAGTGAGGATTCGACCTTCGTGGAAAAACATAGTTTGCCGCTTTGGCATACCGCATATTTTGGTCTCGAACAACGGCACCCAGTTCGTCGACAAAACTTTCAAGGAATGGTGTGAAGAGCTCCAGATCGAGCAACGTTTCACCTCGGTCGCACACCGCAGCGAATGGTCGACCGAGGTGACAAACCGCACGATCGCACAAGGTTGAAAAGAGGTTAGACCGTGGCGGGTTGAAAATCTCCTCAAGTCCTCTGGTCCTACAGACAACACCTCGGACCCTCGCCGGGCTTCTCCTTCCGACTTGGTCTCTGGACCGAGGCTGTCATCTGTTGAGATCGGCGCACCGAGCCGCGCTCTTCACTTCGACTCAGCAGGAACAAGGAAGACCTGCGTGTCAACCTTGATACTCTCGAGGAGAAACGTGAGCTCGCCTTCATAAACGAAGCCAAATACAAGTGCCAGGTCGCAAGGTACTACAACAAAAGGGTAAAAGCCTCCACACTCCAAGTAGGCGACCTCGTCCTACAAAATAATGAAGCCAATAGAGCCGAGCGTCTTAACAAGCTAGATCCGACATGGGAAGGTCCATACCGCGTTCACGAGGACCTCGACAAAGGGGCCTATAAGCTTGCTCACCTATCCGGTGCACTTATCCCCGAACCTGGCATATCACTCATTTGAGGAGGTATTTTACATAGCTTTGATTTGATCGACATCATGTTAGTCCCCTTATTGCTTTGCCGAAGTGCGATGTTATTTACTTCTCAATAAAACATTTGTTTTTCTGAATAAGTATTTCACTTCGTCTCATCTTATATCTATGTGAACATCCATTCGGATTAAACACAATCAACCTTCACAGGGGCGCCCTACGAAGATGACAAACCCACTAAGTAGTACTAACTCAACTAAGCGCGCACTCACGGATTACTCATTAAATTGAGCGTCTACATGCACGCATCAGATTACTCATTAAGTTGAAACATCTACATGCAAACGACGTCCACATCGGATCTCGTCAAATTAAACCCTTTATTTGGGAAGATATACATACATATCTGATCTAAATATATTTATGACTAAAACCAAGTCCTAAGCTATATTTGTACCTCTCGGGGAAAAATATACACTTGATACAAAGTCTAAATACATTTACGACTAAATACAAAGTCTAAGCTATATACAACTCATTCGGCTTAGAGCTCCACTTAGCCAAGACTCGCTAAAAGTCTGCATCAATTGAACAAAATCTCCGGTCGTGATGTATGCCTGGAACGAACTCGGTGCCTTCAACTGGTCGATGAGGTCGGTATCCTGCGGCCCTCAAGAAACACTCGGCGGGGGCTCGGAGGCACCCCGACCGAAGACGGTACTCCGGGAACCGAGGTCGCACGGCCTCTTGAGCTTGACGCCCTGGCGATTACGACCTCGCCCGACCGCCGTCTTCCCGCCGGCCGCAGATTTTGCTCGGTCGGCTCACGGCGTTGAAGTCGGCTCGAGGCCCTTGCTCAGTCGAGGTGGCGGGCCAAGCAAGCGAACACTGCGTGGTCGCATAACCACCTCCGGCCTGTGCTCTCCAATCTTCGCGCCACCGGGTCGGCCGCGATCGGCTCTGGGTGGGGAGGCGGCGGCGAACGATCTCGTAAATCTCAGGTATTTGGCGGAGTCGGGCAATCTTTGAAATTTTTGCTATTTGGCCCCTCCTCGTCCCTCAACACCATCCCCTCAGCGAGCAGGCTCTGGACTCGTTCATCGACCTCGGATATGGTGACACCGCCAGATCGGCGGATCACCGATTCATATTCGGCGTGCTCCTCCGAGATTTGCTCCAACTTCTCCTGAGCCAACTCGAGCTGCTCCTCGCACTGCATTAAGCGCCCTTGAATCACGTCGGAAGATGGATCTGCCTCGGACATCGAGATGTGCAATCCTTAGCTTGAGGGTCGTTCTCGGCCGGAGGCGAGCCACCGCATGATCGGCCTCATCTGACTTCTCCTCATTTCGTTAGCGATGCCGAATGACATCCAAACTCACCAAAACACGAGTCGATTCGACGAGGCTTCTCCAAACAAAGACCTCGCTCTTTCTTCCATTAAGGCACCTCGGGCCTCTTTCGGTTTGGTCAACGGATCGTGATCGAGCCGAGATATTGAGAAGCGGAATCTTAAAAAAAAAAAAAAAAGGACAAACACGTTCAAAAGTGCGTCTTTATTTATAACGGCGAAAGTACAAGGCTTAGGATCCTAATGATCCCAAAGAATAGTTAACCTATTACATTAGGTCGCTGGCCTCGCCGCCTTGTCGAGTCGCCGACCACACTGCTCCTCGCCTCGGCTCCACTGCCCCACCTCCCTCGGCTCGCACCTCGAGGAGTTCCCGGCTCCGGTCTTCATCCTCCTTACCTTTGGGCCACGACCTCGGCCGTCGGAAGAGGCGGAGGAAGATGAGACCCTCACCATGGGGAAGGGGCCAGCGATCACTCGGGCGTAATCCTTTTGCACCACCAGGTGCGACCTCAACCCAACCATGTCTCGACCTTGTCAAAGCCGGGCATCGAGGCCGCCAATCCTCCAGGTAGGAGGATACCACACGAGGCCCGAGTCATCGCGGCTAGATCGGAGATGAAGGAAGAAGAAGCCGGACTCGATGAGCTTCTTGGCGAAGGCCTTGACATCGGTCCTTGCCCGCTAGCAAGGCACTGCGTCAGTCGGCGAGTTTCTTCTCGCCTCGACCACCTCCTCGGGCACCCTCCACCGGCACGGGCCACCCGGGGCGGTTCTTCTTCTTCATGGCGGCCTGCGGCTGCCCTTGCGATCTCGGCCTCGCCCTCGCGGCATCACAGAGACTCAAGTCGCTGCTCTCCGGCGCCTCGTATCGGGAGGCGCTTCCACCACGAACCCGACCATGCGGTGCAGCTCGCGCCGCACGGCGCATCCTGCATACCCAGCGGTCGGCATCACATAACACAAAAGTACAAGGAATATGGCGGGGCTTATACCTTGGGAAGGATATAGGAGAGTCGGTCGGCACCTCGTCGTGTCTGGGGCGAGTCCCTCCCGCCGCGGACTCGAGGTCGGCCTGGTGGACGACCACCAGCTGGTTCAGGTCGTCCACGACCTCAGGCGGCGGAGCGGGCTCGGTCCTCGCCTTCTTTTTTGGTGGCGCCTGGCCAGGAGATGGCGTATGGGATGACGAGGCCGGCGTCTTGGTCTTCTTCTCATGATCGAGCTTCACTGCGACAAAGAGATTTTTTTTCAGCACAACGAGTTCGGACATGTGAGCAATAAAAAAAATGGGGATGTCTCACCCCGATCGGACCCGGTCCCGACGCCTCGACCTATAAATGCTCACCCCGGATCGTTCGAGTCATCCTCTGAAATTAATAGATAATATCTCACCGAGGTTGTTGAGCTCTTCCTCCATGTAGCCCAGGGGCTTGACCTTCACGTCCATCATCTTACCAAGGCCCCACTCATACCTCGGATGCCCATCAGCCCGCAAGAAGAAATACCTATTTTGCCAATGGGACACCTTCGGGGCGCTACCTTAAATTTCGCCGAGAGAGCGATAAGATACCCTCCTATAGTGCTGGCACTAAAAGCATCAAGACCTCGAAGGAGAACTCCTCGGCAATGCCATGGCGGAGAGCCCTAGCCCCACCACCGACCTAATGGAATTCGGTCGGTGACATATGGGGATCCGGAAATATTCTTGGATCCTAAGGAAAATTGGGGCGAGGAAACCTAAGACCAGCCTCTCGGCGTCTACATATACGGTAATAAAACCCTCCTGGAGGCCATATTCTATCATCGATCGCGGCAGCACCACCACGCCTTCTCCGGATCCGTATTCTTCGCCATTTCAAAAGGTCCTCCTTTGTCAAACTCGACCTCGCTAAACCCACCTGTATCCATCCCATACGATGATACAGGCGGACCCTAGCACTAATTCCTATCGACCTACCTAAAAGGTTATAGCACATATAATCCTTAATATCGGTGACACTATCGGGAGGAAGAAGGACGCCCGAGCCCGGCGAGTAATCGAGCGTTGAGCGAGAAGGCGAAGGAAGATGAGGAATACATACTTACTTTTGGCGAGATATAAAGCTTCTTCAACAAGTTCGGAAAAAGTTGGAAATTTTTGAAAGTATTATCTACGATACTGGCGAGAAAGAAGAAAGAACAGTTTCCTCAAATGGGACTATTTATGGGACAAATGGCGCCTAAGCCGCCGTTTGACTTCTCACGTGGATAATTGTAATTTCTTTGTGGGTAGGCAGCGCACATGTTTCGGCGCCTACCAACCGTCGGCGCAGATGACGCGATCAGGGCGCACCGACACAACCGATCTAATCGCAATCATCACTCTGACTCCGGACCTCGGCTTCGTCCTTCCAAGCGACGTCGCTATCCAACGTCAGACGATCCACCTCGGACCTCGGCATCATCCAGAAGGATATCTCTATTCACCTCGGACTTCGGTATCATCCAAATAAATACCGCTATCCAGATCGGTCCTCGGTATCATCCAGAAGGATATCTCTATCTACCTCGGACCTCGGTATTACCCGTCCGGATATCGCTATCCAGGTCGGACCTCTACATTCTCCTGCAGGACATTTTTGTCTAGGGACAAACAACTCAGTTCGGTCCTCGACAAGCGGTGCATGTCCAGATCGACACACCACCACACCCGCCTGCACCATGATCGTCGATTCACCTAGCGTCGAAAAAGCCAACACCTTCGACAACAACCTCAGCCGAGCACCAACCAGCCTCGGTCAAATACCATCTTCACCTCACCTCGGCATAGTTGTTACTCGACTATTTGGGGAGGGGGCTATGATGGGATATGGCCCAACCGCTCAGTGCCCACCTGGTAGGTCCAAGCGAGTGGGCTCCCGACTTAATAACGGCTCATGCGGTTAAGCGAGGCCCATCCTCTAAACCCTAACCGCCTTCAAACCCTAATCGACCTCCACCCTACATGGGCGAGGGATCCCTACATGGAGCAAGGGATCCCTACATGCGAAGGAAGAGTCCTTACATGGGAGGATCGACCCCGCCAATCGGAGGAGGCGCGTCTTTAGGGGTCCTCGGATATGTATAAATAGGGTTAGATCGGCGGTGAAAGGGTTAACAACTTATTGAATACTGTAACTTTAGCTACACTCAATCAGAATCGAATCATGGTGAAAGTATTGAGGAACCATTCCTCCGGTGGGCGTAGATCTTATTCTCGATCGAACCACGTAAGCGCTTTGGTGTTTTTCTCGCTTTACACAAATCTCGTATATTAACATACACTAGATTTATCAGTTAACAGCATATCAGCCGAGAACAATATCACTGAGCAAGATGATGAAATCAATCAATCTTCTATCTAAACTAATTAAATGTCAATGTCCCGAATTCCTCGCTATATCACTGAGCAAGATGGTTCCAATATGTCAACTGCAGCCGATCTCACATCATCACACATAAATATTTTTCTAGAAAACAAAGATGATGCAATCAAAGAAAAATAAATTAAGACGAGAATAAAATAGCATACGATGTGCCAACCTTCCATATTTCATGTGAGGTTAATTGATTACTTTTGAGAATGATTCAGACGAGATTTTAGGCTGGAAAAGAAAATTGATTACTTTGGACTCAGACCTTGTATAAGATGTTATTGATTCCTTTCCACAAGACCCATTACACTTAAATATAAGATAAGAAAATAAACGAAATCCTATTCTATTCCCATAAGAAAGTATTTAATAATAAAATAAAGATTGGGATGTGGGGTTATTCTAATATGTTTAATATTCATGTAAGGTTTTAGTTTTAGGAGTTTTTATTTTATTTAAAAAGAAAAGAAAAGAAAAGAAAAACGGAATGGTCTTTAACTCTCCGATTCAATTCCTAAATCCCTATTCACTAATCAATTCCTAGCCTGCCCTCCACGATTACCCCCTGTCCCAGCGCCTAGGAGAACTCGTTCCCGGACCCCTGCCCGACCGACGAAGTTCCTTCTGCTGCCAACTTCTCCATTCCAATTGAGCCGACTTAGTCCCACCCACGGCGTCCGTTTGTGGTGCGGCCCGATTTCAGTCCAGACGACGAAGTACAAGAGCGGTTAACTCAAAATTCTTACTGCACTTTTATTCCTGCACGACTATTTGACTGAACTGATATTGAAATATTGGGAATGAATTCTTTAATACGTTCTCATTTTGCTTGAATTTTTTGGGAGTCTCTATTGGACTCGACTGACCCCTTATATTATGATTTGTATCTTGAATTCATACCGTCATTTTAGTTTGACCATTCTTGACCCTGTAAGAGTATGCATGCTATCTTGTTTTGTTTGAATGGTAAGCAATTTAATTTATCTGTCAATGCCTTTGAATGTCTTATTGGATTTTGACTTAAAAACATTTCTTTACACAATGATGGGTATGTCTCTGCCATTTTTGATGTGCATGATGATTTGTTTCATATTGTTGTTCAACAATGATTATCTGTATCTGTTGAGATTGATATTAAGGATTCAACATTATTGTTGTGTCATAGGTTTTTATCCTATTATTTTTTGGTCACATTAGTTCTATGAATACTATGATGATGAAAGAAATTTATACTTTGGATAATATGGTTAAGGGTGCAAAATTTAATTTAGAGTACTGGTTCGCCAATCAATGAAACTTTTTGTGCAATCATTACACGATTGACATATAAGTTGAAAGAATCTGTTTCTCAATATAGAATTTCTCCTTCTACTTTTCTTATGTTCGCTAATTTCCAAAGCATGAGCTAGTTGTGTCTGAATAATGAGGGAAATTATCAATTTTGAAGCTATGAGTTGTTGCACTGAGCATCTCTCTCTCTACAGTTTATGTAGGTCCATCCGACAGCACACTTGCTCAACATGATATGGTCCAAAGTGACTCATGGCCACCTTGGAGGCTCGCTTGTTTCAGTCGAGAGGATTGCTGTTCTAGAGAGTATCCGCTCTAGGACTACAATCCTCTCGGCCAAAACATCCAAACGAGCTTCCAAGGTGGCTGCCAAACTGAAGTGCAAGAGTCAAAATAGCCCATGAGTCTCTCGGTGTGCTGTTGGAGAAGTTGCACCATATCAAGCTGAGCAAGTGTGTTGTCGGATGGACCTGCAGAACCTGTACAGAGAGGTATGTTTGGGGCGACAACCCCGGATTCAAAAATTTATAATTTCCTCATTATTCATACACAACAAACCATGCTCCGAAAATCATCAACATGAAAGAAATAATAAAGAGAAACTGTATATTGAGAAACAAACACCTTTAACTTATATGTTATTGGTGTAATCAGAGCTCCTAAAAGGATTTTACATGTTAAATGATCAACACAAAAGCGCCATTGATTGACTATCAAATATCCCAAATTCAGTTTCGCACCCTTAACCATAGTATCCATTTTATAAATTTCTTTTATCGTCACAATATTGAGAATCAATGTGACCAAAAAAATTATAAGATAAAAACCTATGATACAACTGCAATGTCATATCCCTAATATTAACACTTTTGGACAAACATTACCAATAACTGGTCTCAATAGATAAAGACAATGTTGTCGAGCAACAATTTGAAACAAATCATAATACACATCACAAATGACAGAGGTATACTCATCACTGTGCAAAGAAATGTCGGATTCAAAATCTAATGAAACATTGTACTAAATTAAAATGCTTGTCACTCACATGAAACAAGACATAAAATAAAGATACAAATTACAATATAAAGGGTCAATCAAGTCCAACAAGGGGTCTCAACCAATTCGAGCAAAATGAGCCAGTATCAAAAAATTCACTCACAATATTTCAATATTAAACCCAATCAAATGGTCGTGCAGCAATAAAAGTGCAATAACAGTTTTGATTTAACCGCTCCTGTACCTTGGAAGACGATTTTGTTTGCCGCTATCCTAACATTGCATACTGATCGAGATTATTTTTAGTGAAAAACGAGTAGCTGTATATTCGAATCTAGTGTAATTGCCAAACTCACGTGTTCTTTTATATATGTCCACATAAGAAAGATAAGTGATTATGCGCAAGCTAGACTCATATTAAAATAACACAATTAAATTAGAAATTGTCTTACTAGATGTTTCTATTTCATTATGTATTGAATTATCATGTAAGTTGATGTGCTAATTTCCAAACTGAAAATCTCATAACAAATTAGACTGATTAATTAATATTTCCCCGTTCCATTCGAGATGATTCATTTATTTTCAGCATAGTTATTTAGGAAAATGGATAAAGTGGTTAAAGTGATAAAGAGTAGGTAGGACCACAACTTTTGAATAGATGATTATTTCCTAAAAATAAAACATGTTATCCTGAATGAGACAATCCAAAAAGGAATACATGTCATCTTGGATAAGACGAGGGAGTGGTATCCTGATTATGCCCAACAGTTGCAGAAGGATTAATTGAGAAACGACGAATAACTGATAGCTTAATATATAAATATTAACATGCTGAATGAGAGATGAGCCTATGTGCATAAATGTGCCATGATTATGTGTCATATATCTTATAAATCCGTTCTGAGGAGTCTGAGCAAATAGAATAATGATTATAGACAACCTGAATGAGAAATAGCATGTGCATAATTAAAAGATATTAGAAATCAAATATGAGTTATATACACTACCAAGACTTAAGACTTTCGTGTCATCGGTGAATAACAAGATTGAGTAATATCTACATTGCTATGCATTTAAATATATCTAGAATGACAATAGGAGTTAGAGGATGATCTTGTATGGTAAATGAATCAAATGAATCCGATTGAATTAGCAAATGGAAAAATATGGATTCCGCTGGGCCTGTCGCTAGGCAAATTAGTTATGTACTATAAGCTATAATATGTGTGCCTAAATTGACTAAGGGGGTGTTTGGCTGAGCTTATAAGCTCTTTAAAACAGTTTATAAGTTGTTTAAAAACTTTTAAGCTCAATCAATGTTTGGCAAATTAAGTTGTTACTTGTTAGAGAGCTTATAAGTTTTCAAAATAAACTCTAAGAGCTTATAAGCTCTATTAAAAAAGCTCCAAAACCCAACTTATTTTTTAATGATCTTATAAGTTACAACAAAACTATAAAAATAACCCTAATATATTTTCTTATTTCCATGTTTACCCTTGTTATCCAAACACTTTAGGATCTTATAAGCTCTTAATACACCATATGTTATAAGTTCTTACAACAACTTATAAGTTGTTAGAGCTTATAAGCTTTCTAAAATAAGCTTAGCCAAACACCCTCGATGAACTTATAAACTCCCCAAACATAGACTTGACATGTGTAACTTTAGCTTCGTCTTTCCATTTGCTTTTTAAGATGCACGTCATATAATGTGCATGTCCAGGAGATCAATATGCCACAATTATCACATCATACATAAGCACAACATGAAATTTTTGCAAAGCATATTTTAAAAAGAAACTGACATCGATGTAAAATCTTTTAAAATTAAAACTTGCTAAGTCTTGAATGTTGCACTTTATAATAGAAAAATGGGGTCCTCCGATGGAATTTCAACTCCAATTCATAAAACTTGGGAATAGATAGACATAGAGCTTACGATCTTGGTTCCCAAAAACCGTTATTAGTATATGTACTTAAGTTCTAAACTTGTTTTATAGGACTTATAGCAAAGGCTACTAGTTAAGTTACGCAGTTATGATGAATTGATTGGTATCACTAGGTGGCAGGTGAGATTTACATGGTCATTAAGCCTCAACCTGTCCATTTAAAATTGAGAAGTTGCATGTTGTTTTATGTTCATTACTTAGTGCCAACCATAGGATGGTTAATTCGTTATAACTTCGCTATTAGTAATTAACGATCGTGCCTTGAGCTAAGATATGGTCAAGGTAGTTTATACGAAAGTTTAGGCTGTGTGAGAGTCCTTTTGTAGAATGATCATATTATATTCTTGGTAGTCTATCCTCCCAATGCAATCAACCAATTGATCATGGGTAACTTTTGGATTTTACCGTTGAATATATTTTGTTAACTATTTTGCCATAAATTCTAAACCTAAGTTATTTTTATAGAAAATATATATTTCACTTATTAATTTAAGCTTGTGTGATTTCTTTTCCTTGTCTTTGTCTTCCGTTTCACCGTTGCATATTCTCTCTACTATGTGGTTGGTTGGTGGGATGTTGTAGAGAGTCTTTTGCCAACTCTACTCTTTATGCATCTTGGTAGTGTATATTTGTGAAAGAAAGCACATCAATTTCTTCTCTCTATCTCTCTTTCTCTCGGCTTTGACATAATGGGCTCCAATGGGAGGCTCGTACGATGAGTTATTAGCTTAGTGGTAGAGTGCGCTTATGTGTGCGTATGCGTACGTGGGCACGGCAATTTTTAATGGTTCAATATTGATTTTCAAACTATAATTACTGAAAAAGTGGCTGCTACTATCAAAAAACAAGTGATTTCCGGTACGGTGTTTCAACACTGCAGTTTTCTCCCAACACTTAAAAGTTTCAGAATATGAAATACTAGAAGAAAATGTTGGATCCTGGATTTGTAAACTTTCATATATGCATGGCTCGATGTCTTTTATATTGTTTAGAAATTTCCTTTTCTTTTCTTTTGCTCTATTTCTAAGGATTATATTATCCCATTCGACAAGCAATATAATCTAATTCAAATTTTAAAGAATCACATGTAGAAATTAAGGTTCACTCAATGGAAAATGTAGCTGGTACTGCTACCAATATATACCTATATAAAAAGGAGCATTGTTTACAAATTTTGATTTGTCTATTATACGTTTATTTTAAGAATAATATTGTAATATGATATATTATTTATCTATTACTATTATAAAAATGTATAATTACAAGTTTTGAGCATATCTATAATATTCTTATTATTATAATTTTTAAGAACAATTTAATATATATGTTTATATATATATATATATATATATTGATATAAGATAAGAATCTTTTGTATATAAAATTCTTGTATGATAAGATTTATCTGTAATATTATATATATATATATATATATATATATATATATATATATAATTTTAATTCAATATTTTATGTGTGATCACGTACCATTGTGCACCATTCTGCTAGTAACAACAAAACGACTACCAAGTCTACTTATATTAATATCCTTTCATAGACACTTCTACATTTCGATGTATATGTTTCTAATATCTGATTCTAAAGTTAAGCTTCTAACAATAAAGAAAATTATATATAATTATCCATCAAATGCAATTTTGGAAAAAGGCAAACATCACAATTCACATGAATAATTATAAAGTAGAACCATATATATATCTATAGACTGCAGCAAAAGACAATTCAAAGTGGAACATGAAATATAGATAAGCATACTCGTCAACAAAAGAGCCAAATCTAGCATAGATGAGCGGAAAAAAAGAAGGGCACGCAAAAGAGAAATTTGGGACGGCGATAACAACAACATAAGTGGAAGTAGATAAAGTTTGTAGTAAGGTTTATAATTTTCTTAGTATTAGGTTGTGTTTCGATCTGAGTATATATGAATTCAGATCGACAGGTCTAGACATGTAAGATGGTCCGACCCAAGACTCTCCCTTCAGGTGGTCCGCCCGTCTCCAAATCCATGCTAGTGGCGCCAATGTTGCAAGAAGGGCTCCTAGAAAGAATTGCTTGCAGACTTTGAAGGAAGCCCTGCACTACGACTGAGCAACTCTCATTAGTTGACAGCCAAAGCCCTAGAAAATAGAACCAGCATGCACTCTGTGGGAGGATTAGTGACACGAAGAAAGATATCAAGACGATGTGACACAGATTCTGGAATCTCACTTCAACGAGACACAAGGAGCTTACTGAGATTCTGATGGAGAAAAAGGAGAGGAGAAGGAAGATGACCGAGAGAATCACAAACTTGTTCAAAGTGGTTGTTACACCAAAAGCATCCCAATTTTGATCTATGAATGATTTAAGAATGTTGATGAAGAACATGCAGACATACCTTAAATCCAACGAACGACGCATATTCGATGAGATTTCTGTGTGTGTTAATGTGTTTAAGGTGTTCGTGGCATTTGAATGTACGAGGGGTGAGTATTTATAAAGCCATTCGGGCACCTGCTCTTGTCGCCTGTTGGGAAGAAATTACTAAGAATTAATGTATTATTATTCTATATATTCTACTGCACATGCAAACCCAAACACAAAAAACAAATTACATATTTAATAGTTTTCTACAGCACAATTTCGACACGAAACAGTCCAACACATAAACAAATTCTATTCTAACTGTTTTCTGCAGCCAATCTCAAAAAACAATCCCAACGCATAAAAAACAAATTCCATTCTAATAGCTTTGTGCAGCACAATCTCAAACGAAAACAATCCCAACGAATAAAACAAAGTTTATTCCGATAGTTGGACCGATGGTTTGATTTGCCAAACAAAACAAACTATATTAGATATTGATAGGATTTGGCCCAACCTCTCAGGCCCAACAGCAGGGATATGGCCCGACAAAGAGGCCCCAAGCAGTGGGCCTAACCTAATGTTGCCCTACTTCGGTTACGCTTAAATGACGATCCCCAAACCCTAATTATGGGTAACGGTAATGAGGTAACGAGTAGTAATCATGGGTAATAATGGTGGAGATAATGGTCAGTTATAGGAGAATGATGGCCCTTGAATCAAGGGAATCGTGGCAAGGTGTCGTTTGTGTATAAATAGGAGTTAGATTGAAGGTAAAAGAGTTAGCAAATTACTGAATACTAGAGCCCTTTGAGATACTTGCTGTAATCAAATTATAGTAAACATCTTGAGGATCATCTCCTCCGTGGACGTAGATCTTATTCTTGATCGAACCACGTAAAAGTCTCTTGTGTTCTTTACTGTTTTTATAAATCTCGTATACAAGATTTATCATTGGCGCCGTCTGTGGGAACTCTTGAACAAAAAGCTGAGTTTTCTACAATCTAATGGCAAGGACACGTGCAAACGCTAATCTTCGCCGGCGATGTCGGTAACAACCGTGCGGAGGGCGATCGGTGGTCACACAACGCCGGGAAAGGGATTGCGGACGCCACGGTGGTCACACACCGAGGGCTACATGGGAATGCTTCCATACACCCTCGGGATCGCTGTCTCAGCGAAGAGGAGGACACCGACCTCGGCCCGGTGAGCAGGAGGTTCACCGCTCCCACGAGGTCCTCGGTCGGCGGTGTCCGAGTTCCTCAATGCCAACCTCAATCAATTCGAGTTTCCTCAACGGAGGACAAGCGGAGCCGGGCCTCAAGAGTGCCGAAGTGGTGATTACTGACGATCGAGGTCGCCACCTTTCGAAACAATCAGCGTTCACCAAAGCATAATGATCGCCCGATACCGGGGTTCATTCGTCCTCATACCCTCCAGCGGAGCCGTTCTCCACCTCGACGTGATACCCATGTGAATGGGCGGGAAAGAAGGAGGAAAGGCAGTCGAACTCCCTCGAAGAGCGACAAACGCCGTTATCGATCTCCAACTCCCGGAGAGGATGGTAACGAACTCCCGGATTCGGCCGGCACAGACATTATTTCTCCTTTTTCAAGGAGATTACGGATACACCCTTGCCACAGCGATACCGGGCTCGAATATTGCCGCATCGATGGCCTGGAGATCCTTCCGACTTTCTATTTGCTATACCACCAATATGGCAAACCAGGGATGGAAGATTTCCATATGTGTAAGGTCTTTCCCGAGGTGCTGATCTCCAACGCTCGGCGTTGGTTCACCTCGCTCGCATGAGCAGATCCATTGCTTCAAAGACCTCATGGATCGGTTCAAATGGCGTTTTACGGAAGATGCCGCCTCAACAACCTTCGTCCGATCGCTATAATCCGTCGAGGACGGGGCGAAACAATGTCGAATTTAGTCTCCAGATTCATTATGGAATCCCTTAAAATAGATGAGAGTAACGATCTCACATCATCAGCGCATTCGAGAACGGATCCGACACGGAGCCTTTGAATAAAGAGATCACCGTGAGCGCCAAAGGCGCTAGTCGTCTTTGGACCACAGTTGACAACTTTGTCAAAGGGGACAAGTCGGATCGGAAGAAGAGAGATGCGGGATGAGCGGTGGATGAGAGAGGAAACCGAGGATCGGGGCCGGTCTTTGAGCGCAAGTGCGTTCGAAAGAATAAAGAAGGGCGATGGGAATCAAGGCGGGACCTCGGCAAAACCTGGTAATAACGATCGCCCTCTATTCAAATCCGGGCGGAAATATTTGAGCTTCACATCGAGCTCTTTCCAAAACCTCCTCCTATGAAGGAGGATCGAAAAAAAAGTCGGCGGAAAGTATTGTGACTACCACCAAGGGTATGGTCACGATGTAAGATTGCAAGTCCTTGGACTCCGCAGTTAACGAGCTCGTCAAGGAAGGCCGAAGAAGTACACGGCCGATCCGGGCGGGTAATAAAAGCGAGAGGGAAAAATGGAGGTGGTAACAATCTGCGGACCGACCTCAGCGGCAACCCAACTGAAGATGGCGGGGCGAAGGTCCCAATGCAATGGAGCAGGTTTACGCTATAACCGGATCTGCCGGTTAGTGCACGAGGTCGCCGCTTAGAAGCGAAGCTCGAGGCCAACCCCGAAGAGCCGAAAACAAGCGACTCGGGATGGAGAAAATATCGTGTTCTCCAAAGGCGACCCGATACCTAAGATCATGCCCCACCGGATGCCATTACAATACAAGCCGTGGTGGGTAACAAGAATGTACATCGGTCTACATTGACATCGGAGCCTCCGTTAGCATCATATTCGAGTTGCTGGATAAACTTGATGTCGGAGGAATTCAGGTACACCCCGCCTTCGATTGCGGAGCTTTACTCAAGAGGTGGTTCAACCCGAAGGTGTCATTACCTTCCGGTCCATTGTAGGCGCGCTCCCGTGTCTGGTCACCAAAGCCATTCAATTTTCACGGTCCGAGCTCCTCTCCATACAACATTATCACGGGAAGAGATTGGTTGTATGCAACGAGAGCGTCTGCTCCGTGTACCACCTCACCATTAAGATACCCACCCCGTGGGAGTGTTAAGCATTCGGGGTGACCAAGCGGCAACTAAAGAATGCCTACGAGTCTCAACCAAGATGCGGCCTTACCTCAGGCCTAGCAATTCTGAAACCCTCCGAAGTTGCCACCTCGGGATGATCGTGAGAATCTTGACTATCTGACGACGACCCTTCCAAAGTTGTCAAGGTTGGTACCGAGTTCGATCGATATTAAATCGGCGGTCATGCGACTTCTAAGGAATATAGAGATGTATTTGCATGGTCTCCATTGGATATGACGGGGTCTCGCCTGAGCTCATAACTCATCGTCTTAACATTGATCCGACCACTAAACCGGTTCGCGAAGAAGAGAAGTTTCTTTGCGGGCGAAGCGGTCATAAGAGACGAGGTAACCCAACTCGGGAGGCTAAAATCACATGCGAGGTTAAATACCCAACTTGGATGGCTAATCCCGTTGTAGTTCGAAAGCCGTGAGGGATGGCGCGTGTGTGTCGACTATACCGACCTCAATAAACTCTTGCCAAAGGATCATGTACCTCTCCGACATTGACAAGAAGGTGGAAGCATTGGTGGGACATGAGGTCTTGATTTCACGGATTTATACAAGGATACCACCAAGTCTTGATGAGCCCGAACGCCCGGCAGGCGTTCATTCTGACTTGTGTCTTTGCCTACCGAAAGATGTCTTCGGTCGAAAAGCGTTGGAGCTACCTACGAAAGAATGGTGGACGCGATCTTCAAGGATCACATAGGAGAAATTGTCGAGGTCTATGTCGATGATATAGTAGTCAAAAGCAAAAAGCCGAGAAGCTGCGCCATTGACCTCGAAACTATTCTTCAACTCCTCGGTCGGCCAACCTCAAGCTCAATCCCAGTGCACATTCGTGGTAGGCGGGTAAATTTAAGGGTCTTTGGGTTCTCAAGAAGGCAAAGCCAATCTACCAAGGTGAAAGCGGTGCTCGACATGCGGATCCCAAAACCATCCGTGAAATACACAAACTCACCGGATGCAGCCGCCTCGGTTCGATTCCTATCTCGAGTCGCGAAGCGGCTTCCCTTCTTCAAGATCCCGGAGAGCTCCAGTTTCACTGGCGGGAAGAACACCGGTCGCCTTCACGGTGAAGGAATATCTTTCCGACCGCCGACACTATCGCCCCAGCAAGGTGAAACTCTATCGTTATATCCGCCACCTCTGACGAGGCAATTAGTGTTGTCTTGGTGCGAGATGAGATGGACGACAACTCCCCATCTACTTCATTAGCCGTGCTCTCAAAGGACCGGAGACGAGGTACACCAACCTTGAGAAGGTGGCTCGGCCTTAGTGAGCATGACGACGCCTCCGGCCTTACTTTCAAGCTCATTCGGTCCGGTACTAACGGACTTACCTCTAAGACAAGTCTTATCAAAACCGAGTCATCTGGGCGTATAGCCAGTGGGCACTAGAGCTGGCGAACACGATATCTCATACTCCGAGCCGGCCATAAAAGGACAAGCCACTTGCAGTTTTTCGGTGGAGGTCAAATTCACCGAGTCGCCCTACCAGTGAGTCACTCCCATCCCCAGCGGAGGAACACATCCTTGTATCACCGTTGATTGTTGGCGGATGTATGTGGGCGGTGCCTCATGCAAGGCAGGCGTGAGCGGCATCCTCCTCCTCGGCCCGAGATAAGCAAAAGTGACATCGCCTGCGGTTTACCTTCCCGACCACCAACAACGAAGTGGAATACGAAGCATTGATCTCTGGACTCCGCCTAGCAAAGGAATTGAAAGTGGACAAAGTCCAGATATTTGGAGATTCCTAGGTCGTGGTAAACCAGGTATTAGGTACATACGAGGCTAAGGAGGATCGAATGAGCGATACCTTGAGAAGCGAAAATAGATGCTAGCCTCGTTCGGATACTTGATATTAATCAAATCCCACGAGGGAAAACAGCCGGTGACATCCTTAGTAAATTGGCTTAGTCATCGGCAAATCCATGATGAGAGAAGTTCATTCCGAAGCATTGAGGTGAACCAAACCGGATGGCGCCCAAAAGCATATCGGAAGTTGGCACACTACCTCGGGATCGTTGGAGGCCAAAAGATGATGGCGAAATCCCGTAGTATCTCATGCATGGGCGCTCTCTACCGAAGTCTTACCTTCAACCCTCTGAGGTGCCTCGGGCGAAGAAGCCGACTCGTGCTCAATGAAATTCACGAGGGTCTTGTGGAAGCCACATCGGGTCGCGAGCTCTCTCAAAGAAAAGCCGAGGTCGGGATATTCTTGGCCCACCGCACAAAGTCGGCCGAGCTGGTCAAAAAGTGCCGAAGTGCGGATTCACTCCACGGTCAGCGCCTCGGTGATCTAGCGACTGCGAGTCCATGGCCTTTCATGCGGTGGGGATCGACATTGTTGGTCCGTTCGACCGAGCACAGGTCGGCCGATACTTAGTCGTAGCCATGAGACTACTTCACAAAATGGGTGAGGCGAACCACTGTCGAGCCTCACGGCGGGAGAATTCGGACCTTCGTGTGGAAAAATATAGTGCCGCTTGGCATACCGCGCGCTCGGTCTCGGACAGCGGCACCCATTCGTGACAAAAACTTCAAGGTGGTGCGAAGAACTTGGATCGATCAACGTTTCACCCTCGATCGCACACCCACAAGCGAATGGCGGACCGAGGTCACCAACCGCACGATCGTATAAGGATTAAAGAAGAGGTTGGACCGAGCTAAAGGCGATGGGCTGAAAATCTCCTCAAGTCCTCTGGTCCCACAGACCACACCTCGGACGTCGCACGGAAACCCTTTCACCTGGTCTGGTGTACCGCCGTCATACTGGTGAGATCGGCACGCCAAGCCCGCGCACTCTTCACTTCGATCAAGCCGAAACGAGGAAGACTGCGGCAAACCTTGACGCCTCGAGAGAGCGCGAGCTAGCCTTCATAAAGGCCAAGTATAAAGCCCAGTGTCGCGGTACTACAACAAAAGGGTCAAACCTCCGCGTTCCAAGTAGGCGACCTCGTCCCACGAAATAATGAAGCCGTGAGGAGAAGGCGTCTTAACAAGTGGATCGAACATGGAAAGCCATACCATGTTCACGAGAACCTTGGTAGGGGCTTACAAGCTATCTCACTTATCCGTGCGCTTATCCCCAACTGGCATATTTCTCATTTAAGGAGGTACTTTATATAGTTTGATTCGGATCGACCTTATGTTAGCCTCCTTACTTGCCTTGTCTAAGTGCGATGTCATATGTTTGTTGAATAAAATATTTATTTTTCTAATGAATATTTCATTTCGCTTCATTTTATTAGGTATGCGAACATCTATTTGGATATACCGCATTTAACCTTCACGAGGGGCCGCCTCACGAAGATAAAAAAAAAACCCACTAAGTAGGGTACTCACTAAGCGCGCCCGCACTCGTAGATTACTCATTGAATTGAGCGTCTCGATCAGCGCATGGACTACTCACTGGTTTGAAAGTCTACATGCATGCATCTGATTACTCATTAAGTTGAAAAAATCTACATGTATAAGACATCCAAAATGGATCTCACCAAATTATGGCAAAGTATACGATATAAATACATTTACGACCAAACGAAGTCCTAAGCTATGTTTATACCTCTCAAGAGGAAAATTACACTCAAACAGTCTAAATACATTTATACCTCATACAAAGTCTACACTATGTACGCTCATTCGGGTTTAGGGCTCCGTCTCATGAGACTCACTTGGCGAGATAATTTTGAGCGAAATCCCGGTGTCGGCGATGGATACCGGAATGAACTCGTGCCTTCCACCCAATCTCGAGGGCGGCACCACCTCGGCTGCTCGGGAGTAGTCGACTCGGCAGGCGGATTCGGCACAGGAATTGAATCCGCACCCGAGGCCACACCTCGACCCGTGAACTTGACGTCGGACCGGACTATGCCTTGTCCCGAGCTCTAGCCCTTCCATCGCCGATTTGCTGCCCGTGCGCGCCTTTCCCTCCGAACTACCGAAGCCGTCTTCTATACGCTCCTCATCCGATGGACCCATTTGACGAACACTTGGCGTGATCGGCGTAGCCGCCTCCTCTTGAGCTCTTCAATTATGGGATCGGCGTTGCCCACTGTAGATCTGCGGCGGGCGGGGCATGTGTCGTTATGAACGATCTCATACATCTGCATGTATTCGGGACAGTCGAGGCGCCTTTAAAATTCTTGTTATTTGGACCTCCTCATCCCTCAATACCATGCCCTCCGCCAACAAGCTCGAACTCGATCGTCGGCTTGAGATATAGTAGTTCACCGGTTCGGTGGATTACCTTTTCGTACTCGCATGCTTTCCGAGATCCGAGCCGCCTGCTGTTGTCGGCTCAAGCTGTTCCTCATGATGCATCGATCGTCCGTGGATCACATCTGCGGATAAATTAGCCCCGGACTTGAGATGTGTAATCCTTAACTTTAACGCCTCATTTTGACAGGAGGCGGGCCACCTCATGATCGACTTCATGCAACTTACATTTGATTCGATGATGATGAGGTCGACGTCCATCTTGGCCATACACGAGTCGGCTCGGCGGACCGACTCCTCCAGTGTGTCACCTCTTCATCCTTCTCGCTAGAGCACCTCGGACTTCTTTCGACTTTGTTAGCAATTCATGATCCATCCAAGTATTGAGGTGAATAATGCTAGAAATAAGACAATACAAGGCATTTTAACAAGATATTTCTATTTATTCAAAATGAAAGTTTATACAACCGACAGGTCCTATCGACCCCAAATCGACCTATTACATTAGGTCCACTGACCTCGGGCTCATTCTGGGACTCTCCGACCTCTTCTTTGCTGTTGCTGCTTCTTTGCTCCTCCGGTGGCGATCTCGGAGCGATGTCCGAGCTCGGACCGCCGCCTCGGTTCGGCCCTCAACTCGGTAAGGAATGCTTGAAGCTCAAGTCTTCATCTTCCTTGCCGAGTTCTGACCTCCGCCGTCGAGTGAGGCGGAAGATGCCAGGCATCCACCACGGAAAAGAGGTCGCCCAGCCGATTATGCGAGCATAATTCTTGCATACATCCGGATGGTCGACCTCAACCCAACCGTGTTGGGCCTTGTCAAAATCTGGTCTCGCCGCCAACTTCTCTAGGTGGGCACAAATCACCGCGGCCTCATCACGGCGGCGGTCGGGAGATGAAAGAGGAAAAACTCTCCGACTCGATAAGCCTGCTGGCGAAGGCCCTCAGCATAGGCCCTTGCCCCGCCAGCAGGGCGCTTGTCTGCACGGCCAGCCTCCTCTCAGCCTCGGCAGCCTCCTCTTGGGCGCTCTCCACCTCGGCACGGCCACTGCAAGGCCCGGTCGCCTTCTTGAGGCACTCTCGGCCATCTTTGCCACTGGCTCCTTCGACTTTCGCCTTAGCAAGTTCGGCGTCCGCCCTAGAAGCATCCAGCGCGGATTCAGCCGCGGCCCTCAGTCTGTCTGCAGTGGCTAGCCTTCTCTCCATGGCCTCATATTGCGGCGCGCCTCAGCGATAAGCCCGCCATGCGGTGCATCTCACTTGCCATTGAGGCCGCATCACGAATATGGAATAATTAGCAACAAGTAACAATAAACTTACAAGGAGAAGGGTGGCGACTTATACCTTTGGAAAGGATAAGAAGTCTTTGAGCCGGCACCTCGGTGAGAGGCCGCCATGGACCTCGATCTCGGTCGTCGGGCCCGAGGTCGTCGAGGACCGTCATCAAATCTTCGGGCGTCCCACCACCACGGGCTGTTGGGTGGACTCGCCGTCTCGCCTTCTTCCGCGGGCTCCCTTCGTTCGGAGGAGGCGGCGGCAGATCGGCACATCGACTTCTCCGGTCGGGTCAACCTTCACCGCATTCAACAAGAGAATTTCATTAGCACCACAAAATCGATTTAGGAAATAAAGATAAGAAGGTTGCCTCACCCAAATCGGACCACGACATCGGAGCTTCGACCTATAGACACTCACCCAACAGATCGTTCAAGTCATCCTCGGTATAGTTGATCGATAGGATCTCACCCATATCGTTCAACGACTTCTCCATAGGGCCTGGGATTAATTTTCCGTCCTTCATCGCCCGAGGCCCCACTCATACCTCGGATACCCTCGACCCATAAAAGAAGTATCTATTTTGCCGGTGGGATACCTTCGATGGGAAGCTATTTTAAACTTCGATTTAGACGGTGACGTGTAATATACTCCTCCTATAGACTTGATGCTTGAAAAACGCATCAAGACTTCGAAAGAGAACCCATCGCCTATGCCATAACAACCAACCCTAGCCCAACCGCCGACCTAATAGGGTGGAGGTCGGTTGGCATATAGGGATCCGAAAATACTCTTGAAAGCTAAGGAAAATGGGGCAAAGGAAATCTAAGCCCACTATTAAGCTATCTACAAAATGGTAATAAACCCTCCGAGGGCCATCGCCTATCATTGGGTTTGTGCACACCACCATGCATCCTGCGGGATGTGGTATTTCTCAACAACCACGAAGCTCCTCTATCGTCAAAGTTGATCTCGCCCACCAATCTGAGGCCATCCCATCCGAAGACACTTGGTGAAACCACAGAACTAAGTCCTATGGATTTACCTAGCGGTTATGGCATATATAATCCCTTACATTGGGATCTTGGCGGCGAACCCGTCCGAACCAGAGTTATCGAGGCGAGAAGAGGAATGAGAAAGTGAAGAATACATACTTACTTTTTACGGGCGGGATTTCCGATTTCTTCAACAAAGTATGAAAGAGGAATGGGGATTTCTAAGGTTATACTCTCACGAATTCAAACGTCGAAGGAGAAATGAGCAGTTGCCTCTTTTAGACCTATTTATAGGATAAATGGCGCTAAAATCTGCCGTTTCGTTTATTACGTGCCTATTTACGGTTGGATGTGTGACCGACGCAGCACGCTTTCGAAGTGCCCAACTACCGCCGGCGCGTATGGCGTATTCTCGGAAAAGCAGACCGCCCGATCGATCACGTGATGATTACTACGAGTTCGGACATCGGACTACGCCCATGTCCTAAATACCAGAAGTATTTCAGGTCAGACCTCGACCTCCTCCTGACATCGGATCTCGACTTCAGCTAATGATTTTGAGTTCGGGCATCGGGCTGTGCCCCCATGTCCACCTCGGACCAGCAGAAGTATTTTCAGGTCGAACATGTCCACCTCGGATCAGCAGAAGTATTTCAGGTCGGACATGTCCACCTCGAACCAGCAGAAGTATTTCAGGTCATACAGCGAAAGACAAACCTTCAACGAAAACTTCAGCCAAGCAATATCCCGCCTCGGCAAAGCACATTCTCCGCTTCACCTCGGCAAGGCTATTCCTTGACTTTTGAGAACTATGATAGGATATGACCCAACCTCTCGTGCCCAACAAACAGGATATGGCCACGGTAGGCCCCAAACGAGTGGGCTAACCTAATGTTGCCCTACTCGGTTACGCCTAAATGACGATCCCAAACCCTAATTATGGGTAACGGTAATGAGGTAACTAGTAATCATGGGTAATAATGGTGGAGATCATGGTCATTATAGGAGAATGATGGCCCGCCAATCAAGGAATCGTGGCGGGTGTACGTTTGTGTATAAATAGGAGTTAGATTGAAGGTAAAGGGTTAGCAAATTCTCAATACTAGAGCCCTTTGAGATACTTGCAGTAATCAAATTATAGTAAACATCTTGAGGATCATCTCCTCCGTGGACGTAGATCTTATTCTTGATCGAACCACGTAAAAGTCTCTTGTGTTCTTTACTGTTTTTATAAATCTCGTATACTAGATTTATCAGATATTATATATCACAATCCCATGCCAAAACATTAATTTTTGTTAAATATTGTAGTACAATTCCAACACTAAAATTACTTTAGTTGGAAATCATGGTATGGTCCTATATTTAAATATACAATAATTTCTTAACACAGGTACAAGGTAGGTATTAGCGATTTATACTTATTCGGAATCTTTCGTGGATTAATTATACATCTTAATGTGAACAATCTTTCCATATTTCTTCCACGTGCGATCTTTTTTTTTTTTTTTGAAAACCAAGATAAATATATTAATCCATCAAGTCTTCCCTAACCAGCTCAACAAGCCAGCTAGAGAAGTTGTCGTTCCAGCATACAGGACGGTTACAGTTAAACGCAAATTGAGCAAGAGCATGAGCGACTTTGTTAGCCGTTCTATACGTATGAGCCACTCCTATCAAGACATGCGATCTAGCGTGTTGGAGAATCTCAGCAATCTCATCAGGCAACAAGTCCTTTTCCTCTTCCGGCTTCGCCATGAGTCATGCAACCAACATAGAGTCCGTAAACACTTGGAAAGGGAAGATCTTATTTTCAACGCAGCAAATAATACCAGCAATAACAGCCTTCACTTCCTCAAACATGGCGCTCGAGGAGGGGTTCGTCTGTTGAGATTTAGCGAGGATAATTCTACCATCATGGTCCCGAATAATGATGCCAACTCCAAAACCTTTCCTCCTGGGGTTGAAAAGAGCATCCACATCCACTCGGTAGCTTCCTCTTTCTGGTTTCATCCACTTCCTGTCGCCACACCTGGACCGGTGGTTGGCGCGGTAAACAAAGGCCGAGCATTTCTGTAGTTCTCGATCAAAGCTGTGCAGATTGTTTCCGAAACCTCGTCGAAAACCACATCAGTATCATGAGAAAACTTGCAAACAGCTCTCCAAACCTGCCATAACATAACGCACCAAAGATCATAATCGTCAGCCTTCATTTCGTTCCTTATAACAACAGCAATGTCCACCAGACTCATCGATTCAGCCTGCCGCAGGAGATTCCAGAAGCGACTCTTCTTCCAACCAGCTTTGCTACGAGGGCAGAAGATAAGGGAGTGCTCAGTTGTGGCCCATCGATCCTTGCAAAAATCACAGGTGCCTTCTGAGGGAATATGGTGGGTTTTCAGGTTAGCAGCTGTGGGGATGAAGTTCATAAAAGCTTTCCACAAGAATATTTTAACTTTAGGGGGAATCAAAATAGACCATACCAACTTGTTCCAGAATTTGTGGTCATACTGGCTCGTATGAGGATGGCTCTCAAAGTATCCTGTCGCGAGTAGGTAAGCCGTTTTAACCGAAAACACTCCATTTTGTTCGAATTTCCAAAAACGGGAGTCAACGTAGCCTTTCTCCCCAATAGGTGTCGAGAGAATACCATCACGTTCAAAGGTCCGAAATTCCCTATGAATTCGGTCAGCATCCCATTCACCCGAATTACAGATTAGCTCAGATACCTTCATGTCATGGTCGTGGTCTTCCCTTCTACTCTCCAGATTTCCCTTGTTTAGTCCGTTAACCCAACGATCCCGAAAGAGGTAAATATTCTGGCCGTTACCAACTCTCCATCGAGCTCCCCTTTCCACCAGTTCTCTGCTCCAAATCAAAGATCTCCAAACAAAAGAGCAGTTGTTCTTCGTACTCGCATTAAGAATATCTCCATCTCGAAAGTATTTCGCCTTAAAAACCTGAGCCACGAGAGAATCCGGTTTAGTCATCATTCTCCACACTTGTTTAGCTAAGAGAGCACGATTGAAATTAACCATATCCCGGAATCCAATCCCACCCCATTCTTTTGTTTTACACAGCTCTTTCCATTTCGACCAATGAACACGTTTTTTCTCCTCCTTATCCCCCACCAAAAGGCCGCGCACATCCGATTAATATCGTTGCAAATAGAAACCGACAATCGAAAGCATTGCATGGCATACGTTGGTATAGCTAGTATGACTGCTTTCAACAGGACCTCCTTTCCTCTCGCTGAAAATTCCCTTTGGTTCCACTCGAACAACTTTTTTTGGATCATGTCCTTGATTTATCCAAACTGAAGACGTTTCTGTCGGAGAGAAAACGCAGGCATACCAAGGTACATATTCAGGCCTTGCTCTGCATTAACATCCAGGATCTGCTTGATCATGTGACCTTTGCTCCCATGCGTGTTAGGGCTAAAGCAGATGGAAGATTTGGACCTGTTAATAAGCTGACCCGAGGCAGATTCATACAGCTGGAGAATTTCCCTAATAGCCGAGGCTCCTTCCACTGAGGCTTTAAAGAAGATTAGGCTATCGTCGGCAAAGAAGAGGTGTGAAATGCTGAGCTCGCATGGGATGATTGGGACTCCTTCCACTCTGCCCATCAGCTCAAAGTTTTATATTAGAGATGAGAAGCCTTGAGTGCAGATAACAAATAGGAGAGGCGATAGAGGATCGCCCTGACGGAGCCCCCGGGATGGGGAGATCGAACCATAAACTTTCTTGTTAAGGATAAACGAGAATTGGACCGAAGACACACACTGCATTATCAACCGGCAAAAGCGGGCTGGAAACCCAAGCTTTTCCAAAACCGCTTGAAGGTAGCTCCATTCAACTCTATCATTGGCTTTGCTCATGTCAAGTTTAAGCGCCGCGAAACCCTCCTTGCCTTTCATTCTCTTCCGAATCCAGTGTTGACATTCAAAGCTAACAAGGACATTGTCAGTTATAGTCTTCCTTTGATAAAAGCACATTGTGCTTGGTCGATTACACGTCCCAACACCGGTCTCAGCCTGTTAGCTATAGCTTTCGACAAAATTTTATAGCTCGTATTACACATGCTGATGGGCCTGAAGTCCGAGACCACCCTTGGGTTATTCACTTTGGGATGAGGCATAATAAAGTTTCATTCCGGTCTACGATCGGCGCGTCCTCATTCAAAATGGCGGGGCTTCCTCGTTCTGAAGTCGCCAATCATCGGCCAAACCTCACGAAAAATGCGAGCATTAAAACCATCGGGTCCGGGCTCTTTGTAGGGTGCATATCAAAAGCAGCGTCTTTAATTTCTTTTTGCCTCAAAGGCCGATCCATGAAAGAGAAGTCGCAGACGAGATGCTTTCTTGAATGTTATTAAATCACTTTTGAGATATCATGTCGTGAGGTGAATTAGATTTGAACAACTCCGTAAAATATCTCTTTATGAGATCGGCTTTGTCGATCTCCTTCTCGCAGACCACACCAAGATCATTCCTAAGGTGTTTAATGGATCCCTTCCTTCTTCTCTGGGATGCTCGGGCGTGAAAGGCGCTAGTATTTCGATCCCCATGAGCAAGCCAGTTAAGTCTTGCCCTCTGGTGCCAGTGCATAGCTTCAATCTCCACGGCTTTTTCAATCTCTTTGCTGATTTGGAGAATCTTTTGGTCTGTGTCAAAGTTGTTAGCCATGCTCATGAGTTGCTGCCTTTTATTCCGGAGTCTAGCTATATCTTTCCCTTCTTTATTGAAAATACATCTCGACCATTGGGAAAGGAAGCCAGCACATTTGACAAGCATTTGGGAAAGCTTTGTTTCCCCTTCCAGATCCTTAAGATTACATAGTAGGTCAGGGACGAAGCTCCTTTCCATCATCCATTTTTCCTCAAAAAAGAACCGATTGTTTCCTCTTTCATATACTTCTCTAACGTTCGCGTTAAGGGAGCAGAGCACTGGTCTGTGATCAGACCCAAAGAAGTCCAGAGTTTTCGTCTTCGTGTGTGGATATATCTTCTGCCAGTTTGCATCCCCGAGGAAGCGGTCAAGCCTTTCCAAAATCATATTATCCTCCCGTTTATTACACCACGTGAATTCCAAATCAGGATAGGATATTTCATGGAGCCCACAGTCCGAAATCGCTCTTTTGAACAAATCCATTTGTTGAATTGGCATCGGCCTACCTCCTTTCTTCTCGTTATCAAACACAATCTCATTAAAGTCACCACCTATAAGCCAAGCCATCTCCTTATACCACTCCACGCTGCTAAGACGACGCAACAGATCCCAAGAGAATTTCCTCAACTCCGTCACCAGGTTACCATAGAACCCAGTGAAACGCCACTGTCCTTCCTCACTTCTAACAATACGGTCAATATGTCCCGAATAGGACATGATATTAAAGTCAATTTTTCATCCCACGTTAATCTGAGACCTCATGCTTATGGCCAACCGTCGACGAAGAATAGACCATTGAAACCAAGAACACTTTTCCACCATTGACACTTACTTGCGACAAGTTTAGTCTCACTAATAAAGACTAGACTTGGGAAATACCGACTAGGAGTTGCGGAGTTCATGAAATGCACGTGTATTTCCCGCACCACGTCATTCAAATTAAGCAATTCATAATTCCGTGAGCTACGATCGACCTCCGTCGTTTCCATGTTGTTGGACTCTTCTCTATTATAAGCCTTGGTTGTTTCGTTTTTGGTGTCTCCAAGTCGAAATCCGAGTTCATTTCGCTGGCCTCTTTCTCGCTTCGATCGGAGAGTCCTCCTTTCCTCTATCATGATACGATCTAGCCCTTCTTTTCCATCCCCCTCTTGCACCTTTTCTTTTCGTTTTCTCGGGGGATTCCTTCTTTTTACTACTTTTGATATACTCTACACCATTGAGTGTGCCTCTACTATCATTCCTTTTTTGTTTTCCTCGTTCCATTGCTTGACCTCGAATAGAGCATCTTCCGTGCCACATCCGTGGCTTCACGTGTTTTAATTTCATCAAGTCTTGATGTGGTTGCGAATCTGAACCCCATCCTCTATCCTCTGAAATCTCCTTGCCGATTCGATTCCATTTTCTCATCCTCTTCTTCCCTTGATGTAGAGATCATCGGGATTTTCTTACCGTCTCATTGTCACCATATTGAGCTTTACTGTTATTCGACGAAGTTTTCTCGTCGATCCGTGTTTTTCCTTGTCGTGCACTGCTTCTTCCTGCACGTAGCCATGACCCAAACTGAAAATTTGATTTATTGGCATCACTGTCCATACAATCCTTTGAGATATGCCCAATCCTTCCACATGCATAATGTAATCCGGTAGCCTCTCGTGTTGGAGTACTATTAGGGTTTCATTGAGAGCCTCCATATTTGTCGATGGGACACGTCGATCGATGGGGCATCAATCCTTCTAGTAACCCTTATTCTAGCAAATTTTCTTATACAAAGCCCACCCTCATCAACCTCGATATCATTAATCTTCCCAATTCTCTCTCCGATTCGGTAAATAATATTAAGCTCCATGCAGGAGATTGGGATATTATGGCACTGTACCCATAGCGTGATTTCATCGAAGCACACATCGAAGGGTGTTTGCATCTCCTCCGTCTGTTTTAGCACCATAAGGTCTTGAAAGAAATGCCATGGGCCATCCTCAAGAGCGGTTTTTCGATCAACTTCAAGCGAGAAAGTGATAATAAACAGGTTGTTTCCCACAACTTCAATCTCAGAACGTCCCCTAGATCTAAGAATTCTGGGTAGGTTTGATTTAAGTGTCTCCCTATTCACCATCTTTTTGGCGAAATTTTTTCCCACCACTGTCTTTTCGATTCTTTTTTTCCCTCTATCTGTTTCCTCCTTCGTCAAAACCACCGCCCTTTCATTCTCATCAGCAGTTAGTTTCAGAACACTTACCAGGTTTGCAATTTCATCTACCTCCATCTCTGACACAGAAAATCGTCAGACGCAAGAGGACAAAATCCTACGAGAGAAGGGAGGATAGCCCTTCCAAGAAAGGAGGATAGCGCTCCACGAAACCCTAGCCGCCTAGGGTTTGAGCGCATATGATTTTTTAATCTTAATTCTACGTGCGATCTTTATTATTATTGTTTTGATGATTAGTTATACAATATGAACGCACTAGTCAGAGTCTAATCCGTAGTTATTTAGATAATGTAACGGCAAGTGGTATATTGTTAGTACTACCAGGGAGGGAGGAGGATTTAAAAAAATACTAGGTTTATAATTATTATGCATTTGATATTCTATATATTAAAAAAGTTCCTACAATTTCCTCAATGGTGTTAATAATTTGATATCACAAACCATATTTATATTAATCGGTAACTTATAACATCAAAAATAATACTCCCCCGTCCATCAAAAGTGTATCACTTTTGACATTTTTGGCGTCCACCAAAAGTTTATCACTTTCATTTTTAGAACGTCGTCACTCATTGTTATTCAACTTCACAACCATTCATTATTTATCAAAAAATCATTCATTTCACTCACAACCCATCACATTGTGGCACCCTTTCTCCACTCAAACATCACTCACTAAATTTTTTATTAAAACATGTGTCCACCAAAAGTAAAGTGTATGTTTTTGGTGGACGGAGTGAGTATTTGTTATTGAATTAAACTGATTTTGTTTTGGTTAGATCAATGCTTCAATTTATTATAATTGTATGAATTACTCAAGTCCATCTAATTCTATGAAATGTAAATATTAAGGGATATTAAGAAGCTAATTTAGTTATGAACCATTTATTATTAGATATATTGATAGTTTATTGTAAATATTGTAAATATTTATAGCTTCCACAAAAAAATTCTAGCTTAAATCATATGTACCGTGTTCATTACTTAATCTTGTTTCACTTTTTATTTGATGGATCCTTCTTTTATAATAAGATATTCCATGCCGTGGAGGGTTCATTTTCATCCTTTCATCTTTTTTATTGCAAATAGTTTTTAAAAAAAAAACTATGATTGCATTAAAAGTATTATTAACTTTATTTGAAAATTCTAATTATCGCCTTTAACATGTAGTGGATTCCCCTGATTAATTTTTTTGGCTGCGTCATCGAGTACAACTGGAGTTTCCAACACTACTTGTGTTATGGAGTTACATCATCTAATCTAAATAAGTCATCATGTGAATTAGATTGGCAATAGTTCAATGCATGGAAAATTATGAGAGATCATATAGTTTATATAATGATGAGGGTGGATTTATGTAGAGCCCAAAAGACCATGGCCCAGCTCACTCACGGACAAAAATCTCAAAGGCCCAACAGTTAACCTATCCCTTTGGGCTCACCAATTACCTTCTTTCGGAAAAAAAAAATAGATCTAGAGAAAGATTAAACTAAATAATACATCAAATACAAGATTAAACTAACTAAAACTGATCCATCCCATTTTGGAAGACACATAGCTTTTGAAATTGAAGCATTTTTCTTGTTTGCAATATACTAGCAATCCAAAGAAAATTAATGACAATATGCAATCTGCGATTAGCCGTTCCGTCTTCAAAGCTTGCTTCAACAACTTGTTATCAATTCGAACTTTTGTGAGCTGAGAATCAAGCTTACGTTCCCTACTCTTCATCAACTCATTATCAGCTTCCACAATCTTTTTTTTTCTTTATTATCCTGAGAAGTGCCTCTCTCGCCCTTCCATAATATGGTTCCTCAAACCAAACAAAAGACCCGCAATTGTCGGGCTACATATTACACCGAAATTCAAACGCATTAACAAAACAAAAATGTCTAAATCTCTAAACATATACAAAAAAATGAGATGGATATCATTTACCTCATCCCAACGGGGCATCTCCAAAACCTTGTGCCTGGATTCTCGAAAGTAAATGATGTCAATAATAAGCAATGTTCATGGTTTGAAAGAGGGTATTCTAAAAGAATTCATATAATTTTCGTTGCCTTGGCTAAATGACAATGCTTCTCCTACCTAGAAATTCCACTGCCTTCACTCTCTCGCTCGAAGCCCTAACAGCGGTGAGCTGCCCTCTCTCGCTCGAAGCCCTAACTTCGTTGCCTTGGAGTGGAGAAGCCGATGAAGTGTGATAGAATCTTACTCCCTCCGTCCCACCCAAGATCACATGTATTCATTTTTGGATTGTCATATCCAAGATGACATGTTTTCTTTTTAGGGAATAATTATTTCTTCAAAAGTTGTGGACCTACCTATTTTTTTTATCACTTTAATCACTTTATATCATTCTCCTAAATAATCATGCCTAAAAGAAATTAGCCGTCTTAGGTGGGACGGAGGGAGTATAACATAGGGATTTTTAAGTTGTTGAGACCAAACATTGTCGTTTAATTGAGCCTAATAATTGCATACGTGTTTTGTTATTGTCTACGTGGATACTAGACGTGGAATCTCCGATAAGCCACGTAAGTAATGGGCCGAAAATTTTATGGGGGACATTACGTGATTTTTTAAAGTTAAGTATTTTAATAACAATATGCTAAGGTTGAAATGCTAAGTGAAAAAGGTCCAAAACGTTGTGATATTAATTGTTATTTACCCTTCTAAAAACCCTCTTGAGATAGGAAATAAGAATTCATCTCCATCTTCTATTTTTCATGAATAAATATTTCATAATCCATCTTATAATTAAGTGGGTTCCACCAAATTAAACAATGTTTCTATCTTCTCCCATCTCTCATATTTCGTGCGTATGTATTCTCTCTTTATCTCTCATATCTCTTCTATTTTATCACTCATCTTTGTTGTATATTTGCAATTTTAGTGCAATAAGTTTGCATCTTTCCACGTCAATTTGTAATTCGAAGAAACTTTATTTACATAAACACCCATCTATTTGCAACAATTTGAAGGTATCCATTTTAAAACTCAAATGATTGCAATTAATAAGTGCACTGTTTGCATTAAACAATGGAACACATATTGCTAATTGCAAAAATTTGATTTCCAAACGACCATCTTGAAGTTGTTGCAAATAGAAGATTATTGTATTGCAAACTTATCATCCCAATTGGGGATTAATAAACCTTAAGTGGAATTGGAGACCCTAAACCCTAAAATTCTATACCTCATAAACCCCAAATCTTAAATACCAAAACCCTAAATTTGAATCTAAATCATAAATTCCTAACCTTAAACATGTTTAGCTTCAAACAACACACTTATTGATTGTAAAATTTTGAATTTTAAAATGAAAACCTTGAAATTGTTGTAAATAATGAGTTTTTATTGCAAAGGAATTTCTTCAAATTGTAAATTAATGTAGGAAGATACAAGCTTATTACATAAAAACTACAAATGTCTAGGAAAGATGAAAACTGAAAGAGAAAATAGAAAAATTGAGAGATGAGAGATAATTGATGCTTAAGAAATAAAGAAAGGTCCCACATGCTTAGCTCAGTTTGTTAAGAGCTAGTAGATTTGGAACAAAAAATAAAAGAGAGGAAAAGGAGAGAAAAACAAATTTAATATGATTATAACTCTTTCAAATCTAATATTATTACAAGTATGCTATTATTTATTTTAAATAATAAAAAATACTAAAATCCTATATAATTTAAATATTAGATCTTAAAAATTAAATAGAATAATTTTATTTATTATTTGGAGTTTTATATTAAACCATCTTCAATATATATTCCTGAAGTAAAAGAACGAATACCAAAAATAAATTAGAGTGCTTGCAGGATATGTGCCACATTTTAAAAACTAGGGATAAATTGCAAATATATTCTTAATATTTAAAATGGAATACAAAGTTTTAGTGTAAAATAATACAAACTCCCCAAAAATGGTGCATTTATACCCCTTCAGCTTGTTGAAATGTTGTTAAAATTGAAAGAGGGAATGTGGGATTTTGTCCCACATTGATTTTGTATCAAAGTAGGTGGAGTCTCTGGGCTATATAAGGAGCTCCTAGGTCTTTTTCTAAAGTGCACCAAGTAATGCACTTTAGTCTTGTGTTTGACTCTAGTTAAATTTCCTTATCTCGGTTTGTGAGTAAGGTGAGAGTTATTCAAAGGCTTGTAAGAGTGTAGGGGTTGGGAGCCGAGTGAGAGTGAAATACTGTATGATTGTAGAAATTTATCATATAGTGGATTTTCTTCTGTGGGCCGTGGTTTTTTCTCCGGATTTGGAGTTTCCATGTTAAATTCTTGTGTTGTTGATTGTATTTGTATTTTTTTCCTTATTTCTTGCTTCTACCAAGTTTGAATGGGGAATTGATTTTCCCAACAATTGGTATCAGAGCCACGTTTGTGGTCGTCGGTGTTACTATTCACGTTGGTGGTACTATTCACGTCGATGAATAGTGAATTTCGGGAATAGTGAAAATTTGTCGGCGGTTCAGGTCTCTTGATATTCCAAGTATGCTCTGTGGTTGCAGCATTGTCTGATCTTCCACATCAGAAAGGATTTCTTGAGAAAGATCTGAGGGTGTCTCTTGTGAGACGGTTATTCATTTTGGTGGAGAAGCGGTTCGTCAAGGCAACTTCAAGTCCAAGGAAGTTTGACGTGGAGAAATTTGATGGAAGAATCAAGTTTGGCTTGTGGCAAGTGCAAGTCAAGGATGTGTTGATACAATCGGGTGTGCACAAGGCTTTAAGGAGGTGTGGAAGAACCAGGCAAAGTAGCGACATTGTCCAGGTGGAGCTGATCAAGGTGGAGCGGATTCGGCAAAGGGCTCCGACCATGATGTTAACAATGTCATCGGGGATGTGATGATATTGTTGGACCGCATGTGCATTGGTTTGGCATGGATGCAAGGTGTGCGGTGAAAGTTATGTCGATTGCTGAAGGAACTTCTATGATGGCCAAAAGTTAGAAGTTGCACCATAATTTTTCAGCAAGGTTTTCGACATGTGCCGAAGGAAATTCTTAGAATGGTTGATTCTAAGTGTTCTACTCTTATGGTGGAGTAGGTTTATTCTCGGTTTTGAGAATGATGATTCTCTGGGTCAAGAATCATGATTGTCGGTGAAGACAATGAAGTTTATTCTCTTTTGAGGATGATGGTTCTTTGGGCTAAGAATCATGATTGTCGGTGAAGACAATGGAGTTTTCTTTCATTTTAACAAGGTGGAGATTGTTGAAATGTTGTTAAAATTGAAAGAGGAATGTGGATTTTGTCCCACATTGATTTTAATATCAAAGTAGGTGGAGTCTCTTGGGCTATATAAAGGGCTCCTGGGTCTTTGTTCTGAAGTCACCAAGTAATACACTTTAGTCTTGTGTTTGACTACAGTTAAATTTCCTTATCTCGGTTTGTGAGTAAGGTGAGAGTTATTCAAAGGCTTGTAAGAGTGTAGGGGTTGGGAGCCAGAGTGAGTGAAATCTTGTATGATTGTAGAAATTTATCGTATAGTGGATTTTCTTCCATGGGCGTGGTTTTTCTCGGATTTGGAGTTTACGTTAAATTCTCGTTGTTGATTGTATTTGTATTTTTCCTTATTTCTTGCTTCTACCAAATTTGAATGGGGAATTGATTTTCCCAACACAGCTAACTAAGGTAAACACCGTTAAATCTCTCATATTTTTCATTTTTGTTTTTATTTTGATGGACCCCACTGGAATTTCTATGAACATAATCTTTTATTTTTTATGGCAAAACCTTATCTTTATTTCTTCTTCACTGAGTCAATTCTGATTTTTGAAACTTCTTAAAATATTATCTTTGAACTATACAACCATATGCAGTATTGAAGATGAGGTAATCTATTAAGGGTTAGTAATATTCTTTCTTATTAAATGAAATTATTTTATGTGGAACCAATCATCATTGTTAACTATGTTAAGAATGGATTTGAGTTAGGACCCCAATTTTGAATTTTTTTGGATGATCAGTATTAATTTTTATAGGAATTGAGCCAACTATGTTAAGAATCGATTTGAGATCTATGGGGCGAAAACAAAATTCCACAATTTGAATTGTTTCTGTAAAGTATTTACCTTTTTATTAGAGAGGTGAGTTCCTTCATCAGTCAACTTAAGAGCTTTTATGACAAAAAAGGCATTAGAAAATTGAAATTGTCAACTAATTTGGATTACTTAAATTATTTATTCGAGTAGTTGTGTTTTGTAGTGGGAAGAAGTGTATTTTATTTTAGCACTGGACTTCTGTAGTAGATAGAGATAGTGACTATTTCTCATGGTTTATCTTACAAGGTTTTTTCTGCTTCTAAGTAGCATTGTTCTTACAAAACAACAATTTATGCACAGAAGACTGAAAACAAAAGAATGCATATTGGTATACAAGTTTAATATGTGAAAGGACTGGAAGTATATTGGATTCACCAAATGCACAAAAAAAGTCAAACTCTCATTTTTAATTTTTTATCAATTCACACACTGTCACATTCTAATTATAAGTGCTTCAGAAAATTCATCTCTTAATTCATCTTCTGGAGATTTTGGAGGTATTTCTTTCAATTTGGAGTTAGAATAATGATGTATTTATGTAAATTTGGAGTTTACTTTCTTGACTTTGAGATATAGTAGCTAAATCTTTAAATTATAATGTTGTTGATTGTGAAGTTTATTTTCTTGAAGGCATGTCTGAAAAGTTTGTTGAGATATTTGTTGATTATGGTGATATGTCTGAGTTTGTTCCAAATTTATTATCAAGTGAGAGAATGGGCAGAGATATTGGAAAAGGATTAGACATAGGGGATGATGAGTGGTTGGAGGATGATCACGCTGAAGGAATGAACGTATGTTATGATGAGATAGTGGAAGGTTATCATAGCGAAGGAATCAACTTTATAGTAATTCCTACACAATGCAGTCTGAGTAATGCAAATGATAACATCTATGTTAATCCTATGGGTTATGTTAGTGAAGCAGAAGAGGGTAGGGATGATGATGATGCTGAGTATAGTAGCAGTGAGCCAGAGCATACATAACTAGATGATGAAAACACATATTCAGAGTTCGGTACAAAATATTTTGTTGTAGGGATGACATTTGCTAATGTACAAGATGCAAGGGATGCGATAAATGAGTACGGGGTGAAGTTTGGATACAAATTAAGGTTTGAAAAGAGTGATCCGACTAGATTGAGGGTGCAATATGTAAATTAATTAGATTGTCCATTCAAGCTAGTTGTATCCAAGGATGGAGATCGAGGTGGAATGATTATGAAAACTGCAGCAATGGAGCACAAATGCTTTCGGCAGTTCTCAGTACCTAGTGTTAACCAAAGGTTTCTTTCCAAATATTTTCAGGATCAGATTTATAAAATCCCAAATTCTCAGTTAAAAGACATGCAAAATGAGGTTCAGAAACATTTGAAACAGAGTGTCAGTGTGCATAAGTGTAAGAGAGCAAACGAGATATAATACATGAATTGGAAGGTAGCTTCAAGCAACAATTTGTCAATCTAGCAGCATATGCTAAGACATTGAAAAGAAGCAACCCTGGAACGCAGATCCAATTATGTGAAGAGGGACTCAAACATGGTAGGAGAATATTTAAAAGAATGTTTGTCATATTGGATCCTTGTAAAAGAATTGGTTGAGTGGTTGTAGACCTATTCTTTGGATGGATGTTTCTTGAAAGGTGTTTGCCAAGGGCAATTGCTTACAGCAGTTGGAAAAGATGGAAATAATCAAGTGGTGCCTATTGCATGGGCTGTTGTTAGCAAATAGAATAAGGTGAACTGGAGATGGTTTTTAAGTTGGTTAAGACAAGGGTTAGAACTTGATGATGGTTCTAATGTTACTATAATCTCCAATATGCAAAGGTTAGTCAATTTTCATTACATATTGAATCAAATGTTTAGTATTCATTATAGATAACAATTTTAACTTTGTTCTTTTAGGGATTAATTGATGCAGTTCAAGTGCATTATCTAAGGCATAGCATAGGTGGTGTCTAGGCATATATATGCCAATTTGTCTAAGAAATGGAGCGGTGGAGAGCTTAGAAAGAAGTTTTGAATTTGTGCACGGAGTACGTTTGAAGAAGATTTTAAGATCAATGTGTTGAAGCTTGGTTAAGTGCATAAACAAGCAGCAGAAGATTTACTCAAGTACCCCCTTAAAGACTTGGTGTAGAGCATTACCAAAGCAATGGGTGTTGTACTTTCATGGTTGATAATAACATCAGTGAGAGTTTCAATTCATCTATAGTTGATGCAAGGCATAAGCCCATACTGAGCATGCTTGAAGAAATGAGAGTAGGAATAATGACTGGGATTAAAGATAGAAAAAACCTGTGTGATTCATGGGTTACTGAATGTTCTCCTGCTGCTATGAAAACATATCAAGATAACAAAGAAAAGGCAATTGGGTGTAGGGTTCTTTGGACTGGTGCTCAGGCTATGAAATTGGAGAAGGATAAGATAAGCACACAGTGTTGTTGGATAGAGGGATATGCATTTGTAGGTGTTGGGAACTAACTGGAATACTGTGTATGCATGCAATAAGTGCTATGTATTATTCGAATATAGATCCCCTATTAATGATGTCCAAATGGTACCACAAATCCAGTTACCAAAACTTATCAGAATTCAATCTTGCCTGTTCCGGGAATCAAGTTCATGAAGACCTATGAATATGAACCAATTGAGCCTCCATCAGTGCAAAAGATGCCAGGGAGGCCTAGGGAAAAAAAGAAAAAGGTTCGAGCCTCCAATGAACCAGTGGCATCAGGTAACAAAATCTCAAAAAAGAGGCAAGCACAACAGTGCAGCATGTGCAAGAAAACAAGTCACAACAAAACTAGGCGTCCAAACAAAGCACCTGAGGTAATATGAAGTTCAACACTATTTTAGATGTTTTTTGTAATTAAATTCTAAACATTTGTCTATTTTTTGGGTTTCTGTTAGTTTCTTGGAAACTCAACATCTTCGAATGTTGCACGCGTATCAAATAGGCCGAAACAATCTTTTGGAATTGGATGTCACGTAGACTTGAGCAGTGGTGGAATCTCTATTAATGTAAACATATTTTTAGCCTTATGAAGTTCATTTGCTATATGTAAATTGTAGTTTGATTTCTGATTTGTTGTGGCTATCTTCTTGCAGCCTGACCTACCTTCTCAAAGGATAATCAAAGAGGGTGAGCAATCAATTACACATGATAGTGATCTTGTTTTTAGAGGTTCAATACCAAATGAGAGAACGATTGATCAACACAAACTAAAACTTAGATCAGTAAGTTTCAGTGGGGAGGGCTCTCTGAAGTGAGAATGCCAAATTCATTGCCATTCCTCCAGGTTTGCAATGGAAAGGAGCACCATCTGTCACCTCAAGACAATTACTGGAACAACGAGAAGTAAGGAAATCAAAACCAGGTCAGATTAGACAAGAAACATGAACATTTGCCCCTACTACTTAAGATCAGAATTGGATAAAATATCATTTGATGAAGCTAGTTTTTTGGATCTTTTGTTGGGTTCATGGTACATGATGAAGCATGATACATTTGTGAATTACGATAGAATATGCACTCGTGTTTTATATTAGGAAGAATATAACTTCTTTTTTTGTGTGATCGGTGGCTTTCTTTATGTATTTGAAAAACAATCTTCCTTTATTTTTGGTTCAATGTTATATTAGGAAAAATGATCAACTAAATTTCATTTTTATTTGCAATCCATTTCCTTTATTTGCACATTTTGCTGAAGCATTTCGATGGATCAAGCGAAGAGTCAGTGATTAACCTCCTAAATCGTCTTGAGGGTAAGTTTGTGATATTGAAGAAAAACAATCTTTATTATCTGATATAATTAATCCTGTTCCATTCCTAGTATCATGTTACTAAATGGAATTTTATATTTCTTTTTTATTTAATGTATGTCGTCTATTTAAAGGAAGCATTATCTATAGAAAATCTTAATTATCTAATTAGGAAATAAAAATAACTAAATTTCTAATGCATAACTAATAGATTAAAGTTAACATTATTAATGAAAAACTAAAAACAAATAACCTTAATCGAATTTCTAGAAATAACATTAATCGCAATTTTATATAATGTTTCTGTAGGTACATGGAATCACTTTGCTACACAATCAACCAATCATGTTTCTTGCATTTTATTTATTTTGCTTTCTATGGGTCCCGCTGAAAATAAAAAAGAAATATAGAAACGGTGGAGTATTGACGGTTGTCAAGTGTGAGGGTATAAATCGCACCATTTTTTGGGGAATTTGTAAAAAAAAATTGTATTAAAACTTATTTTAAAGATATTTTTGTATTCGACAGTAAATATCAAAGAATATATTTGTACCTTATTCCAAATATAATTCAAATCAGTAAAGAATGAAATTGTCAGATGTGGTTTGAATAATACACTCCGTGAAGGTTACCTATACCTACTTCGGCGGTTTTCATAATTTTTGTATTCCACAGTAAATATACTCCGTGAAGGTTACCCATACCTACTCCATTGAAGGTTACCTTCCTACAGACTTTTGCCTGAATATAATGGGAACACATCACCACAATATAATAATCAAATAATAAGTAATCTCTTTTTTTTTAGGTAATAATTAGTAATCTCTTGGAAAGTCTCAACTAGTGTGAACATAATATAATACTCTCTCTCTGTCCTAATTTTATTTATGAGAATCTTCTATACAAATTTTAATAAAAACTATTAAGTGTATTATAAGTGAATTAAGCATCTCATATTTGTGTAATGTTAAATCAATTAATAATGAGTCATGAATGGTAAAAATCATAAATGAATAATATTGTTTGAGGATAAAAATGAGAGATAGTGGTGAGTCATAAATGATCGAGTGTTGTTGAGGGTAATAAGTAGAGAGTATTTAATAGAATAATTTCCATAAATAAAATAGGAAGAAGTGTGGGAGACATACCAAAAAAAAAAAACAAAGAAGAAAATTGAGGTACGAAGGGAATAAAAAATCTTATAAAAAAAAAAAATTAGCCCGATTTGTAGACAAATGTTGATTCCCAGCGTACATGCCATTATATATATTCATGGATATGGGAGTGGGATTAGTAAAAGTCCATGTCATTACATGCCATTCTATAAATTATGAATTAAGTATAATTGTAATATTAAAAAGTATTATTTTATAGAATATAAAAATAGAAAAAGTATTATTTTATATGTAAAAAACATAGTCATAGAGAAAACATTATTTTATACATAAGAAATATATCTTATTTGAAAAAATAAATCTTAATTATCCATCAATCAAGATCTATGAACTAAACTAGTTTATATTTGATCTTCTCTTAGGAACATATGGTTATATATAAGACAAATATATTAAACCAATAATCGGTTGCATTATTAAAAGGTATACTTAATTTATTTCACTAACATATTTATATTTGACATAGTAAAATCAATTTTCCAATTAAAGTAAAAATATATTTTTCATTCCATACTAATTAAAATTCTAAAAAATTATTGGAATAAATGATTACATAGCCAATAATAGTCTCTACTTAATTTGTCAGCTGACCCGTAATTTTTAATATTTCGTGTATTTTCCCATATAAATTTATTTAAATCATTAATAATTGAAAATGTCATTTTTAGTCGGACATGCATAATACTATATATGTAAAAAATAGTAAGAGATATATAACTAGTAAAATATTAATTCTCATATAGAAAAATAAAAATTAACCATTCATATAAAAACAATTAAAAGTAGTTATTGTTATTGTTTTACTCTTATTCTTGAATGAGTCTATTTTACCTTCAATTCAAAATTTGAGTTGAATTAGCTCTTGAATTAGTTTTTTTTTTGTATTGAATTCAATAATAAACTTGATTGCACACTTGAATATGGTATAAAAGAGGCAATTTTTAAATTGTCTTCCTTCGACTTTTGAATATATATATATGATGTGTATTATTTGGATTTTTCTATGTTTATTTGGATTTAATATACACGTTTAGGTGCTTTTTAATGCAAGAATTGAAAAGATCATTATTGACGGAGTCAAATAAACGAAAGAGAAGAAAGAAGAATTTTGGCGCAATTATTGAAGAAACTGAGATGTAAGAAATATTGAACTAAATATGAATCAAGTAGACGAAGGATTAAATGGTGGACTTCAAAATAAAATGTTTAGGGCTTGAAAAAATTTGATTTTTCCTAATCTCTTGGACGTGAGTCGGCGGAAGAGATGAGGATTCTTATATATTAATATTTCAACCTTGGCCAAAGGAGGCTTCTGGACGTGAGCAGCTTATGGAGGATTAGGAATGGGAGCATTTTTATATTAGAATTTTTCTTTGCTCCTGGACTTGTGATAGTGGGCGACAACTTTGGTGCAGAGAGGGACGTGCAAGCAGGGGAGTTTTTAGATTTTAGTTTTCTTCTGCTTTTAAATTCCAGTAGTTAGTTTCTATCCCAAAGTTTGAATTATCATTTCTATCAAGTTTGAATCGGTATTCTTTAATCATTCTTGTAGTGTTTTCGGTGATTATTTCTTATTTATATTTTAGTTTATTTGAATGTTAATTATGTTTCCTTTATATTTGATTGTGTTTAATTTTAATTGCATGAGTAGCTAATTTCTTGATTCGGGTAGAATAATAAAACACTAGTTCAATATATGTGAGATCTAATTTGTTGCTTAATTAATTCAATTGGATTTTGATTTATTCCTTGAGTAGATAGTTTCAATCTGATTTTCTTAAGCCTGATCACCTTAGGTTAATTTAGATTAGTGTCAATTGGTTCCCCCAATCCGTAATTGTTGGGATAGGGCTAATTAGTGGCAAATCTATCGTATTGGTAGTAGGGAATAAATTGGTAGACGAATTATTACTTGCGTTCTTGGGTAATTTGTCTAAATTGGGTTCCTTCAATTCTTAAGGCTATTAAAACATTAAATCTATGTTTGGCGTTTCCAACTAGGTTGTGTTTTGATAAGGGAAATAATTAGTTCAACGTTTCTTACTAATTATCGACAAAGCACGTAGGAATTGAGGTATGTCTGCTGCATTCACGGTACCCTATAACTGGTTGGTCCATGAGAATTAATATATATTTGTGTTAATGATAAGAGGTAGTGACTAGTGTGGATTTATTCGAACCAAATCTATTTTATCTTGATTATTTTTCATTTGTCTTAGTTATTTAAGTGTTTCCTTAGTTAATTCTTATTCTCTCCAATTTAAGGCGTGGTGGCTACACCAAACTCGATCTTTAGAAAATTGAATTCAGTAACCCGTTCTCTGTGGTTCGACCCTGCTTATTGCTATACTAATCTTGATTCTTAGCAGGAATTATTTGATGGTAAACGACATCCATCAATATATAAAATAGTGATGTTCAAATAAGAATCAATTTTAACGTGGGAACTAAGATCAATGAAAATTCTTATGTAGTGTTTAAAAGGTTGTGAATTGGAGTATTTTCCGAATGGGAAGAATGTGCACCATACACGATTGGTTGTAGAGAAGGTGTATACAAATCATTCAAAACCAAAGATGCAGCATTGAAAGCCTATGAAATATATTTTCAGATGAATTGTGCAAAAGATAGTCGAAGACATGAGGGGATGGATACCTTTGATGAATCAAGTCGTTATGAGTTTAGCTCAAATATTAAACGCAATAATCTTTCAAAAATGAAGCACTAGCTTCTGAAAAATATGTTACTTCAAAAGTTATGTATTTTATTTGTTCTATTATAAGTTTTACATTTGGAGCTTTTTTTGCACTAGTATTTGAATTTTTTTGGTCAAGACTGTATTCCATGAGTCTTTGCATTTATCATTAATAATTTCTTATTAATAAATTATTAATATGTTTTGTTTGTGATTGTTGGACGAAATAAACTTTTGATAAAATTGTACAAAAACGTCTGTATTATTTGTGGATGTTTACTATGAACAGGAATGAATCCGATTTAGTTGGTCTTTAAAGCATACGCAAAAGTTCAAAACTGTCATGTTCATTGGTCAAAGTACTAAAAATAAAAGTGCGATTTAGTTGGTCTTTAAAGCATACGCAAAAGTGCGATTTAGTTGGTCTCTTAGTTTTATTTAGATTGGGCTGTCATTTGAAGCCTATATGATTGAAATTTTTTTAATATAGGTTTTGTTTAATTTGACCTTCTTATTAGTTGAATAGTAATTATTTTTTACGTGGTTGTTTCAAAAAATTACTACCCCTACTCGAATAGTCCTATATAAATGCATTGGGCGCACATGTTTAGTAAATGACTTTTTTGTAATTTAAGTTTTTAATAAATTTTATAAACTCAATAAATAAATTGTAAGTTTTCTTCTTTTCTATTTCTTTTCTTTCATTTTCATGTGACATTTTCTCTCTTACTTTGAGTTGGACTACTTTCATTTTGGTTAAACAATTTTATATATATTAAAGCTTTGACTAAAAAATAGAAACACTTTAAGGGAAAGTTTATCTTTTATTTCAAACATTTTATTTAAAACTTACAATATTAAGTCATAAGTAGGGGTAGGCATTCGGATGATTCGGTTCAAAATCGAAACGCACCCAAAAAAATCGAAAACCGAATTATTTTCAAAATGTAAACCGAACCGCACTGTTTGTATATCCAAACCGAACTAAAATATTCGGTTTGATTTGGTTTAGATATAACCGATTTTAAATTATTAATAATATAAATATTATAAATATAATATATATATATATATAATATTAACTAATTTAATATTAATAATATAAATATAAATATATATATATATATATATATAATATAAAAAAATATTCTCGGACGGTTCGGTTTGAAAATCAATTTTTTTTCCTCAACCCGAAACCGAACCGAATAAATTTCGGTTTAAAATTTAAAACCGAATCGAACTATTTTATTGTATAAATCGAACCAAACCGCTAATTTCGGTTCGATTTTTCGGGTTTAGTTTGGTTTTGCTCACCCCAAGTCATAAGTGCACATATGTAGGTACCACTAATGATGATAAATACATGAATATATCATATCATCCGATGAGATGCTAAAATAATTGCTTACCCTATTTTATGAATTGTTGATAGACTGACTGGTTGAAATACATTTAGCATTAAAGTTTCCAGTATAATCAGGGTAAACTTAACGTCAAATGTACAAAATGAGATACATTTTGGGTGTACTTACATGACATAATTATACTAAAATAATGCACTCCAATTGTGTATCAAAATTCCAATCTAAAATAAATGTAAAATAAATAACCAATGAATAGCTACAGTAGAACCTCTATTAAGGAATATTTTGGGGACTACAGAAAAATATGACAGAATGAGAGGTTATTCCTAAATAGAGTTGTAAGAAGATTTTTTTTTTCTAATTTTAATGTACATGAACAATACATAAATATTATAATTACTAAATACATATATTGTATAATATATTATATGCAAATACATGTACAATATTTAATTTATTTGACTTAGAATATGTAGAGTTAATCTCTTAAAGTATATGCATGTAAGTAACATGTAACTTTTGTTGGAATCATTATTATGTGTTCTTATAAATATTACACAATATACATATTTTAATATCATGTCAAATATTGTTTCATACAATGGCACCAAAAATTGAAAAGCGAGTTCAAATGAGTGAAAAAATTCATAAAAAATATGAATTATGACAAATATATAAATTTATTATAATGATATATATATATATATATATATATATATATTTATTGTGATTTATTCCTAAATGGAGGTGTATTTCTTTAAGGTGGGACCTTAAAAAATTATGAATTATGACAAATATAGAGTTTATTCCGAAATATAACTGGTCCCAAGTTGGGACCATGAATTTTTATGACAAAATAGGAGATTATTTCTAAATAGAGTATTCATTTAGAGAGGTTCTACTGTATATGTCTTTGCTCATTCTATTAAGCTACAACTATTGCCTGATAAAATCATCCTTGCTATCATAATTTCATTTTCCCTCTAGTTCTTTTTAAATATCACAACTTCTTGTTATTACCATGTATTCTATGTGGTATTGAATACAATGTTTACAACAAAGTAATGTCAGGACAACGATCAACATGAGGCTTGTATTTGCTTATGATCGTACATCACATAACATCCGCAATATTTTAAATTATGAATGCGTTTTTCAAGATCATGAGGTCAAATTGAAAATTTAATTTTCTATTTTCAAATTCATTGAACACTATAAAATAAAAAATAAACTCATAATTTCAATATTAATATCATTTATATAGGACGTTTGAAACTATTGAACATTGTAAAATATAAATTATTCTCGTGCATCTCGTATTCTTCTGCTGAGTCATTGGCATTAGCCCGTGGATCTCCATAAACAAGGAAAATAGCAAGAGAGACAATCTAGTTTAGGTATAAAGAGGGAGTTGCCTCAACTTAACTCTTGAATTAAGGAATAAAAGAGACTATTTATGAGCAACTAACTCTTGAAAATGGTCGCAAAATTTATAGATTCACAAGGGTAAAAAAGTGTTTATAAATAAAAAATGGTTAACTTTTTACCTTTTTTAATCATGTAGATACTTTTTATCAAGATCAAAATGAATATTTTGATATATTAAATCAAATAGTAATATCTCTTATTCAAATAATTTATTAATGAGTTTACCTTTGAAATATTGAAATATATAGTAAGTTTATGTATGAATGATATGTTATGCTATCTTTTTTTAAGGTTTATTAAATAATAGTTAGTTTAATATTGATTCTTATGTAGTAAAGATAAAAGTTGACTATTTAGATAAAAAAATATAAAACTATCTTCTCCTAGTATTTTACATTTACTATTTTGTTGACAATTCAAGAATCGAATCAGTTAAAACTCTACATCCTTTCACGTGCACAATCTATCTTCTTAATGTTTATTTTAACGTGAATATTATACTCACAATTAAAAAATAAAAAACATAATCGATAGGATATGGCCAACCACTGGGCCAAAGCGTCGGCCCAATATAAATAGGCTCGACATTAAGCTCGACCCATGTGAGTTCGCCCAAGAAGACTCCTCGATCAACTACAACTCTAATCGCAATTGGAGCGTAGAAGATTGGATGCATATCTAAAGAATCCTATGAGAGAAGACTTGGAATCGAGTCAGTCGAACTCAACTTGGAATCAGTCGAGTCGAACTCAACTTCATGAATATGTATAAATAGAGGCTAGATTAGAGAAGAGAGGGAGATCTACAATCATCTACACTTAGATCAATCACTTGATCATCTACTCTCAGATCGATCACTTGATCTACACTTCTTGTAATCACTCCTCATATTATCAATACACGAACTCTCTCTCTCCCCGTGGACGTAGATCTTATTCATAGATCGAACCACGTAAATCCTTGGTATTCTTGCGTATTTAATTCCCTTACGAAATTAAGATCGATCAATAACATAATTCATATAAATCAATGTCACGATCTAATACATGGACATTACGTTTCACGCAATAAAATAGCAGAGGACGGAGTGGAAAAGAATAAATTATTCCCTGCACCATAATTAAACATCCCCATCAATATAATTAACTAACAAAATAATAATATTAAATTAATATGTTAATCATTTTTACATAAATATCATTTTTCAACTTATTCTGAAAAACGATTAAATTTATTAGTTTTAAAATTTGAAATTAATCTCTCTCCACATTAATGAGATATTTGTACTATCAATAAAAATGAATAGACGCTAGTGCCTTCACCAACGTAAATCATATTCATTATTTTATCTATAAAAGCATGAAACCAAGAACAACCGCACTCATCTCTCTCATTCTTCATCTATTTCTTTCGGCAACCCATGTTGTCCGATCATATCCGCCGTGACCTCGTATGATTTTCCCAGGCAGCAGCCTCTCCACCCAAAAAATAATGGAAATAAAATATAAAAAAAAAACAAGGAGAAGAAGTTTTATGTAGTGTTTAAAGGGCTGCGAATTGGAATATTTTCCGAATGGGAAGAATGTGCAACATACATGATTGGTTGTAGAGGAGGTGTATACAAATCATTCAAAACCGAAGATGAAGCATTGGAAGCCTATGAAAGATATTTTCAGATGAATTGTGCGAAAGATAGTCGAAGACATGAGGGGATGGATACCTTTGATGAACCAAGTCATTGTGAGTTTATCTCAAATATTAAACGCAATATTCTTTCAAAAATGAAGCATTAGCTTCTGAAAAATATGTTACTTCAAAAGTTATGTATTTTATTTGTTCTATTGTAAGTTTTACATTTGGAACTTTTTTTGCACTAGTATTTGAATTTTTTTGGTCAAGACTGTACTCCATGAGACTTTGCATTTATCATTAATAAATTATTAATATGTTTTGTTTGTAATTGTTGGACGAAATAAACTTTTGATAAAATTGTCAAAAACGTCTATATTCTTTGCCGATGTTTACTATGAACGGGAATTATGTCCAAAAAAATAAAATAAAAATAAAGTGGTGAGAGATAGATAAAACGGAGCCAAAACAAGTACGGGTAAAAATGTAATTCTATAATATGATTTTGATATAATACTAATTTTTAAATAAATCAAATTTTAAGTAAACTGCTACGAAACGTGCTCTAGCTCAATAAGACAATAACTGCGGATTTCGTTGGTCTCAAAGCATCCGCAAAAGTTCAAAGTATTTTCACTGGTCAACATACGAAAAAAATTATTAAAAAATTGAATGGATGTTGTTTTACGTTGTTAGTTCTAATGTACGAACAACTTTTTAAATAAATCAAATTTAAGTAAACTTGTATTTTCGTTGGTGTCTAGCCCCAGCACACTCAAAACTGTTTTTAATTGAATGGATGTTGTTTGTACTTTGGTTTTAATGTACAACCAATTTTTTAAATAAATCAAATTTTAAGTAAATTTGTTGGTGCTGATTAGGGCCGTAAATGAGTCAAGCTATTCGTGATCTATTCGGAGTTCGGCTCGATAAAAGTTCGTTCGAGTTTGTTTAGTGAAGCTCGTTAGCTAAACAAACCAAGCTTGAGCATGATAGTATTCGATTTGTTAGCTCGTGTACAAGTTCGTTAACTGATTTACTTTGAAAATATGAAATTATTAACTATATATAATTATTTTCTTTCTATAATTAGTAATTATTGTATTAAATCTTTAACTATTTTTATTTGTTATAAGAAATCAATAAATATATTGTGTTATTATGGATAAAATAATTTATTTTTAAAATAAAATAATCAATATTCTAAACATATATCTAAATTTAGAAACTTTATTTGGGTTCGATTAAAGTTCGAATAAGCTCGTGAGCTCGAAATATTCGATAAATAAAACTCGAGACTACCGATACTAAACAATCAAGCTTGAAAGCGATGATGTTCGGCTCGACTCGGTTCGATTACACCCTTAGTGCTGACATACTCAAAACTGCTGGGTGCTGGGTGCTGGGTGCTGGGACGTTAAATATTAAAAAATTGAATGGATTTTGTTTTGTCAAAGTCGATTGGCGATCCTCGCAAGCATAAAAGGCACTCTAATCAAGTACATAATTCATCATTAAGATTCAAGTGCAAGATAGAAAATAGAAAGAAAAATGTTTCGGTTGGAGCTAAGGTGTACTTTGATGGTGTTGATCAACATCGTTAAGTCATTCATCATTGATGATGATAGTTGGGATGCCTTTGGCGTGATGAGCAGTTGGAGCAAGTTTTCGATTCTCTCCGTCGTCTTCCTCCTCCTCTCCTTTTACTCCATTCAAATCCCACTAAGCTCTATGCATCTCCAAATTCAACTGCGGTTCCAGAATTTCCGCCCCCTTGTATTGATCTCTTTCTTCTTTCTCTCATCCTCCCGCAGCGTGCATGTTGGCCCTATTTTTTTGTGGTTTGGCTGTCAACCTTGGAGTTTTTCAGCCTTAATGGAGGCTTTCATTCGCTGTTCAGAAGCAATTCTTTGTAGGATTCCTGGATACAACATCGAAGCCACTACCATAGAGTTTGGTCAACTCTCAATACTTGATTTGGAGAGAGGTGGAGCAACCTACGAGGAAGAGAGACACAGTGGTGGATAGCATTTCTTTTTGTTTTGTTTGATATGAGCCTACTACAAATATTTTCTTCTTCAACTCTATCTGTATTCCTTTTGTATTATAAGTAATAGACAGCTATCCACACCTTTATTTTGGAGCTGGACGGGACGAAGAATCGAGAAAACGGACGACAATTTGTCCGGACCAAAAGAAGGATGAAAACGGCGACCAAGGAAAAAAGGTTGTCGATTTCGTGAAGAAGGGAAGAAGAAATAGGCAACCGCCGTTAAGGTCGCCGATGTCTTGGTACTATTCGGGAGTCGCCGTTTTAAAAGTTTTTTGTGCGTGAAAACGGACCGATGAGTATGGTCGCCGTTTCCTCATGATTTTGGAAATTTGTTCGATTTTTCTATTTTCCAAATTTTTTTGGAGTTGGATTTGTTTCCAAAATTATAAATAGGGCCTTTATTTAGCTTCTACCTTAGACCTTATTTTTTATGCTTTTATTTAATTTTTCCGTAGCTTAGAGATATTATCCTTGAAGACAAGATTGAAGATTGTCAAGTTGTTCATTGTTAATTTCAAATATGTGTTATATTTATTTATCAATCTTAATTATGTTTTCTTTATTTTTGTTTTGTTTAATTTCAATTATTAGTAGTTAAATTTTTAATGGACTCTACTTAAGATTATGTAGTTAATCTATTGAATTCCATTTTCTTTTTAATTCGTAATTTGTGATTCTTTATGTTTGATTTCATATTTAGATAGTTGATCACTTTGATATCTTTATTATGAAATGAAAGTATCTTAATTAGTATATATGTTAAGTACAACTTTCTTTGACAATATCATTCATATTTAGATAGTTGACGACTTTGATATCTTTATTATTAAATAAGTATCTTAGTATATTTGTTAAGTACAATTTTCTTTGACAATATCATTAATTATTCATGAAAAAATAAAAATGGTTTATATACGTCTACGTACAACAACTGTGAGATCGAAACATTTTCTTTTTTTCTTTTCCCCCTTTTTTGAGAGAATAAGTGAGATGGAACGTTAATGGTGAAGTTGCGGCTGAAACAGAAGCCACGTCAGTCAGTCTCCCCGACAACTAACTTTCGACAAACAATAACTACATACATCGCCGCTTTCGCTTATAACTAACCAACCTCAACAAAACCAAAATATTCAGACTAAATTCCTTCTCCAAAAGATTTCCATTGATCCCACAGAGAATGAAGGAAACGGCATAGATTAAAAAGAAAAAGTTCAAATTAGAAAGGAAAAACTCTTAAGTTTTGTTTCGCCTAGATTCTCTTATCAACCCTCTAAATTTCGTGCTGCTCATTTCAGGTTTTACTGCGATCGCCCACCTTCTTCTCTCTCCAACCATCCTGGTGCGTCTGTCTTAATTCTTATTCTTGAATGTGGGCTTTGTTTGGGTTTTGTTCAGAATTCTGTTTATCGGGAAAGGTTGCTTTTCTGGTTGATGATCGTCATTGTTTTTGCTGAATAATTAGTTTCCGCGGAATCTCAATTATTTGCTCTGGGTTATATATGGAAAGCATCAATTGTTTGCGAAATGGAATAGAATAAAGGAAGAAAACAAGGAATTTTGTCCAATTGAAGAATTGTGGAATTCTTGCAGCACTGAAAAGTTTATTATTAAGATTGTGTTTTGTCTGGACGATGTAGTTTGGTTATTTTGTGGATTTTAGCATTCCTTGTTTTGATTGTGATTTTTCTATACTTTACGGCGCATTAAGAATAACAGAAAGGAATAAAGTAGCAAAATAGAAATGAAGATTTTTGTTCATTTCAATTATAATTTGCTGCGACAGAACCTCTCATGGTGTTCGATTACAATGAATTGAAACATGGACTTAGAATTATAGTTGGCCCTGCCCAAGTTCATATGTAATTATCACCAATTCATGTTCTAGTTTAAGCATCCAAATACACATCACTCTGTCTGGATAGTTTCTCTAAGAATCTCCTTAGGTTTTTCATTGATCTCATTGTCCATTACCTCCCAGGGCCGCTTGCTTATTATAAGAGTCTCGTTAACCAAGGGAAGCTGAAACATGATTCTTACCAGGAAAAGGTCGCTTTTCAACTGGAAAATTTGCTCGGGAGGCTGGACCAATATGAAAAAGATATGGAAGAATACCATGTGAGCTTATATTTGAGATGATGCATGTATTTTATTTTTTTCGCTATTTCGTGCTTTCTGTTATGTGTAATAGTTGTCTTCTCAAAGTTAAACCTTTCCAAATGGGAAGAGAACCGGGAAAATGAGTGGCGGAGATTGTTGTTGGAGGAAGCCAAGACAAAACAGCAGGGAGGTGCATCATCATCTGTGAGCAGGCGACGGAATTTTCTGAACAAGTGGCTGTCCCGGTGAGGCCAAGTACCCCATGCTTTTTATTGAACTCTGAACAGATTCTGATTGCTTGCCACTGGCCCCTATTTAGATTACTTAATCACCATTAAGGTTTATTACGCTCGAAGAAACTTGTTAGTTACACTTTTAAGATTATTGTAGATTAAGAGAGCATAATCCTAGCAACTTACAGATTTATTTTCATTGATAACTGCAATCTCCCGATTACTGCTATACTTTGTTTCCGCCTTTTTGGCAAAGAACTGAAGCTAGCCTTCTATTGATGAATATGAATTTTCAAAATTTCTGGATATGATTTTGACGTGCTTTATTGGAATTTATTTTCTACTTCTTCAATTCCTTCCTATGTTAATGTAGTTTATTGTCTTGATTTAGCAGAAAGTCTGATAGTGTTGAGCCTGGTGTGGGGAAGTGGGTATCATATCTGAACAGAGAAAAGAAAGTAGACGTGATGGTTGGGCAGCGTCCTACTGCTCCTCCAGCCCCAAAAGGATTGTACATTTATGGAAATGTTGGAAGTGGTTTGCTGCTGCATCTTACTCGCTCTTCAATATGTCGCCTGATATTGTCTCACATCTAAATTTACTTCATGATCCGTCTTAGAATTTTCAATTTTCATGCTGGAATCTTTCTTGATTTTCTAATAGATTGTTCCTAATTCAGTTTTATAATTCAATCATGTCAATTGGGAACTAAAACCGCTATTCCCCATCTAGGGAAGACAATGCTCATGGACATGTTTTATGGTGCCACGGAAGGTATTGTTCAACATCGAAGACGGCTTCACTTTCATGAGGCAAGTGTTTGCTTTTGGTAGTCATACTAAATTGTATATATGGATTATCTGTACTTGAGATAATAATGTTTGCTCTATCATTATGAATTGAAGAGTGAAGCTTTTGTGTTCACTAAGTCTATATTGATTACTTGCTACATATGGAGACCGTGGAAGTTGAATTGAGTGATTAGTTGCTGGTTAAGTGGCATCATTTAGTTTATTTATATGAGATATCCTCATTATTTCATTATGTACTCTTATTTAATCTAAATATTTCAAATTATAATCGGCAGGCTATGCTTCAAATTCACGATCTCATGCATAAAGTGTGGAAGAGTCAAAAGATGCAAGAGTCTTTTCAATCTAGCATTTCCAACTGGGTTATGAAACTTCCATTTGATACAAAAATTAAGGAATGGCTAGTTGAAGAAGAGAAATATAAGCAAGAGATGAATATGAAAAACATTCTTCCAGCTGTTGCGGACAAGTTTCTCACTGATGCACAAGGACATCGAAAAGGAGCTAGTATTCTTTGCTTTGATGAAATACAGGTTTTGATTACTAATCATGCCAGCTTGCCAGCTCTGAATTTATCTCATTGGAAAGTCACCGAGTAATGTTTAAACCTTTGATGTAGTACATACATGATACGACTTACAAAATTTAGATTGTTTCATCATGTTATAATTTCTCTGAGATTAATTTAGCTTATGTCACCTATCCAGGAGATTACAAAGATGATTATTAGGGTGTATTCGTGTTTCTTCATGTCATTTGGGCCAAGAAGCTAACATCTTGGTTTCTTTTCTTTTTTTACAGACAGTTGACGTATTTGCTATTGTGGCCTTATCTGGAATTGTGAGCAGATTATTGAGCACAGGAACTGTTCTTGTGGCTACAAGTAATCGCGCTCCTATGGATTTAAATCAGGTCTGCCTCGCTAAAATCTTCTAAACAATGGTCCCTCTTGTAAGGGTTTCGATCTCTACAACAAAGAATTATCTTTTGTTTTCAGGATGGCATGCAAAAAGAGATATTTGAAGACCTTCTAGCCCAAATGGAGGAGCACTGTGAAAATGTTCTGATCGGAAGTGAAATTGATTACCGCCGTCATATAGCACTAAGTTCAATTGATCAGGCAAGAACTTTGAACCTTCAGTCAATACATTTGAATTTTATGCCTTCTTGTTTGTTTGTTTTTTTGGGGAAGCTTGGTGTATTAATTTTTTTTGTGTGTGAAATATATGATCAGATTGAGCAAAGGAGTGAAACTCGAACTAGTAGTTTATGTTCAAAGTTGAATTTGGTAGTTGAAAGTTGAGTGTAATTAGATAGGCTTGCTTGAAATGTGCTTATTGATATAGAAATCTTTGGTGGGTGTTCAGACTCATTACTTTTGGCCTCTTGATAGCACCAAAACGAAGGAATACGAAAGTATGTGGAACAAGATTGTCGAAGAATCTGGAGGGAGGGTGACTTCTCAAACTCTTACGGTGATGTTCGGAAGGTACTAGAGTGATAGGAACTAACTGATGTATATTTGGCTTTTGATTTGATATATGTGTATGTGATCATCTGGTTTCAGAACATTGGAAGTCCCTCAGAGCTGCAACGGGGTGGCACGGTTCACATTTGAATATTTATGTGGTCAACCGGTATGCTCCGCGTGTGGATGAATAATTTCATGATTTTTTTTATCTTTTCCTACATCAAGCCTAGATTCTGTTGTTAGTATTTTCTTCATTGTAAATTCTAAGCCTTTTGAGGTATGCTATGATTTTTCCTTTTATTTTATTTATTTTTCATCCTTGTCTGGTAGTCTCACATAAAGCTTGCAGATTGGGGCAGCTGATTATATTGCTATTGCCAAAACCTTCCATACAGTCTTCATAGCGGATATTCCTGTTATGAGTATGCGTATCCGAGATAAGGTAACTATTTCTCATCTTATTACCTTCACACCAATTATAGTTTTGATGACAACAGAACTTATATATATATAGATATACTTCTTTGTTCTTTTTGATACGTTGCTTGATACTCGACTACGGTTGGTTTGAGTAAAGACTTTGCATCTGAAGATTGATCATCTGATGCATATTTACTATTATTATTGGATCAATGATATATATTCTCGGTATTAGGCTAGAAGGTTTATCACCCTCATTGATGAATTGTACAATCATCATTGTCGCCTATATTGTTTCGCTGCTGCTTCCATTGATGACCTATTCCAAGGAACTGAAGAGGGTGTACTGTTTGATTTAGAAAGGCAAGCATCATAAATTAGCTTATTGCACCCTACATCAACACTTTTATTTACCTCACCTTCTACACTTTGTGTAACACTCATATTTTCCTTTTGCAGCTTCCAATTTGAAACAGAAACAGAAAGCACGAAACTCAGACGAGATGTTTCCTCAGAAGGCAATGTGAGTTCAGGAGGAACACCCACTGCGATAATTTCCCTTCTTTCTGGTCAAGAGGAGATGTTTGCATTTAGAAGAGCTGTGAGTATATCTTATTACGTTTAAAGATGAGATCTCAGTCCTTTCATTCAGATATAGTCGAGTAAATAATCAAGCATGAATCACATTTCTATGCTCTGAGTGGGGAAGATATCAGAAACTCATCGGCCTAGATGTTCACCTGACTAGTATGAACATGATATACAAATTTGTTACATCTCATTATAATATCATTTTGTAATCATTGCTCCAATTTCACATAGTTTCACATCAAACAGTTGCCAGTTTTTCTATGCATAAACAAACCTGCAGTGCACTGCACATGTAGCTCTTCTTTGCACAGAGTCAACAGATGACACCTATTTATTTGATTTTATGTTTTGGAAATGCTATTTTTGGTCGATTCTTGATCACTACATGCTACTGGAAAATCTGAAGAAGTTGAACCTTTGCAGGTTTCGCGTCTGATTGAAATGCAGTCGTCGTTATACCTTGAAGGAGTACACTATATTCATCCTTATTACCAGGGAAAGGAACGACTTTCGGAGATAGACATCACCAATACCATTCTTTCTTAAGAGGCAATCCGTACTTATATTTGTGCATAGCACGGGTGCAAAATACTCGACTTCATTCTCATTTGTTGGATTATTATCCAACCATTTTGGTCGATTAGTAGCTAGAAATAAATGTCCAACATGCATTGTTGCATGATGCTGTCCGAGCCATTTCACAGACTCGATCTTGAAAGTATTAGGCGCGATTTAATTCGTGATTTTTCAATCACAAATTCACTCATTTCACCAAATAAGCTATTTGATGGGCTAAGCTATTTTATTTTAACCTGATTATGATCTATATATTAGTAAGTGACCCTAACATTCATCAAATTTGGAGAATAGCAACTTCTTGATTGAACCAAAGTTCTATTGGACACATGTATTTGTATGGTTAAAATTTAAGTTTCCTACCATATTGGAAGTTGAGATTGTGTGTGGTGTGAGAGAGAGAGGTCTCTTATCAACAATGACTTCTTTCAACTTTTCTAGATTTTCTTTTTCGATTTTTTTTTAACTTTTAAAATAACTTTACAGAAATTAAAGGGCTAATAGGAAACACCAAATGGTTTGCACAACAATATGAATATTTATTACAACATCAGAATTCATACTTGCCAAATTTTATGACCGAAATTTTGAAAATGTTGAATAAATATAGTTTGATTTTCCAACTCAAAGAAAAAATATGATTACATATCAAAATCATATGTTTAAGCATTGCTATTACGCACAAATATGACTTATTTAATGTGCAATCTTGTGCAATTCGACATAATTAAATTTTAATTGAAATTAATAAATTTTAATTAAATTTAATTAAGATGGATGCGTACAAGTTTTTGCAACAGAATGGGTTGTGAGTGACTTGTGAGAGCTGCAACTAGTATCAACTACTGGAAAAATTCATCGTCTCACTTTACATAATATGTGTGTGTGTGTGTGTGTGTGAAGAGGGAAGAACATAGTCCCACCTCACCTCTTCTGTTCCTCAAATATAAGAACCCTTCATTGATTCCTCCGCCTCCATCCATAATTTCTTAGATTCTTCCACCGTAGTATATATATTTATATCCATATTTTATGATTATACTGTACCGTCTTACATTATTTCCCCTAGGCATACTGCCTCAATTTTTTAACCAAGAATTAGAATATTTGTTTTGCTATATACTCACCTACCAGTTGCCACCAATGGAGTTTCTGCCTACCCATCTGCCCAAAATCGAATCTTTTCCACCGTCACCTTTATCATTCCGCCTCGAAACATGAAATCTTCAAACTAAGCTTTTCAGAGGGGAAACAAGGTGACTGTGTGTGATACAAGTTTTTTTCTTTCTGTTTCTGGGGTTTCTGAAGATCAAATGATGGGTGGTAGGGGAGAAATGAAATCTTTATCATTCAAGAAAAGTGGGATTTTATCATATTCTCATTCGGGGCTTCAATGGAGCAATCAACATTGCAACTTTTATCCAGGCGGTGGGTTGTTTGCCTCTGTGCAAATGGGAGATAATGGAAATAGTGGTCCGAAATTACCCTATGCTGATTTGCTAGTGAAATACGTTTCATTGCCCGAGGGGTTTAAGAATCTTGGTGAGGAGAAGGATTTGGGGGAAAAGAAGAAAAGAAGGGGGCTTAAGCTCAAGCTTAAGATCCCTAATCCTGCATTAAGGAGGTTAGTTAGCGGCGGAATTGCTGGAGCGGTTTCTAGGACCGTAGTTGCTCCGTTGGAGACGATTAGGACTCATTTGATGGTAGGTAGCAGTGGGCATTCCACAAATGAGGTGTTCAACAATATCATGAAAACAGATGGATGGAAAGGATTGTTTAGAGGGAATTTTGTTAATGTGATTCGTGTTGCACCGAGCAAAGCCATAGAGGTAAGAGGAGTTTAGGATGTTGTCTGAGTTATGTTGATTGTTAAGTTTGATTCCAATCTTTCTGCATTGTTATTGTTCTTATCTGTTCTGTTTTGGCTTGGATATTGTGCATGTTTGTGGTTTTAAGCTTTTCATGGTTTACTGCTAGATGGCATTCCATGGAATTACTGTTGTATTAAGCAGAGTAGCTTGAGACCTTTTGCCTCCGTTAATGGCTATTAGGTTACAGCTTGAGATGCGTAATTTGTGGAGATATACGAACTTGGGGATATCGCTTATTGGAAAATCCTATCTGTTTCTAGAGCTTTTCTTGATGGTTTATGGTAAAGGAATTATTGCGTAATTGAGCTTCTTGTAGTGGTGCCTTGAGTTTTGAAATAAGGGGTAGAGAATAGAGATAGATAACTTTTCACTGTGAGTGATATATGTTTTGATTGTGAATCTTGTATGTTCTGAGGGTAGGAAAAATGAGGTATAAGAGGGTGAAGTTATGCATAAATATATAAAAACTAATCTTTTCTTGTTCTTTCAACATCTTGTGTACTTGAATCTGTTGATTTTCGTGGCACGTTAAAATCTAGGTAAATGATGAGATAGTATTAGTACACTGCCAAGTTTAATGCCCATTCACCCCAGAATATTAGGTCTTTCCTTATTCTAGACTTTCTTGACAGTTTCACCTTGACACGGTATACCAGTTACTTTCATGATGTGGATTCTAATATAAATGCTCGTTATTGTTTTCCTCCTTGAGTTCCCTTTTTGCCTCTAGGAACCCCGGAATCTTTTCTTGCCAAATAGCAAGATTGAGTTCAGAGTTCTTGGTAGTTTTTTAGAGAGCTATTCCTTTCACGTGAAATAAGTGGCTTTTCTGAAGGGGAATATTGTTTCACCTCCCAGTAAAACTAGCTTTATCTCCCTCTCCCTCGATTATATGTACCATGAATGCCTTGATATTCAGTCTTGTTATTTGAATATCTTGCAAAATCTTTCATGAACCAAATCTCTCCTCATAAATGTTGATATTTCCAGCAACCCATGCTTGTCTGGGTTGGTTTTGATTATCTCACTTTATAACTTTGATGAACTCCAGTTAACAAGGTGATTTCGAGTAATTATTGATCCTCTTACAACTAAAACGACTGATCTTTCTATTTATATGATTTTGATTTGCTCGTTTCTCCTCTTTCCTTGCTCTGCTGAATTCTTTTTCATGTCTAATTTTATGGCATATGAAGATATGATCATCTCCCTCAGTATGTCCAATTTAGTTTTTTCACCAATTGAAGGTTGTAAGCATTATTTCCTGCTAAAGATTGAGCACCATAAACTACTTCTCTTTAATACATTTATTATTTCACATACAATATCTTGAATTATATATCTAATCTTTCTTGAAAACTATCTCTTGCAGTTATTTGTCTATGATACTGTCAACAAGAACCTGTCATCAAAACCCAGTGAACAGCTCAAACTACCCATTCCTCCTTCTCTAGTCGCGGGTGCCTCAGCTGGGGTCACCTCGACACTGGTCACCTACCCCCTTGAGCTACTCAAAACTCGACTAACCATACAGGTAAGTAACTACATGCACATCACATCTAAACTTCATTCCAATTTCCCCACCATTCATGCTCGTTGCTTGCAGAGAGGAGTCTACGATGGCCTGCTTGATGCATTTGTCAAAATACTGCAAGAGGGTGGGCCAGGCGAGCTCTACAGAGGCCTCGCCCCGAGCCTGATTGGAGTCATCCCTTATGCTGCCACCAACTACTGCGCCTACGACACTCTAAGAAAAGCCTACAGAAAAATCTTCAAACAAGAAAAGATAGGCAACATAGAAACGCTCTTGATTGGGTCAGCAGCCGGTGCCATTTCTAGCACAGCCACGTTCCCTCTTGAAGTTGCGTAAGCATATGCAGGTAGGGGCCTTGAGCGGGAGGCAGGTGTACAAGAACGTGCTGCATGCGCTCGCCTGCATCCTTGAACAAGATGGGATACAAGGCTTGTACAAAGGGCTCGGCCCGAGTTGTCTCAAGCTGGTGCCTGCTGCTGGGATATCTTTCATGTGTTATGAAGCATGTAAGAAGATTTTGGTAGAGAGAGAAGAGGATGCATAGGAAAATCTGTTTTGGAGAAAAAATTCACAGGGTTTTTACCATGTCAATAGACATTTTTACAGGAAAACACAGTTTCTATACAAATTTTGTTCTAGTGTAGAAATTTTTGCTCGGATCTTCTGCAGAACTACTGATTTTGAGATGAGAATCGATATGTTTTTCTGTTTTGCTTGAACATGTTTGTGTAGATTTATACAAAACTGTCTAAGTTCTTCTTTCTACATTAACCATTTTCAATTTGTCTAGAAATGAGGTGCTCTTGGCTCTTGTTTGTTCTGTTACACTTAAACCCTTTGTTTTATGTTGGCTTGTAAATGATCCATGATAGAGCTTGAACCGAAAGTATAATTTATTTCTCAGGGTCAAGGATCTAGGTTTGATGCAAATCAACTAAATAACTTCGTAAAATATATGGAAAATCAAAAGGATCCAAATCGAGCAGGTTCCTAATTCAAAATAAAATTTGTTGAAATTGATCCAATTTTTTAAGAAAGAGGGTGAAAAATGAATGGATTTTAGTTTTACCTATTCATATTAACTCAAACGTAAAACAAGAAAGAAAATGTTGAAATTGAGGCAAAGACTGTCCTATATTAAAGATTCAATGGTTAAAGAATTGACTGCCAAGAAAAGCCTTGAATTTAGATAATCTTATATGAGAAAGCATAATCAAAGCTAACATGGTTTCTAAATACATAAGTTACAAGTTACTCTCATGAAAGAGATCATCTAACACCAGCCACATAAGTCTTTCTAACTAGATACGACTTCATAAATATGTACTGTCATTCTACTCTTAGCCTCCGCCTTCCTCTTCCTCATCCTCAGCAGCCATTAGTTCCTCAAAATTCTCTGATTTGCCCAACAATATCTCAATCTACAAGAAGAAAAATACAAGAAAAATAAAAAGCGCCAGTTTTGCACCTGAAGAAAAGACCCTCTACTGTAACGAGAGGAAGGAAACAAACAAAGGAGCATATTCTTCTAGAGTAGGTTCCAATCATAAACTGCAGAAACCTCTTTAAACAGATGAAAGTTTTAGTTGTCACCTTTGCCTTGGGAAACGGCCGTGCTCCTGGATCATCTCTCATGTCTACCGTCATTGTCCTTATCTCTTTGTGCATATCGCGCATCACAAAATGTAAAATGAGATGAGGAAGAACGTAAATAGAGATACAGACAATATACTGATATGCATCCTCTATTAAAAATTTAAAAATAACAAAAACAAAAGGAGAAAGAGAATAGTCTCACTTTTCTCAATGGCAAATCCATTGTTCTTCAAGATTTCAGCAATGCTCACGACAGTGGAAATAGCTGCACGGATACATGTTGAGAAGCTAGATAATTAACAGTTAGCCGATACTTATTAACAACAAACACTAACAAATTAGGCAGCTGACAGATTCACAAAGCTAGCTAGAATTGGAGGTAGAAGCAATACCCATCCCAAGACCAGAGAGCTCAACATCATCATACTGCTGCAAGTATCTCTGTGTAGAGATGATCATTGACGCGTTAGGCACATATAAATGAACCCCCAAAGGGGGAAAATGAAACCTTCACATAAATGCACCTTCTCACTCAATTTCATCAAATGAAAATATCTTGAGTATAATTCTCTTGAGCTCAACCTATCAAGTAAAAAACTCAACTTGGCTTTCAAGCTAGGCTAGGAACTTCGAGACTATCCCTTTACCTGGACTCGTTAGCATTAAGATCGTCCAATCAACACACCTTTACTCAATTAAATCCTTCATAAGAAGACATTGCCACAAGGCCTAATGAAATCAAGAAAGCCAAAACTTGTTTTGATGAAAGGGTAGCTAATACATTACACATAATGAACACGAAATCGATTCGATACAACTCTTAAGAACTTATATTTAAAAGCCAACTATTTTAAGCATAGCTAGAGATTTAAAAAAAAAAAAAATTGTAGCTTTTAGTCTGTCAATTCCCACAGAAGATTCATCAACGGTTAATTAAATAAATTTATTCTTATTTCAGTTACAAATCACAAACCAAATATATAATGAATTTCAGTATTTTTTCCCTGATTCTGTCGTACGCTCTGTTACAAGATCACAGTCACATACATGCCCACGACAATTTTCCAAATTTTGGAGCAGCAACCCACAGACAAAGAGCATTAACATAAGTAAACATAAATGAGAAACGCTTTTGGGCACACAAACTTCTAAAGAACTCAGAAACTCAAGTAATAATTTTTTTTCTTGAGAGGCTCAAACGAAATAAGGGACAAAACGGCAGCTAAAAAATGGAGGGAGTGAAAAGAGAACCTTGGAGAGATTGACGTAGAAGAAGAGGGATTTTTTGGAGTTGGAGACTTGAATTCTGTTTTTCCTGAATTCTTCAGCCATCTCTCTCTACACGTCTTCAAATGCAGAAATCTCTCTTATTTATGAAGAATGATATTTTCTATCTACGTGTGAATTATCTCCGTTTTATTATTGATGATTCAAATTTTTTTTTGAATTATCTCATTATTATTGATCTATTTTAAAAAAAATTAAAAAATATCTTAAATTTCGTATCACATATTACTTTACATATAAAATATAATTTCTATTAATCTACATGCAAAAGGAAATGAATCAATAATACTGAAATGGATAGAGTAATCCGAATCCACTTATTTTAATCAATTGAACTAAATTTATGATAACAATATTTTTTTTCTTTTTTCCAGATAAATTATACATTGTTGATGTTTCGAATTTCAAACCAATTTTTGGACTTAGTCAAGTTCCTGCATAATATTTTTCTTTTTCTCATTTTCTTTTGGACGATTTAAAAATGTATAAAGTAGTTGAAATGTTAAAAAGTGGATAGGGTCAATTTTTGAAATAATTATTTTTGGAATAGACATTTGTAATGGCTAGTCAAGTTCCCGTGAGACATTTTAAATGGGATAGATAGAGTATTTTTCATCTTAATATCAATTTGGAACTCATTTTCCGTATTTTATAGATCAGATTTCCTTAATTAAATATTTTTTCCTAATCCTTAAAACAAAATGTGAGAAAAATAAAGAAAGTAGATCAACCAGGAAGAAAGAAAAAAAAGGCCGGTCAAAAGGACAAAAAGGGACCTGATAAATCAAGAGAATCACAAAATTACAAAGTGAAATTAAATTTTATTTTAAAATCTTCACATACATACCAAAAAAATACTCCATTTCCATTTGTCCCCAAAATTTATTCATTTTACATTTATATAAATTATCTCATAAAATACTTTATATTTATTACTTTTACCAACACCGTATTTAAATATTTTATCACTAGTGGTTCCCAACTAATTAATTTAACACGAAACTAATGTGAAACATTTACTTCACACACAAAACTCAACAATCTATTCTATTAATTATATATTCCGATATGCATTCAAAGCACCACATTCATCCACAATCCTATGTGGCATCACAAGAATCTTGGATTTCTAATTATCTAAATTCTCCATTTTATGTCTCCTTAATTCTAAATTTTATTTCCAATCATCAATATTTAATGCATACCTTAATTATAAATATGAATGCATTAAAATTCTAACTTACCATTTTCTGTATGCACTTGTATTTAGGGTTGGTAATTTTTGACACGACACGAGAACACGATACGAACACGCACGAAATTAACGGGTTAGTGTTTAGCCTTATCGCGTTCGTGTCCTTATCGTGTCTACACGATAAGGATACAATAATTTCGTGTCGTGTTTGTGTCGGATCCGTGTCGTGTTCATGTAACACGATAATTTTCGTGTTGCATTCATGTTCGTGTCGTTTTCGTATAATTAGATAATATTTATAAATATTTAATATTAATTTTATTTTATTTTATATATTTTATTTCTTTTATTAATTTATTTTTTAATTTTAATTTGAATTTATCGTTTCGTGTCGTATCGTGTCAACACGAAAAAAATCGTGTCATATTCGTGTTCGATACGTGTTCGTATCGTGTCCGTGTCAGTACATTTCGTGTCGGATATATCCTTAACGGGTCGTGTTTGGCCTTATCGTGTCGTGTCGACCCGATAACGACCTGACACGCACGAATAGTCAGCCCTACTTGTATTGTATGGAAGCATATTTATTCAAGTTTCCATAGTTGTTTGTACAATTATAATTATATTGTTAATTAGAATATAAATAGATACAAAACAGTAGTTGCTAACAAGTATTTATTTAAAAGGGATGCCAAAATAAATTACTCAATCTATTTTAGTTACCTAACTATACATTGAGTGTACTTTAATTGCATGTATATGCGATTGTATAAAAAAAATCATATTCTTATTTTTCGCATCGTTATATAGCTATCAATATATATAAATATTAATATATTTTGAGATATAAATAGTGATATAATTGCATGTGAAATATTTTACAAAGATATAATCAATAGTAGAGCCAGAAAAGTTTGTTAGGAGATCCCAAATAATAATATTCAAATGCAATAAGTAGAATTTCAAAACAAAGTTCGAAGTTAATAATATTTTAGTGCAGTTATAATTTTTAATTATGCCAAAAAAATAAAAATAAAAAATCGATTGATTTAGTTGAAGTCTCCACAATATGGCCAATATATATACATATTAATATATTTTGAGATATAAATAGTGATATAATTGCATGTGAAATATGTTACAAAGATATAATCAATAGTAGAGCCAGGAAAATTTGTTAGGAGATCCCAATTAATAATGTTCAAATGCAATAAGTAGAATTTCAAAACAAAGTTCAAAGTTAGTAATATTTTAGTGCAGTTATAATTTTTAATTATGCCAAAAAAAAATCGATTGATTAAGTTGAAGTCTCCACAATATTATCAAACATTTTATTAAATAGACTACCTTGATACATTCTTATCACTATTTTAACTACGCGAGATTATATGTCATTTCTTTCAATCTTTTAAATACACGATCTGGATTGGAGTATCTAATTATTGTAACAACTTATATTTATAAATTTAAACGGGTTCAGATAATGACAAGTATCACTATATCATCTTTAATTCATGTTATTCTATAGGTATATTATACATGGTTGATAGATGGATGAATAATACCCCATTCATTCCGTGGAACTTGACTTAATTTTTTTCTGCACAATTATTTAGATTAAGGGTATAAAGCCTCACTTTTTGATGAGATAATTATTTCTTTAAAAAAAATGAGCAAATTTGAATGGGACAACCCGAAAAAAATATGGACCAAGTTCGGCAAGATGGAGTGAGTACTCATTATTATAACTTATATTTACAACTTTAAATGAGTTTGAGTAATTATGAGTATAACTATACGGGTTTGAGACGAGAATGAGCAGTATAGTTACTTTTTAATCGAACTTGGGATGTATACATGCATGTATATACATTATAGATGAGTTCAGCTGGATGAAAAAATATTTATATATTAATATACGAACTCTTTAATTCGGATAATTAATGGCTATTACTATACGAGACTGGTACGAGAACGAGTTGTAAAATTATTCTTTAATCGAGTATGTGGCATATACATTCTATCTTGATTTCACGTATTTCACTCTCTTTGTCCCCAAAATATGTTCTTGGAAGTCTTCTGTGCAAATTTTAATAAAAGTTATTGATTGTTTTGTGAGTGGAATGAAGTAAGGGTCTCACATTAGTATAGTGTTAAATTAATTAGTGGTAGACCATAGATGGTACATTATTTAAATAAGTGTTGTTGTTGAGGATAATAAGTAGGGATAATGGTTGGTCATGGATGGTAAAAAATGTAAATAAATTATGTTGTTAAAGATAATAAGTAAAGCATATTTTGTAGACTAATTTCTATAAATGAAAAAATAACAAATTTGGGAGACGTATCAAAAATAAAAACACATGAACAAATTTTGAGGAAGAAATGAGTATAATTTATAATTATCTTACTTAATTTGAATTTAATTTATATTTTTTATAGTCATTATTTATCGGATTTGAGATGATATATACATTATAGAAGAGTCCAGTTGGTTGATTATATATATATATATATATGCATGACCTCTTAATATATTTTGTGGACTGGTTTTCATAAATGAAAAAAGAACAAATTTGGAAGACATACTAAAAATGAACGAATACGAACAAATTTTGAGGATGAAATGAGTATAATTTATGATTATCTAATTTTGAATTTAATTTCTATTTTTATAGTCATTTTTTATCGGATTTGGGATTATATATACATCATTGATTAGTCCAGTTGGTTATAGAGGAAACTACATAATAAATAAGAACTAAGAACCAATAACTACCGTTAGATTGAATAAGATCGGACGAGTTATGATTATTTAACGGAAAAAAAGTCAAATCCATAAATTTTCGCTATTTGAATATTTCATATTCAATTATTCGTTGTTCGTGTAATTCATGTTGTTGTGCATGTAATCGTAGTTCTTATACATGCTATGACATTCCAATTAATTGTTATGTTCATGAAATTTACGCTGTCGTGCATGTAATCGTAATGATTGTGCATATGAGAACAATTACGTAAATAAATATATAAAATCCCTTAATTATAGGGTTAAACGGTTATTGTTAAAATCTGAAGATAATAAAAGATTTATAATTAATCATGATTGTTAGATTATAAAAAATGGATTGACCATATTAGTTCTTAGTTCTCAAAAAAGTTAGAGTTCTCATTTGATCAACTCCCTATATATATTGCATGACCTCTTAAATCCGGGTAATTAGCTAGTACTACTTTATAAGATATAAATGTACGAGTAGTACCAATTATTGTAACAACTTATATTTATAATTTCAAGTGGGTTCGAATAATTATGAGTACTACTATACGAGTTTGAAACGAGAATTTATAGTAAAGTCATTTTAATCGAGTTTGAGATGGATATATGAATATATTTTAGACGGGTCCAGATGGTTGAAAATATTTTTATATCTAAATATATAATATATTTAATTCAGATAACGAACATGTAGCATAATACGAGATTGGTACGAGAACGAATGGTAAAATAATTTTTTAATCATGTTTAAAAAATATACATATATATACATTTAAATGAATTTCATCGATTGTATATATACTTTGAGTTTAATTTATAATCTTGCTTATAGTCTTGAGACATGTACATGTACATATATTCTGGATGAGTCAAGATGGTTGAAAATATTTTTATATAAATATGACCTTATTAATTCAGGTAACTATAGGGTATTACTATGTTGAACTAATATCTAATGTGAATAGTAAAATTAATTTGCAATCAAAATTGAAACATGCAAATATTCTAAACGAATTTCATAGATTGAATAATTTCAAATTTATACATTGATTTTTATTTCTAATATTTTTATATTTCAGATAAATATTTAATTTAAATTAAACTTCACTTTTTATATTTAGAACAATATTTTTATTATTATCATTCTAATGATTTGTGTAGTTTAATTTCTATTAGTTTCTTGCAGATAAAGAAAGTGGAACAAAAAATCTACTAAACACCATCTTTGACATTTTTTTCTATTATGATTTTATTTGCTCCTCGACACGACGCCGTGGAGAATCGAACACAGGACGTACAAGTAATTTAAAAGGTGAGTCGAACGCTGAAACCAGTAGGCCAAGCTACCACTTTGAACATCGAAGGGTTAATTTTATAAATAATGGGTAATTAGGGTACCCGAATACCCGACTCGAAAATATTGGGTCGTCGGGGTCAGATGTCATATTTGCTGCAAAATCGGGATCGGATACCCGATTTTTTCGGATAGGGTACCCGACCCGTACAGAATAGTCACCCCTAGTTGTCATATCGGAAAGAAAATACTACGATAGTAAAAGTGAAAAACAGAACCATTAACAATACATAAATAAACTACAAGCATCGTAGCTTATTAGTGACATGATCAAATAATAGCATCTTCTATAGATAAACCTCCAAAAAATAAATAAAAGTTAATAATAACGAAAGTATGTAGTAAGAATAAATTAGAAAACCGACTATAGTCATCCAAGTCGCACAATTTCTACTCAACACTTACCAAAAGATAAAACATGGTGTATGAATAAATTTGGACAAAGGGAGAAGAATCATGAATACTACAACACAATCAGCTCTTCTCACTTTGGTCTGTTTGTACATTACAGGGCAATGAGACGGCGTGGAACGGGGCAGGCGGTTGGCATCGGGCACCAAATATGATCACCCAAAACTGCTCGGTCCTCCACCAGACCTCATCTCGAGGATCCACGATGGTGTTCAGTTTCCCGTTGTAGCCATACCATACAGGGCAATGCCTGCTAACCATAATTTTGATGGGTCCGAGAGCCCATCGGAGTCACCTTGAACGCTGGTTGAGGAGGCATACAGTATTTTGAGATCCAGCCTCGCGCGCCGCGTCACAGAGCCATACATCTCACGAAATAAATAATAATAATAATAATAACAACGAAATAACCGTGACACATCTGTCATTATACAGTTATCCACAACATACTCCTTGCAAATTAAGAAAACCTAAATATATTGCAAATGAAATCAAAATCATTATTTATATATTATCACTCCCACGGCCTGAGGACGGGATAAATTCTTTTTTAGCTTTATATATATATATAGAGAGAGAGTTAGGTTCAAATGTGAACCACTTTTATCCTAAAAACTAAGAACCAAATGAATTTGTTATGAAAGTTGATGAATCAGTTGAGAAAGTTATTGAATTCAAAAATTCGGAATTTTTAACCCGGGTTCGAATCTCATGAGGGACGAAAACTCTAGTTTTTTGGATTCAGTAACTTTGTCAATGGATTCATCGATTTTCACAATGAATTCATCATTTTTTTGTTCTCACGATAAAAGTGTTCTCACGTTAACCTTTCTCTCTCTCTCTCTCTCTCTCTCTATATATATATATATATATATATAAGAGATCAAATAGTATCTGGGCCTGAGATAGGATGTAGTACTCAATCTCATCCACTCATCTCATAGATCCTATGGTTCAGAATTTTTCGGACTTTTTAAGCTTAATTTTGCTGATTTTCGATTCATTGAGAGTAGATTAGTAATTTGATTTGTTATGTGATTGTGAAAAACAAACAATACATTTAGTTGAACTGGATAATGCATTCAAATGAACAAAAAATGCATGCAGTTGAACAGAATAATGCATACGTGATTGGAAGCTCGCGGGCGTGCCCAGCGTGCGTTCGTGCTCGCGCATCACTCCAGCGCTCGTTCGTGTGCCCGTTGGCCTGCATTTTTACGTTTTGTTAAATGCATGAATATGTTTTGTTAAATGCATGGACATGTTTTGATCAATGCATGAACGTGCTAAGTTAAATGCATGTTTCTGTTTCGTGGGAACATGCATTTTTATGTTTTGTTCAATGCATTTTTATGGTTTTCGACACCAAATCTCTCATCCATCATTCTCTAACAATTCTTTCGTCTCTTTCACTGATTATCGATGAATTCGCAGTGAACCACCGTCATAACCATCATCTTTTTCGATTCTTCAATCATCTATTAAATTCATTTTCTTTTTTTTCTCAAAATCCATCAATTTTGTTCCTCAATTTTTTTTCTTCTTTATCTTTCTTTCAAAATCTATTGTTTGTAGTTTTTTTGTGTCTCTTGTTGCTGCTGTTTGTCGGTGTTGTCGTTGTCACCGCCGGCGTCGTCCGCTGCCGTCAATGAGGAGAAGAAGGCTAATTTGTTTCTTTCTATTTTGTCCCTTGCGAAAATTAAAAAGAAGAAGAAAAGAAATGAGTTGTCACGTGTCGGTTTGTGGTGTGGCTACGTGTTCAAAATGTGGTCTAGATTGAGTACTATATACTATCTCGGGGATGGGTACTACGGAAACTCAATTTTATATATATATATATATATATATATATATATATATATATATGGAGAGTTAACGTAAAACCATTTTATCGTGTGAGCGTGAGAAAAAAAAATGATGAATTTTGTGTGAAACTTGATGAATCCGTTGGAAAAATTCATCAATCCAAAAAAAAAAATCGTCTCTCATGGGATTCGAACCCTTGGTGAAAATTCTGAATTTTTGGATTCAGTAACTTTTCCAACGGATTCATTAATTTTCATAGCAAATTCATTTTATTCGTAAAAAATTTTCGTGGTTCTTAGTTTTCACGTTAAAATTGATTCTTATTTGAACTTCACTATATATATATATATATATATATATATATATATATATATATATATCGAAAAATAAATAATTTGTATATATCGAAAAATAAATAATTTGTATTTTGTGGCGTAATGGTAAAATTCTCATTCATCATTGTAGGTGATATAGGTTCAAATCCTAGCAAATCTAAAATTCTATAATTTATTTTTTATTCTGAAAACATATTTTGGGGTCTAAAATTTTGTAACTTTTTTTTTATTATTACTCTAGAAACATATATATCAGTTTTTTCCCTTTTCTCCGATCCTAACTCGCCGCTGCTTTTTTCTTTCAATAAGTTTTTATCTCTTTCTCTCTCTATCTCAATTAATAGCTCCATCGTCTCATCTTCCAATTTCTTTTCTTGCGCGCTTCACCTCTTTAATTTCAGCCCATAACCCTGCAACCCAAGTTAAAAGATCAATTCCAAAAATTATATATCGTTAGAAATCATGAATATAAATATATTTGAGATCGTTGATGTCGCAAGAAAGACTGAATAGTTTGGTAAGTTTATAAAAGATGTCTTAAAAAATTGAAATAAATGATATTATAAATGAGTTTGTAAGTACAAAGGCTAGAAAAAATCATTTTTATGATTAATAATTTTAATAAATATTATATAGATTTTTAATTATCAGTAAAGGATTCACTTTTATTGTTTCGCTCTTTGTGAAAACCAACCCTGATCAGTCCACCCCGAAAAGAATAAAATATATAATAAAAAGAAGTAACTGTGGAGAATGTCTTGCCAAAATGTATTGTACCTGCTGCGTCAATTTTGGTACTTGTATTGCAATATTAGTTTTTAACTGAAAATATGTATTCTTTTTTTTCTTTTTTTCTTTTTTTTGATATTATGGGAAACGCACAGCCGCTATTTGTAACTGTTTTCTTGTTCTATTACAAAATATTGATATAGTAGTGTAGATATAATATATTAATAACTTTGATAATCCGATTCTATAATGCAAACTTTGAACTCTTATTATCATCTAGTTATCTACTATCGTGTAATTTGTCGAGTTTTATGGATAATACTTTACGTCGTGTTTATGGTCATATTAAATGAGATAATTTTTTATATTAGGCTGATGCATCTAAATTTGATACGTATAAGTTATATTTTATCGAATTCTAATAGAAAATCGTTTTATATTGAAATTTCTGTATAGAAATTTAAAGATTCATAAGCATGTTGATAATTATTCTTATATGTCTAAATTAGATACACATATACCCATATTAAATCCATTAATTGCTTGGACTTGTTTAAATATTATTCTCGATATGCCCAAATATTATTAAACATGTAATAAGATTTATATATAAAATTTCAACGTTCTTCTAATACGTCCTAATAATAATTAAGGAGGTCAATAGTCGAAATTCATCAATAATTCATATCAACGATGTCTAGTTACAAAATTTTCCTTAATTTATCCTACTTTTAAGTTTTTTCATTACTAATTAACTTTAGATTTGATTTTATAAAATCTTAGAAATGTTTATGGTATTCAATAAAATTTAAGGATTGTCCAAAGCAAAATAAATTGAGATGATAAGCTAATCAGATTAAATATCTACTATCCATTACATTTTAACATATACACGAAATTAAATCTAAATAAGAAAAGTATAAGAAATACATGACATGTAATGATAATATTTATTTCAGTTAAAATATCAAATCTTATATTTATTAAGACAAACAACTAGCACAAACAATTATTATTGGTGCATTCACTACAAAATTTTGCTCATGAAATACACGTCATGTAATCACGCATTAATCTTAAAGTGGTCTTTTATGACATAAACAACGTGGGTGGTGAAGCGCGTGATCTATAACCATATTTTAAGCGGTTATAGACAGCGCGCTAGAAAACCGCGTGGTCATTAGCGTTTTTCATATGATGAGCCACGTGTCGCTTACCGCGTGGTCATTAACGATAACTTTTATTAACCAACTTTTCGTCGTAAATAACATCCACGTCGATTAAATCCACGGGCCAGCCGCGTGGTCTTTCACCACTTAGGCATGTGGTCTTTAGCCCATCTTCAGCCCAACGGGCCATACTGAAATTGAGGTGAGTGGGCCCACGAGCCCAACTTGAGCTTCTTTTAATTAGTGGAACAACAGAAATAGCTCACGACTCACGAGAGAGTAAAATCATCAGTCATCACTCATCACTAAGTTACTAACCAAATGCTGCTGTCTGCATTCCCTCCACAAACTCCAACCCCGAGACTCACTCCAATTACTGTTTCTCCCGTCTTTTCCCCTAATTACAACAAAGCCCAGCCTCACTCCCCTTGCGCCTGCCGCGCCACCACCAGCACCTCCGTCCAGCGCCCGCTCTCCCTCGCTGCAACCGCCTCCACGGCCCTTGGCCAGGTCAGCTTCACATCCGACGACGATGCCTCCTCGCACAATGAGGACTCCATGGTTTCGTCGGCGGCCGCCATCGCGGCGGCCTTACGCGACGCCTCCACTTCTCCGGTGGAATTCGTGCACAGGATAGAGAACGGCGGCGCTAAGAATAAAGCTATGGTGCTGCCGAGTCAGGATTTTCAGCGGCTTTGCCTGGAGCAGCTCGATCTCTTCCGCCGAATCGTGCATCCGGATGCCCTTCTATCGGTATGGTTGGTTTTGTTGGTTGATCATCGTCTGATTATTCCATGTATGGGTTGAACTCGTGTGTTTTAGCATAGTGATGGGCGCAGGTCCAACCACACGAAATATACAAATAAAAATATGATGTTATTTTAAAAATAAAATTGTAAATCAATTTAGACTTTAACAAAGTGGTTATATTAACTTCATTGCATGCTAGCACTCGAAATCCGTAGTATAATGTTGTTACTCGTAGTAGAATCTCGGTAAAGTTAACTCTGTGTGCAAGTTACGACGAATTCACAGTAGCTTACTTAACAACCTCAGGGACACTCCCTATTAATCAAACTAAACACAATATTAAAGCTTGCTTCTAGAAATTAAGACAGTTATCCTAGATTCTCACCGGACAAATTGTACAACCATTGCTGTTATCAGAACAATAAACCATCAATCTAAGCACTGAATTATGGAAGGCAGAACCAGCACATTAGCGGAGCTTCTACGATAATATGACACCCTGCTCCATTCTTCCAAAACTCAAGGTTTGGGTGTCAAAACCATCAGAGCGAAGCAAGATTATAGCTTGGTTTAGTTGTCTTTTGAAGAGGCGTTTATTACATGGATTATGTTAAAAGAGCTATGAGTTAAAGAGATATGTGTCAATACACACACGTGCACAAAGAATCAGTTTTTAATTCTTATGTTTCCCCCTCAAACTGAACCCGTGGAAATCTTGATTAGAGTTTCCAACTTGAATTAAATCAATATCTGAAGTCTGAACAAAGAGTTGTTGTTCTTGTTGTTTAATTGAAAGGAGAAATTGTGTTAAGAGCAAGATGAATTCTTGCTTCAATACCTTATTAAATTTTAATGTACTTGATAAAGGAGGATGCAATAGTGTAATGTGGACCGGTCATTTGACAGACACAAAATTCTCAAAAATGGTTAAAACTCAGTTATCTTGTCTTCCTTGATTTCGTATTATTTTGAGAATATTTGTATACATAAGTAGTCGTGATGGATAAGTAGAGAAGATGATTGCTCAAAAAGTCCACTCAATGATATCACAATCAATTTATAATATGTGCTAAACTTTTATAATTATATAAAAAAAATCACTTCTTGATTCTTTACAGGATCCTATTCAACTCATCTTAGACAAGAAAACTATTACTCTTGTAACTGTTTCATGCTGATGTAATTCATGATACTGAGTAAATGTTGCAAAGAAGCTTTAAACACACAATTCTGAATAAGTAGCAGGTGAATCTTTTGAATGACATAGACTGATACCTGTCATGCTGTATGTGGCATAGCTTCCTGACATTCTGATGTTTCCTATGGGACTTAATGTTAGTGTTCTAATACCAGTTAACTAATTATAGGTCTATGTAAGACCAGCTGGTAGTTATGTCATGGATCAATTGGAGTTGCGGCGCATTACTCTCTATCCATGTGCCAGTGCAGCTGATATCGTAGTTCTAGTTGGTACTTTTCGTATTCCAGCAGGATTAAGAGTTTAGTATATGTTAAAATGAAATATCTTTCACTTTAAGCAAAGGTATTTTCTTTTGTTTTGGATGTATATTATATATATACTCATAATTTGGTGGTATATGTACTTTTCTGATATTTAGAAATATCTCTTCTGTATGAATCTCTAGAAAGCCATGTTACTGCAGCAATAATCATGGCAAAATAATGTCAGGATGAATAATTTAGTGGAGCAGGTAAGCTTGATGCTTTGCCATTTGTTATATAGTTTCTAGCATATCATGATGTTTCTATCTTTGACTCTTAGGTTCGAAGTTCTGTTTCAAGCATTCGGACATTGAGCAAGATGTTGTCTGTTCAGTTGAAAAGGAGTGAGGTCGGTGTTCTTGCAAACCTTAGAAGATTGTGCTAAAATTGCATTGGATGTGTTGTGAAGCACTTCTCGTTTCTTGTTTACTTTCCTGATTGTATTAAGACAATGAGATTGCAGATTTCATATGATATAGTTGAAGACATTTTAGTGCAAGGCGATTACATAAATAATACACTTCAGAAGCTACAGGATGCCGTCTACTTGACAAAGCTTTTTATCTCTGCCACCACATGCATTTCTTTGTAAGTTTCTTTTGCTTTCTCTATACTTACCTGCTTCTCTGACCGTATGCTCTTGCTTCATAGGCCAATATATTGCGATATAGCAAAGGAACACATAAGCAGATGCAGCAGTCATCTGACATGGATCCGAAATGAGTTCTAAGTTATCCAATATGCAGGAATCTACTGGGCAGTTATCTCTTATTTCTGCTTCCAAGGATACAGAATTTCCCATGCCACCTCTTGCTCTTGCACCTTCACGACAACAGGAAATTAGGTATCCTTGTATTAAAGAATATGCATTTTTCTTTTCTTTTCTGATAATGTACTGTTTATTGTGTTTGTTTAATTTGACTTTGAATTCGCTGTCTTGGCAAATCGCTGTTTGCTACTGACTTATATGTTCTTTGATGAGTTTAATAGATGAAATCATGGTTCAAAAGGCGGTTATGAGGCGCCTCGATGCGAGGCGCCGCAAAGCGCCGAGGCTGAGGAAGAAAGGAACAAGATACTGCACTTAAAAACTGGTTCAGCAAATCCAATGAAGGTGCAGTTTAACAAGTAAGTGAACTTGCATTTGCCTAGCAGATTTTGCTGCAAGAAAGTGTGATGCTTGCTCATGACTGAAGGAAACTGCTTGTGCATATGTCCTTTAGCTTGGAGTTTTGTGTAGTGCAATTTTATGTGTTGAAGTATGAGCTTGCTTGCAATTTCAGTCTAGTTTTATGGTGAAGTTTATATCTAGACTGTTAAAAGTTATATTGAAACTCGAGTTTGTTTCCCATTCTTGAAAACATAAGAAGGATCAGTCCATGATGATAACATGCTTTAACTATAGCTCCCAGCATTTTATTCATCGTTAGAGCTCTGCTGATGATATTCAGTTATCATCTCCTATTGACTTCAAGTAGAGGCGAAACTTAGAGCATTTGCAGTGATGCTGACTCAGATCTATCTGAAGTACTTCTTTACAGATTCAGTTGTCATGATTGTTGGCTTTGAACGTTCTAGATTGTATAACTCGTCGGCTGATTGCTGGCCATGTTATTTGGAGTTTTTGTTCCATATTAGTAGAAATGCTTGACTAACACTAGATTGTGTTATCTGCAGTTTGCATTTTGATTCAGTAGAACATAAGGTTGCATTATTACCACACTAATTTTCTCATTCAGCAACATAAGGTTGTATACAGACGCTTATTATGTTAAGATTTCTTAATCTTAGTGAATAGTAGGAAACATATGATAGGGATGGGATAGTAGAAGTGGTACATGTTTTCTGAAAATCTTGTCTTCCATTTTACAAGTTCTATAGTTATATACTAATATGTTATGGCAGAGATTGCTAAATAAGAATAAAAGATGTAAGTTACAAAATTCCTCATTTTGGCGTCTTTCTAAACACTATATATACTATGATTTGCTACTCTCGATGTACAATTTGTTGTTGTTTGAGAAGCATCACACCAAAACTAATGTTACCACTTCATGTTTTCTGTATTGTATGCTGTGTACCTATATTCTACTGGAAGTCTGCAAGACAAAGTCCTAAGTTTTAGGTAGAGATGATTATGACCCATGTGCTTGTTAGCTTTCTAAATATTACATTTCTTTTTTCATGGAAGACACATCTAGTTAACTGGCATCTTGTTTTTATAACACAAAAATCTAAGATCACCTTTCCTGAATCATGTGGCCAGGTTTGATTTCTCAAACTCGTATATATGGTTGGAGTTCTACAATGCTCCACTTGAGCAAGATATTTCATTGATCAGTGATGCGAGTTCTTTCCTCCAATTCCTTTGTAATTTAGGTGTTTATCTAAGTCCATCCTTGAATGAACTTGTATTCAGACAATTCGATCATGGCACATTGTTGGACGACTTGGTGGATGCAACTCTATGAATATGCAGGTAAGCATCCTTCAACACACGTTCCTTTACTTGTGAAGCGTGAATAAACATTGGATAAGTGTGAGTAAATATGTTCACAACCATTAGTGCTATGTGCAGAGTAGAATAGTATTTTATTCCTGTAATCAGTTTGTTTTTTGCTCTGTTTCTGACAGTTATCACAAGCTCCTTTGGACATAAGACCAAGTTATCACAAGCTCCTTTGGACATAAGATCAAGTTAGATGATTGATGTTGTTGAAGCAAAGATGGTGAAATGCTTGAAGATGGTGAAGTTGATTTTTTTGATGAATTTTAATAGCTAGTTAGAAAATATTTGTTGTTGAAGATGGTGAATGGATATTTTGGATAAATTTTAGTAGCTAGTTAAAAATACTTGTAGCTAGTTAGAAAATACATGTAGATTGGGAATTTCCGGATATAACGTTTGAATGCTTATGAAATGTGTACCTTGATTTTGATATAAATATTATGAGAAATATTTTATATCTATTTTTGGATTATTATTTTAATTAGCGAAACATGTATTCATATTATGAAAACAGATATTAAATAAATAATAAAATAACAAAATATATTATTCGATTATAGATCACGTGAAATGCGCGTGGTCTATTCGATTATAGACCACGTTGAAAACTGCGTGGTCTATAATGTCATGAGACGACGGGGAAAGGCGTGGTTCATCTTGGTGGCCGTTGTCATAACATTATAGACCACGCGGTTTCACCGCGTAATCTATAACGAATAGAACGTCATTTCCGTCGGTCTATAGCCGCATCGTAATAGACTACACCTTTGTAGACCACGCGGATTTTGAAATGACCATAGGCATTCCCGTGGTCTATTAGCGAAATTCTTGTAGTGATTATATTTGAATTTTTAAGAGTATATATTTATATTCAATTACTTATAAAGTGAGTTAAAAGGATAACGTCAAATATAATATTCACACATTCATCACATAAACACATACACACCCACATGTGTGTGTAGAACATATGATGAAATACTACGCCAGACGTACTCACGCCACAGGCATATTTTACCAAGTGTAGCATCTCCAAACTCGAGCGATCAAGAATGTCAAACCTCAAGAAACCTAATTTCTTGAATGGCAGGTAGGACAAGGGAAGATAGAAAACAACTTATTTCATCTCCTCTATGGCAACCTCCTCTCTCTACCAATACATGCTAAAAAGTATAGCTCCAGCAGCAGCTAATTCCTCCTACAATAATCTCACTGCATACCATCATCAACTGGAGAAGAAGCTAGCATGTCGAATAACTCGACAAAACCAACCCCGTCTCAGCACAAAAAGACTGAAGATCCAACACAACTTGCCTGAAAGGGACTCTTTTGCCGCCCTCTCACTCATTCTTCGCGTCCAACATCTGAAAAACACGTACTTACTCTCTTCCCTCTTGCGAGCCTGCAGTTGTGTTCTTCAGTATCTGCAAATTGTAAGCAGTTTAGGAGCAAGATCGCGTGACTTATTAACATAACCATGAAAGGAACTAAAAGCAAATCCTCCTCAAAAAAAAAAAAACGATGATATAATCAAAACGTTCACAGTCAAGATACTTGGATCATGCATGGTTCTCAAGGGCAAAGAGGTGATACGATCCTCGTTGGTACGAAGGATCTATCGACACGCGAACGGAAGAACGAACAAGATGGAATATCCCAAAACCTCTGAATCTAACCCTCGAAGTGATATAGGTCAGTATTTCGCCTATACCCCAACTAGATAGTTGACGCAGCAACTCGAGGACGATGATGACACACGAACGAGGTATGGATGTCTCGTCGATACGTCGATAATTGAATTTCTTGGCAGATGCAAGAAAATTCAAGAGCTAATGAAGAGAGAATAAAACTCACATATATTGATCAATCAAAAGCTGAATATTTTCGTATGCTTACAAGCCTTTATATAGGCTGAAAAATAAAGAACCCTAATCCTTGTCAAATAAGGATTCCTAATCAAAACAGGAAAATAAAGAACCCTAATCCTTGTCAAAGAAGGATTCCTAATCAAAACAGGAAACTAATTAATATAAGAGACCTAATTAAACTAGGATACTATTTAATCTAACATTTAAATAAGCTACGAAAATAATTAAAACTAAAAAACGTGGCCCACAATATCAAGTAATGGGCTGAAATATCGGACTCCATCAAGAGGTATATATTGTCTAGGTAAAATTAGGGAGTCGGCCAAGAGATCAACTACATTTAATGATCGAGGAATAAGTTTAGAATTTTTTAAGGATATTTGTACTCGAGCCTTGTTCTAGGATCTTTAGCAGTCAAACTGTTTCCTACTATCTAAAAATGTGCATGGACGTTCATCAAACTACCAAGTTCTGCACACGAGCTAGGGACTTCATTCAGAAAGTCTTCCTGTGAACTTTCGATATTTTTGCAACAAGAATCTTGAGAATTTAGACTTACAAATCTATACACGAAAAACGTGATACTATAGGCAAAGGAGCTAATTCCTTTCAACTTCAAAAGACTATAAAATTCCCTTCATGTTAGGCTTATTTAGTCGAAGAAAACAACTAGATGGAGGGCAATAGAGACGAGGTCAGTGCAATGTCTACGCTATATATTCCTATTCGATAAGTGTCTTATCATCGATGTATAACGTTTTTAGCAGAAAACAAGAACAAAATCGCACAAGGTAACAAACATTCATCCATCAAGATTGAAGGCCTTATTTCAAACTTTAATGGTCTGGCAAAACATGAAGTGCGAGAATCACTTCAAAGAGCAAAGTAAAAAATTTAACCAGTATAATAATAACCAAGCACTAGCTAGGTTTTCATGTCATGATAATACACTCATGAGCTCAGGTGCGAAATTCTTGAAAATAAGTAGCATGCACAAAAAATAATAACATGGAGCACCAGCCAAAGAAACTTGTACCTGTCTGAGCATTTGGTTCTCATTTTGCAAAGTGGAGAGCCTCTCTTCAAGCTCAGCATTCTTAGTTTCCAAGTCCTTAACTCGAGCCTCCAAATCGATCAAATACGCCTTCTTCCTCTCCCTCGCTTGCTGCGCTGAAACTCTGTTCCTCAACAACCTTACACCAAAAAATAAAAATAAATAATCGAAATTTACCAAAATGCCCTTGACACATAACCACCAACACCAAGACAAACTTCCTAAGCTCCTAGCATGTAATAAGCCAGCCAAATGCATGACTAGTCCGTCTTCAATACGCATCACGATATACCATCCTAGTTTTGAGGGGACCCAAAGAATATCTTCGGGCAAGCGATGACATGGCTGGATATAAAATGGTCCTAACTCACACAAACCTTTTTAACCTCTTGTTTTCTTTGTCAGCCGGGCTCCTCCCTCTCCTCTTTGAGCCGCCACCTGACGGCCCCGCAACCGAACCTCCGTCGCGGCCGGAAGTCGTCATGCCAGCGGCCTCGCCCCCCATCTCCGGCACTCTTCTGATCTCATCATCACTCTCCATGCCTTCACCGTAATTCAAGATTAAAATGACACAAAAATGTCGTTTGATACAATGATCCATAACAAGATATCTCCATCTCTCAGGCACTCCCACATTCTTCAAGAAATCTCACTCTCTTCATGAATTTCATCGAATTTCACTTGGCCTAAAACTCATGAAAATCTGACTGATTCTACTCAAATCTATGATCTTACTGAAAAGAGAAATCTTGATTTACAACAAGTTTAAATTCGACCTCCCAAATAGAAAACCACTAAAAAGAAAAGAAAAGAAAAGAAAAGAAAAGAAAAAAGATCAAACAGGGCTATTATTAAAGAGCAAAGACTTAATCTTTTGATTGAAAATAAAAACCATTAAGAGAGAGAAATCACGGAGTAACAGAACTCAAGAAAATCACACAGCATCATGTGAACCCAACTGGATAATGCACCAAACAAAATCCTCGTAGCAGAATTTCACCCAAAAATTCAATTTTGAGAAAATCCCAACTCAGAAAAATGAGCGAAGAATCAAAACTCAGAATTCCGAAACATACCTTCTTTAACTTCAGCATGAAGCGCAGAGCTAGAAGATCTCTCGCTGCTAGAAGGCAAAGAGCTGGCGGCGATGGAACTCGTGGCTTGCTCGTGCATTTCTTCCAGCTAAATAAAATACAGCCAAGAATTAGGCAGGAGAGAGAAAAAAATTGTTTGAGAGAGTGAGAATGTAGGGGTATGGCTTGATGATTCAGCCTTCTAGAGAGAAAAAGAGCGGGACGCAAATGTAGGAGAAAGCAGAGAGACAAGGAAAGAGTGAAGCTCTGTGCTACAGCATCCGTTGGATGGAGTTTCATCCAACGTAAAGAAGTGATGAGCGTGGCAGTGTTTCGAGCCATAACGTGTTCGGTTACTCAAAGGCCGATGAGGCGCAAGCGTGGAGTTAGATGATCGTTCGATCATATATGACCGGACGGTTGTGATTGGTTAGACTAGGTGCATTATATAATTTATATTGAGACCATGGTAAGTATGTCATCCATCCTATTTAAAGTGTTTAATTTCTTTTAGACATGAATATTTAAAATAAATGTATAAAGTAGTTAAAGTGATAAGTGGATAAGAACATTTTTTAAAGGGATAATTACTTCCTAAAATAGATAGAGACATTTGTAATGAGACACAATCCAAAAAGGAAAGTGAGACATTTATAATGAGATAGGGGGAGTATCATATTATATCTCAACGTTTACATGTTTTTTATTTAGTATTTTAATGTTAGTATATTTTTATTAAATTTTTAATGTTTCATAATTTTTCACTTAATGCCATCTAGTAAGCTTTCGATGTTCATATGTTTACATGGTTTGCGAGAGAGTCCACGTCTACAATCTACGTAGATAATTAACAAAAAGAATGCTGCATGGTGATGATCATTCGATCAATGAGGAAGGAAGAGCGGCAAATAATAGTGTTTTTAACCATGTTGTTCGGTCAAGACAAGAAAGCGAGTTGGCGGCAACGGCATTTGCTACTCACAGTCAGAGAATTGAGAGAGAAGGAAGGAGGTATAGTTTTAGCGGCAACCTGATTGTTGTTGCTGTTCGTCGAAAGAAAATGAGAAAGATGATGACGAAGGTGCATCGCCTAAGTCGTTTCATGCAATTGTTATTTTTTAATTTAGATTGCGGATGTAGACTCGCCGGCGAACCATGTAAGTAAATGAATGTCGAAAACTTACCATAGGATGTTAAGTGAAAAATTATGAAACCTTATAGATTGTAATAACAAAAATATACACAATTTTAGCCTAATGATTTGATTTTGTGACAATTTTAACCTAATGTATTAATAATACATCAATCAAGCACTACAAAAATACAAATTGATCGTGACGGATTAGCGACGGATAAAATGCGGGTCGTGAATCGTGACGGATTAGCGACGGATAAAATACGGGTCGTGAATCGGTGACGGTTTGCGGCGAAATTCTCGCGCGAAGTTTTTGCGACAGATCAGCGACGTATCATGGCGGGAAATTCTCGCGCGAAGTTTTAACGACGGCATTTCCGTCTCTATTCCGTTGTTAAATTTAACGACGGATAGTGTCCGTCGTTAAAATTAATTTTTTTGTTATTTTTTAATTGAATTAACAAATTCCGTCGCTAAACCGTCGTTAAAAAATCGGATTATTTCTAAAAAAATTTAAAATTTATTTTAACGACGGATACAATCCGTCGTTAATTTTAATTCTGATTTTATTTATTTCCAATAATAATAGCGACGGAATGTCCGTCGTAAAATAGTCTCTAATTTAACGACGGAATTCATTCCGTCGTTAATGTAAAATCTTTTTTATTTTTTTATATTCTGTACGTTAATTAACGACGGATACGTGTCCGTCGTTAAATTATTCCGTCGTTAAATCCATTATTCCGTCGTTAATCCGTCGTTAATGTATTTTAAATATAACGACGGACTAGTCCGTCGCTAATCCGCCGCTAAAAAGTTTTATAACAGACGGGATTTCTTCCCCAATTTCATATCAGATCCCTAAACCCTCCCCCCTCCCTCCCCAACCCAACCCAACCTCGCCTGCATGCCCTCACCCCACCATGCACACCGATCTCCTGTCGCCCGTGTGCCCGCCTAGCCCTCATGCGACACCCACCCCAACCAACCCCACCCCCAGCCCACGCCCACCTTTACCCCACCCAGGCCCTAGCCTCCCATCCCACCCCACTGACCCCAGCCCCCACCCCACCGAGCCGAGCCTCGCCCTGCCGCCTGCCCACCGCCGCCTCGCCTCCTCCCCCGCCTGCCCCGCCCGCCCTCGCTGCCCCGCCTCCGCCGTCGTCAGTCCAGGTTGGTTTGTTTGGGTTTTTATTTATATTTCATTTTTTTTTATTTTGTTATATATATAGGGAAAACTAGGTTTAGCCCTCGTCCCGAGGATCTATCTTGGATATTTAATTCACCATACATTGATTATATACCTAGCATGCGTCTATATAATTAATTGCAACACGTAGGGGTTTTCTCGTGTTTACCTTTGAATCTGTCGAGGATGAACGGATCGATCGGATCGAGACTCGTGCTTTGATCTTCTGGACTGTATCCCGGTTGCCCAATCTCCAACGTCGAGTGAGGACGATCTATGGAGAATGTTTCGGAAAATCACCCAATACTCTCACAATATTTTCGAAATTCTCTCTCAAAGAGCACTAGGAAGCTCACGAAAATATGCTAGGTTAAAGTGTGGATTAACCTTGATTCTATCTCTTACCTTATATTTATAATGCACTACCTTAATCCCATAAGGAAAGGATCTATGCATATCCCATAAATATATTAATATCCTTGTAGGATAAAGAGAATAAAATCTTACCATTGGGAGCAAATAGGCCGATTTTCCTCTAGCTTAAGGGCTGGATGGGCCAACCAGGATCAAATGCAAGGAATAAAGATGGGCCTCAAATAAATTAATTATCTTATGTTCACCCAGAACATAAATTAATTTATAAACATTTATTCATGCCACTAGAGAATAAATGTCTTGACTTACCCTTTATTACCGAAGTTGAGTCGGGCTTGCACTTAGACATTACGAATCCCGTATTTAAGATATCAAACGTCCATTAATTATTTATAGCAATCATCGCTTAAAATAATTAATATCTTTAATTCCTTAAGCGGTACCACTCAACCTTATTATTGTACTTGAGCTAACTCAACTGCAGGGTTTAGTACAATAAACCTTTGAGCTCCTTAAGGGACGTCATCATCCTAAACGGATACGGTGACTCGACATGAGATAACTAGCGTGACATACAAGATCGCCACCACCCAAGATGCGGAGAATCTTGGGTTAGAACATATAACCCTCACCCATAACAAGTCAAAGTGATGGTCGACTCATACTCACCTAATACCTTATCGAGGTTTAGATCATCGTAAGTCACCGAGATCTAGGTTCTTCACGACGGTCGATAGAAGAACACATCTCATCGTGATCCTTCATACGTCGAGACGCATCAAAGATAGAAAAGCAACTAAGTCAAGTCACTTCTTATCTATCTGCACCTATACCGACAACTCGTCCTCAAGTTGTCTCACCGTGTGAAACTTTTATATCTCATTAAGCTTGACCAATCATACGCACTTACGTGATCTTCTACACACCGTATGATCTAACTTATATATGAGATAAGGGGACACATATATATGCAATCAAGTATTCAATTCGGATAGGAGATTGTAATAGTGGTAACAGAAACATTGTATACAAGCTCAACCAAACCGCTTTGATATACAACCAACAATCTCCCACTTATACTAAAGCAAACTTTTAGTATACAATGTGTCTCTACTAGTTGTTACAAACAAAACCATCACTTTGCTTCTCCCACTTATACAAAAGTTTCCTTTCTAAGTGGGTGCCATCAGCGCAATCCAAGTCCTCTAACGTGTCCGTCGTAGACTTTTGCGGCGAGCTCTTCGTGAATGGATCCGCTGGGTTATCCGCGATCAATCTTCTCAATCAAGACGTCCACCGCCTAACGATTTCTCGTATGACATGGTACTTTCTCTATGTGTTTGGTCGCCTTGTGGGTCCGTGGTTCCTTCGAGTTTGCCATCGCACCGAGTTATCACAAGAAACTATGATACTCTTGGGCAAACCAGTACCACATCTAGATCCATGAGGTAGTTCTTGAACCATCTGACCTCTTTAGAAGCCTCTCCTCGCGGCTACATATTCGGCTTCCATGGTAGAGTCCGCATGCATCGCCGCTTTGCACTCCGCCAGATACGGCTCCACCTCCCAAGGTAAACACATAGCCCGAGGTAGACTTTTTCTCATCACGGTCGACTTGGAAATCCGAGTGCAGATAACCCAAAGGCATTAGACTATCTGCATGGTAAACTAGCCTATAATCTCGAGTCCTTTTCGGTACTTGAGTATATGTTTCTTCGCAATCCAATGAGCTTGTCCGTGGTTAGATCGATATCTAGCTACTATGCCTACCGCATAGCGTATATCGGCCTCGTGCATAGCATTGCGTACATGAGACTTCCCACGGCGGAAGCGTAAAGAACTTGTCTCATTTCTCTATCTCCTTTGTAAATGGTGGATCGCGTCTTAGATAAAGGAACGCCATGTCCGAAGGTAGCAATCCTTTCTTGGCGGTGCATACTAAAACAGTAATCACAAGATCAATGTAAGACGTGCGAGATAAGCTCAACATTTTCTTCTTGCGATCTTGGTAAACCTGATCCCAATAATGTACGTGCATCTCCTAAGTCTTTCATTTGAAACCGATTGATAACAAACTCTTTACGTCGATATGACTTCACGTTGTTGCCAACTAGAAGAATGTCATCTACATAAAGTGCAAGAAATACCACATCACCGTTAACATCTAACCGATACACACAACTCTCGCTAGGCAACCGGGTAAATCCATAAGACTTTACCACCTCGTCAAAGCGTAAGTTCCATGATCGAAGGCACGCTAAGTCCATAAATGGACTTCTTAAGCTTCCATACTAGATGCTCTTCACCCTTCACCACATAACCTTCGGTTGTTGCATATAGATGTCTCTACCTTCCTCAAGGTAACCGTTTAAAAGCGGTTTAACATCCATTTGCCAAACCTCTGGTTCAAGTGGTCGCTATGGCCGAAGAATTCGATGGACTTGAGCATTGCTACGGCGAAAAGGTCTCATCGAAATCGATGCCCTCAATCTGAGTGTACCCTTTCGCCACAAGCACGGCTTTAAAAGCGAAACCTCTCCATCGAATCTCTTCCTTTTGTATATCCACTTACTACCTACGGCTTCCTCGCCATCCGGTAGAGGTGTCTTTCATATACATCCATAGCCGTTATGGACTCCATTTCTAAGTCCATAGCGGTGTGCCATGATCTTGCATCAATGTCTTGTATCGCCTCCTTGTATGTCCATGGGTCGATTATTGCATGTTCGCTTCACGGACTATATCCCAAGATTGTCCCACGAACATAAATCGCTCGGGTTGACGAACAACCTCCCACTACGACGAGGTTCTACAGGCACTATGGCAACGGTGGGTGCAGAAACTTGTGGTTCTCTATCTTGCACAACTTGCTGGGTAGGTACCACTTATACGGTCGGTATCTCCAGTGGAACTCGACCCACTTCAATTTCTTGAAGTATCCGGTGTCGATCCTCCCACTGACTCGACATCTCGCACCTTTGGCCTAATCGGTGGTGGAATACGATCATCTTCTAATTCTTGAAGAATGATTTCAACTTTGGATTTATGATTTTCATGTAGTCCTCTTCTAAGAATCGAGCATTAGTGCTAATAATGACCTTCGATCCTTGGACTATAGAATAAACCACCTTCGTTCTCTAGGATAGCCAATAAACGACGCTGCGTCGGATCTAGCCTCCAACTTGTCGCCCTTCTTGTTCAAAGACGTGTCCGGATCGCCCATATCCTTATGTGGCTTAAACCGGGCTTCATACCAAACCACAACTCGAAGGGGTCTTTTCGATCGACTGGATGGTACTAGATTTAGCAAGTATGCCACTGTTTCTAAGGCATACCCCGTAACGAAATAGCAATGTTGCATAACTCATCATTGATCTAACCATTTCCAAAAGAGTCCTATTTCTTCGCCCGACACACCATTTTGTTGTGTTGTGCCCGTGAAGTCTTGCCGGGATGTAATCTCACACTTCACTAGATAGTCCATAAACTCGTTCTCGAGGTATTCGCCACCGCGATCGGACCGCATGACTTGATACTCTTACCTAGCTTCGCTCCACTTCCGCCTTAAACTCTTTGAACTTCTCAAAGCATTCGGACTTGCGGTGAAGCGGTATCGTATCCGCACCTCGAGTAATCGTCAATGAAAGTGACAAAATACTGCATTCTCCACGAGCTTGTGTGGACATCGGTCCACACAGTCGAATGGACTAACTCAACATTTCTTTAGCTCTATAACCCTTCGCTTTGAAGGGTCCAGTCGACATCTTACCTTCTATACAGATTCGCAGATCGAACGGAGTAACCGTGAGATTACCCAACGCCCATTCTTAGCCGCCTTTGGATCCTATTTAGATTGATGTGACCTAATCTAAGATGCCGAGAAAAGTAGTGTCATCTTGCGAAGAAAACTTTCTTTTTAGGGTTTGATGAAGATGCAACATAGTTATAGGTATTATGTTTTGCGTAAATAGTATAAAGCGAATTATATAAGGTGCCAACACGATAACTTCGTCATTTCTTATGATAGAAACACCACTATCAAAAATAACGAATATCCATGAGAAAATAATTTCAAACAAACAAGGTTCACCGAAAATCCGCACATATAAAACGCCTTTCAAAACTAAAACTGTTGTTCCAAAACACAAAGAAACATCTCCAACTCGCAATCGCCTCGACTTTCGCGTTGCCCATGGAGATCGTTATCTCGCCATTAGCTAGCTCCCTTGTCCGCAGAACCCCGCAAGTGTAACAAACATGATCGATCGCACCAGTGTCTACTACCCAAGAATGGGTAGAACAAGTAGCTAAACATGTTTACATTACTAAAGCAAACGGCGTGCACTGAGCCTCGAGCATAGGGCACTTAGCCTCCAATGCCCGGCCTTTTGACCAAGCACTTGCCCTTCTCCTTCGCTTCTTCTGCCTCCTGGCAGCCATGTTCTTGCTCCTATTACTCCCACTTCTTCCTCGCCTCTACCACCTTTGGTGCCCCTTTTCTTTCCCATTTTGCAATGGAAAATTTGGGCCCTTAGATGTGCTAGCAAGAGCATGTGCTCCTTTTCCGTAACTCCTTCCGTAGCCACGAGATCATTAAGCAACCGACTAAGTGTAAACTCGTCTTGCTCATGATCGCATTCGCCGAAAGTTCTCAAAAGACTTGGGCGGTGTATTGAGGATGATATCGACCTTGCTCGCCGTCAATACCTCCTCCCAACCGATCAAGACTATCCATGAGATGAGTCATGTGGGAGACATGTTCATGGACCGAACTTCCTTCTTCCATCTTACATGCAAAGATTTCTCTCATTGTGTGGGCGGATCGTCCGATCCGATCGCCCAAACTTACTCTCGAGACTTAACCAAATATCGGTCGCGTCTACCATCGATCGATGTCAGCACTACAAAGCCTTTGGACATAGTAGTCATCATATAGCATTTAGCCATATTGTTTGACTTATTCCAAAGTCCGCCGACTCGCCTGCTCATTAGTCGATCGTCGATGGGCATCGGGTTTAGGAGTAGTGAGAACAAACATGTGTTCTTCAGCGATAAGAACATATTCCATGTTTCGTTTCCACTCGATAAAATTTGGACCGGATAAGGGATTTTGTGCGAGCATATTGATAATCGGTGTAAGAGACATATCTGAAACGATAATGAAAAACACATAAGCATACGATCGCACATAATTCGTAACAATAATATTGTAACCTTTTGATAAAACAATATTAATTGAAACCTCCAATCGCCCAAGGAATCCCACATGCAAGCCACGCGTGTGGACGTTTACACATGAACCCCTCGACCAGACTAAAATATACCTTTTAGTCGTTTAATTTCAATCCATGTCAACTTAACCTTATGACAAATGAAATTAACGATTGGACCTTACTAGACCACATCACTATCGCAAGAAGGGACTTCATGGAAGTTGTACTCGAGGTGATGTCTAAGCAATGACCACATTTTAACAAAGAGAAATGAATTCTTAGAATTGGCATACTCACTCGGACCATACCGCTCCAATTCAAATTCTTTTGTTATCTTATTTTATATCTATCTCTAGAGAACTTATGAAAATCGCACATGCAAGCCACGCGTGTGGACGTTTACACATGAAACTCCCACTTCTCAATAGATATAAAATATTTTATTTAGAAATCTCATCTAACAAACTTATGATAAACAGTGCAATCAAGCCACGCGGGTGGACGTTTACTCACAGTGCGTCTCACTTTGTTTAGAGATCAAAAGGTGGAGGTCTTGACAATTTAATTTGAAAAATTAATATGTCGGGTTGCTTGCTTAGTCTTTTTATTCAAAAGGTTTGTCCATGCAGATCACGTAATCCTAGCATGCTTGTCTATAGAACTCAACATGTAAAACATGCTCGCAGAATTCTAAAATATGCTTGAAAACGCGATAAACCTAGCATGCTTACTATGCGCACTTAAATACGTAAAACACTTAAAGGTTTGTCAACTTAATTTAAACATACATAGCATGCTACTGCATAATTTAAACATCCACGACATGCAATGAACGATAAAAATAAAATAAAAACGTTCATCGTGGCCCACTCGTGGAACCTGCACTTTCTTGCCTAATCTATTACATAGAATTGCAAAGTACAGAATTAAACTTCGAAAACGGGCCTCGCGTGCACGGGCACGGACCGGATTCGTCAAAATTGGATTTGGGCCGGATCGGGCCTAAAATCTGGAATCGGGCCAAAAAATCGGGTTCGGGCCGAAAAATTGGGTTCGGGCCGGGTTTGGGTCGGGTCGGCCCAAGATGGGCTGGGCCGCGCGCTAGGGCACAGCCCATGCGCGCGCCCAGCACCGCCGCCGCCCTTCCTCGCGCAAGACCGGCGTGCTTTCGTCTCATGGTCGCCTCGCGGTCGCGTGGACGACCGCGACCGCCGAGCTCACCCGCCCGGCCGAACGCGTCTTGAGCCGCGTCGTCGCGCCGCCGGGCATCCGCGTGAAAATCGCACGCCCGCGTCGCCCGGCGCGCCGAGACCTCGCCGAGGTTTCCTGCCGCCGCCGCCGAAGTGCTGCGTCTGCGAGCTGCGCGCGCCCGCCGCCGGTTACGCCGCGCCGCGCGATCGCGTCTTTGCCGCCAGCGCTGCGCTAGCGCGCTCGAGGTTTCCATGACGAAGCGCCGGCTGAGCGCCGCGCCAGCCGCCGAGTTGTCCGAGGCATCCGCGCAAGCGCACGCCCGCACCCCGCCGCCGAGAAAATCGCGCGCTCTGAGGTTTCCGCATGCGATTCGCGTCGAGCCCGCCGAGCGCGGTCAGAGCACGCTGAGGTTTCCACGCGATAAACGCGCGCGCCCGCCGCCGCCGCTGCCAGCGCCGACCGCCGCGCGCGTGTGCGCCCGCCGCCGATACTACCGAGAACGCGCGCACGGCGCCGAGTGCTACCGTGCGTCCGGTTTCTCCCGATAAGTCTTCGTCGTCTCGTTCTTCGTGCTTTCGTCTTCGTTCTTCTTATACGATAAGATTTACGTAAAAATAAATCTAATCTAACCACGGATTTTCTCGTGGTGAAAAACAAAACCCAACAAAACAAAACGAGCCACGATGAACAGCGGATCCAACAATTAATTAAGCGCATCGTAATAATCAAACGTGAATTAATCCAATGAGCCAAGATTCGATCCCGTGCTCGATACCAATTGTAGGAAAAACTAGGTTTAGCCACCGCCCGAGAATCTATCTTGGATATTTAATTCACCATACATTGATTATATTCCTAGCATGCATCTATATAATTAATTGCAACACGTAGGATTTTCTCGTGTTTACCTTTGGATCCGCTTGGGCTCGAACGGAATGAACGGATCGAGACTCGTGCTTTGACCTTCTGGACTGTATCCCGGTTGCCCAATCTCCAACGTCGAGTGAGGACGATCTATGGAGAATGCTTCGGAAAATCACCCAATACTCTCACAATATTTTCGAAATTCTCTCAAAGAGCACTAGGAAGCTCACGAAAATATGCTAGGTTAAAGTGTGGATTAACCTTGATTCTATCTCTTACCTTATATTTATAATGCACTACCTTAATCCCATAAGGAAAGGATCTATGCATATCCCATAAATATATTAATATCCTTGTAGGATAAAGAGAATAAAATCTTACCATTGGGAGCAAATAGGCGCCGATTTTCCTCTAGCTTAAGGGCCTGGATGGGCCAGCCCAGGGATCAAATGCAAGGAATAAAGATGGGCCTCAAATAAATTAATTATCTTATGTTCACCCGTAACATAAATTAATTTATAAACATTTATTCATGCCACTAGAGAATAAATGTCGACTTACCCTTTATTACCGGTTGAGTCGGGCTTGCACTTAGACATTACGAATCCCGTATTTAAGATATCAAACGTCCATTAATTATTTATAGCAATCGATCGCTTAAAATAATTAATATCTTTAATTCCTAAGCGGTACCACTCAACCTTATTATTGTACTTGAGCTAACTCAACCGCAGGGTTTAGTACAATAAACTTTTGAGCTCCTGAAGGGACGCCATCATCCTAAACGGATACGGTGACTCGACATGATAACTAGCGTGACATACAAGATCGCCACCACCCAAGATGCGGAGAATCTTGGGTTAGAACATATAACCTCACCCATAACAAGTCAAAGTGATGGTCAAGAACTCATACTCACCTAATACCTTATCGAGGTTTAGATCATCGTAAGTCACCGAGATCTAGGTTCTTCACGACGGTCGATAGAAGAACACATCTCACTGTGATCCTTCAATACGTCAGAGACGTACTAGCATAGAAAAGCAACTAAGTCAAGTCACTTCTTATCTATACTGCAGCCTATACCGACAACTCGTCCTCAAGTTGTCTCACCGTGAAACTTTTATATCTCATTAAGCTCGACCAATCATACGCACTTCGTGATCTTCTACACACTATATGATCTAACTTATATATGAGATAAGGGACACGATATATGCAATCAAGTATTCAATTCGGATAGGAGATTGTAATAGTGGTAACGAAAACATTGTATACAAGCTCAACCAAAACCGCTTTCGATATGAAATCACATCATGTTCCTTCATTTTGCTAAGATAAGCATAATGATGAGGATCATCCTCCTCCTCATCGAAATAGAAATTGTAATGATAGTCTTCATTATTATATCTTAGCTTTTATTCGAATTGGTCCTCTTCGCTCATCACATATTCTTGGCGGATGACACGTGTACTCCTTGTCCATGCTGTTGTCAAGCAGCATTTTTTTTTATATTATCTGATTCATCGCAGGATAATGATTGTGATTATGAGCAGCATTAAGAGCATCCTCACTTCTTTTTCAAGCGGTCAGAGCATCCTTACTTCTTGTTCAAGCGGTAAGGATGAGTTTGATGTCGCTCATAATCACAATCATTATCCCGCGATGAATCGTAATATCAAAAGAATGTCGCTTGTTCACGCATGGACAAGCAAGACACGTGTCATATGCCAAGAATATGTGATGAGCGTAAGAGGACTAAGTCGAATGAAAAGCTAAGATACAATAATGAAGACTATCATTACAATTTCGCTTCCATGAGGAGTGATGATCCACATTATATGCTTATCTTAGCAAAATTGAATGAATACGACAACTCGCATGTAATGAATACGAGGAAGATGGTTTGAGTGTTGTCATTCAATACGAAGGAGCTTTGAGTTCAGACACAGAGTGTAGTCAAGAATCTAGAGAAAAAACGAGGAAACAAAAGGATGGACTTTCGTATCAGATGTCTCGTGCAGAGACTAGACCCATTCTTGATTTTATAGTAAAATAATGTCAAAATTTTCATTTTATCCTTATTTTGATTGCAAAGGCTGCACAGAAAGGAGTTCATCCGAGCAGTTGACTCTACGATAGCTTATCATCAACAAATTATTGGAGATGGTGGCGGATTACAAGTCGAGCGCGAGCAATCGAGGCCGATTGATAGTTGAGCAAAGCAAGCAGCAGCAGCAGAAGCAGGAGGCATATGAGGCCGATCGCAGTCGAGCGAGCAATCGAGGCCGATTGATAGTCGAGCAAAGCGGCAGAACGCCGAGGCATACGAGGTCGATTGCAAGTCGAGCGAGCAATCGAGGCCGATTGCAAGTTGAGTGAGAGCGCAGAGATGACGCTCAAGCGATTCGAGTGCTCGCCATGCCGCTCGTGAGAGAGGCCTTGGAGCGCTTCATGGCGCCTCCGCTTCCCCCCCGTGATATCGCTCTCGCTTCCCCACCATCGCCATATTTGGGTTGATTATGAATTTATGAAGAAACAAAACATTTTGTTTGTAAACTTATCGTATGATTTAGAATTATTTGGTTTGTTTGATATTATGACGTGAAATTGTTTTGTTTTAATAGTGTCGCTCGATTTAGAATGATAATGTTTATCATTTAGAATTGGTTTGTTTGGATTGTGTTTGTTTGAAAATAGGTTTGTTGTTTGTTGTAAACGGCCGCCCGAAATAAAATTGAATCTCTATACGTTTGTACATTTAGCGACCAGACCGAGACGTTTCAACGACGGATTTACGATTTAGCGACGGACCGAGACGTTTCAACGACGGATTGGTTACGTGAAATAAAAAATCATAATTTTAACGACGAATCGTGTCCGTCGCTATATAACGACGGATCAGCGACGGATTTGAGACGATATTTTTAACTACGACGTCATTCCGTCGTTAATCCGTCGATATTAACGACGACTTAGAGTCGTATTAACGACGGATTGTAAATCAGACGACCGCTCGGAGGTTGTCGATTAGCGATCAAACTTCCGTCGCTAATAATTAGCGACAGACGTACCGTCGTTAAAAGATTGCCTACCGTGTTTCAATGACCCTTTATTCCGTCGATACAAACTAACGACGGATCCGACATGATTAGCGACGAATTTTCCGTCGCTATTCGCCTGTTTTTTTGTAGTGAAGCCTAATGAATTGAATTTTATGATCATTTTAGGCCGTAAGTGATTTTTTACGTCGAAAAGCATAATCGGCATCGAAAAATTACATATGGAAAGTACAAGTCAGAAAAAAAAAAAAAATCGGAAAGCACTTAAGGGCTATATGTCATCCTGGTGTCAATTGTGTTTTTCTGCATCGAAAAATCACTTACTGACTAAAATTATCTTAAAATTTAATTCATTAGGCTTTCTTGAGGTATTATTGATTTATTATGGTAAAATTATTACAAAGTCAATTTATTAAGTTAAAATTATATATTTTTCCTTTAATAATAATATACTAACATTGAAACACTAAGTAAAAAACGTTTAAATGTTGAAATATAATCTGGTAGTATCCCTAATAAAATTAATTCCCATTTGTCAACCCCTATGTTTGAAAATTTGCTTTTTTCACTAAGAAGTTTTCGGAATTACAATTACAATTACAATTACAATAAAGCCCATTGTGTAATTCTTTTCTTGTTCTCTTTATGACATTATCCATTGATACGTGCAAACAACAATGCATGGAAACACACGTTTTTCTTGACTAAGTAACAACGCACTGACATCCTGGATAATCGTATATATTTGTTAAAGACGGTATACTCTTTCCGTTTTTCAATAAATATTCCATTAGTACTTTTTTTCTTATTTTCTAATAAGTATAATAGTTTACAATTTAAAAATAAAATTATGATATATTTCCTATTTGTCTTTATTTAATACTCTTGAAATTTGATATTAGTTTATGAATGTATTTATCATAATAATTAATAAAGTTAAAAAGATAAATTTTAAATTTTCTTGATACGTGTACTTTGATGGTTGGGGCACACCTTAAATACACTGTATTAACACGCAACAACCAATACGTTTGTTGAGGATTTGTAATTTAGTATTCTCCGTCAAACTAGATAAAACCTTAATTAATGCATAAGTGATATGAGGCTTTGTTTATGACAATTTGTTCGGTTCGTTTCTAACTATTAAATTTATATTTTTAAGTTTTCACTATTTAATTTTTATATTTTTGGTCTTTGTCGAAGAACCCAAATTTTGGTTTTTATGTTTTTGTATGAGCATTGTATATACATATTATTTTCATGCTTAGTGTTTATTTTTTTTGTAATTTCTAAATAAACTTGATAGCCCAGATCTTCGAATGCAACTTGAAGAACTAGAATTCGAGACTAGCCACCAAAAACCAAGAGTGAACATCTACCAAAATTGAACAATTGACAACCAAGAATAATACCCCTATTTCCCTAAAAAAAATGTCACTATGTTAGAAACAGTTATCGCACCATAATTCGTAGTGTTAGTGATTTCAGCATTATACAAGTGTGCATATAAGTTTTAAAGTTTTGCATTTTATGTGGTAGATCCGCTTACATATAAGTCTTGAAATTGAGTGGATAGATTAAATAAAATAAAATTGGGTACATGATTTTAGATGTGAGCTTTGCACCTTTACAATTTTTGGGTACATGATTTTAGATGTGAGATTTGCACCTTTACAATTTTTGGAGCAATGCATTTTGTTCACCTTCCTATTTAAAGGGTGTGTAGTAGCATTACATCTCACACAAATATATGGATACGGTCCCCAGAAAATTAGATACTTTTGAAGTCACGTGGAGGAATCCATTTCTTTTATTAGAGAAAATTGAGATAAATTATAAAATAACTCAAATATATATTTGTGAGTGTGTGCGTTTTATAGATATAAATAAATGGTTAACTTTACCAACACACCTCTTATATAAACGTAAAAAAGAGTGCAAAATATTTCCAGATCCCTTACAAATGTATTGTTCTTGTAGATCACTTCATTGTTCTTAATTAGACCATGCTGGAGAGGAGTTGAAATGCGATGAAATGAAAAGTAAGAAAACTTAATCTGACGGAGTCCAAATATAAACGATTCCACTCGTCTATAACTTGTATTAATGAAGTGAAACATGTTGAAGATCTATGTCCACAAAAATATGCAAAATTACTCAGCAGTTCAACAAAACAAAACAACCTTAATCAAGCGAACCTCATCAACTAAAACTACCAAGCTGCGACAGGTAATAGATTTTCTATACACTGCATCTGAAGATGGAACTGCCTGAAAGGAACAGGGGATGTTCTAGCTCGTAATGGCGGATTCAGAAGCATGTGGTTCGTATGGGACGCGCTGTTCGGGTATGCCATCCTCTCTTCGTTTATCTTCGAACCATTTCACAACTTTTTTACGGGGTAGGTTCGTGACATGCACGATGCTGCTGATCATTGCATTCTGCAACCATTTCAAGGCAAAAACAAAGGATGAGGAGACTTCATGAAACCAAATAAAGAAATTACTTTACGATATCAAGAAAGTTGATGCTGGAATTAGAAACACTAGATCCAACTATATACTGTCAAATAGCAAGAATTCAAGGAAACAATGATATAAGTCACAAGATTACAGTTCAGTTAACCTTTAAGGTAATATTCTACACTGGGATGTTCAATCCTATCAAGTAATCTATCGGCGTACAAGACTCTTATCCATTGCACTTAAACGAGGCGTAGCATGGATTATTCTACAAGAATTTCAATACTGACAAAATTTAGTAAGAAAATCAATTGAAGAGATGCTATTTTTCCCTTTTGTTCTGCCTTCACCAATTCCCTATCCTAGTTTCCTCACTAGCTAGTTTGTGACTAACACGAAGCTTCAGAAATCGTAAAGCCAAGTGCACTGTTTCTTTCTCTGCTAACTCTAATAGTGTAGGAATTTCTGTGTTAGCCTTTACTTGTAAAGCTTCTTATAGCTACAGCTATCTAGTGCTAGATCATGAACTTAATACTGACATAATAATGCATGACTTAACATTTTACGGCAACTTATTTTGAAATTTAGGATGAGACTGCATTGCTATGTGAAAGTCGAGTTACTCACAGTTGGGCGCTTTGATCGTCTATAAACTTCTTCAAGGGTTTCGATCTGTACTTTCTTCAGCCTTTTTCGAGCAGTCCAGTTGCTTTGCATCACATGAACCGGCTCTTTGACCTCAACTTCAGGCTTTGCAGCATCATCCGTAGTCGTCTCCACAGGAACAGGTTCCTCTTGTTTCTCCACAGGATCTACAATAATTTTCGCTGGTTTGTCAGGCAAAGTAGCACTCAACATGACAAGATTAGGAGGAGGGTCGCGAAGTAATTTGAGAACAACAGCTCTATCCAAACACAGATCAGCAGCAAGATTTTTTATCTGCAAGAGAAAAACAAGAGACAACTCGTGAAACAGGAAGACAATTTTTAAGAGCATGATTACAACAAAAGCATAAGTTAGTTTAACAACAATATTTGAAAAACCCAGAGAAAACAATTTCTCTAAACCTTAAACCACATCAAAACAACAACATCAACAACAATTAGGAAACCACAGCAAAGATCAAATCATCTTTCACAAGATTGTTTCCTTTCCATTGCGCCATATCCAAAAAGGTCGAGTGCAAAACCTGAAACAAGCCCCAATATATAAGCAATACATAAAAGTAAAGAGTTAGACTCACACTAGTCTTGCGGCGACCATCTTTCAATGCATAAGCCAGCCTCCTGAGTTGCCAATTCTTAAGCTTCACAGGCATTTCCTCTTCTTCATTGTTATCATCATCGACTTCATTTCCGTCCTCATCGTTAGCAACATCAGTATCTTCGTCATCTTCTTCTTCATCATCATATCCGTCTTCGTTCACAACACCTTGAAGGGCAGCAGACCCTAATGCCACTAAAAGGTCATCATCCTCCAAAGCCTCAGCTAGTTCTTTTTCGAGCTTCGCAAGATCTTCTTCACTCAAATCATCACCTTCACCATCTGACCCATCATTTTTCAGATCTTCTTCAAGTTGACGAAAGAGCTCCTCAAAAGGATCTTCAACTGTATCCAAATCCTCTCCAACTTCTTTCTTAGCAACTTTTTTCTAAAAAAAGGATATAAAGCACAAATATTTGATGTCAATATCAAAACATTGTACCAACTCCAACGATCACTCACATAAATGATAGATTAACCACAACACATAAAGAACATGAAACAAGTGAGGTACTCAAAGCATAGAACATTTTTAAAAATTATTTTTTGCTACCACACACAACTCAACCTAAACTAGTAGAGCTACTACAACACATTACATCACACAGATGTTTGAGCCAACAAGAATCTTTTAAGCAATAATCTTCCTCCAAGATATTTCCAGCTCAGAAGTAACAATTACTCACAAAAATGAAATAGCCCATTTACCCTTTCATTCTCTAATACATTTCTATCTTTAAAAATCCAGAATGAAAAAGTAAAAAAAAAAAATTATATGGATACCTTGTTAGATTTCTTGGGGTTTAGGGGAGTGTTGCCGCCGTCACGACGGCGGCTAGAGCAGCTGATACCAGCGGAGCGCGATGGAAGCTGACGTGGCCGGAAATAATTAGTGAGAGTTGTGGGAAAGACGGGTTTTCTGGTGCTCTGAAGCGTAATGGATATGCGAAGAGGGGTTGAACTTGACGCCATCATTTTCAGTTGTTCTCCTTTCTAGGTTTCTTTGTCGCTTAAATATCTCTCCACTGCAAAACTTCGACAAGTTTTATGAGGGTACGAAATAAATCATACTACCTCCGTCCCCCATATTCCTTCCTAGAAATATGGGATGCGGGTTTTAATAAAAGTTATTGAGTTATTGTGAGTAAAATATGGCCTCACATTAATATAATATTAAATTAGTTAGTGGTGGTATGGGTGATAAAAGTGTAAATAAATAGGTTGTTGAGGGTAGAAAAGAGAAATAGTGGTGGGTCATGGGTGGTAAAGGTGTAATTAAAGAATATTATTGATGGTAAAGTTGGAAAGATAGTTTAATAAATAGAATAGGAAGAATTTTGGGGGCGTCCAAAAATGGAATACTAGGATATGGGGGACGGAGGAGTGGTGCATAAATAATCTTATATACTAATAAATTAAAATATTTCGAATCTTTTAAATTAGATAGTGGCTCCAAGCATACGAAGAATATAGAATAACATGAATAACGATTCATTAATTCGAAAATAAATTTGATAATACAAGAATTAATGTAATATTATAATTTATATCTTAAGTGGATAAGATAGCATTTATATTCTTTATTTCAAGGGAGTGTAACACTAACACCCCAATCTTTTATGAAGGAAGACGGCGGTGGCGCGAGGCTTAGGTGCACGCAATGTCGACAACGGCGCCGCTGTTCTCGGCGGCGGAAGGAGATACGACGGGCGGCGTTTTCTTTTTCTCCACCGGAGGAGTGAGATGAGAGAGAGAAGTGACGGGAAGAAGTGAGTGAGAGTATGAGAGAAAAGGGTTTGATCTCTAGAATTGGACTACTTATTATTTGTGTTGGGCCATTACTTTTTTTTCTCATAAATTTGTAAGATTAGTTAAATATAAAAATTATTGGATATTTCACGATTTGGTTTGAAAGGACGATTAATTAAATGCGCAATACTAATAAAATTGTAAATTTACGTAGTTGTAATATTAATAATTATTGGAAAAGAATCCTGTATGGGAAAGAAATTGCATTAGAGAAAGATACTGTATAAAGTTGGCTATAAAAAACATCCAAAAAATTGAGATAATAAAATTGAATGCTAAAACAGTCCGAAAAAATTAAAAAAATAAAGTTTATATTCTCTCCCCTCCTCATTATAGCGGAAAAATGAGGATAAGAAGGTATTTTCTTCTTTTTATCTTCCTTAGGTTTAAATATATTTAGTTTATCTAAACTTCAAATATTAAAAAAAATTATATATAAAATATTAAAAGTTTATAAATACCACCGTTTCTGTTCCCCTCGATTTGATGAGGAAAAAAAGAAGAAAGAACAAATAAACGAATTTTATCACTTCGAAAGAAATCGCATTCATGATTCAGCACGACTCCCAGTTAAAACAAGCTGAATAGCACAACATTAAAGAACTCGAAACATTCTTATTTTTCAAGAATCAAGATTTTAACTTTCCAATTTCGGACTGTCCTAATCGAAGCTCCACGCGATCTGCTATGGTGAACACACCTGCGCCTGCGGCGAAGGGGAAGTGGAGCAACCTGCCCAAATACGCTTCTCTCTTATATTTTGTCCTCATCATTTTTCAGGTGCCCCTTTTCAGGTACCGTTTTAGCAGCAAAAATTGCATCTTTCGCTTTTCATTGTTCTCGAGGATTCGGATCGGTACTAGCGGAGTTTGAATTTTTAGTTTCGAGTGAACTGATCTTTTGCATGTTTAAGCATCTGGGCTGTTCTCTATTTGTGCTGAGATTTCAGAAATTAGCTCAATTTATAGCTTGAACTATGGAGTGGGAAGTTATCTTTTTTAGTTTTGTTTCGGGATCTGGGCAACTCATCACTTTGTCGGATTTAAGGTTGTGGATGGATGTTTGCTACTATGTGAAATTTTTTTTGTGGAGATCATATTAACTGGTTGTTTGTGTCTTTTTCTGCTTTTATCTGTTGTATAACTAAGATCTAAGTTTGTTACTAGTTTAGAATATGATATTAGGATGGATCCTCATAGATGTTAGATTTTGATTATGTCGTGCTGTTGTATTTGTGACTGCATATATACATTTCTAGATCTTGAAGGACTTGCGTGCTAAAGCCAAGAAGACTGGAAGGAATTAGCTGCATGGCTCTAACTGTCAGTTGGATTCGGTTATAACTAACTGATGAGCTGGCAGTTGATGCATGAGAAAAAGGAATATATCTTATGGTTTAGCTGAAGTTATAGATTAGTTAAAGGCTTGAATGCTGCACATTTTTCCTTGGTTTTCATTAGAAGCTTGTATCTGTAATCTTTCCTTGTTCAAATAGTGAAATCAGTGTCTCTTCCATGGATGTAGATCAATTCTTGATCGAACCACATAAAACCATCGTCTCTTCTTCTGATCATCGTTGATATATGTGTGTTTAAAGATTTCTTTTAGCTCTTTGACTTGTAGATTGTTTTCAATCTTATTGCGATAGATCTTGTGATTGAATCTTATTAATCTATAACACGTGCAAATGGTATAGTTTGTTAATTAAGTTGTACATCCATCAAAATGGTTATTAATAAGTTTATGCTTTAATGCAAGATTTTCCTATCTAGTTGGTTAATCAGGCGGTCCAGTGTGCTAAGATGAGAAATGAAGTCATACGTGGTAGCTGTAATTATGGTAGAAGTTTGTTGTAAGTTGTAACCAAGGAACGTACTCTACTTCTGATTTGGAGTTTCAAGTATAAGATCTAGGACTTTTACTTTGTTGCTGGCTAAATTTTGTTGTTCGTGATTAGCTACATAAAGCTGATGTATTATTTGCATTGTCAGGGGGGTGGGGGGGGAGGGTATGGAAGCTCGTTATATATATGTCCATAAAGTTGGATACTGGTTTTGGTAATCCCAATTTTATCTAACTAGCATGAGCTGATGTTTGACATTTTTAAGCATTTCGGCCCTCTTTTTGTGCTGAAATTTCATAAAAAGCTGAATCCGAGCTTTAATTCTGGAGTAGGAATCATTCTATCTAACCGGAAAAAGTGTGATTTTTCATATAATTTTCATTTCTAGATCTTACAATTATAATCTTTTTCCTGCTTGTCTGCATTGGATAACTAAGATTTGACTTTGTGTTACTTGATTAGGAGATCATATAAAGATGGATCGTTGTATATGAAGTTAGGTTTCAATAGCTTTTCACAAGTATACAACTTGTTACGTGCATGTTTTTCCCTACTAGTTGGTCAGTCAAGTCATACTGTGCTTACATGACTTCTTTGATGAAGTTGTAGCCCATATTTCTGTTTGGTTCTTAGTTGTGGACTTGTAGCGAATGAATAAGTTCTACTTCTAATTTGGAGCCATAGCATAGAAGATAGAACTGGTGTTTTGCATTCTTAAAACACATTTTGAAGAAAGAAGTTGAACTTTAATGTGACTGTTTCTGTTTAGTTTTGACTTTTGGTAAATCTTAAGAAACACCATCAGGTCCTAACAAGCATGTTCATCTTGCTTTTCGCTGCCCTTTTCTATCTTTTCTCCAGGATCCAATGTCGATCTGGCATGTGCACGACACCTATTCATGTGACAGCCTCACAGCTGATTTCTAGTGAGATTTTCCCTCTTCCAGTGGTGAAGGTTCTTCTCTACCCCGGAGCTATTGCAAACGGCCTCGCTACCAACATGAGTTTCCCAAGTTGGAATAATCTGTTAAGCATTTATAACTTGACCAACATTAAGGAGGCTTCTGCTGAAGCTGACCTACAACGATTAGAGGTATGCATTCTGCTCTTTTTGCTTACATTTGATCTCTCACTAGATTATATGTCTAGAGTGCATTTTACAAGCAACTTCTTTGTAATCAAGTTTAACAGTTGTTTGTTACGACTCTCCTTTTTCCCCATTTCTAGGTTCTTGCCGGAAGTTACTTTTGCGTCGCTGGCTCCCTCGTTGGCCTCCTAAAACAGGGGAGGATGAACATGTTTGGGACTCTTCTGGTGATTTGGGGTCTTCTCAAGGAAGGCATTCTTGGAAAGCCAGCAAACACAGATCCAACAAAGGCAGTGTTCGTGTATCCGACAATGATGATAACTTTACTCTGTGCTTTCTTATCGGTGAAGTACAACCTAAAGAAAATGGCTCGAAGCACCGTGACTCAACCTGCAGCAAAGCCTCTAAAGAGCTCATCAAAAGCTAAGCTAAGATGATGTGAGCCAAAAATTAGATGTTTCTGCACACTTCTTGATTCTCATCTATGGTGCATCAATGACTCGGTTGCATTGTGTATGACCTTGATTTTCTTGCCCATTTGCTTTTTCTAGAGTTTCATACTGATTCCTCAATGGGTTCGTTGCACTTAAAGTAAAAGGTGCAATGAGTGTATGTTAAGTACTCATTTAGTTTCAAAAGCCCTTTCAAGAGCACAAGTGCATTAGACCATCTCCAACCCTACTGTAAAACTTATTTTACAGTAGCAAATCCTCTCCAATCCTACTGTAAACTCAAACTAAAAATAAGTATTTGGTACCTTTCTCTCTCCCCTTGACTTATATTTGCGTCTGCACTGTTCAACATACTCAAACCACTTTTCATCTTTTGAAAATTGCACATGGATCCTCCTATTATGATGTGTTTGGTTTTGGTTGCAGAGAATGCGGATGAAGAAGATGAAGAACAGAGAAGAAGATGAAGAAAGAACACAGTGACTGCAAATAAAAATATAATATTTGAGCCCCCCAAACCCCCTCTCCCCCATCCCCTTCTCAAAGAAAAAAGAAAATTAATCCAAATCTTGGAATAAACGAGGTTGGGTTTACTGGCCTTCTTTTCGTTGAGCAATGGGTTGGACCCATTGAGAAGAGATCATGCGCTTCTATTTTGATTTTGATTCTATTTTACGACAATTTTCTTTTAATAGTAAAAACATAACTGCTTTTAAGGTTTATGTTCCAAAAATTTGCGAGTTGTTGATAAGGTTATGATTCTGCCGTGAAAGGTTATGATTCCGCAGTGAAAGGTTAATGTTCCAAAAAAAAGTGAAGACGATCAGTTGCCAAAATTTGCAGTTGTCGATAAGGTTATGATTCCGCCGTGATCCACTAATTTAGTGATTAATTAATTAGTTTTCAATTTATATAATTTGTAATAATAATAACATTATACTAATAACATTGATACATAAAGTAAATGACAATAACATTGATTCATAATTAATATGCTAGAGTACATGACCTAGAACATATTACAAGATAATTAATTGATAATACATCAAATGCATGACATTCTAAAAAACTTAATACATAATTAAAATCGATCACAATAACATAAAGGTACAAGACATACTATAATATTAAATAAAACCTAATAGTCCGGTAAATCGAACCGGATCCTCCAATGTTATTGAAATATGGAGGTAAGTTCCGTTGCAAACGGATCCAATTGACCTTGTTGAGCTCTTTTTGCATAATACGGGCTTGTTCGACTTCAATAAATGCACGATATTGTGGATCTCTTATGGAGCTCACATCTTGATACAAAATTTTATTTTCTTCCTTTGTCGCTCTAAGTGCATTCTTAATCGCAAGTTGATGTGTGAGCTATGCATTCGAGGACTTTATCTCCATAAACCTTTATTATCGTCTCGAGTTTGTCAATCATAGATGATGATTCATCCGCTTTTTGATTTCAATTTGGCTTTCTTTACCCCTTGAGGCCGTGATGACGAAGAACCTCCACATTCTTTGTTTTAATCATCATCATCATCATCATCATCATCATCATCATCATCATCACTAAGTTCATGGAAAATGAAGCGAAATCGAGGTCGAAGAGTTACCAATCGGATTTTCGAATCGGAAGAAAGATGTGGTTGAGTGGTTGCCTAGACCTCCTTCCGCAATCCCGAAATTTTTCAAAATTCTTAATGATGTTCCACACGTGAACAATTTAAAGCACGCTTTGTGTTTTTATCCATACCTGTAACACTTATTAGCTTTCTCCATCCGCAAATAGTTATAAATAATTAGTAATATGTTGAAAACATAATTTATAAGTTTTAAAAACAAGAGTATATACTAACAATATCTTCATTCGAAGCTCCACTTTGATGCTCGTTTTCAGTTTGTCTAATGCACCCATGGAGTCTCTTCACTGCTTTCTCAATAGTTTGAATTCGAGCTTGCAAAGATCTTTTCGTACGATGCTCCTCCACAGGCTTTTTTTCGTTGAACTTTCCTTCAATCCGAGACCAAAAACGATCAGCTGATTGGTACGCTCCAATGACGGGATCTTGAGAAATTTCCATGTACACTCGACATAAGAGGATATCCTCGTCTTCAGAATAGTTAGATGCACGAGGAGCCATTTTTCACTGGAAAAATATGAAATTGTGTGTAGGTTACGAATGAAAAATCATCCATATTTATAATGATTTTTTGATTGAAAAATAATAAAATGTAGACACATTTTTTATATAAAAATGCAATGAAGAGATATATATCTTGCACACATTTCTATAAATTTGTAACACTCTACCATCAATCCGTGATTCTGCCATAAGTTTCCAAACTACTCTGCACAAAAGAAAAGGCAATGAAATGACTAAACACTACAATTTCACTCTGCACAATGACTACACGCGAGAAAAGCAATGAAACGACTAAACACTGCACAAACACTATGCACAATGACTACACACAAATGTAAAAGCAATGAAATTACTAAACACTGCAAAAAGACTCTGCACGATGACCACACACACAAGAAAAGCAATGAAATTACTAAACACTGCAAAAACACTCTGCACAATGACTACTGCAAAATATTAAAGTTATGAAATGACAATACGTATTATTACAACCCACTTTCACAATATATATATATATATATATATATATATATATATGGGTTGGTTATGGTGAGAAAGCTCCTTAATGTACGAAAGTACGAATAGTAGCATATCTTTCATATTGTGTAGCACAATCAGAATTAATGTATTGCACATGAAAGTTTAGAACATATTTCATCCATTCGTAGCACATATCTAAATATATTAGTTTAGCACATCTTTCATTGCAGCAGTAGCACAAGAAGAGTTATAGTGTTGCACAATAATCCGTGTAGCACACAAAACATAAAAGCAGAAGCACACACGAAAATTAAATCTCAACCATTGATATAGCAAATCAAAGGCCCGATTCATTCCTATTTCCTACCAAATTATCTATTCCTACCGATTCATCTCCTATATATATATATATATATATATATATATATATATATATATATATATATCAAAACTTGATAGTAACAACTTACTACAACCTAAAGTAAGTTACTCCTGCAGATATATTTTTCTCTCTCTCAAATGAATTTCAATTTCGGTGTTTCATCATCTTCTTCATCAGATGATGAAGAAATAATAGCCAATCATTTGAGAAAACAAGAAGCAATATGTCGTGTTATCAATAATAATAACACAATGATAGAGCATCTTCTTCTTCAGCAAGACCACCAAACAACACATGGTGGTTCAGTTCCAGGGCACATCGTCATTAATCGTGATCGAGAGGGCGCACATCAGAGATTGTATAACGATTATTTTGCAGATAATTCGATCTATAATGAAGCCATGTTTCGCAGGAGATATCGAATGTCTCGTTCATTGTTCGTACGCATTGTTAATGCTGTTACAGAACATGATCGATACTTCCAACAACGAGTAGACAACTACGGGAGGCTGGGATTATCACCCCTACAAAAAGCAACAGCTGCATTGCGTATATTAGCATATGGGATACCAGCAGACGCCACGCATTTAGTATATTAAAATAGGTGAGTCTATTGCAATTGAAAGCATGAAAAAATTTTGTCGGGCAATAATAGAGATATTTTCATCTCAATATTTAAGGACACCAACAACTGATGATATTGCTAGACTTCTCTATATTGGTAAAACACGTGGATTTCCAGGAATGTTAGGTAGTTTAGATTGTATGCACTGGAAGTGGAAAAATTGTCCTACCGCATGGGCTGGACAATATGCAGGTCGTAGTGGAAGTCCTACGATTATTCTCGAAGCTGTAGCAGATTATGATCTTTGGATATGGCATGCTTATTTCGGTTTGCCAGGCACCAACAACGATATCAACGTGTTGGAGTCATCACATCTTTTCAATAATCTCACTCAAGGTATTGCTCCTCCGGCTCATTATATCATTCAAGGAAAAGAATATAACATAGGCTATTATTTAGCTGATGATATATATCCTAAATGGTCTACAATTGTGCAAACAATTCATGAGCCTCGTACTCCAAAGGCAAGGCATTTTGCAATGAAACAAGAAGCATGCAGGAAAGACGTTGAACGAGCATTCGGAGTTCTCCAATCACGTTTTGCCATTGTAGCAGGACCGGTACGTTATTGGAGAAAAGACGTGTTACATGACATCATGACTACATGTATAATTCTTCATAATATGATAGTTGATGATGAACGCGATCTTCATGCTCCAATTGAAGTTACACTAGAGGCGCCACAACCGGAGGTCGAAATGGTGATGGAGGAAAGTTCTCGGTTTCAGGAGTTCTTATCTCGATATGAAAAAATCAGGAATAGAGATGCTCACATAGAACTTCAGAATGCATTAATTGATCATTTGTGGGAGGAATACACTAATTCCGAGTCTTGAATATCAATCTATTTTCGTTTGATTTAAGTTTATGTCTAGCGATGAATAGTAGTAATATGTTTTAATGTCTTTTTTTTCTTCAAGTTATGTAATTTTATCTTATTTAATAAATAGTTGATTTAATAATTTTATGAATTTATTATTAATATTTAATTTATAATGTAATATTTATTAATTTTAAATTTTAGAATAGTCTATTGTGTAAAATATTGAAATTTATAAGGGTGTGATTGCAAAATATAAAAATAGTGGTTGGAAGAATATAAAGAGAATATTCTTTAAGTTTGAGTTTGAGTTTGTGGGTTGGAGAAAATTCTTGTTTGATGTGACCATCGTAAAATAGGTATAGATTTAGTGGGGAGGGTTGGAGATGGCCTTAGTCATAAATATCAGTGTAAATATCAGTATATTTCATCAAATGTAGCGTCCAAAATGTTTTGGCCGATCAAAATCCTAAATGATCTCTATAGATGTGCCTCTGAGGTCAGAATTTACAGGTTTGTGGCCAAAAATCACAAGCTATATATGTCTGTTCATCTCTTCTGTGCAACTTGTTTAGACATATAGTTTGTAGCATATTATACAAGAGCATAATTAACCCGCGAGGCACCTTGAGGTGGCTACGAGCTTCCTTTTCAACCAAAAAAATGCGTAAAAGCCTCTGGTCTTTCAGATTGCACAAAGATAAAATAATAAGAAAAAACAATATAATCGTCCAAGCAGAGGGGAATGAAGAGAGATTTCTGAGGAAGAGCTCCAAATGACTGGAGAGATTTGAGAAAGAATTATATCAGTTACATCCGCATATTTAAGCAAAAAAAAAATGTAACAAAAAAAACAAAACAACAAAAAGAGGCCTATGCAAATAACTGACAACTACAAAAACATCTTTCTACGATTCAGCCAAACTACACAGTAATCATACAGACATCTGCCTTTCAATGTACTTTTCGACATCGTTCCTTCTTTATTTTTGTTCTTTTTTACCTTATCCCTTCTGCAGAAGTATCCTACGATTTGTTCCCATTTACAGATACAACAGATTTCCATTTCTTGTTTTTTTCTTCTTCTTGTAACCTTTTTTTGCCCCCAGACGGGTTGATTGATTTTCTGAGAATGTATTATCAAAAATCTCCTATACCTTCCTGGCTCAGTATATAACAACTCGGAGGAGCCCCGCCTGTGGCTCCGAATAGTCAAGGCCCTCCTCCAGCAAGTAGCGCTGAACAGCAGTCGGGAGTCTAGCAGGCGTGCGCACCCCCCTCGTGTGGTGGCCGGTTCCCACACATATGTAGACGAGCAGTCTTTGATCCATCGACCTAGCTGCATTCTTTATCACCGCCAGTTCACGCTTGAGGACATGAATAGCTTCGCTCACATGTAGACCGTGAAGATCGATCATCTGCTCCCTCCCATTTGTCGGAATGTTGGAATTCCTGCAAAAATAGCAAAATCTTGATGACACGAAGGGCAATGGGTAGTAGAAGAGTTTCCCATGGGACTGTACGAAGTAATAACAGAAATGCAAAATAAAAGCAAGAATCGAGGGGGAATAACTCCTATGGTCGAAGAACAACAAACCTCTGGCGAAAAATAGTTTCTTGCGCTTTCCCGTGAGCTGCTTTCATCTGCATGTTGTGCAACTGTCCTTTAATGCTCAGCTCCTTGGCTAAGGCCTTGTTACCAACAAGGTATGCTTGTCGTGCCTAATCTCACATTGAATATTTCAGATGAGATCAATGAAGCTATCACAATGTGGTCACAGATTCATATAAAAGTTTCAAAAATGAAATACAAAATCCTCAGTTACATTAGCATTTTCAATAACTTCCTACTGTGTGGGAGATAGTGAAAGAAGCGGAGTAGTAAGGGGTTTATATGAATTAGATTCCACAACAGATACAAATACAGCTACGAGTCTATGACTATATATAGATAGATCAAATTCCTTAAAGAAAGTGCAACCAAAACGTGAACAAGTGCACAAGTTTCCACAACCTTGAGCTCCCATCTAGGGAAGTATGCCGCAGGATGAAACGAATACTTCCTACACCCCTAGTCCACACATAAAACGCTTAAGGAAGAATAACAGCATATTTCTATCCATCTAGACATCTAACAGAAGGGTTTAACTTTGTTTCCCGGTTCATTTTTTCTTTCTTCGATTTCCAATCTTGCAGACATCCGCAGACAAGACATACCTGCTCAAAGTATACATTGCGCACACGTGCATGATCACGAGCTTCCTCCCGCATTTCAGAGTACATATTTGCTGCCAGCTCAACAATGTCAAAGTATATATATTTGCTGCCAGCTCAACAAAGTCAAAGTATATATACTTGAAGAATGCATACTCCCACAATTAAAAAATATTAAAAGCAACATTGCCCATGAACATTACCGACTGCTTCTCCAGTTTCAAGCCAGACAGGAGATGCACGAGCTGATCCTCGGCTTTGGAATCTATCACCATAGACACCCCTCCCCTGGCCACTGTTGTATGAGCTCGCCAGTACTTGAGAGCTTCGACTTGATCCAATGCTTGCATCTGAAGAGCCGTTTCGCTCATACTTCCACAAGCTAGAATCTTGAGGAGCCATTTTTCTAACAGCTGAAGCAAAATCTGTAGCACCTCTTGATGGAACGAAGGAATTGGATCTGAACAGCAACGAGCCTTGCTTTTCTGGAGAGCGATAGGGACTGCCATTTTGATGAAGACCATCAGCAGTAAATTTTGCTAAATCATTTTGACAGTCTCTAACAGAGAGTGCAGGAAAATCCATTAAATTAAGATTTGGAGCAGACACAGTTTTTGAAGTCAGAGTCTGATTTGAGCCACCATCAACCTGAAGCTGCAAAACACAAAGCAATATACGCTTAATCCTATAAGGAAATATATTTATGCATCAATTCTAGATATCACAGTTATTTTCAGGAATTGAACTACCATTTGACACTTACATCCATTACACTAAGTTGGGCTGTTGATAATAAAATTCCCTATCTAATGTTTTGGACTAAAATTAGCAGGCTAAGCATGTGAATACGGACACAATCCAATCCAATTCATCCTCGGCAGGGGAAGACAAAACAGAACACATTGCCCCTCTAGATTATAAGAACACCACAAAATATAAAGTAGTAGAAGCACTGTTGTAAAGTCAATGATAAAAACAATGCATGATACACCAAAGAATAAGAAATGCCAACAAAAATATCATACCTCAAGCTGAGCAAGCATCTCAATTGTTAGGTTCAAATCACCTCCATTTGCAAAATAAACCTCTGCAAGACTTTCAGTTGCAAAGCCGGGGAATTGTGAAGCCAAGAACTCTAGAGGGCTTACATCTGAACTATCAAGCATTAATTGCTCGCTTGACATGTCAGCTAGAAGCCCGTGTCTTGGATTTGCACCATCAGTTCCTTCTCTTGCAAGAAGCTGGTCGTTGCCGACAATCTGTTGGTCCCAAGGCTTAGAGAGCGACGAATGATAACTTGTAGGCGACAGGTATTCTCCATAGGAGGAGACTGGATATCTCAGCTGTTCGGCGTGACTGTTTCCATTAACGGGGCGAGGAGATAACCCTTGTTGTTCCTTCAACATAAAACCACTACCTATCGAAGAAGAATATCTCGAACCTTCGTTAGTATCAGTCAAAGATAGGCTTGAAAATGATAAGTTGTTGACCCCTTGATTGTCATCAATACCCATGACCTTAAAGTCAGGAGTAATATCATCTGGGAGCTGATTGCGCCAATATTGCTGAGCTTCGTCATCAGAGTTATTCGAGACTGAAGACTCTGATCGGTCTAATATTCCTTTACCTGGGCCAGAAGCTGCGGATGTAACAAATTTTGAGGATGTCTCCGCACTGTTAGTGCCAGCTACAGGTGACCTCAGAGCGAAAGGAACAAACTCTGTGGCATTGGGGTTCAAGGTTGGTTTTGGAGCACCAAGATTTTTTCACTGGAAGAAGCTCCCTTTCCCGACAAGTACATTGTATTTTAGCTTCACTGTCGTATTTCAGAAAGGCAAAAGTGATTAAAAAAGCAAAAGAAATTTTTAATGGAACCACTGAAATCGTAGTATTGAATGTGGATCACCCAAACCCTGCAGTTGAATTAAGTCATCGGAGTTAGAAAGCTAAATGATGTACAAAAATCCAAACTTTCACGTATCATTAGCACAACTAGTTTAAGGAAATTATAGGTAACTGAAGATTTTGGAAACCATCAAAGCACAAACAAACAATGATCACATGTGAATAACACTAATTCATGTTGTGACAGAGCATGCAATTAATTAGAGCATATACTAACATTCACTGTAAAAGATTACAGATTTCCTAAAAGAAACTTAAAGATGGAACAACTTTATAGTATGAACCAGAAAAACCACACAAGCATCCAATGAAGATCAGTTATTTTTCCTCTTTTGAGATGGCAAGAACTGAGTGATTTGAATTACTATATTTAGAAAATAAAGAAGAACACACACACACAGAAGACTAGACAGAAAAAGGCACACACAATAAGAGAAACCAAAAGCAGTCGATCTTTCTTACAACAATAAGATACAATGAAAAAAATTGAAAACCTTATCATCAGCAAACAGCAAAACACATTCATCATCACTCATAACTCATAACCATCCATACTCACACACAACAAACACCACTAACGTCAAATTCTACTAAAAACTAAAAATTGCAGCTACCAAACAATAAAACAAGATCAATCGAAGAAAATCCACAAAAAACACAAAACAGCAACTTTGAACTTCAATCAGAAAACTTTTCATCATAGATCTCTCAAAATCTGAGCCACACAAACAAAGGGGATGAAAAAACACACTATCCAAACAGAATCAACGCATAAAACAAGATCTGGGCTGTGTTCGAATATACCTTTGCGCAGCCCTGTGGTAAAAGAAACCATGTCGAATGCATCCATAAACACACTAAAAAGAAAAGGATGGGATTTTGTAAAGATTCAGAACTAAAAAAGACTGAAATTTTATAAAATAGTTAGGCCTCAAATATCACTATTATCGAAACGGGATGGGAAAAAACTTGTTGATTCCCTTTTTCTAATTATTTTTCCACGATTCTTGAGGCTGTGAAGTGAGGCAGGGGAGAAGAGGGGTGTATCTTTTTCTTCTCTCTATCTTTCTATCTCTAATTCAGGCTTTTCATTTCTCTCTCTTCTACCATCTCCTCTCTTCCTCCAATATTGTTCCTTTTTTGCCCCTTTGCCTTTTCTTTTTCAGGGTTTTTTTATTTTATTTTATTTTATTATAATTTTTTTGAGGTTTTCTTATAAATTTTTAAGGTTTTAGACCACATGATTTGTCTCTCACGGTTTGTCGTCTTCTCTCTCCAACTACACTTACAATTTACTCGGATTTGTACGAAATTCGGCTTTTCAATTACTATATAAAATATTTATTTTGATAAAATCAAAATACCTTTCAAGGATCAATGGAATTACACATTTAAGGGCAAATTTTGTCTTTAAATTCTAACAAGGATTTTAAGTTCATTTATTTATTTAAGATGTTTTTGTGTTGTCTTTTCTTTTTATGGGCAAATCATTGTGGGCTAAGATAATGTAAAATATAATTCTAAATATATGTATATCAATGCTATTTCATATACTAATAACTCCATGTATTCGCATTATATTTGGCCTAAAAATGTCAAATTCAAAAGTAATAATTTTGATCACTACTTAAGTTGAAACCACAGTTTCGTACTTATACTAAATTTTATTGTAAAATTCAAGTTTAAAAGTATTTAATTTTTTGATTGGAGAATTTATTTGATTTTAATATTTGCAAACCTATTTCGAAGCTTGGCTCCTTCATATGTTTTTGGGCCTACTCAAGATTTCAAACTCGAATAAAGACTTGTATTTGTTGTATGAGGATATTCTATAATTATAATTATTACATGCACTTGATAAGTTATAAGTTCAAACTAGATTTATTTTAGTGAACAAATAAATATTTAAACTAGGGTCGGACGGTTCCCGAGCTTAGTGTTTTGATTTCCATTAATCTCAAACTGATATAAAAATTTAATTCGAATTGGAGTCTAACTCAAATTTATATCATTCTATCCAATTCGAACAGTTTAGAATGCTATTGCGATATATATCATCAATCCATAATTGGTGAAACTACATATGTGTATATATTGCATGTGATAAGGTCTCCTTGTGTCTTTTTGTTTATGTAGATCATTATTATCATGCAATAAATTGAATTTGTGGACCATTTTTTATTGGAAAAACGACAGGAGACTTTTATGTGAAGTGGCTCTTAATAAAAAATTCATCTTGATTTCCATGATTTCAACAAACAAATCTTGTGTGGCTCAGCCTCATTCCTGATGTTTTATAAGCCCTATCTAAAATAAGGAATATAGGCCCCCATTTTTTAAAATTCATATAAAACCCTCAGTCATTATCTTCTATGCGTACTAGATAAAACTTATGTTTCTTTACAATAACTTGCAAACGATACAGGACGACTAAACCACACTTGAAAAATCGGGTGTGACTGGCTTGAACCTATAGAGTTCGATAGTGAGGTTTGAACTCATGACATTTGGTCACATGAACTCACTTAACCATTAGACCGTCCAAAATGGTTCCATCATATTCTCAACAAAATTAATTTGTGTTGGTTTGAAGGGATAAATAGATATCCCACCTAAGTCCAATCAACTCGGCTATATGAGATCTCTTATAAGTCAAATATTGTACACAAGAAATATATATTTCAGAATTTAGTTTACCCAATTCTCTTTTTTAAAATATCGAAAAGGGAATATATATTTGAGAATTTAGTTAATTATTTTTCCACGATTCATGAAGCTGTGAAAGATCTTACAGATTTTTTTTAATATTTGACTTATAAGAGATCTCACGAAAAAATTAAAAGGTTTGTTTCTGTATGTTATTTTAATTTTCTATTTTATTAGTACGTATTAAATGCACAATACTGTAATATCTGCCAACATATATAATGTGAAGATCTAAAAATCATAGGAATTGATTAATTAATATTATCATAATCGTTTACGCTAATATAGCAAGGTACAACTTGATTAGCAGAGAGTGACACTCTTTGGCCGTTATGAGAACAGTGGTGCAAAGCACGTGGCGTCCTTGGTTTGGTTTTAGCCTGTGGGCCCGATCACAGCTGGCACTGACACTGACTGCTTCTAATCCTCTGCAACATCAAGTATGTTACAATACAAAAATTTGTAGTAGTAGCAGCAGTAGTAATATTTTACCGTCAATGCGGTCGAACTAATGAATTGTAAATATATGCATACTTAGTTCCATCTTTGGTAGCCTTGATAGTGGTATAGATATAAAACTATAGATAATTATTTAATAGATAAGTTAGAAATATAGATTACGAAAGAAAAAAAAGCTAGTGATCATAGCAATGATCAGCTATCGCGACAAAAGAAATCACAAATGAGGCTAATGAATGGTCATACCCACGTATGATCACAGGGTACCTAACTGTCGCTATCCCGACAAAAAGAAACCCGAAAACGAGGCTAACTGAAGATCACAGGTACTCAATGGTCGCAAATTTCATTTATCGTCTGAGATAGGATATAAATCGGCCTTAACCGTGAGTTACTAAACAAAACGTAATGCTTTTTAACATTAATCGGGCTAATCGACCTACCAAACGAGGCCTTAAAGTTTTAATAAATTAATGAGCTAATATGATTTTATAGTGGTGTGAAGTAGGTCATGACAGATTTATTGGTTCAGATCCATTTGCAGCTTCAATGACAAGGCTATATCGCTAAGTGCTCAATATCATGAAGTGTGCAGGCTAGAAATGCAATAATTATCTTGTTTATGAAAAATTATCAAATTAGCCTCTAGAAGCACGTGGTTACTTCACATATCTTCTTTTTTTGTATATGGGGAAGCATTTGATAAATTTCACGTTTATATGTAATAACTTGTAAATCACACAAGATAGATAAACTATATTTAAAAAATTATTTATGATATATTAAAATCTATAGAGACGTTTGATAAGATTCAAATATGTGCATTGGACAACTTGACATATCTTTGTCTTTAATTATTAGTTGATGACATCATAAATGTAAAAGACACTTTGTCTTTAATTATTAGTTGGTGACATCGTAAATGTAAAAGGCATGAGTTTTCCATTCTCCAGTATTCATACCTCATTCATATTAGTGTCAGATTTGTACGACTATGTGTGAAGCGATTTTTTTTTGTCAATTAATACAAAATTTTAAAAGTTGCGTCACGGTGGATTCGAACCCAAGATCTTTGACCTCGAACATTAACCACTCTATCACTAGGTCAACACACACACTATGTGTCAAGCGATTTGTTATGCATGTTCTTGTATAAATATTTGCTTTGCCTTCAGTTCCTTCGAGTTGATGAATGTATATATTGCCCCCTCGAATACACCTTATAAATATCTATTCCATGCATTTAATTGTTAATTGTTACTAGGTATTCTCAAAGTTTTATGTGATTGTTCATGTAATGCCTAACTTATTCGCTTGAATTTTTTTTCGCAATAGATAATATTGGAATTAAAATTATACTGGATGTGGTTGTATTTAATTGCATGTAAGGAATGAAAATAAAAAAGGTACAATTTTGGGTTGGAAATAAAAAGAGTATTTGATTCTAAAAAATGGGAACTAAATCAACTAATGTATAAAAAAAATGCTGTTTTAATTGTTTATTGGATTTATTCGACACGGTGTGAAAAATTTCATAATTAGTTTTATCATGTCTACGAGATTAAGTTACAAATAAATAAGCTTATATATATGTTGACCAATTCCTCATATAGACTCATGTCATTTTCGTATTCATCATAGTGCTGCGTCAATAATTATCATTGCTAGGATTAAGATGACAAAAATTTCATATATATTCATTATGAAATACTGAGTGCAGACTTCTCTTTCATTTACTTTCCACCCACTTATGATTTGTTTCTGACCAGTTGCTCTTTTTAAAGTACAGGTAATTATGTCTGCGTCAACAAAAAGTCATCAATAAATTACATTACGGTCGTGTTTAGAACGAGGGGTAAAATGGTTCTTAATTGCAATTAAAGGATCAAAATTCATATTTCTTTTTATACAGTGGAACTCACAATTGTTACCAACGTTGCATATTTGATAAACCCTACGTTTATATACAATAGCCAACAAATCAAACAGAATCCGTAATTATACTTGAAAAATCAAGTGAGACAGACTCATACCCATAAAGACGTTAATGAAGTTCGAACTTATGACATTTTGACTATATAAATCCACTTTATTACTGGAACGTCTCAAATGGACACAAAATTCATACTTGATCACAAGGTTAGAGTGGATGGGAAGATCATTCATATTGATATCATTAACATATACTCCATGTAAATTGAAATAATCTCACGCATAATATAATATTTTTATTTTGGGTCAAACTCGAGCCCTAATTAATTTAGGGAAATTGTCAACCTTCCATTAATTTTGCATCCAACCAGACATTAATCTACTAGGAGAGAGAGAGACCAGTTTACAAAGAATCAAGACAGCTTGGAATTGGGATGGCATATAAACATATAATAGGATTAAGGATTTAGCGATTCTCTCTCTTATGTGGCATCACATGATCTCTCTATTTCTATTTTTCTTAAATCTCTTTTATTCTCATTCTCCTTACATCTCCTATCTCACATTGTTTTCTCATCAAACTCCACCTTTGAGTAAGACCTATATAAATAGTTGTATGTATTTTTTTATCCCTCTAATAATAATTTTTTAGTGATTTTAAAGTTGGTAAACTAAATAGTTATATTTTTATTGAAAAATTAATGTAATTTGATTAATATTATTTACAATTTTTTCATGAGACTTTTTAAACAATATTTTGTTTTTTTTAAGACATAAATATAATAATCTGTTTTTTACAACTTTATAAATAGAATTTTGAATCTCACAACGATCTTTCACGAACTTCACAAATTGAAAATCTAATAAAATGATATATTTTTATAAATAAAATGTGAAACTCGTAATAAATTTTTCATGAAACTTCACAAATTAATAACAAGTTTTGAAATAAATAGTAATTAATGTTCAATTTTTTATAGAGAGGATAATCAATTATGAGAATAATATATATTATTTATTATATATTCTATAAATTTAAATAAATTTAGATAATTAATTATTGTTACTATACGGGAATTAGACAAGAACATATAGTAAAATAAGTTTTTAACCAAGTTTGTCACAGTGGCATGTAATTAAATTCAAAAATGGTCTAGACATTGATCAATATGTTTGTGAGATTTTCTCGATTTTAATATATTAAATTAATAGTATTTTATTAATTATAATATTTATAATTAAATGATTTAGATAATTACAATATAATTTTTATATTTGTAAGTCTTTTGGTATTTATGTTATTTGAGTACAACAATATACATTCTAGACGGGTACGAACATTTATCGACATACTTATGTGAAATTTTATAATCTCACATTAATTTATCGTGAGACTTCACAATTAATAAACAGTTTTGAAATAAATACTAATATTCAATATTTTATTTAGAGGATGACCAATTATTCATATAAACATATATTTTGTTATTTAGATATTTTATAAATTTAAATGAATTCAGAAAATTAATGGATTATTAGACAAGAATGTACCGTAAAATTCTTTTTAATTTGATTTGAGACATGTTAAGACATTAATTGACATGTCTACATGAAATTTTCTATGTTTTAATTTTTGTTATTTACATTATTTATTATTAATAATTGCTCAGTAATGTTCAATTTTTATTAAAATGAATAACTAATAATTGTAACAACTTATATTTACAAAATTAAATAGGTTTGGATAATTAATCAAATATGGGACGGGTACGGGTATGTATATGCTAGACATGTTCTTCATTTTGTAATTTATTATTAAGTATGTTATTTATTATTAATATTTATTCTATAATATTCGAGTCATTATTGAGACATATAATTAATTACGTTAACAACTTATATGTATGAAATTTAAACATATGTGGATAGTTAGCGGATATTAACTACACGAGTTTGGAACGAGAACGAATAGTGAAACTATTTTTTAATCAAATTTGGGATATATACGACCATATAATTATAAATTCTAGACATTTTCTTCATTTTGTAATTTGTTATTATGTTTGTTATTTATTATTAATATTTATTCTATAATGTATGAGTCATTATTGAGACAGATAATTAATTACTTTAACAACTTATATGTATGAAATTTAAAAAAATATGGGTAGTTAGCAGGTATTAACTATACGAGTTTAGAACAAGAACGAGTAGTAAAAATATTTTTTAATCATATTTGGGATATATACATTTCTACATGAATTTTTTTTTTCTATTTTGTTATTTATATTATTAATGTTTACTTTGTAGTGTTTGATTTTTATCGATAACCAATCACTATAACAAATTATATTTATAATTATAAATAAGTTCGGGTAAATAATCGGATTTAAGAAGGGTATGGGTATATACATTCTAAATTGGTACGACCAAGAATCAATATGCCTCGAATGTTTACATTTTTATTCATGAATTATATAATATAATGTGATTTTTCATCAGAGTTTGACAGAATATAACTTATACATATCAAATTAAAATGTATTGCGCTAATATAAAAATTATTTTTTTACAATGATCATAAATATAATGTAAAAAATTTCATCGAAACTCGACGGGTTATACACTATTTATGATATATGTATATCCGGTTACAAGAAAAATCCAAGTGGCTAGTAATTAATAGCTAAAGTAGAGCATATGAATGTATTATTACTGACTGGTATTGTTTCACGAGGTTTAATTGATTAATGAAAGTTTATTTATTTATTTTTTAAGGAAACACTTTCATTTTTTTTTCTTTTTTTTTCTTCAATTTCAATTTCTTTTATTTTAGTTTAATTTTTGTAATTATTAGTTAGGATTGATTATACCCAATTAAGATATATAATTATGTTTAGCATCTAATTTCAACATTTCTAGTTAATAATTAATTATTAGAATTTATTACTTATAATTAGAGTGTAATCAATCCTATATATATAATTAATTTTTTTAAGTTTCAGTTGTTAATAATAATGTTAGTTAGGATACATTTTATTCTAGTAACTTTGGTTATTTTGATAAATATTATTAAAATAATAAATTTATTATAAATAGTAGGGCACAAGTAATAAGTTGGAACAAAAGAAACCAAATTATCAACGCAAGTTTCCACAAAAAAATATATCCTACTCTTATTCGGAATAAGCCTCCTTCTTCACCTAAAATCAAAACTTAAAATCTTCATCAAAACTCCGAACTTTGCTCTCCTCAATCGATCCCAAAACCTAAAACTTCTCGTAACCAATGTCCTTTGAATTCCATTTTTGGCTCCGATTACGAAACAACGTCGGTGGATTCCAATTCCTAAACATAAGAAATTAATTCTTTTGAAGCTTATTTTTTTTCATTGTTTTTGATTCCTGGACTGATCCAATAAAGTATTAATTGGTACCAGATAAATTCATCCTTTCTATGAAGCACAGTATAACCGAACCCAATTTAGTGTATTTTTTTTATTAATACATCTCCTAATCTCTAGATAATTATCAAATACAGAAATATAGTTATCAAATTTATCAGATATGCTTAGATCTTAATTATCCTCCAACTATGAGAGCAAGATAAATACGAGAGATGAGAGAGAAAATCTCATTCACTAAGAACAAGAATTGTTTAAATATCCTAGTATACGAGAGAAAATTTTTGGTGTTATAAACCATTGTCCATCCAACATCAAATTTCAGGCGTCGAGATATAGTTTAGAAGATCAAAACTAGATTCCTAGATCAAAAACTTCCCATAAATGATCGATGCTGGAAATTCGAAGATAAACACAAAAAAACTCATATGTGTTGCAATTAATTGTATAGGAATATGCTAGGAATATAATCAATGTATGATGAATTAAATATCCAAATGATAGATCCTTAGTAAAAAGGCTCAACAGTTCAATTTGCAACATTCCATCAATTTTGATTTTAGTAATGAACCGATGACTGTCACAATTTTCTTTTTTCCCTTGGATAGACACAAGGAACAAAGATGGAACCCAACAACAAAATCAACATTTCACTGTCATATCTCTCTTATCTCATCGAATCTCACCCCAAATTTTCCCTCTCATTGGAGATCAGTGCCTCTCCAACACGGCGTCGCACTGAGGCATCCTCAAGTTCATCGTCGATGAGGATTGGGTGTATGCGCTGCGCTGGATGATGAAAAAATTAGGTGTCGAGGAAGGTGGTGACATCGACCTACTCCATGTTAAGATATCGGCAATGAAATTCATGATACTGTGGCCGCATGCGGCGACGCTCCTCGAGCCCGCAAACATTAAGGATGGTGCTGGAGAAAAAGCTGAGGGTCTTCTCGTGTTTGATCCTCGACGACGCGATCATTGTCAGGCACAATGGGGTGGATTTCTATCTCGATATGTTGGAGGTAACGCCCGACGACAATGTAATTTATTTGAACGAAATCAATTGCTAGGTTGACTTCGCACCACCGGTGAATCACAAGGAAAAGCAGGGATGTACAGAGTAGGTGATGAGGAGAGATGATAGCTTAAGGGTGTTATAATGTGGAAAGTTCCTATGTATGAAAGAAACAAAACACAAAGAAAATATAGAGATAACTTGTAAACTTTATGAAATCTTGTTGGAGTATTATTCATCATTCCATTTGATTCAAGTGATATTTATAGGCTCTAAAATGAGACCTTTCATCTAATGTCAATTAGGGAGACCGTCCACTACACCCCACTAACATAATTAATCTTGTAATTTATACACCATTAATACATGACAATGTAGTAACTCGTACCCACAAACATATCATATTTATTTTTTCTTGTAACTAATACCCAACTAACTTTATTACATGAATTTGGATAAATGCATGACATAAATTTCTAAATTATATTATTATTATTCAATACTCCTTGTTAATTTGAAATTTCCTTCATGACTCCAAGCATCTCAATCTTTGAAAGTTTTCAAACTTCAATGATTGTGTGAAGATATCCACAATTTGATCATGAGTCTTCACATGATTAAGTTCAACTTCTTTCTTAGATATGTGTTCTCGAATAAAATGATACCTTGTATCAATGTGCTTGCTCATATCATGAAACACCGAATTCTTGACCAATGAAATTGATGGATCCTACTGGATATGATCTTGTGTATGGGGGATAATACATTAGTAAGATAAATTAAAAATTTTCTTCAATCAAGACTGACTGGGTACAGGCAGTAGCTATCGAGTAACTGCAGTCCATTACTAATGATAGTACTGTTGATCAGTTCATATAAGGGGAGTCTTGACTTGAGTGATATTAGTTAGCAAACTTACTAACTGCTGAGACAGCTGATCAGTTGGGCTGATAACTGATGTGCTTGCGGAATGTGGTGGTAGCTGGTTTTCCTTAGAAAACTGATTCATAAGACTTAGTCAAACAATGATTAGTCAGTTTTTAGTTATCTCTTCCATTATCAAACGGATACTGATAAGAGTTTTTCAAATCAATGATGTGCTGATGTGTGTTGATGATGACAGTTCAATAACATGTGATTTTAAGTGCAGTATATAAAGTAAAGACACGTTGATTTTAACATGGTTCAAGAGATCAACTCCTACTTCCACGGACTGATTGCTCAGTCAATCCAATAACTTCATAGTTGGTCTTGTTTACGGGAACAAGAATAAACTCAGATACTGAGGTCACCTTACAGTACCCTGCATAACTTAGCATTCATTCATATGCTTGCTGGTGCTAGGAAATCATAAATGCTCTATGCGTATAGTCGATACACTTTCTAGCTTACGGGTGATAAAAATCAAACTTTCAGCAACTAACAATTTGTTACTTATTTGCCCAAACTTCTACTTAAATTTTGGGGTTTTGTAGAAAGGTTTTCCATCTAAGGATGTGAGTTGACACATGCGTCAAACTCATCAAATCTAGGCTTATGATATGTTACAATGAACATCCTAGATTTAAGGAAGTGTATACTGAAACCTTGAGTTGATATGTATATGTGAACATGAAGGTTTACTGATAGCACGATGAAATTCCTTCTTCGAAATCGTTGTTTGAATGAACTTTGGCTTTGAGCTTTGATTGCTTGGATATTCGATTGCACAGAGTTTTGGTAACCTTCATAGGTTGGATTCTACGTGTATATATATAGGTAGAGATAACAATAGAGTCGTTGGAGTGACTGTTATTCAAATTCTTCCATTTTATCTTTAGAAAACTTTCTCGTTGAATCCCTGTACGTTGCTGTCAGATGTCTGCATCATCGTATACTGTAACTCTGCAACTCTGAAAATGTGGCATGGAATGTCAGAATCATTTGTAGATACGCTACAACACGTGTCGAGTCAAACACTCAAGATAAAAGAAACTCCGTGTTTCTTCAGTTGATGAGACTCCGTGTTTTATCGGCTTTGACTTCAGGCTTCGCCAAGTCTAGACTTCTCCGTCTTTTATCAACAGTCTGGACTTCTATCTTTTATCAGCTTTGAACTCCCGAGTGAGTATGATGTATCAGCTTGACATAGATATAGTCAGCTTTGATCTTTTATCAACCGGCTTTGACTATGGATAGACAACTTTGACTATTGGTACCCAACTTTGACTTCCGCTCAGTCAGTCAGTTTTCCTGAAATGACACTTAGTCATTTCTTCGACTTCTACTTGTCATCAGTGTTGAGACTTCAGTCTTCAGTCTTTGACTTCACTCTATAACAATTGTCCATCAGTATCGCTCCCCTTTAATCTTTAGACTTCAGTTGGCATTCCTTCGGTCTTCTTACTTCAACACCCGATCATTCAATCAGCTTTTCTTATGTTATGATGGTGTTGATACTCCAATCAGTAAGGCTGGACATATGTACTGCTTCAAACTTCATCAGTCTTGGGTCTGTCCAAACTTATAATTCTCTGAAACCTGAAACAAAACTTCCAACTCGAAAACAAGTTAGTAGCATCTGTTACTTCAACAAGACAATCATCAGAGGTTTTGGGATCAAATCAAAATAAACCGTTAAGATTTATGAATTTTCGACACTTTTAAAGTCTTCTTCTTCCGAGAAATTTGTGGATTTAAAGTTGAAAACATGGATTTGATGTACATCGAGGTTAAATGATTTTTTTTTTTTATAGTTTTTATTAGTTTTGGTAAGTTTTTGTTGAATAAAGATGAGTTATGTATATGCTTTTAATTCATCATGTCTCCAATTGATACATAAAACTTTTTGAGTATATATAAAAGGCTTTTGTTTTATTGTTATGTCTCAATTTAATTAGTAATAAAAATTCATCATATCATCAACTGATATACAAACTATAAACTGTTTTCCGACTTTAGAATAATGAAAACAATCTATTTTATTATTATATATGCATATTAATACTAAAATAAAGAAACTGAGTTCACCTATCAAATGTCGACTTCGACTTCGGTTGATTTTCCCCCAATCTGACTGGGTTCTACAAAATTTGCAACAAAGTGCAAGGTTCAATTAGTGAACCATATATATATAAAGGTTTATTTGGTAACGAAATCCCGAAATTTGAATAATTTTTTGTGTTACTTTTATAAATTATTATAATAATAAATTATCATTTTTATATGTAGCAAAATAAACATATTGTATAAATTATTACAATAATATTAATATTTCTTAATAATATTATGTTGAAAAATCAAAATTAAATTAAAATTTGCAAATTTGTTAACAATTAATCTCTGTATAAAACAGAAAAACATATAATTTCAAATTTTAATTTAAACACCTAAATAAAAGTCCAATCATAAGGCTGAATTATACTTAAAGGTAAACAAATTAGATCAAAACTCATGTATGTGTATCTCTTTTATACCGTATGAGTTTACCGTGATATAGGCATGATTTCAACATGCACATGCACGAGACAACAACCCAACAAATTATCATTTATTCCTCAACCTAACTAGGCAACTACATCACATCACAATTTGGCAATACAAGTCAATATTCAGATACCGAATGTGTTTTGGGTCACAAAGTAATAATTTCAAAAACGATGAATACATTTTTGTAAATATCCTAAATTTTACATAAGACTTCCCTTGAATTATAACATGTCTTTATTCAAAATCACTCTTACCAAAAACCATAATTATTTTGGATGAATAAATATCGAATAATGCCAGTTGAGATTTGAGAAAAACAATTTAATTTATCGAATCAAGATCCAACCTCAAGATAGGGAGCAGGAGCTGCGACGCAGAAGATCCAGGCTCATTTCAGACAACAGTAAAATCCCACGACCAAAAAGCAGATTTTCACTGTGCTTAATCCAATCATTGTTGATGGCAGTTTCTATCCAAATTTTACTCACGTTAAAACATTTCACACTGACCAAAAAGACTCCATAAAATCTTTCCAACCTTTCCTATACATATATACAATTCACCGTTCACCTCACATGGCAGAAATGGTGAAGGGAAGTTCATGAAACCCTATTTTCCTCTCATTTTTTCCTGTTCAATTTCTACCCAGAAAATTTAATCAGAGCCAAAAAGGGCTCCCTGAAATGTATGTGATATTCAAGCGTCTGATCATCACTGGAGATATTGTTGTAGAAGAAAGTGAGTGGGAAAAGGAGAGATAAAATTAAAGAAGATAAAAAATCATTCAAGAAATCAAGGAAAGTGGAATCTAAGAATTCAAGATTCAACCAGCCACCATAAATACAGCAGGTAAAGATCTATAAATCCCTGCAAATATAATTATGTTTTTTTTCCATCAAACCTTCATTAATTGTTTTTCAGCGCTTTGATTTTCAAAACAACAAAAAACATAAATAAAAATTTCAAATCAATCCCAGTTTCCGTTAAGCATTAATTCTGGCATATAAAAATGTTTGTTCAAGCCGTTAGTTTTCTCCACCACCAGTTTCGTAAATGGAGAATTCTTCCAAGCCAAAACAAGCAGCAGCAGCAGTAACAACTGTGCTGAAAGCAACTGATCTCGCATTTGAAAATGCGAGTGCTGCGGCCTCACAGAGGAGTGCACAGCGGAATACATAAAGCGTGTTCGCGACCGATTTTCGGGCCGTTGGATTTGTGGGCTCTGCTCCGAGGCAGTGAAGGATGAGGTGGTGAGATCAGAAAAAATTATTGGGAATGAAGAAGCTCTGAATCAGCACATGAATTTCTGCAGAAAATTCAAGAATCTGAGCCCTCCAAAAAGTCCAAATGACGATGAGCTTATTTCTGCTGTCAAACAGCTACTGTTGAAAAGCTTGGATTCGCCCCGATCCAGCCCGGTGAAGAAGCGATGTTTGATCCGATCGGAGAGCTGTTTCTCTGCTCTGGATTCTTGAGAGAGGGAGAGAATGGATTGGTGGTTTGAAGGTAGAATTTGATTGCTTTTTTCTTTGAATTGGTGCTGTTTCAAGATGTTAGAAATATGTTAGGACTTCAGCTTTTTTTTAGTTGTTTGTAGTAGGTTCAAGAATGTTTCTGTTCCATTTGTTTCAAGAAATTTGTGTCCTAATTTGAACTGACTAATTCATCTGCAAATCTGCAATGTGCTCAAGATTGAACTGATCTCGTACAGATAGAAGCAAGAAAATGGGGGGAAACAGCTGCTCTAAATCTGATTCTAGGGTAGCATTCTGGTTTGTTTTTTAAGATTTTTATGGCTCTTTGAACGACATAGATCTAAATGAGTTTTATTTTGTTAACATTTGAATTCGTTTTCGTCTCGTTTGTGAGGAGCTGATGTGCAAGAAGATTCGGAGGTTCTGAATGCAGACTGATTCATCGTGTAGCTAAGTGTGGATTATATCTGGTTTGATCCTGTCTCTTTTCTTGACCTATTTCTGTCAAAAGCGGAATTATTTGAAGGGGAAGGAAGGGTCATCTCCATCTGTGTTGTTGGATGCAAGAACTGGAAATGGTTTCATTTGTGGGGTTGAGCTGTAGATTAAGACAACCTAGGGCCATGATGCCTTTTCTCCATTAAACAATTCTTGAAGGGTTGTTTTCTGTTTCACATCCTTATTTTCAATCAAGTAGGGTATGAAAAGGAGAAGCAAAAATATCTATGTTTTCTGGCATAAAAAAAATTCGGCCAAGTCGTAAGCACCTAATATTTTTGTTTTCTTGGATTTGTTCTGTTTGGACAAATTAATGAAGCATGACATATATCTTCGAAACATCAATCCAAGAGTTCAAACATCATCAGAAAGATATAGGCGAATACGATTGCAATTTTGTTACAAATTATTGGCAATATGAGTTCAAGATACAACGACTAGTGTGTCTCAAATAAATTATACAATAGAGTGATAAAACATTATGATATAGGGATTGACGTGGGATTATATATCAAGTAAAACTGGACATACTAAATTGGAAATATATATACACATGGATGAGTTATGTTGCGAACTAAGAATACATTTATGATACGAAAGTAGGAAAATTGCACTGAACGTATAAATTTGTTGCACTGGATTCAATACACAATTTTATGTTCGGTGTTGTGCAACAAATTTATATGTTCAATGCAACAAGTTTATACGTTTAGTGTAGCTTTCGCACCATATTTGCATTCTTACATGATCTTCTCTTATATATATATATATACACACAAACGCACAACATGGATGGTGCAGACGGCTAAAAAACCTGTTACTTTCGGTCTGCATCTGATTAAATGGCTGCGGAAACTCATCAGAAATATAGAAAAGGAAAAAATGAGAAGAAAAGAAAAGAGAAAAAAGAAAGGAAAAAGGAACCCCAATGTATTTAGCATAATTTAAAGTATATTCTATGGAAGATGGTTGCTTGAGCTGATAATGAAAGGGAATATAATGAAATAAATGGCTCCAATTTGCCAAATCACCACGAGTATGGTAAGCAAAAAATCAAATGGCTCCAATTTGCCAACTCAATTTTAAATTCATTTTTGTGTATCAATTTTATATTTCACGTGGTCGGCATTACTGCAATAGGATAGGAGATAGAAACATGATAACAAGTAGAGAAAAAAATACAAAATTGAATACCTGAATTGTTTATTAAAGAAGATATAAATCAATGCTTCAATTTTTCATCTAGAAAAAGAAAAAAGCAAACAAACAAACAAACTACAACTCAAGTAAGTCATGTTTCAAAGAAACAGAATTCTTGATCACATATGAGAAATCAGTAGCAAGCAATGCTTCCAAAAATGAGCTCGTACAATTATCACTAGTCATACATGCAGTTGGATAGCAGCTGCAGAGATAACAATTCACAAAACTGGTTTAGGAAAAGTGGGAGAATCATGTAGCGTAGGCATCAAATAAGTTCACCTGCAAGAGCTCAATCGTGCAGAAAGCCAGAATTCCTGGTCAATTATCTTCTGCAAAAGAATAGAATCTCTGATTCAAATACATGCATGTAGTGGTGCTCAAGAACTCAACTGCTATTGCTGTCCCTCAATTTTCAGTGAAACTAGTTCACTATCCTGCTGCTGGCCTCTCGGCCTTAAACTCCTAGGAAGCAATCTTCTAAACCTGTCGGGTAACCTGGAAGATGGCAGGAACCACAACTGTTGCATTAGATCACTCATCACAGTAGTAAAGCACACAAAAGGCACAAAATAAATGACAACACCATACGAAAAAGCACATTTTTAGACAAAAGATCAGCTTAATTGATGATGTAATAAATTATATTTTGCCCAGGTTCATTTACGATTTCAGTTCGCCGGGCAGGGGGGGGGGGTTCTTTTCTACTTTCATGTCTTCAATCACTAGGTAAAAAGAAAATCGGAATGTAGGATAGTATAAATAGGAGAATATGCAATGCAGGTGGTTAATTGAGAGAACTTGACAGTTATGACTTACAGATCGAATCTTTCATAAATGGCCCTCCGTACTGAAGAGTTGAGACCGTATGCTATTGAGTTGAAGAGGCCCTTAAAACAAGTATCAGAAGGAGACATTCAATCGAGGAAGAAGAAAGTAGACTCTCATCGAAGAGTTTAAAAAGTATCAGAGACTTACCATAAGTGCAGCCATGACAACATCAAGAACAGAAAGCCAAAAGATTTTATGACCTGGTTCAATGAAGTCGTGTATACGGTTGATCGTGCCGAAGAACCATGATCCAATTAAAATAAGTGGATAGTAACCCCATCGGTTCAAGGCCTGTCAAGGAAATGCAAGGAAAAAATGAGATTCTAGAAAACATCAGTATCCTGCACTGTGCACTCCAGAATTAGTTTCTTCTAAGTGTACATTCAGCAAGACAGTATACGGCTGCTTTCAATATTTAGAAGTAGCGCTCATATTAAAATAACTATGACATAATAACAAATCCACTAGGAATGGATGTTGTATCTAGAAATGATAAATAATAATAGACAGCATATTTTCCATGAAGGACAAAAAAAGATGCTTTGAAGTAAGAACACAAGTCTTCTAAAATCCAAGGTGCTCAAAGCTACGGGATATTAAGAATTTTTTTTTCAAAATATCATTTGCCATATCAACCTCCTGTAAGATACTGAAGCCTTGTACATATCCATCATCCGAACAATATACTTGATTACTAGGCAATGAGCATGTTTATTAACTAACTTGTTCCTAGATTTTCATGTCTAGAGCACCAATAAGCACATGGTAGCATGGTTTAAAAAGGCGCTAGAGCCTAGAGGCGTGCCTCGGTTCGAGGCACCACCTCCCCAGCTGATCCCAGAACATACACCTCATCAGGGCCGAGGTGCAAGTCTCAATTGACACAAATCTGTGATTTGTTTTGTAGTTTTGTAATGGGCTTAGATAATTCTAGTTGTATTGGGTATGGGCTTAAAAAAACATCAAAAATTGAATGAATTTAAAGAAATAACCTAATATTTCTCTCCTCTAATCTGCCGCCTCTCGCTCCTTACTCTCTTGCGCTACCCCTGTTCTGTCTCTCCATCTCCCTCGCTCTCCCTCTCCTCATTCGAGATGCTTTTTAGTGTAAAATTGTTTCCTTTTTGGAACGGGGCCAACAATAACGGGAAAGCCTAAAAATGAAAACGAACCAACAATAATGGGACGAATGGAGAACTTAATATGAAGTTTATGTTTTTTATGTGTTTCCATATATTTATTATGTTTTTATGTGTTCTTATTATATTATTTATATTTTTGTGATTTACGCCTCGGACTGCCTCAAGGCTATTGGAAAACGTCTCGGTGCTTAAAACGTATATTCAAACCTTGCATAGAAGTCAATTTACCTTCATATCTGGCCGTGCATCTGATTGATACCCACGTTCTGACATTCCCACTGCCATCTGGAAAAACAAGTCATAGGATCAACATTGGTTTATTCAGCCGAACAGAGAATATGTAAGCCTCAGTCCTATCCCACAGGCCTCCAGATACATGGGAAAAGAGAGATCCAGATTACTACATACACGAGTGGCATTGTTTAACATGCGTATCACTTGAAAATAGGTGAAGCCGTTGAAAAGAATCGCACCCCATAGCGGTGCATAAAAGGTTATAAAATGAACCACCTGCAGGCATAAAGTAAGAGTTAGATATGGTTATATGGGCTGAAAATCTAGAAAACTGTCATCTAACAACCAGTCACACTTTATCATAAAATAATAACAAAATTCTTATAAACAAAAGTGACCATATGATCAGACAACATATTCTTAGCAATGAGACTTTTATGCATTTATTGACAAATTACATGATGATTCACACAATGTTATCACACACCAGCACTATATTTGTGTTTCATCATCTAGCAAATAGTTTGAATTACATCTGTTAAAATGCAACAGAAATGCCAAAATACATCGATAAATAACAATTTCAAGGCATAATCAATTGCACATTAGATGTCAGTCCAGGGTGAAACCCTCAACCCAGATTTAATCAGTGCCATTTGGAGAACATGTTAAGTACCTATAAATCCAAAGCAATCTTGCATTGCAGGGTAAACATGAAAAATGATCAGAGGATGATTGAGAGTGAATTAAACTAATTTTAATTCAGTCATATTTCGAATAACTACATTACTCACTAGCAAAAAAAGTAAAATACTTATTAATAAGTATCATGTTTTTCTACTACTGTTTTAAGCATGGTCCAGATGTATCTTAAATACAAACTGTATCTTAACAAGGATGTCATGGATAAAGCCTCTTATACTTGCCTGTCCTGTGAGCCCTGTTTGTGCCCAACACCAAGCAGCAACACGGCTTATATGACCATGATGGTTATTTCCGATGGAACGAATTACTGTCATAACCACTGAAGTTCCTGGAACATACATATGGACTCCAATTAGCCTGAGACAAAGATAAAAATGCATAGAATCCTCCCATAATAGTATATAAGAAGTAGACTTGGAAACATTGTTACATGTAAAGCATACCCCAGACATACAAATGAAACATCGGCTCTAAATCCTCCACATCAGTTTTATGTCGAACAACTGTTCGGTGCAGAGTGAAAGCAATTGTAGTGGTCCACAGGAAAGAAGCAACACAGAAAAAATGTGTCGTGTAGCCTTGAGCATAACAAAAGTATCCTTTGGAAGGATCCCTGCATACAGCACATTCATTTTAAGTAAATGAGACAACCTTCATCCGTTTAAAGATGGAGGGTAGAAGAAATTTGACTGCCAGATGTACAAGTCATTACCCAATGATGCTGAAGAAACTGCAGAACAAATCCTGCACCAGGACCAAAAGATTAACTTAGAATTCTACATCATACGCAGAAGAAGATCAAGGGGAAGAAACAAGAAAACTGAAATCCACAAATGTAGTGCACATCAATTTCCAGTAGCACAGTAGTGTGAATTTGATAGGAAAAACCATCAAACAGAAAGAAATAGAAAAGGATTTCGTACTGAAAACATCAATATTTAGATCAGATTTTAACCTAACATCATTTTAATGTTAGTAATGAACAGAGCTGTGTCATAACACAACATTAATCATAACAGATGCTTATTCATCCCTAGCAATATCGTTGAACAAATTCCTTTTTAGTTTTCAGCTTGCACAGGTAAACGCATCCAAAAAAAATAGTTAACCTTAAAGCTCACATATTTAGTTATATAACCGGGTTGAAATCTCAAGCAAATGCCAGAAATAGATCATTTTCCTTAACTCGGTAAATAGTATACTCCAAGCTAAATAAAACTAATGTACAGAATATATCATTTTCCACCAAAATCCCGACAAAAATTTCATACCGCCAGCCGGTTCACCACATTACACATCCCAACCAACAAAAACAAAAAATTCTAGCATCAAGCTAAAAATGAAAATAATCATCTAAATTGATTTTCTCCGTACTACTATCAGCAAGTAATGTAACCGAAACGAGCGAAAGCGTAACATAACCTAATTTTTTGGGGGAAGTAGATAATAGTATCACAAACAACAAAATGCGCGGGAACACTTACGGAGAGAGCGAGGAAGAAAACGAGCTTGAAAGAAAACTTGCGGAGCTCCTTGAAGAGTAAGTAGCAAAGGACTATGAAGCCGGAACCGACGAGCGAGAGGCTGGAGGCGCCGCTGTTGATTGTGGTCAAAATACCCCGTTCCGCGGCCGTTAAGCTCCCCAAAACAGACTGCACCGTTGCCATTGCCTCAATCGCTCGAATCTAAGAGAAAAATCGGAAGACCTCCAGCATTCACAATCCGCTTTCTCGACAGTTTCACTTTTCATAACATACTTCTGCAGTAAGCTAACAGAAAAGGCAGGAATAGATTCCCACAAAGTATTTTAAATATATAATAGTAATAAATGATGCAACAACAAGTCGCTTTGGCCGAGTGGTTAAGGCGTGTGCCTGCTAAGTACATGGGGTTTCCCCGCGAGAGTTCGAATCTCTCAGGCGACGTAATATTTTATTTTTCCAAAATTATTTCGAAAAAATGTTTTGAGTATTGGACTTGAAAAATGTGTCAGAGACAGAGTTCGTCTTTTTTCTCTCTCTCTCTCTTTTGTATCTGAATGTCAAACTTCTTTGAATGTGTAAAAGTTCATGCTTTACGTAACTAATTCTAAGAGATATCAGTAATTCACCCTTGTGATTCACCGGATATTTGTTCATAAATTTTTTCTAATATTTATTATTGACAATAAATTTTTAATTATATATAAAAAATTATTTGATATTCATTTAGAATATATGATGATCTTTTTATTTAAGAATTAGGTATATAAAGATTTTTTATTGTACATACTTTATTAGCAAAATATAATAATTGTATATATAAATAAGTTATAGTACTCAATTTACCATAGCTTGTGAAATATTGATATAAGTAAATAATATGAACTAATCAACAACAACAAATCAAACTATTAATTCAAATAAAATTTAAATTTGAATACGAATACATAAATCTATAAATTCTAAAACACTTCCTTATACACAACTTTCATAGTACATGCATTTTTGCGCTAAGGCTAATAGTACATGCGTTTTAAGGTTTAAAGAAAGTAAAAATCTGGACATGCGTTTTCTACAACACTCATAGTATATGCGTTTCTTCCTCACTCATCTTTATGACATATCAAGATGATGGTCCCTGGGGGTACGTGTTGTGATCATCTTTCTCTGCAAAACATAGTTAGTTCAACATAATAAGGTTTAAAGAGACTGGACAAAGAGTCATTATCATTATAATAGATTGCTGATATTACATGATACATAAGTTACACTTAAAATCAACATCAAACCTATACAAGTCTATTACAACTCATTTGACCAGGTTCATCTTCTTCTCTGCCTCGTTCTCTCTTCGTCAGTAAGAGATACAGTAAATATTTTCAGCAGCATCCTTTATCTCTTCACTTGACCTTCTCTTACTCTTCCATAAGCTCTTTTGCGTAACTCTCCCAAAAATACTGTGTAACTCTTCCTCATTTTTGGTATCATAAAAAACAATAAAGCTTCAAGATATTTTAGTAATTATCAATATAATTAATTAACAAAATAATAATATTAAATTAATGTGTTAATCATTTTTACATAAAATACCATATAAGTTTCAAGATTGTTTTGAGGGCAAAATTTTTTATCACCATTTTTCTTGAAACCTTATTGTCTGAATTGGCAGTGCAGAAGGGGTATCATTAATGGGAAATCTAATTATTTCATGCATTTAGCAGCCGCGTGTTCATCCCCTGCAAAAGGCCTCGCCATGCTAGACAACGCGTACAAGAGGAGGAGAAGGAACCTTCTCGATGGGACAAGAATCGAAGCTCGTCTATGAGCTGCAATGGTGGTGGCATATCAAAGAGGGTGAGTTCCTCTAGTAGGGCTATGGCCTTGAACAAGATGGGGAATGCAATTGTTATGGATCAGTGTTAGAGGGTGTTTGGCTAAGCTTATTTTAGAAAGCTTATAAGCTCTAACAACTTATAAGTTGTTTTAAGAACTTATAAGATATGGTGTATTAAGATCTTATAAGATGCTAAAGTGTTTGGATAATAAGTGTAAATATGGAAATAAGAAAATATATCAGGGTTATTTTTGTAGTTTTTTTGTAACTTATAAGATCATTAAAAAATAATTTGGGTTTTGGAGTAATAGAGCTTATTTTGAAAACTTATAAGCTCTCTAACAACTTAATTTGTCAAACACATTGATTGAGCTTATAAGCTCTTAAACATCTTATAAACTATTTTAAAGAGCTTATAAGCTCAGCCAAACACCCCTTAGTCAGGTGACTAAGGATTCTTAGATATGGAGACTGTTTTTTGTGCTTGTTTGTAGCCTTATATTCAAGTTTTTCTGAGTAGGAAGATGAAACTCAGTTGCAGCTATCATCAATCATCCATAAATATTGGTGAGTTAGTGAGCATTGTGTTTTTTGTACGTTTATGCAGAATAAAGGGTAGGGGTGAGCATTCGGATTTCGGATCGGATTTTTGCTCAATCCGATCCGATTCGAAAATCTGAATTCTTATAATAAAATTATCCGATCCGAACCATATTATCCGAAAATTCGAATCCGAAAATCCGAAAATTTTACTGTCATATCCGATCCGAACCGAAAAATCCAAAAAATATAAAAAAATCCAAATATTTTTATTATTATTTATAACGTTATTTAATATTTTAACTAAAAATTTTATTTTTTTTCAAGAACCTGCCTAATCAATTACACAATCACAATCTTCATAAAAACATAATTACCAAATCATTCATTACAATCAATAGGTTCTTCATAAAAACCTAAGTTCCAAACCATTCATTACTAAGAGAGAACACAAAGCAAAAACATTTGTACTAAGAGAGAACAGCTTGCAGTGGCAGGGAACCATATCTCTGGAGCTATTGGAACATATTCCTCAAATCGACACCATAATAGTTCCAATAAGTGGTATGCTCTATCTTTCTTCACACATCCACTCTCTGCCACACAAATACATAATCAGAATTCAGGAGTAGCTGTTTTCTTTGCCCAACAGTTGCAGAAAAAAAGCTTACATACAAAGGTGGGGTTGCAGGCGGTGGGGTTGCAGACGGGAGGGTTGAGTAAAAAAAACAACCAAGCAAACAACATGAACAGAGATGTCGAGAGAGAGAGAGAGAGACAAACTTGTATGTCGTGAGTCTCGTGATTGATTCCAAAGAGCAGACGACGGTGGGGTTGCAGGCGGAAGGTGATCGGCGGGGCGAGTCGACAACGACGACAGACGGACAGGTTCACGCTGGGGACGTTGTTGAGCTACGAGACCGGTCACCGGAGTGGACAGTGGAGGCTTGAGTTGGACAAGAGCGGTCTGGCGGACTTGGCTTCTTGAGAATGAATGAGAGTTGATAGATAATGAATGAGAGTTGATAGTAAAATACTATATATTAGGAAATGGAATTAGACGCTAATCTTGAGCATTGATTTTCTTCCATAGTATTTAAGTAAAATACTATATATATATATATATATAATAGATATACTTATTTATGAAATTAATCTTTTCTTTCTCTATATTTTCTAGCTATTCGATTTTAAAATATACCGATCCGATTCGAAAGACTACCAAAATCCGAACCTTACGAATTTTAAATTTCGATTTGTATATGTTTCTAAATCTCGGTTTTGTCGATATTTTAAAATTTAACTTCATGAACAAATTAACATTTAAGATGCGGATATTCATACAACATAGAATCATGCATATCAACGCCAAACTATATGCACAAGATTAAACGATAACACAAATTTTAAAAAGACTTATAATGAATCTCGAACATATGCAATTTTATGGATAGAAAAGTTATTGTTGGTAACTTAATATATAGAATTACTATCATGCCCTAATTATCAATTATTTGATGATTGCCTATTAAATATAATGTAAGATGCTTTGACTTATTTTTTTATTATTAGCCAATAAAGGGTGATTTTAAATGTTGACTCATTTTCTTCATTTTCTTCCTAGGCCATCCAAATGCAAATTAAAATAGTGAGACTCTACGTGGCCCATAGGCCCACGGTCTTATGTAAGAGTATTAAACGGAAATTCCATTCGTAAATTCAAATCTAATCATACGAATTAAATCAATCCTAACCAAAAACATATGGCATATCTTATATAATTGCATTATTGTGATTCATATCCTATAATTTAAATTTTTATTTTTGATATATATTTTAAACTCAAAGCACATATGTTCACTCACACGACCTATCTGTACAATCTCAAACATGAATCAGACCAAAGAGAGACGGGCAGCTGAAAAAGACTTTTTGAACACAAAGTCACATAGAAGAAAGCTCGATCGAGAAGGCATTGTTGACCACAAAGTCATAGAGAGACGTGTAGCTCGACCAAGAAGGCGTTGTTGACCACAGAGTTAGAGAGACATGCAGCTCGACCGAGAAGGCATAGTTAATGGTAGGAATATCAATGGATGGATTTTATTAAGACCAGAACCAATAAATAAGTAATGATTATGATTCTAAAACCGATCTATTAGATACTAAATCCGGACTGGAACATGACCATCAACTATTGGTCTTAAACGGTCCGGATCTGAGTGGATCTGGAACCAGAACCAAAACTGAAAACGAAATCATTGTTTTATAATTTAATGGGCTATGAGTAATTTTGGATCGGTATGGATAAAACTGATTTATTGATAAACTTACTTAAACTTAAATTTGTCAATAGATAGATTTTACTCGAACCAGAACCAATAAATAAATATTGATTCTAGAATCGAAACCAGAATCGAATCAAACCGGACCGAACTATCAAATTATGGATCTAAACAATCCAAGTCTAAAACGTATTTGAAACCAGAACTAGAACCACTGCATTGAAATTTAATGAATTTTAAACGATTTCGAATCGATTCGGATAAAACCACCCATTGACATCTCTAGTTAATGGAAACATGAAGTAAGGTGTGTGTGTTTTGACCTTGTAGTAGAGTGATTAATCTTTCGGTAGAAAGCCGCCCTGGCTCGAATCCACCGTGACGCAACCTTTAAAATTTATGTATTAATTGACAAAAAAAAAAGGAAACATGAAATAGGGTTAGGTATATGATAGAGGCTCATGAGGAGGACCCCACTGAGGAATGGAGAGCAGAAAATAAAGAAACCATAGCCCACAACTGCAACAATGCAGTGAAGATAGGAGGAGGTCCACAACAATTATTATTATGTACAATGAAGCACTTCCCCCCATCTGCCTAAGAGTGTGAGCCCAAAATCTCCAAGCCAGAAATGGGAGAGAGAGAGCGAGAGTGGTCCCTTTATCCCAAATCCCAAAAACACCCCTATTACAATATTTTCCACACCAATTTTCCATCTTAAATTGATCAAGTGCAAATGATTAAGCAGTCAGCTCTTAATTACAACTGCTGCTGCGACTTAGTTTTCTACAACATATTTCTTTGATCCTTGTCTACTTTCCTAAAAACTCGTGACACATCTTTTATTCAGACATTATTTTGGGAAATGATCTGCCCAAATTCCAGGAAGAGTTGGGCATCTGACGTGCTCATAGAGGGGCAGTTAATCAAGTGAGGAGCCTTGAGATTTGCATACTCATCGACGTAGCACTCGCCCTTGCCAGAAGGGAGAGGCACCAGAGGCGTTGAGACGAGTAGTTTCGCATCTGGAGGTGGCACTAGGGACCCTAGAACACGTACCACTTCATGCATTGTTGGCCTATCCAAGGGCTGCCTCTTGGTGCACAAGAGAGCCAGCTGAAACACCTTCTTGATATCCCCGAGATCCGAGCACGTCTCAGAGATCTCAGGGTCGATGGTTTCCATCACCGAGTTGTTTGCTGCTTTTCCCAGAATCTGAAAACAAAATGATAGTCAAAAAACTATTACAATTACAAAAGTGTGTATTTTTTTCAAGTCTTGAGATACATACCCTTTTAACTTATTTTAATTTATAAGGATAGTTTATCAACCTAATATATATTTAGTTTTATTTTTTATAATACAAGAATAAGAATCCTTTTTGGAACCTAAAATATATCAATTTCTACTAGATGGTTGAGATGACTGACCAGTTGATGGAGATTCGACTCGTTGTCGACAGCTTTCCATCCAGTGAGCAGCTCGAGAAGCACGATGCCGTAGCTGTAAACATCAGACTTTTCCGTGAGACGGTTAGTCCGGGCATATTCAGGATCGATGTAACCAATAGTTCCCATCAGAAACGTCGAAGTGTGAGTTTTGGATGTGCATAGGCTCTTGGCAATGCCAAAATCTGTGAGATGAGCTTCATAGTCCTTGTCCAATAGAATGTTGGACGACTTCACGTCCCTGTGGATGATCCGAGGACTACAATCATGGTGAAGATACGCAAGCCCCTGCGCAGCTCCTAGTGCTATATGGAGACGAGTATTCCAATCAAGCTTTTTCTTCTTCGTAGTTCCTGCAAAGTAGCATTTTCATGACGTTTTGCACAATGATCCAATGCCATGCATGAAAATGGGGGTTACCATGAAGGATGTCCCAGAGGCTTCCGTTTTCCATGTAGTCGTAGAACAGAAGGTATCCGGAAGGGGACAGCGAATATCCTTGCAGACTAACGAGATTACGATGCTTGATGCTCCCGACAGTGTTCAGCTCCGTCTCAAATTCTTTCAGACACTGGGGGTAGTGAGAGTATAGTTTCTTGACAGCCACGGGCCTGCAGTTCTTGAGAACGCATTTGTAGACAGTGCTTGACGCTCCATACCCAATTACGTATTTCTCGCTCAGATTCTCCGTCATCCTCATTATGTCTTCGTACACGTGAAGAGCCATGTTCATGTGAAGGATCACAAGCTTCGGAGACGAGTAGTTAACTATATATGAGATGGAAATATGAATCTATGAGCATATTTTTTTAGCTAAACCAAATATATGGAAATAGTGAAACACGAGATGGCAAACCTGGTTTTTCGAGAGGCCCGACCGTGAAAGTTTTTGGATGGTGCGGGCGGCAAGCTGCAATCAAGATCATGAGAAGGATCACCATGGCACCAAGGGCTATTCCGAGTATAGCTGCTTTAGATATCGAGACTGCAAACAACACAAGCAAAATATGATCCTAATATTAATGCCCATTAGCACCATAAGCTACTGGAACATCATTTTCTTAAAGGGTCATGCCCTCACCTCGCTCAGTGGGACGATGCACACGACAGTTTGAGCTGAGCCAATAGCCACAGAGTCCCGAATTGCCTACAAAACTAAAAGAAGAAAGAGCTAAGGAGCAGAGTAAATAACTGAATTGGAAAACTACCGCCAAGGAAGTAAAGAATAATAACCAACCTCTCGGGTGAAAACCTTGAGAAGTTGTTGCCAGTAGGGACTAATCCAACAAGATTGTTGTACGACACGTTCCTGAAACAACGAGAGCATCAGATTCCGAAAATGCATTACACTGTTGTGAGTTAAGCATAGTTTTGAAAGTGAACTTACAGCACTGTAAGACTGAGGCAGTTGGCAAGCGACATCACATTGCCAGATAAATTGTTGTATTTCAGTTTCCTGCCGACAATTCGCAATTGCATAACATAAAAAGGACTTTAAAAATTTATAATAATAGTAATAATAATGAAAGCACACACGCCTGCACACACACAGCTCTTACAGCATGAAGAGATTTTGAAGCTGGCCAAGCTCCTCAGGAATTGGACCGGAGAGGTGGTTATTTGAAAGATCTCTACACACAAAGGAATGAAATTAAATGTATCGCAACTTGGAATGAAAAATGTATGACATTTGGAACTTTTGAATAAATACATTACTTCCTTACATCTCCATAATGCTTCTCAAATTGCCAAACTCGGCCGGTATGTAGCCCGTCAAAACATTACTACTTAAATTGCTGTAAAAAGACAAATAAAGTCAAATACAAAGATGTCACGAAACTGAAAACCAGAATAGTGATGACTCACAGTTTCAGGAGATGTTCCAACTCGCCAAGAGAAGAGGGCATATCACCGCTGATCTTATTATTCGAGAGGTCTCTGTCCCAATTGATTAAGAAATGAGTTAATATGGTATAGAATTAGATTACATTTGACCTTATTTGTTCAATGAGCAAAGGTAGCACTTACAGTGTGTCCAGATTGCCAATACGAGAAAGCTCGATGGGAATGGGCCCCCTGAGATTGTTGGAGGATAGGTTCCTATCCAATCAAAGTAAGTAGCAAAATTCAGAAATATTTAGAAAGTTACACAAATGAAACAATCACATTCAGCTGAACATCAAGATAGAGAAAACTGCTTGCAATTATATTTTATGAGGTCGGAGGAACTCACAAATACGTCATGCTTTCTAGCTTTTGAAATGCCAAGGGAACAGTTCCATTTAATTTGTTTCCATGCACGTTGCTGCGATCAAATCAAAGAGCAAAGGATTAAGTCTTATCGTCATCGATGTAATGAATTTATTTAATGCAGGATTCAGGATCAAGATAAGATTCTCACAGGCTATTCAGGTTTGTACAAGTGCTAAGATTATCTGGTATTGGCCCCTCCAAGTGGTTATTAGCTACATTTCTGCAAGTACGAGCTGAAACACATGACTCTGCAGATCGATAAATATCAGTACAGGATAACTGTTTGAACGAAACACTTACAGGTCAAACAAATCCGTGAGCTTCCCAAGTTCTGGCGGAATCCACCCAGTGAGCTGATTATCATTCAATTCTCTTTACAAAAGAAAGAATGTATCAGATTGATAATTGACAAATTGTGGAACTCAAAAGAAGCTTTGCCATATCCTTTATAGGTAAGATTCTTACAGATAGTGAAGCTTCGTCATATTTCCAAGCTCGGCAGGAATTGATCCAGTCAGCTTGTTAGCATGAAGATACCTGCTCCAGATGACAAATCAATGCACAAAACATTCGATAATGTCGTCTAAACTGATTGAGCAGTTTGATATAAGCAAGAAACTCATATAATTCCAAAGTAAGAAGGCTTGAATTACTTACAATTTCTCGGTGTATGTTAAATTTCCAAGAATTGGAGGGATCGTTCCATTCAACATGTTAAAACTTAGGTCTCTGAAAGAATAGATATTCATAACTAAAATGTCAGGAAAAACAAAGTAAAATTCGGTGGAAAAGAGAAATAAAGCTACTTACAGCACTGCTAATGCCTGCATTAGGCCAATAACTGATGGAATCTTCCCAGAGAAATGGTTATTCTGCAAGGACCTATTAAAAAAAATTGTTTCGCATTAAATATAAACATGTCTGAGTAAAATAACTCACCAAAAGACCTAATGAAAGCTTTAAATCCAAAACTTACAAGGTAGCAACTTGAAGAAATCCAATATTGAATGGAATGTCACCTGTAAAATTGTTGTACGACAAATCCCTAGCATCGACAAACAAAGCTTAACTTAACCACATCAACCATATTTCATAATTGGAATAAGCTGCCAGTCAGATACATACAAAACCTGGAAGGAAGTGCAGTTGCCGATATTTTCAGGAATCGGACCACTCAAGCTATTGTTTCTAACATCACTGGCAAATAGAAAATACACACACTACTCAGAAAGTGCTCAAAATGCATCGTATTCAAAGACCTCAAGTGATTTGGCATCGATTATGAACTTACAAATACCACAAGCCGGTTAGTTGGCACATATCTGGAGAGAGTGAACCCTGTAGGTTGTTACCCCTCAGCCCCTACCAAAAGTAAAAAAGAAAATTAAATATAAAAAAATAGATGAAAGCGAAATTAGAGCTTTAAACTTACAGGTATTGAAGAACTTCATTCCAGTATAATAATCTTGGTATTTCTCCACTCAATCTATTTTGGGCCAAGTCCCTAGAGCATGAATAGGAAGCAGTTACTCACAAATCATCAAGAGCACAGTCACAAAGAGTCGGATATCAAAAACTAAAGGAACTCACAGAATTTTCAAGTTGGGAATCTGAGAGAGCGTCGAAGGAATTGGACCGATTAACTGATTATTTTTCAAAATCCTGTCATATAAACAGTGAAGAACACAACATTAAGAATAGATAATAGTTGAACTAAATGTGAAAGAATCAAACAATTGCAATCCAATTCGACTTACAAAGTCTCCAGTTGCTTCAGCTTAGAAATTGAGAAGGGAATATCCCCATAGAGCTCATTGAATGATAAGTCCCTGAAAATATTGCAATCAAGATTCTCTTAAATCTTGAACACGACGAAGTTACCAGCTCAATTCTCAGCTTTTTCAAAGCATTTCAGCATTTTTGTCTTAAATTACATGGCTATAAATATAAACTTACAAGCTCTGCAAAGCGGAGCAATCACCAATCTCATCTGGGATTTGACCGGAGAGCCGATTCCCCCTCAAATCACTAGTTTGAGATACACAAAACATAGAATTAGATTTGCTAAAAACTTTCAACTTATGCCATAAACAAGAAAAATAAGGTAATATACATTGAAAACAGGCTCTTTAGCTGCCCTATTGCAGGTGAAATTTCTCCATCAAGATTCAAGCCCGAAAGATTACTGCAACACATACAAGATAAGTTTATTTGTGGAATATTTCAAACCACTACAACAAAATATCAAGAATGATTAAAAAGAGCTGTAGCTTGACTCCAACACATTAACACGACAACAAATTGCCAAACAATGGAGATTGAAATATTAAAAAAATGGAGAATATTTAGAAACTCACAGTGCAACCACATTGAAGGTGACATTATCACAACTAATTCCTCTCCAAACACAATAGTCTGAAGATGGAGTATCTGTCCAGTCATACAGCACATTATCCACATCTCTGAACGATTTCTTTATCTCCAGCAAAACAACGCCTTATCCACAAAATTGAAAATAAAAATAAAAATCAAGACACAGTCTCAAAGAGAAAAAGAATGTTATTCTCTGGTTTAAAATAATTAAAATAAATCAACACTCATAAACACACAGTTGAAGGTAGAGTGATGGAACAGAAATTGGTTAAGACACAAACTAATAAAGACAAAAAAACAAGGTTTAAGGTGTGACTATGACGTGATTATGCAATAAGGCCAAACAATGCCGAACTTTCTTGCAAAAGTTAAGACAGTGATTAAATGATTAAAATACTTAACTCCAATCCCATGCTCTAAAATAAGCCAAGAATGATGACACAGGTTCTAAAAAGCCAACGAACACTCACCATCACAGTCCACTGAAGCAAAGCTCAGCAACAGCACCACAAATCCAAGAACATATCTTTCGCAAGAACCAGCCATAGCCCACTTCTCATAGATAGAATCACAGTCTATCTCGAGCTTAAAATATGAGAAATTGTTGGAGAACACACTCAGACACCTATGTCTTAAAAGGGAAAAGTGGGAAGCAAGAGATGAAGATTATTATGAGAGACAAGCTAGAGAAGAAAGCTGCAACACTAGGAGAAGATGGAGTCTTGGATTCACCGACAAGAATGAAAGTGAGAGAGTTAAGGAAGAAGATGATGAACAGGAATATAATTACAAATGCTCTAAAGATCGTTGAAAAATGTGCAATGGAAAGAAAGAGCAGGCTCTGGCTTTTGTAATGTTCAATCACATCCTATCGCCAGAGAGCCCTGGAGAGAGAGAGAGAGGGTGATGTGTGTCTATGTGTGTGGGAGAGAGATAAATAGTGCAGCTATTGCATGTAACTAAATGTGGAGAGAGAAAGAGATGCGAATGTGGAAATAGGAAAGAGGAATCGTGAATTATTTTGAAGGGGGAAAAGGTTAAAAAACCATCTGCCAAGTTTCTGGTACTAGACCTGCTGCAACAATACATTACAGCTCTCACTTGACACTTCTCTCTCATCAATCTCTCTCCCACAAAATTAAATCTTTTTCAGAACTTCTCCGTCAGCTCAGCTTTCACTCATCATACAATTACGCAACCAAAGCAGACCACTTTCTCTCTCAATCTATACACACACGTCCACATCTCTCTATATCTATATCTATATCTATATCTTATGTTGTAAAAATCGCATCTTTTTTTTTTTTAGTTTTCTTAGGCTTTCAAATCCATAACAAGTCGCTATCGCTGCAGAGGGGGAGAGCCGAAGCTAGCAAAGCTTCCATCCTTACTTCAGTTGACAATTAACGCTTTTTCTTCTCTTTAAACTATTTTTCTAAATGCGTGAAAAGTTTATATCAATGCACATATAGCCAGGCAGCTCCTAATAATTTCAGTCCTTTTACTTCTCCATTTTGTCTATTTCCCATAAATATTTCTGGGTAAAATTTTGAATGAGTGAATTTTGTTTGCTTTTCGTGTTATGTTGCTGCAATCTTTTTCACCGCTTAGCGCTTTGTTCCATATTCTAACTGCAGTTCTTCAGTCAATTTGAAATAAAACCCCAGTAACTTGAATTTGGATATTTCTCTCTAATTAGAATAGTAGTTACTCTATTATACATTCTTATCAATTATCATAGATGATGGTATTCTTTGCTATTAACCCAATATTGTACGCCCAAGAACGAGGTAAAAAATTATGAAAATTGAAAAATTACAATATTGTGTGGGCATATCATTCCGTTCCGAACTAGATAAGTTGGCTTGAATATATTAGTAAAAAGAAGACGATTGTCGTAAAAAAATTATTTTGAAAACTATTCAACTAAATTAGGTTGAACCGAAAATAGCATGAGTTCGATAAGACTGATCGGGTGATCGGGAAATCCAGTGGGCTAGGCCTATTAATCAAAAGCTTCCTTGTTAATTATTTATAAATTTCACTACTATGCTTCTTGGCTTTATAATAAGATTTTGTTTCAGTTCCCATGGAGGTGTTTAGGCACTGAAAGAATAAATATATTTAGGAAAAATGCGTGTCAAATCTTTGTCTCTCATATAATTGCTAATTATATAATTTGAAATTGAAATAACACTTATTTTTGCATCTTATAGGGTGTCAACTATTTTGATTGAAAAAACAGGACTTAATTTTGTTACAAAAATATGATTATCAAAGAAATTTATGTGTGCTAAATTTTTTAATAAACTTTCTAACCCAACGAACTAACCTGGAAAAGATTCACAAATATTTAACTCGAAATAAAAATAGTCCGAACCCTATAGAATTGGTATGAAAGTAAATGATTTTTTTATTTTTTGAATATGTTCTCAAATAAAAAACTATTCTATTGTATAGTAAATTAAAAAACTATTCTATTGTAAATTTTACTAATTTCGAATAGTATTTTGTTTCCTATTTTACTAAGATGTGCAAACAGTCTGTTGAGAGTAAAAACAAATATCAAATTGGTCACTGTTTTATAATGGAAAGTTTTGGAATTGAGAATTATAGTAAAGAATATTGTTAGGAATAGAAGCCTGGAACTCTGAAAAATTACAGTGCTTTGGTATCTAAATAAAATAATCTATGGCTCCTCTGAATTTCTCCCAAATAAAGGAAGAATCTGAAATAAGTTTTGAGGAATTTGCAGTGACATCCCTGAGGTGTGATGCCTTTGCAACACTTCCACTTTAGTTTTAATTTCAGCAAAAGTGGTGTATTGCTCTCTTCCTGAAAATATCAAATATCAGGGTTAATTGTAAAAAAAAATACTTTAATTTTGATCACTTTGTAGTTTTGCATATAAATTTATTTGAATTATAATACCTAAATTTTCAATTTGTCTGATTTCCCAAAAAAAATTAACTGCCCCAAATAAAATATAATACTCTCTTCGTCCCCAAAATACCCAAAATATGTATTATTCTCAACAACACTCTTTATTTACATTTTTTATCGCTCATAGTTCACACTATTCTTATTTATTAACCACAATAACATCACTTATTTATACATTTTATCACGCATGACCCACTACTAATTTAATTAATACTCGTTATGTCCATCAAAAGCTGATATTATTTTTGGTGTCACATGTTTGAATAAGTGGAAATGTACGTCAATACCCACTTTTTAAAAAATGAAAACAGTGTACATCCAATATGAAAAAAGAGTGCAGCCCATACCCAAAACATTTTTTAAATATATTTTTGTCAGAATTTTGCACAGATTTTAAAATAATCATTATGAAAATAATACAATCATTTCAATTATCATACAATCATTTCAATTATCAATTAATTTTAATGAAATATCAATTTTAATTTCAATTTTAATTTTTACAATTCTTTTTATAATTTTATTGGGAGGGTTGGCACGGGTTGGCCGGTGGGGAGGGGTTGGTCAGGCGTGGGGGTTGGCCGGGGTGGGTTGTCCATGGGGTGGGGTGGTGGGGTGGGGTTGGCCGTGGGGTGGGTTGGTCGGGGTGGGTTGGCATGGGGGTGGGTGGGTGGGTGGGGTGGGCTTGGCCGTTGGTGGGGTTGGCATGGGTGGGGTGGGGTTGGCCGCTCAGAATAAGACATCCACTATATATATATATATTCCGGCTTGATTGAATTTTGCAGCCGCTCAGAATAAGACATCCACTATATATATATATATATATATATATATATATATATATATATTAATCAATGGAAAAGGACACGTATTACAAATACAAGCTAATTAATCTGAAATCACAAGAGTTATTAAGAAAAGTAGAGATTATCGATAACATGCGCGTTTGGTTGGGTGGGGTGGGCTTGGCCGTTGGTGGGGATTGGCCGCGGTGGGGTGGGGTTGGCCGGGGTGGGTCGGCCGCCGTTGGTGGTTGGCCGGGATGGGTTGGCCGTGGGAGGTTGGCCGAGGGTGGTTGGCGCCAGTGGGTTGGCCGAGGGTGGTTGGCCGAGGGTGGTTGGCCGCGGGGGTTGGCCGTGGGAGGTTGGCCGAGGAGGGTTGGCCGTCGAGGTGGTTGGCCGCCAGTTGGTTGGCCGAGGGTGGTTGGCCGCGGTGGGTTGGCCACGGGAGGGTTGGCCGTGGGAGGGTTGGCCATGAGACTTGTTGACCGGTCAGCACACATTTTCGTGTTCGGTGTTCGAGTGTTCAGAGCAGAGTGTTCAGAGCACAGATTTTCGTGTGTTCAGGGCACAAATTTTGTTGTGATTTTGATGAAAATATATTAAAATAATTAAATGGGTATGGATGACACTTATTTTTACAAATGGATATACACTGCACTCACTTTTACAAAAAGTGGTAAATAAGCTCCGAACCCTTTGAATAAATTATAGTGAATGGTTGTAAGTATAAAAAGATGTCCAAAAGAAGAAAATATAAGTTTTTTATTGACAAAGGAAAAAAGAATTAAATATAAGTTTTTGATGGACAAAATAGTATTACATTAATGTGAAATTCTTATCTCATTCACAATATACTCAACAACTTAATTAAAACTGGTGTCAAAGATTTTCAAAATAAAATTGAAAGACAGGAGAGAGTATAACAAAATAGAAAGTAATGTAGCAATCAAACTACGTGGTTTTGAACTAAATTCTAAACAACGTCGTTTTAATCGACAAATGAATTTTAAAAAACGAAAAATAAATTAAATTTATTTCCAAATATTATTCTGGTCACCATCTTTTCTATTTCTCTTTCTCTTTCTATCACACTATGTCTTCAGGCTACGGCGGCGATCTCTATTTCTCCGGCACCATTCGGCGACTTGGAGCCGGAAGACTTTGAGTTCTGTTTCTTGGCAGCCGTCGTCAGGCTACGACTCCACCGAGTGGACTCCACCATGGGTTTATATCATAAGTTTAAATTTATTTTTCCAGATTAGTAGATTACTTTAAGGCTGTCACGTTGGGAAACAGCATTAAATGTCGCATATGATTTTTGTATAGAGAGATTGGTGATTTGAGTTCAACATTTTTTTATTTTATTTTTTATTTTATTTTTTTGTATCATTATGAACCCATAGTCGCTACTATTATGCGTACTGGGTAAAATTCACGTTACTGAATAATAGTCTGCAAACCACACAGGACAGATAAACCATACTTGAAAAATCAGATGTGACAGACTTAAACCCATAAAGATATTTTGGTTGGGTTCGAATCTATGACATTTCAATCATAAGAAGCTAACTTAATCATTAGACTGTCCATAAGGACAAGTTCAACAATTTTTGCTTTCTATTGTTGGAATACCTGAACAGATAGAAGAAAGGAAAGGGCATAGAAGAGAGGGTAGTGAGTGAAAATAATACTCCCTCTGTCCCATTTAAAATGTCTCACTTTCCTTTTGGTCATCCATTACAAATGTCTCATTCCATTTTAGGAAATAATTATCCCTTCAAAAGGTGGGCCCTATCCACTTTTTATCACTTTAACTACTTTATACCTATCTCCTAAATACCCGTCTTACAAAGAAAGTGACACTTTAAATGGGATTTTAGGAGTAATTATTACTCACTCCGACTTATCGAACTTGATGATATGTATTTTTTTTCAAGTTATTTCACCGAAATTAGTTCATTTAAAAAATATTTCTTTAAAATGTGTAGTTCTATGTACTTTTTATCCATTTATTCATTTAATCATTTTATATCATTATTTTATCTATTTTGTATATATTTAATCATTTTATATATTTATCCTAAATAATTGTCCCAAAAAAAAACGAGTCATGTTCGGGAGACGGAGGGAATATTTTATTGTAAAATTTCATTTGAATTAAATTGACATCGTTTTAATTCGAATTGACATAGATTAATTGCCACACACTTTCTATTTTGACACATTATTTTCGAGTTGGGGGTAGTCGAATTTTTTGGGAAAAATCAAATAAATCGAAAGCTGTCGAATTCTAAATCAAATTTCTTAGTTCGCTTACAAAACCGGAAAATGATTAAAATTAATGCATCTAACGGTAATTAACCCTAAATACTAATAGCATCATACTATTAAAGTTCTGTCCTTTGTAGAATATATTTTAATGGGAATGTGGGTTCGGGTTGGATTGAAATATTAAAATAGATAAAATAATAAGTTTAGTCCAGTGATTTCAGTAAAATTTTCAAAATTAAACGGACTGATTATTTTAAATTAACTCTATTCAATTTTTTATTATGTTTAATTATATCGAACAAACATTGAAAAGGACTGGAAGTTCGGCTTTTCACCCTTACTGGTATATACGATTTGTGTGTGGTTTGTAAATTTGTTTGAAGCACATATTGTATAGGAGTTTGATTTTTTTCGACGCACGTTTTTAAGATATGGCTTGTAAATTTCCATTGATACAATTTTAGTTTTATCCTCTTCTGTTCTTAAAGCTACTTTTATATGTGTTATATTTACTTGCATTGTCTCAATAAAATATATAAGCGCATACATCATTATAGGTGTATAGATACAAGTTAAATACAATAATTTATGAATTGAACTTGAGTGTACCCTGCTTTATGTTATCTTCAACACTTGCATATTTCAAGATAGTAATAATAATTTCAGAACATACGTACAGGATAGATAATTTAGGAAATATCAAAGTGCAATAATTGATCGGGCACTGAACAAATGGAAATTCAAAAACTGTCCACATATAAAAATTGAAACGAAAAAGTGTGTAGGTTTAATATAAGGAAAGCTTAATTGATGGGGTGAGTGAATTTACAATTACAATATTAGGAGGGAAAATGCTAAATGTACATAATATGTACATACATAATTGAATATTTTTGTGAAATCCAACATTTCCAAAAATTAAGGGATTAAAAAATTTTAATTGCATTTTACATTTTACAGCATTATCCTTGATAGTAATTATGGAATGGATTAATGATTATGATGTGATCTTTTCTTCACAGTAATTAATAGATTGATGATAGTATAGTAGATTAGTAGGAGACCATTATGATGTGATCTTTCCTTCACGGTAATTAATGGATTAATTCATTACACCATTTTACATTTTACACCATTATCCAAAAATTAAGGGATTAATTTATTTTAATTGCATTTTACATCATACATGGAATTCAATTGTGTGGTTGTTGATAGTATAGTAGATTAGTAGGGGACCTTGGCGTAGCCTGTGACGAAGATCTTTATTTTTATTTTTATTTTAAGGGGAAAATTATTCTGTTAATCGTCTCTTATAATTCTATAGCATGACTGGTATAGAATAATTGCTAATTAAGAAATCTAAAAATTTAATTGAAGCAAAGAAAGTTTTATGAAATCTGATTACAAAAAGAGCAAATTGGTACGCCCAAACCCTATAATAACTCAAGTTTCGAATCAATAATAGATTTCATCCGCACCTATAATACAATAGCATAGAAAATTTGTGCACTTGGGATAATGGTTGTAGACATTTATTGACTTAGTAAAATACTTTTTAAGTAAGAAAAATCAGTCTTGTAAATAACTTCTTTACGAGAAAATGTATGAACCCGTTCAGAGAAAACAAAAGCTTTTTTTAGAAATAACTTATCTCAAAATAATATAAATCTACATTCGAATAATATCTTAGATTCAAAATTAACACATTATAATATACATAAAAATATAAATGTTTTCAAATTAAAATACATTAAAATAAATAAGTATCCATATATATATAAAAATCTATATAATGATATAATTGATACATATTTATATTTCCATAGTGGTGATTTTTTAAGATACAAATTAATCATTTTGTTTCCAAAATTATTTGAGTAAAAAAGGAAAATAAAAACATCACAATTTCATGACATGACTACCAAAAATGGATTAGGGGTAATTTGGGAGTGGTCTTTATATTATAATTATCAAGGGTATTATGTATGTACATATTATGTACATTTAACACTACCCTATTATGAGTGAATTTTTCCCATTTTCTAAATCGAAAATATTATTTGGACGTAGACTATTTTATGGACAAACAATAGATATATACTCCTTTCGTTGTTTTTTTTAGATGTCTTATTAGTATTTTTTTTTTTTTTAATAAGTATCATAGTTCGTAATTTGAGAATAAAATTATGATATATTTTCTATTTATCCTTATTAAATACTTTTAGAATTTGATAATTAGTTATATGAATGCATTTATCATGGTAAATTAATGTGGTTATAAATATAAATTTACGTACTTCTTTGGTTTGTACAATTTGACGATATGGGATAAGTTAAAAAGAATGGATGGAGTATATATATATATATATAAATTCCCTATGTTAATTAATAATTCCCATATGATTTTGTGCACCTGGGCTAATCCACCGCAGTTCACAATTTTTTCGGAAGCATTAAAATAGAGTAATAAATCATGGTATTTATTCATGCACCATTAATAAATGAATAAACTATTTTCTATTTATGCATTCAGGAACTACAGTATTTGCGGTAGTAAATTGAAATAAATTCTTTTTGAATGTTCTATCATATAAGGAGATGTACTTGCACCATTCTTGAATATATTCATCACTTATGTCTGGAAAGCTGTAAATGTTTGTCAAATAATTTGTTTTATTGTTAAAAATTTGGCATCAAAAAAATCGTAAAGACCAAGCAGCTTTAATATGCTAAATAAATCACAGATTTATTAGATTATCTTCCTTGCAATATCTAGAGTTAAAATTATAGATTTTATTTATTATAAATACAAATATAAATCTCTTATTAATTAGCAAAGATTTTATCTACACAAACAAATACAAATTCATTCGTTTTTTTAATCCATAAAATATATAGAATAATGGAATTATAGTCACAACAAACACCGAGACTATACATTTAGAAAATATTGGTCACATGTTTTATATTGGTTTTATGTCATATATCTGTATTTTTTTATCAATAATATATGTTACGTGACTGACCTCCACAAAAGAATAATCGATATAAATACAACGTGCATCACACTGTTCAATATGAAAAAAATTAATTTTACTGTGTTGGAAATTATGGAAAACAAAACAACCAGAAATTGCAGGCACCAGATATGGCCTCTGTATATATAGAAATATGCAATTTACACATGCAAAAATTAAGAAGACGACAGTAGTTGTTGCGAATTCAAATTACCAATTAATATCCTATAAATCAATTCCAACATTATGTTTTGACACTATATTAGTTAATTTTTTTGAATTTTTATAGTTTAAATTAAATGTAGATGGTTTGATGCCAGATACTATTGACTGTCGTCTACTGACCCCATATTTATTGTTGTTATTTCTTGAAACCCAATTAACGTGAATAGCAAAAGTAATGAAATAAGTTAAAGTGTTTCACCTATGAATCACACGGATTTTAATAAAATTGTTGATAGTTGTTTGGGTGAAGAAATGGTCTCATCATGTGTTAAATTGTGAATGATAGAAATGATTTTTTGATAAATAATGAATATATGAGGTTAAATAATAAAGAGCAATATGTTAAAAAGAAAATGATATATTTATTGTGAAAATCGAAATAAGATAATTATAATATACTTATCTTAGACGGACAGAGTATAAAAGACTAAACCAAAATCAAAGGGTTCCAAATATACCTGATATAAGAATCACAAACTGTAGTTTGCCTTAGCTATCTAGTACTATTGTTATTATAGGTTCGATCTTAAGTGAAGTTTGAACTGAACATCTCCATAATAATGTAAAAGAATGTATAGAGTCAAATGTATTACTATTCAAATTCATTCGAAATACTATAAAAAATGTATTTCATTACCACACGATTAAATCGAACATGAGCTAATCTTTAACAATACATTTCCTTCGTCCCATCTAAGACGACTCATTTATTTTTGATACGATTATTTAGGAGAAGTGTATAAAGTGATAAAAAATAGGTATGTCTCATAACTTTTGAAGAGATAATTATTTCCTAAAAAGGAAACAGACCATCGTAGATGGAACGGTCCAAAATAAAATACAGATCATCTTATATGGGATGAATAGAGTAATATTTATATACTTTTTTTTAAAGAATATAATATTCTATATACTCTATCGAGCTCAATTTCTAGCTGGACTTTAATTTTATCAAACACAAAAATTATCTTGAACTTATTTAATATGTCTAGCGAAATTGAGCTACGACAAATTTAAAGGAACAACCAATAATAGGGACTGTAATTCTTTAATTGAATATAGTATTCAATAGTCACTTCACAAAACCACTGCAAATTCATGTATATATATTAAAAGGTAATTATGCATCATAAAGAAAATATATAAATATTCATTACCTCGACGACTAAAATCAAACCATCAAAATAATAAATAAATACTCAAAATAAATCGTTCTATCATCTTTCCCGTTATTACTACCAGCAGTCAATATCCAGGGAGCTGTGGGGTGCGAAAGATTTGCATATGAGGCCCTTCAAGAATTGGGAAATATCATTCTGGCCCAAAAACTTTCATATGTTTTTCGCCGTCTAATGAAAGCTACTAGTCTACTACTGCATACCTCGGGAAGGCCACCTGTCCATTCATCACATCCCCCAATCTGACACCGTTAATAATTAATCCACAGTTTATGGGGCCTACATTTCAAGTAAAGCCTGTCACTGTGACGGCTCTCCTAACGCCGTTAAGTATTTTAAATGCCCGTGATGTCCCCACGCCTTTAAGAGAATGTTTTTTTATCCAATTCTTTTTTTAATGTCATCCATGTCTCGTGCTATTAAAAAACAAACAAATTTATGCATTATCAAACTCTAATAGAGATGATTCTCTTAGTATTGCTAATTTAATTAGTTGCAGATTTGATGTGACTAACCTTGTTTATTAGTTAAAGTAATCGATCCCTCCAAATAGTTGGAAGAATCTAAATGTTAGTGGTGCTTGGGACTTGGGAGGGTCAATTCTTGACAAAATATCAAATGATTTATTTCTATATATATATACATATCCATATTTATGTATTGAAGGTTTTGATTTTTAGTAAGTGTGCATATATTATTTGGATCCAAGAGCAATATTGACGAGATACTCTCTTATGCACAAAAATTATATGTTATTTCATCCACGGAATAAAAATAATTAAAATATTATATCGAGTATGAATTATTTTTTATATTTGTTAATATGCAAAATATTTTTCGGCTACCACACATTATCTAACCATCTAGGATAAGGATATGTATGTGATTTGTTTATTTTTTTAAACCGATATGTATGTAATATTAAAATTTCTTTTTCTTTATCAATTAACAAATAAATTTAAAGGCGGTATTATTGTATATTTGAATTTAAAATATTTGACCTCAAATATTAACCACTTTACTATTAAACTGATACATATAATACATTTAATGTTGAAATTCAATGTTTAAACTATGCTAACTACCTTTTAATTGAATTGTGTGGAAAATAATTATAAACTTATGTGTGAAATTAATTATAAGCTTCTTTTTATGTGAAACGAAGGAATGATGGGTATTTTTAGAAAGACGAGCGGGTAGTTGGAGACATAAATTCACAATATTTTTAGAATTAATTGATGAAGTAAGATATACCTACGTATACTAGAGTTGTTGGTTTTCGTTTTAGGATTTGATCATCTTTAAATTTGGGACTCATGACAAAATGTAATGCAAAAGACATGTTAGATTTGGTGAGGCTATTTTCAGCTAAAACATCTTTAACACATCAAATCAAGATCGAAAAGGGGAATAAATGTAAATAAAAATATATGTAAACTATAAGAGAATAAGTATTGACCGTGATTAAGTTCAACATAATTAATAATCTCAATATATACAAGTCAAGTCAAAAAAATAAACTAGTAATTATAATCTTAATAATAATTTTAATTCAAGTAGGTATTCCAATAATATATATATATATATATATATATATATATATATATATATAGGAGAGAAATTAAATTACCCAATTTTATAAACTACATGTAGTATATATCCAATCTTATAAAAAGATGCAGGATATACCCATTCTAATTAAAATAGTATTGATGTCAGAGAATTCTCGTGAAAACAAGAAAACAAAAACTGCAAAGCTGAAAAAGCATCGAACAACGAAAATCGAACAAAACACTGAAAAGCTGAAGAAGCTTTTCAGTAAAAAAACGTGAACCAACAACCACCTGTAAAGAATTAAAGCAAAGTTTGACAAAAAAGACAAGTTTGACCACAATAATTTATCTCTCTCTAGTTAAACTTCAAAAACCATCGTTCGGTTTCATCTCAATCTCCAAATTTTCTTTCAAAAACCATCGATCGGTTTCATCTCAATCTCCAAACTTTCTTTCGAACAAGAACAACATCTCAGAAATTTCTTTCTTTCATCTTCAAATTTTCGAAATTTGCCTTCTTTTTCTTTAGTTCTTCGGTCAGCTCGTACTCAAATTTCGTTCAATCCAGATCAAAGCCATGTCTCAACAAGTAAGTATTTCGATTTTGATGTGTTTATGTTGATTAAATGCAAAATTAATTTTAATTGCAAAATCGATCAATTGAATTTTCAAAACCAATCGACGGTTTTTGAAAAATCCGATCGATTATATAATCGATCGGATTTTTCAAAAATCGGTCGATTGGTTTTGAAAATTCAATTTGATCGGTTTTTTTCCAATTATAAATAATTTTGATCCATTTTTTTTAATTTATTGTTGTTTATGATATTTATTTTGATTAGATTTATGATATTCGAATTTTATGTATTTAGGATTATTAAATGTTGATTTAGGTAAATTATTCGAATTTGGATGTATTTAGGATTATTAAATGTTGATTTTGGTAAAAATCGGTCGGTGTTTTGCAATTTGTTGGTGATATTTTTAATTTATTATTGTTTATGATAGTTGGATTCGTTTAGGATATTAATTATTTAATTAATTATTAATATGATATTTAGATATGATAGTTGGATTCGTTTAGGATAATAATTATTTAATTAATGATAATACACAAAAACCGATCGAAAATTATTTGTGTGGCAAAATACCGATCGGTATTACCATAATACCTATTCGAATCGTTTTTGATAAATTCGACCGTATTATGGTAATACCGAATCGTGTTTTCAATTAAATTTAATTTTCAACGTTTTTAATTTATTGTTTGTGATATTTTTAAATTTATTATTGTTTATGATATTTATTTTATTTAGATTTATTATTGTTAATTTTGTTTAGATTTGTTATTGTTTATATTTATTATTGTTTGATTTATTATTGCAAAAAAACCGATGGTATTGTTTGGATTTATTATTGCATAATTTGGATAATTAATTATTTAATTGGATATATGGCATATTTGATGCAAATTTTGATCGGTATTACTAATTGGATATAATTATTGTATAATTCATTTGGATAAATTATTGCATAATTTCTTTAGATAATTGGATATAATTATTGGATAATTCATTTGGATAAATTATTGCATAATTGGTTTAGATAATTAGATATAATTATTGGATAATTAATTATTGCATAATTTAGATCGGTTTTTTAATTTATTGTTCAGATTTTGGTTAGATTTATTATCGTTTCTTTCGAATTGGATAATTCGTTTGGATAAATGATTAGATAATTGAATATAATTATTGATTAATTAATTATTGCATAATTCGTTTAGATAATTTGATATAATTATTGTATAATTCGTTTAGATAATTGGATATAATTGCTTAGAAAATTAATTATTGCATAATTCGCTTAGATTAGTTATTGCATAATTCGCTTAGATTAATTATTGTCATGTATTGTTTATTGATTAATTATTCTTTTATTATTTAAAACAGATCATATATTTTGAGACCGACACAATTAATATACCTTCTAGTCACCACTTATTATAGAGTTGAATATTTAGATAATGTTAAGACGAGGTTGTTGAAGTAGGTGGTGACCATTACTCGATAGATTCTTAGGAGGATGTTTTGGTCACTTCATAGATTATAAGCCGGGAATAAGTGCGCTATGGTTATGCACCATGCTGTTTCCCGCCAGATAGAGAGCATAAGCCAAGAGATGCTATTTTATATTAATGAAAGGCGCGTTGTTTTCTATTAGAGATTGTGCGCTTGTGGACCGGCCGCAGTTTGGGTCGTCTTCATTTGATACATCGAGATTACGACTTGCGACATTGTGAAGTCTACATGACATTTTGTCGTGGTCGACAAATGACATTTCAGAACTATTAGATAGGTTCTCTGCGCCGACATTAATGACCGTGATGATCATTTATACCTTCGAGCTGCACATGTTCTAGTGCTTTATGGCATGGTATTTGCATATGATGCTTGAATACCTTGGTCGATCGGTTTAGGCCTTAGTTGATGATTTGGATGCTTTTGGCCGATTTCGTGGGTGCATACTCATATCGATTTTGAAGTACTATTTGAGCGGTGTAAATCAACTAGGAAGTACCATTTTACGGACCCACCGGTGTTATATGTTTGGTTGTTTGAGGTCATACCGCACTTGGGCAAGATAGCGGAAAGAATGTTAATGGCACCTGCATCCGAGATTCGGAAGGTGGACGCCCGAGGCAGACTGACGTTGCTAGATTACGAGCCTGTTTGAGCGAGAGGTATTAAATATATTAGTTTACTAGTTTATTTATAAATTATATATATCATGTTGTTATATATTTATTATTCGATTCTCGATATGTTTTAATTTATCGCATTATTGTAGGAAAATTATTTTGTTGAGATCACGGCCGACGAGACGGAGCTTTTCTCCTTACTTGCAATCTGTAATACCTCGTATTTCAAGCGAGAGATTAGCCTGTGATTAAGAGCTTAATAAGAAGGGCATTGCATCCTTAAGAATGATTTGTTTAAGTTAGAAACTTTTGTATTAAGTTTCTAGTTGAGACGATAGAATCGAGGCAGAATCTGAGATAAGATTCTCAGATCTTATTTAGGATAAGAAGACCTAGATTTAAATAGCCTTGAGATGATAGATGCATGCTCAATAAGTTTTGATTTCAGAAAATTGAGAATTTGAAAATCTACGTTTTTATGACGCTTACGTTTGCGATTAAGCTCAAATGAAGAGCTAAATATTTAAAATGGTTTTAAGGCCAAAATATTTTTAATTATTATATTTTAATGATATTTGATGATGGGAAAATTTAGAAAGTGATTTTGAAGGATTTAAGAATAAATGGAATATTTAATTCCATTATTTGCATAAAATGGAATTAAATCTCTATTTTTATAAAGTAAGTTCCTATTATATATTTTATAATTTTGGAACTTTATATTGATGAAAATGATGAGTTTAAAGTGTTAAGAAGATAAGATTTAATATTGGAATTTTTGGGAATTAATTATGGAATTTTCTACAATATTTTGGAAAATTACATGAAAAAAATATTATTATTATTATTTTATTAATTACGAAAATTCAAAAATAAATATGGGAATTATTTTATAGAATTCTCTAGAAAATGGTGTGTTGGCACCATTATGTTTTGGAAAAATAAAAGAAAATTTAATTTAAAATGTGAAATTACTATTTTGCCCTTATTAATTATATAAATATACTTTTGGAACCATTTTCTTCTCCAAAAATTCAGCCAAACTCACGCACACACACACTTATACACATAGTAAGTTTCAAAAAAATGGAGAGAAAAATAGGAAGATCCGACCGTTGAATTTTCGATCCGTCTTCGAAACGAGGTATAATCTCGTCTCTAGAACACATCTACGGATTGAAAATTTTAAAATTCATGAGCATATGTTATTTCATATTTTGATCATATGCTGAAAATTATGAAAGATTATGTGTATTTGATTATTTGTTAATATTATGATAGATTTGACGTCTACGTATCGTTTAACGTTGAATTTGTAAAGCATATGTTTATTGTTTGTAAATTCTTGTAAATTTTGAAAAAGGGCATACTTGATCTTGAAATTATGATGTTGTTATGGTTGAATTTCTTTCATATATATGTTATTGGATTGATATAAACGTGTTTGGAACAAGAAAAACGTTTGAAATCGAAATTATACAAAATTTATCAAAAGGGCCGAAACCCTAAGTGACATGATGTTGGATTTTGATTTTATTTGATCATTTTGACTTCATATTTGGATTCTATGATATGAATAAAGCTTAAAATGATTTATTCGGATTTTTCCGCCGACGTATTCAAAAACGATAAAATTTTAGTTTGTCGGCGAAAATTAGTTTTCAAAGACAAAGCTTTGATCTCTATGTTTTATTGATAAAATGATGATATTTAATGATATTTGAGCATGTATATAGGTTCGTTGGTGTTAGATGGCGTCTCACGTGAATTTACGACGTTAGACCCTAAGTGACGTCTTAAGGGGATTTTTGGTTATTGGCTAAAATGAGATGATTGAGGCTTGTTGTTGAGTTTCTTATGCATATTCAGATATATGGTGATGAATTGGTGGAGTTTGGGCTATGTTTGGTTGATCTGGTGTTGATTTGGCGATGCGTTTTATAAACGTTACGCTGCCGAATTTTCGATAGAATTTGTTTGTTAATAAGATGTTAAAGGATGCAATGACCCAAGTTTTGATAACCATAGTGTCTTATATTTGATATCGAGAAGATATGGTTGTGTCGACGACTAAGATGAGTAATGTTCTCGTTTGGCTCTTGATAGGCTTTTATGCCGTTCTATGAGGATAAGATATGGATAAAGGAAGAAATGAAATTGAAATCGGAAATTAGTTCCTTAGCTCTAAGGAACATCCAGGTGGGTATAAGTATTTTCTATAATAATATGTTTATGCTTTTAAATGTTTTCAAAAGATATGATATGATTATGCATGAAAGATGACATGAAATTTATGATATGCATTGATTTGAAAAGTTGATTGACTTGCCAATGTTTGAGCATAAGCATAAGCATGATGCACTACTTGTAGTAGCAAAAATTTTATAGTAATTAATAAAGTTTAATTAAGTATTATTAAAGGCTTAAAAGCTATTTAAGCCTTAAGAATTGTGAAATTTAATATAGTGAAATATTAATTGGTATGAATCCGATTAATTTAAGATTTGATTATATTGAATCGGAAAATGTAGAGAATTATTAGAAATGAGTTTATTTGTGATAAAATGTGAATTTTGTGATTATTAATGAATGGTTGTATGAAAAATGCTATAAATTAGCAATTATGCTATGAATTACATTAATTATTTTTGCATGTTATTTTTCTTATAAAATGAGACAAAATATTATTTAAGATATTAAAGTCTTGAATAAATTTGTTTTATTAATAACTAATGATTAAAGAATTTATTTATGTAATTTTCAAATTTAAGAAGTATTATTGAAATGAATTGAATTTTATTAAATAAAGTGATTTTAAATATGCTATATGGATCTAAATTAAATTATGAATATAAGTTGTATTATATCTTATAAATTGTTATAGATAAAATTTTATACAATTAATTTATACTATAGTATGTATTTAGCAAGAATTAGGGTGTATTTATCATTTTATTGAAATTAGTGATACATTACTTGGAAATTAGTGATAAATTCAAATTAAATGTAAATTAACTATCTAGAACTATAACATAAGAAATAAATCATCTTCTTCCTCATTTTTCTTTAAAACTCACGACACACACACACCTTCACACATAAAATTTTATCGTCACTTTAAACACATAATTAGACTTGAGAATTAAAGGGAAATTGTTCCTAGCAAGGTAATTACTTCATTTATGCAAAGTTTTCATTAATTAAATTGATGTATATTATGTTTGAATGTTTTAGGGTTTTCAAAATTTTGAGGATTATAGTTATGGTTGATTTGTTTAAATTTTATTATATGTATTGATTTAATTATGTTTATGGAGTTAGATTAACATGTGTTATGGATTTAATTTGTTCAAATTCATAGAAATTTAAAATTTAAGAAACTAACTCTAAACCCTAATTTTTGAATATGATTCATATGTTATGAATTGATTAAATTAAGCTTAGATATATGATTATGGATGATTATAAACATCATATGAAAGAAGAAATTAAAAGTTAAACAATGTTTGTGAAAATTGTGAAATTTTCGAAAACTATAGAGTGTAGGAACATGATGATGTTGATTTTATTTGAGTAATTTGAGATGATATTCATGCTTAAGGATGTAAATAATTTATAAAATGAAATTATGGGAATTTAATTCAAATATATACTAATTGTTCAAAATTTTCGAAAATGAAGGGCAAGCATAGATCTATGATTTCTTGATTTTATTTGATGGATTTGAATTGATATTTGAGATCTATGATAAAAATAAGGCCTAAGTAGAATTTATGGGAATTTTTGAACATAGATATCAAAAGTTATAAAATTTAAAGTTTAAGACTAAGTTATGATTTTATGTGGAAATTTTAAGCAAGACTCGAATGAATGATGAAATAATGATCAATGATGCTAATTAAGTATAATTATATGATATTTGATGTTGAATAGGCTATAGATATTCAAAATATTGAAATGTGTAGTTAAATCGCCTTAGGCGATTAACGTTGAAATAGGTGATATTAATCTCATATAGAGTTCTTAAATGTATATTTGATGATGTGAGGATGATATTGGGGAGTTTGGGATGACATTGGAGTAGTTTGGTATGTTTGGGATGTCCATGTTACAGACATTACTCTGCCGAAATTTCGATAGAATTAAACATTAGTAAAACGAATTATATGTTAATTAATAGTTGTTAGCATATAGCTAAATTAGAAGGGAAAATTCTAAAGATTTGTCATAATTCTTATGTTTTAAGGATCGAGCAAGGGAAATCGAGAAGTGAAGAACGAAGAAACAAACTTGGTAGATTGAACGTCGTCACGAGGTGGGTAATGCATTACTAACTTTATTATGAAGCAAACCCAATGATATTTTTATGAGCTTGATTTCTTGCGAAAGCATTTGATCACCACATGATAATTATGCTAAATGTTTTACCACATTGTGGGTATGACGGCAATTACCTATCTGCGGTAGGAAAATGTTATTCTTGTGCATGTGTAGATGGTCGTGAGCTTGCCCGTAGGCGGCCATGGTATCGTGGGAGGCCTACTTCCCTACCGAATGACGTAGATAGGGTATGACCGTAGTTGTGATCATTCGGGACCAACTCGGGTATGTGATGCCGGTATGTTTCAAAATAAAGTGTGGTGACATGATATTATGTGAAATTTTCTTATGAATCACTAATTCAATCGTCTTATGAACTGCTATTTGAAAGAAAGGTTTTTCTTGAACAAAATGTTTAATTTTGAAAGATAGATTGGCATTATCCACTGAGTACTTTCTGGTACTCATGCCTCCAAACTGTTTTTATTATGCAGTTGAGTATGAAGGAGATGTGGTGGGAAACCGAAATGAGATATCATTCGATCTTTTATTTTGATTGGTTATGTCTCAATATCATGTCTTCATACATGATATTCACTAATCTTCTATTCTAGAACCTTGAAACTTTGAAACCGTACTTTTGATAAACCATGTAAATATTTTGAAACCTTTTATAATAATGGTGAGGCTGTGTCCTCATTTTGATATTTGTCGTAGTTGGATATTTTCTGAGTGCAGGTTGGCTTATTCATTTTCAAATGTTATGCTGTCCGTTTGTTTTTTTCTCAAAATCTATTCCTTAACATTTATTGTTAATAAGAGATTATCGATTATTAAACCAGTCATGACCTGATTATTTGGTTAATTAAGTAATTAAATAGTCGGGTCGTGACAACTACCTATCCACGGAAAAGAAAGAAAAGAAAGAAAGAAAAAGAAAGAATTTACCGACGTCGGGTATGACCGTAGTTGAGAACCTTCGGGTCCAACTCGGGTATGTGATATTAAAGTGTTTGAGAAGGAGGCCTACTTCTCAACACGCAGAAAGAATCCGTGGATATGGGAAGGAGGGAAGAAAGTTGCATGCAGACATGAAACATGCATATGCATATGTTATGATGTTATGAGCAAGTTGAGCTGGAGAGAATGCTGGAATCGAATGCTGCGCGAAGGAGCTTCCCTAAATGTTGCTTCATATTAAGGTTGTTCTATTGTTATTGATATGTTTGTTTGCCCAGAGAGTTATGTCTTCATACATAATTCTTAGCCATGTTTTCGTTGCCGAGCTTTGACCTTACTTGTTTATGTGTTCTGATATGATAAATTGATAATGTCCAATGTTCGGTGAACAAGGATTTCTCGAATGCTCAGAATGGTTTTCGTTGGATTCAATATTATTCGATTGAATCATTGTCAATCTATGTTTTAAATTGTTGATAAATCATTCTTGTTGACAAAATATCCTTGAAACCCACTTTATATTTTACCTTCGAACCATAAATGTTAGATTCATTCATGAAGAAAGTTGTTGTCATCCTTTCTCTCGACATATGTTTGAGCCCGTTGTCGTTAAATTTCTTCTTAACCCCAAGTCACGGCCTAATTACCTGATTAGGTAGTCGGGTCGTGACACAATCCGTCTCATACCCTTATCCACTCGGTGTGCACTGCGAGGAGCCGAGCAACCCATTGAGAGAAGGATTGCAGTTCCCTCGTCGACACGCCCGCCCCGTGATGGAGAGTTATGAGCCGGACGTAGAGGCTCCACCTTCAGGACCCAGCCAGAGGACATCGTCGGCTGAGTTCGTTGAGATTGCGGTTGCTGAGGAGCCGCAAGGCCAATATGTGGATAGCCGTCGATCCGTTGAGAGACGGGATACGGGGAAACGTGCAAGGCAACCGACTTCTTCTTCTTCATCATCGAGCAGTGGTGGTGAGCACCACGGGCGGCGTCTTAGTTCCGTCGATCGTCGTTGGATCCAGGAGACTATTCGGGAGAGTGAGGACAGAGCAGTGCAACGCATCGAGAAGTCTATCGAAGATAAGTGGATTCCTAAGATTAAGAAATGGTTTGAAAGTTTCTTAGAGAAGACTCGATGTGGTTGCGCACATAGTACTGAAACGTCTACACCCGCACCTCGTGCCCCACGCCATCCGACGACGACGACGAGAGATGTAGATCGGAGCAGCGGCCCGGTCGAGATGAAGATCGGGAAGCGGCGGCCCGACCCGTATGTCCATCGAGACGGTGGACATATTGAGCCGGTGAGCGACCTACATCGGCCAAATGATACCCCCGCTACTCTCCCGGATCCATGGTTCCCGCCCCGAATCGCATCTCATCATTCCATGCCGGATGGACCTATTTAGTGATCGGACGCCCGTAACGTAGTGAGGCGGACTTTCGAGCCTATACTGACAGCGTTGGAGCAACAGTAACTATTAAGTCTCATATTTGGCGCTTTATAATATTTGATTATATTTGTTATGTTTTTCATTTCTACTCTCATATGCTTAAATGTTTGTAGTTGGAAGCTTGGGAGAGGTGAGCAGGCACGGAGACCTTCTACCGCAATGAGGTCACCATATGTGAATAGCCCGCTCCCACGTCCATTATCCAAGATGTATTGATAAACTACCGCTTTGTTGATGATGAGAAATGACACGGTGGTGGTTGTTCGGCATCGACCGTCAACTCGTGTTCGATGGTTCGTGTGTCGAAACGCCGAGAGGCCTTTTAATGTTCGGGTAAGTACGCTTTTATACAATATGCTTCGTTTTGTGAAGTACATCTACTTATATTGATATATATCCTATAATAATTTTGCGGATGGTCGATCTATTCATGATGTATTTGAGGACGAGACTCGATCCGGATCGACTTATTGGATGGGTGGATTCTCATACACAATCATCCTTGATCATCGATTTTTCGTAAGTATTGTGTCTTTAATACAATCAATATATATTATATATGTGTAGTATCCGGAATTAATTAATTTTCAATTTTGAATAGATGTTTCGCAAAATTCATGGTCCGAGGTATACGCAATGCTTTAGTCCTACATTCAAGACGTCGTGAGGTACCATTGATCATTAACCACGAGAGCATTGCTTCGTATGGCAACCACCAGTAGCATTGGATTGAGTTGTCCTCGGCTTTCCGGTCATACATCATGGTTAGATGCCACGCAGTAACCTTATTTAATACAATAAGTTGAAAAAATTGAAATTTTCCTTGTTTATTTTCTCTAAATATTTATTTTTATAGATCATCATCCCATGCGTCGATGACGAGCGGCGTTTCGTGATATGTCGCGTGGATATGCACTCGGGTCATTGCGTCTTCGTTTGACTCGCGTGATTGGCGGATGGACCAGATCAGTGGATGCGAGGATGATGGACTTCGTGTGCTGAATAGATTATTGCGGCGGTTCGATCTTCACTAGATGGTTCGAGAATAACTCCCACCAATACCACCATGGAACAATGAAGCGATTATTACACGAGCTGCTCCTTCGGATGTATTTGACCGGAAGGCGATTTCGTTGATGGTCCATTTGCGTGCATGATAGAGAACGTCTTATTTCTGGTTCACCGAGTATCGAGCATGGTTCGTCTAGTGATGCAGTTGTAGCATATAGACATAAAATAGGTGGAAATATATTTGAGTTATGTGAGCCATACAAGAATCCGAGAGGAAGAGGAAGAGCATCGACTAGTAGACAGTAGTATAGAGATTTTTTAATTTCATCTCATGTGATATAGACTGTGGTTGAACATGTATTTAGATTTATTAATTTCAATCTTAATTATTTAGACTTAATCTTCAATCTTAATTTAAATTTCAATCTTCAATAATTATTTCAAATGGAATTACGCTGCATCACTTCTACTATCCACTACTATCTGAAATTTCAATGGATCTCAATTAATTATTTCAACCAGTTTTACATATCTATAACATAATGATAATTTATCATAATAAATTACATTAATCACTTTCTTGTAGCTCAACACGTTGTGGACACCTTCTTTTCGTATGTCCCAACTCCCTACAGTGACTACATCTTTTTGGTGCTCGACGTCTGCTACTCGAGGATTCACCTTCTTGGGTAGTATTGCGTCTTCGTCTGCCTCTCTCACCCCCGATGGAATTCGACTCGATCTTGGGCGTCCGACATTGTCGTTGCACAAGAGGTGGCATGACAATCACGTGAGCTATTTCTTCCGGTACAACCCAATCACATAGGTTTGGAAGAGGATTAAGCGTGGTGAGCGTCTCCACTAAAGTTTCTTTCGTGTAATAGGTCTCCACATAATCTAAGATTGATTCGCCGATTCACTATCACACAAGACATAGTTAATATCATAAACGCAAAACTTATTATATATAAACAAAATAAAACATACTCAATTGCGGCGATCGCATGTGAACACGGCAAGCCATCTAGATCAAATTCATTGCAGGGGCATGTTTGTTGTTCAAGATCGACCACATAGGTTCTGTCGCCATCGACAATCTTGTACCTTCGATATGCAATTCTCCTCCGAGTGTAACGACGACTTTTTGCCATTTCGCACTAAGCTTTTGTCACGCCACTTCACTCAGCCGTCTTCACTTGGGCGGGCCGCTCGTCTATCGCTGAACCATCCTCAATAATCAATCGATTGCTTGATCATCGAGCAAATTGGAAGGCGTCTTGCCCACAACAACCGCTTGTTGAATGACTCGGCCGCATTCGATGTAAGAAAACGTAACGACTTACGTGACATCGTGATCGAGCCCACCTATGTGGTCCAACATTAATCAACTTCGATAGTGCGGGCTCATGCTTTCTATAACGACATATAGCATGTTCATATTCTCGCCTTTGGTATGCATATGCGACTTTGTGGTACATGCGCATACATCGCCACCATGATGCTTAATCTTACCAAGCGGATGATAGTAGCATAAGCCGTGGAAAGCATCGAAATACAAGATTACGGCGTTTGCTATGGAGACATGTGCGCTGAGACGATCAATAGGAATTCTTGGACCCGAACGCTCTGCGAACCCGCGAGAGGAACCAAATCCATGATTCATCATTTTCAATAGGCCCAACACCATATGCCAACGGAAAAACTTGCTCATTGGCATCCTTCGTCACAGCAAGAAATAAAATTCCTTTATTCCGGCCTTTTAGGTGAGTTCCGTCAACTACGATCATCGGTCTTAGACCAAAGTAGAAATACCTCGTGGCGATGCAAGAGCAACAAATAAGTGCTGAATCGCCATCGGACCCACATCTAAATCGTGAATGTTCCCGGATTTGCTTGCGCAACATATAGAGATACTTGACAACAACTCGAAATGATTCATCATGGTTACCGTATATCATTTCAATTGCAGTGTTTCGTGCTCGTAGTGCGACATCGTAGCTGATACGGATACCAAAATCACGTTGCAGCTCCGTCATAATGGACTTTGGCTTCATTATTTCACCATCGTTTCGCATTTTCCTAGCAAAAAATGCGGCCACCACTTTTGCATGTGCCTTAACTGGAGCAACTCGACTCCAATCACGGTGGCATGTATGCTCGGGAGTAAATTTATGGACTCCCCAGGCGGTCCCATGTCGCGTGGCACGTAATTGAAAAATACAGCTGTCTGCACGCTTGCATCGAAATGTAACGCGTTTTGTGTCTGAACGCTCGACTGTATATTCTGCCCCTTGCTGCATATGCCAAATTCCAACAGCGAAACATAGAATCTGTTTGCTGGTAGTAATAAGAATTTTGGCTCAATTCTCCTCCCTTGTTGACTGCAGATCACGAGTCACGAGTGATGCGAGCGTCGGTGGAATAACCGGAACTAACCAATTGGTTAGTTCATTTGCATCGATCCGGATGTCATCATCCGGATTATTCTTTGGGATTTATCAACGACATCGCCTTCCAAATCCGCCTTCTCGACGGATCCAACTCGCAAAATCAAGAAACGAAATTTTATAAGCGTTTCTCGTCTTCGTCCTCCGTTGCGTCGAATCGGTCTCGATCTCCTAATATAATCGAACCACTTTCGTCGATTACGCTTTCAATAACGGTACCGTTGGGGTGGCAATACAATGAGGTTCTCCTCTGTGTGCTCACGAACACAAGCAAAATTTTGATCTCCTATATAAGAATTACCAAACCAATCAGACGACGCCAACCTCTGGATTTGTTCGATCGACTCATCAATTTGAGTGACAGGTGCACTATTTCCATAGGATGAAGTGTGAGGAAAATCGAACGAAGGAACGTAGGGTTCTTGTTGTGATCCAAACACTTCGTTCGTAACAGTGTGAACCACATATACCGTAGGATATGATTCATTTTCGCACAATTGAGCCAATTGATTGTCTGTACTCAATAGAGATTTTACTAATCGACCATATCGAGACGTAGATATATAAAATAATTGGAAATTTGTGCTTAGAAAATTTGACTGCATCAAGTGAGTGATACTGTATAAGAGGTTTAATATGGACTGATTATCAATTTGAAGAACATGCTCAACGCCGTCATGGTAGATACACCCATCGAAGTATCCCCCGTATTTGACATTTATCAATTTCCAATTCTCCATCTATAACAAATAAAAAATGAAGTAAATATCGATTCTTCTAAATGAAAATCCAACTGGATATCAAACATATATATTACCTCAAATTGTGTTGATCCCGAAAATGCCTTCACTTGCACTTGCTATCAAATTGTATGTGTGCTTGTGTGTCTTGGTAACGAATTGTATATATGTTGTGTGTTATGTTGATTTTATTGCTCTTTTATAGATTGTAATTCACTCAATTATTGAACGATGAATTCAAATGTATGAATGATGAGAAAGTTCAATAAAAGTGTTCAGTATCAATTCATATCAATTATCAGTGTATGTCAGATAGTACAGTATCAATTCATATCAATTATCAGTGTATGTCAGATAGTAGTGGATAGTAGAAGTGATGCAGCGTAATTTCATTATCAAATAGTACCGATTCACATGGTGGAATAGTCTCCATAGTCTCAAATCATATCGTGTATCAGTTGACATTAATAGTGAACTAGTAACAATTTCTCATCAATCAATAATAGTTCACGTGAATAAAGCTGCAATAAAGATGTAAATATAAAAAATGAATCATATTTCAAACCATATATTAGTAAAAATAAATTGAAATTGATTTTTCGATCGTTTTCAAATTGAATTTAAAATTTTATTTTCAAATAATTTAAATTCCCTAAATTTAAAAATAAAATGAATTGATTTTTCATAAAACGATCGGTTTTTCCATAAAACCGATCGGTTTTATGAAAAATCAGTTCATTTTATGATTTTCAAATTGAATTTAAATTTTATTTTCAAATAATTTAAATTTCCTAAATTTAAAAATAAAATGAATTTATTTTTCATAAAGCGATCGGTTTTTCATAAAGCCGATCGGTTTAATGAAAAATCAATTCATTTTATGATTTTAAAATCGATTTTAAATTTTATTTTCAAATAATTTAAATTTCCTAAATTTAAAAATAAATTGAATTGATTTTATAAAAACCGATCGGTTTATGAAGAATCAATTGATTCTTCATAAAACCGATCGGATTTTGAAAATCAAGTTTTATGATTTTCAAATTGAATTTTATTTTCAAATAATTTAAATTTCATAAATTTAAAAATAAATTGAATTGAATTTTATAAAATCGATTTTCCGATCGGTTTGATGAAGAATCAATTGATTCTTCATAAAACCGATCGATTTATGAAAAAACCGATCGGTTTGATGAAGAATCAATCGATTCTTCATCAAACCGATCGAAAAATAAGTTTTGTGATTTTCAAATTGAATTTAATTTTTATTTTCAAATAATTTAAATTTTCTAAATTTAAAAAAAATGAATTGATTTTCATAAAGATCGGTTTTTTTCATAAAACCGATCGACTTTATGAAAAACAATTCATTCTTCATAAAATCGATTTTATGATTTTCAATTTGAATTTAAATTTTTATTTTAAATAATTTTAATTTACTAAATTTAAAATAAATTGAATTATTTTTATAAACCAATCGATTTTATGGGAATCAATTGATTCTCGGTTTTTATAAAACCGATCGGTTAAATTGAATTTAAATTGAAATTTTCTAATAAATTAATTTTACTAAATTTAAATATAAATTGGAATGATTTTGCATAAAACCAATCGGTGTTTTCATAAAACCGATCGGTTTTATGCAAAATTAATTCATCAATCATAAAACAATGGTTTTTCAATAAAACCGATCGGTTATTAATTGTAATTTAAATTTTCAATTTTTGTAAAAAAACCGATCGAATTTTGTATAAAACCGATCGAATTTTATACAATATATTTTCAATTGTTGAATCAATGATATTTCGTTAACTCCAAAAATAAAATAAAAATACAACTATCAATTCACACTGAAATCAAGAAAACGTATTGATTTTTTAATGAAATCTAAGAACAGACTGAAATATGTAAGACATGCAGACTGAAATGTAAGAAAATGTAAGAAAAGAAACGAAAAAGTAAGGGTAAATTAGACCATTAACAAATAAATGGGTATGTACTGCATCTTTTTATGATTTTGGATATTTACTGCATATGTGTTATGAATTTGGTCATTTATTCCTATTTACACATATATATATATATAGTATCGAAGCCTTAAATAGTAATCATTCCGTCCACTAAATACGTACATTTAAATTTCATTTTTATCCGTCCATAAAAAATATTCACTTTTCTTTTTTTGGAAACATCAATTTCATATTTTTATCATAAATATATCCACTTATTTACAATAAAATCACTCATGGCCCACCTTTTTACACTCACTATTCATTAATATTTTCATTTATTATTATCATGACCCACATTTTTACAACTATTTACTTTACATTCATTGTAATTTATTAAAACCCCTCCCACCAAAATCAATAAACTATTTTGGTGGACGGAGGAGGGAGTATATAATATTTAATTTTATCTGTTGATCTCGTTTATTTAATGGTTGAGATTTTTTGTTTTATTTTTTAAGCATCAAACAAATTTTTAATGTTAAGATTGGTTTAAACGTATTTTTAATGCTTAACATTAAATACAAAAAATGCATGAATACAGTTAAACAAAGAATCCATAACATTGAATAGTAAAATACATATTGTTAAACACAAATATATATTAAAGTCTAATGGTTCCAAAATGTTGAGTGTGGATTTTTCCTCAACATAGAAAATCATTTAACACACTAAATAAATGGTCTAAAATGCATGAAACTTGGTAAATAGAGATAGGGTGACGGGGGAAAATACAGAAGGAAAAACGTCTCATGAACATAATAAAAAACCAAGCTTTTTAATTCACAGACATCTTTCCAACTATTTGAATTTTAAAAATATTTGAGTATACATTTTGAAAGAGTGTTAGCACTAAATTTTCTCACTCTCTATTTCAGGTAAACTGTAGGCTATTTATAGACATTATAAGTATGAGGACACTTTGGTAATTTCGTCATTCCAGATATATGAGGGTATTTTGGTCTTCCTGTTGGTGCCATGCTTTGATCCGATGGATAGACGCGGTCATTTTTTGTCGTTATTTGTCTTCAACAACCCTTCATTCCTGTCAAGTAGTGGCACATAATCTGGATCTACCTTTAACTAAATTTTTTTATGTGAATCTTTCCTCGTCAATTGGCTATTAGCAACATATCGACCCATTTTGTCGCCTCTTGGTTGGTACCCTTCAACTCTGAAAATGGCATGGTCAGATCTTAGTCCATTCTCTTATGAGGCCCCTAAAGTAAGCTTCAGCTCTAACACTCCTCTGAAGCGTGCCCTCTTCAGCTCTGACTTTCGTTTATGAAGAGATAGAGGGATGGATAAAACCGTCCATATCATAGACTCTCTCTTTTAGACATCATCATTCTAACTTCATAGAGACAATAACAATTCTTCTTCAACTTGCTCCTAAAATTGAGTGGACTTAACAATTCTTTGATTCATTTCTTTCTTTTTTTCTCCTATCTCTTTGAATTTGAAAGTCTTTATTTTTAGGGTTATATGCCTGAAAATTACTGAACTTCCACTAAATTCTAGTTTTGATTGCCAACTTTAAAATCTAAGCAATAATTACCGAATTTTTTTTTTTTTTTTGAATTTGCACACTAGTATGATTCCGCCAAGACTAACGTTGGCATGGAATGCTGAAAAATCTGAGTTGGTGAAATCGTTTGATGATTATAATGACATCTTTTTTATTGACCAAAACGATGTCATTTATGGCTGAAATTATATCTATTTACCAACGAAATAGATTGCAACTTATTGGTGTTCTTCAATTAGGGCGTAGAACGGTGGTTCAGTGATTGAAGAGAGAGATCGAGAAAACAAGTGAGATGCGCTGGAGATGAGAGAAAACTGATGGGTTCTACAATGATGTGTGAGGTCTTCAACGCAGTGGGAACTCCATGAATACAAAATCTGGAAGGATAATGCGTGTTTGACGAATTAGATGATGAAGAAGTACTACCAATGCATAACCCACCAGCTTTCTCTCCTCTCTAGCTCATCTCGATTGTTGCCTCTCGATGTCTCTCTTCAATCCCTGAACTTGACGTTCTACGCCTTAATTTGAAGAGCACCAATAATTTATAATCTATTTCATAGGTAAATACATCAAATTTCAACCATAAACGACGTTATTTTGGTTAATAAAAACGATGTCATTTTAATCATCTGACCATTTCATCAACTTAGATTTTTCAGTATTCCATGTCAACGTTAGTCTTAGCTGAAATTACACTCGTGGCAAAATCAGAATAAATCAAAAGTTCAGTAATTATCTCGTAGATTTTAAAATTGATATGCAAAATTAAAATTTGACAAAAAATCAGTAATTTACAGATAAATAACCTTTATTTTTATTCCCATATATATTTTTTGTTTGGTAATTTCTTCATTCAAAAGTTTCGGCCTTAACTATTTATTTTACTTTAAAACCGTGTCTTACAATTTTATTAAGGAAAATGATGTGTAAGAGGGTATGAATAAAGACTTTAATAAAATATTACTTAAATCGAATTACTTTTTAACATAATTAAGTATCCACGACAGGTAATAAGTGATTTCAATAGTTTGGTTTTGTTTTTTGACGGCAATAGACTGAATGACAATGTATTTTGTCAGTTATGTTCTAGAGCATATAGTTAGATTGTTTTGAATTAACTTTTTCTACTAATAATTGATAAATATAGATTTTCCACCTTTTTTAATTAAGGTGCATTTAGTGTCAATTATAGTTGGGAAAATTATGTTTGAGGAAGAGATTGTGCTTTGGTTTATTATTTTATGAAATTTATTATGTGTTGTGCTTTTTAAATTGTTTGAAAATGGCAGCCAAATTCTAGGATATTGAGCTTGATATGACTGAAGTTCGATTCTACATGAACACATGGGAATAAATGGATAAAAAATCGAACTTCAAACGAAAGCGAATGAGTCGAAGAAAAAATGTCGTGCATCAGGATTATTCAGGCCGAGCATTTGACCACTCCGCAACCCATATCTACGCCAATTCTCCGATACGTGTCGCGCTCAAACACGTATTTGGCTATTTATGACCTATTTTCATTAATTTGGTATATTTTTTAGGTCCATGGTATATACCTCTCCAAATGCATATTTTGAGCAACTTTTGACTCCTTAACATCTTTTTATTATTGGAGCTTTTGGAGAAGAAGAGAAGAGACAAGAAGTTATGTATTGGATGATTCGTTGTCCTAAACATGTGTGATTAATTTTCTATTATTCTAGGTTTAAAGTAGATGAATAATTGAATTTGAATTTTATGTTGATTAATCAAGCATGATCTCCGTTTCTTTCTTTTGTTCTTGAATTTATTATTTGCTTAATTTCTTAGCTATCAATTGAACATGATTTGTTGGATTGATTTGAGACCGAATGAAGCTGATTAACACGTGAACTTGTAACATATGACATACTAGTCAATAAAGCCACCATGACTTGAGATTAGTGCGAAGATATTGGAACTAATCGATCTATTTTGAGTTGCATGTGAGTAATTAGTTGAACACAATAATTCTCGCATGTTAGTCAATGGTTTAAGCGCCATGACAGTAGGTTTAAATTAATCGTGTGATTATCTAGAAAAGTTTGAGTCTTTTATGTGCTTGGTTGATTAAAAGTAAATTTTAATTTAGTTATCCATTGAAATCGAATCCCTAGAATAACTTTTTCCGATTTGATTTTTCGAATTCTCTATTTAGTTAATTTTACTTGATTTTTCATTATTGTATTCGGGTATAATCATCCCCTTGAATTTCATCATCTAGATAGTAAAAATAATTTAATAGCAGTAGTCTGTTGTCTATTGTTTTATTTCATTAATCTCTGTGCATATGACCTTGCTCTTTACCATACACAATTACACTCGTACACGTGCGGTGTGCTAATATTTCAACGAACAATAATGATCATTTTTCTTGCAAATTCAAAATAGAAGTATAAATGAGTCGAGCTTACTCGCCAGATATTTGAAATTTGACACAATAGAATTCGATAGACTTAGACTGATGAGATATGAGTTGCTATCAATGTTTATAGTACTCGATTCGGAAGCCCATGAGTTGGCTCGTTATGATCTCCTAAAAGTATGTTTTACTAATAATATGAAATCAAGACATAATATTTGTGTGGTTTTTTCAGACTATATTATACCGACATGTCAATTTCAACAAATATGTTTCATACAAACTAAATCTAATCAAATATAAATTATATATAGATATTCCATATACATGCTTAATAATAATTAGTCTTTAACTTTTTAATATATTTAGTAAGTATTTTAAGCTAGTCCAATTTTGAATTTTACAACATTCCAACCGAACTCGATTTAATAGCAAACGAATTAATCTTGAATTTGTGAATATTCGGCCAGATTAAAACTCAATTATACTCCACCATATGTAGTATTGGTAATTGATTGGAAAGGAAAGAAATGATATTTGCGTGATAATGGGTTTAGTGTAAAGCCCAGTGAGCCCGATGTACTAATCCAGATCCGAAAATAGTCCATTTCTTAGGATGGCCCACCACGTGCTCAATTTTGGCGTTGCCAATTTTATTCAGACAACAAATGTGCTCAAATTCTTAATATTGTTATCAAATTCATTGTCACAATGTTTTCGGATGCCATAATATTATTACATTTGATTTGATGAAATACGTTATGTATAATATTTATCTATAATGTAAAAATAAATGATCGATGTTATTTAGGTGTATTCGACCTCATTCGAAGATTTCTCTATGTCTTAAATCTAATTTTTAAAAAGTTTTTTAATGTGAAATTTGTTAAGTAGGACTGATTTAATGTGATTTACTACTACACTAACACGAATGACATTTACCACAAATCCACAAAGCTTTCGCAAAACGACATAAAAATTATTTATTTTATTCCTTAAGTAATTTAATATCACTCCATCCAAAAACGCGATCGTCGATTTTGATGGTATGGGTTTTAAGAAAACTATAATGAGTGTAAAGTAAATGTGTATAAAAAGGTGTGTCGTTGGGATAATAAATGAATATATTAATGGATTGTGAGTGTAAAAGGTGGGCCATGAGTTTTTTTTTGTAAATAAGTGGATAAGTTGATGGTAAAAATGTAAAGTTGGTGTTTATAAAAAGGAAAGTGCACATTTTTTGTGGACGGATCGAAAAGGAATTAAATGCACGTTTTTGATGGACGGAGGGAGTATCATTTTATTTGAAGTAAAGCAACTTCATATCTTGATAGGTATGATATTGATTTATTAACTAATGAATTAGTACTTTATTAGAATAATAATAATTATTAAATCAAATGACATAGTCACATAGGGGAATGTCTAGACTAGAGCCTAGATGGTTAAGGGATCGGGTGGGTCCAATATCACATGCAAATCATTCCTGGATGAAAATGATTCCAACAATGTATGATCCCAATCACGTGTTCATTTAATGAGCGAATTTAATATTTTTGCCAATTATATGATGCTGCATGATTAGCTTTTTCCATCCAGATATTAAATTGAGAGAAATTAAAAAAAAAAAAAAAACGAGACAAAATATCAATTATGTTGCATAAAACCCTATAAAGTTCAAAGCCGTCGACAAAAAATTAAATAACTCAAAACAAATTCGGTTGTAGACATTTGTCAAGCAATAATTGTTATCAATACCACGATTAAGTGGCATTATTTTCTTATTATAATACGAGATATTACGTTTTTTCAATGTTTCATGAACTTAATTTGTCTTATTTTTAATATGTTTGCGATTTTTTTGAAGAATTAGTTGTATATAGTTGGTAATTGTTGAAAATCTAAAAGTATATATATAGTAAAATTGTGTATAGGGGATGAATCAAATGAAAACTCAAATCTGAAGATTTGTTTCGTATAACTACTTACAATCTTATACATAATCATTACAATTATATACATAATTACTATATAGTTATGCATATTAATCGAATTACGGAAATAATCATAATAGTATATATCATTTTTCACCCACGAATTGCGAGATTTTCATTGCGAAATTCTTATGTAATCTTTATTTTGAGATAAAATATATATTTTTACGTTAATTATTATTCAAGGTAGTTTTACTTTTTGCGTTAATTATTATTCAAATATGGATTCTAAATTTATAAGTTTGATTTTTAGTTAATGTTTTGTTTCTCATAACTATTTATAATTTTATGCACAATCATTATAATCATATACACAACTATTATTTTCATGAGAGGAAGAAGGTGAATCGCACAAAGGCGAAAAATCAGGGTTTGGATGAAAAATCAGGTTTGGACAAATATTTAAATTTACCTTAATACATCTAACACTTTTAAAACCATAAAAACAATATAAAAAACAACCAAACTCATTTTTAAGCATGAATTAAATATGATCCATTGGATTAGATAAAATCTAGGGTGATGATAAATTCTTATTTCTTATCTTAGAGAGCTCTCCTATAACCAACTCATATATATATATATATATATAAAGGGTCAATATAAGAATCTTTATTATTGTGAAAACGTGAGAACAACAAAAATTGATACATTTACTGTGAAAGTTGATGTATCTATCGAACAAGTTATTGTACCCAAAAAAATAACAATTTCGTCCATTGTGAGATTCGAACCCCCGTGATGCACCACGAAATGATTCATTCACCATAAATCTTCGCGATCAAATGACTGAAAATGATTCTCACTTTCTCACTTTAAAAATGATTCTTGTTTGAACCTTATCATCTCTCTATATAGTATCCAATATGGATCACACATTTTACACATGTGGATGCACACGCATTTGACATGTGACAACCCATTTTTCACAAAGGGGCAAAATGGAAAAGGTGTCTGCGGACGCGAGGTTGGGAGTTCATGAGCATGGGGTGTCACAATGAAACACATAAAATAACATAACATTGCATGTTGGTCAAAGGCTGGATGCGTGAGCGCACCATGAAACATAAATTGCAAGTAAAATAACAGAGTCGTGCATATAAAATAACATAAACATGCATGTCGATCAACAAGCGTGGAGAATGCACGATGGATACGCAAAGTGCACATTGTGCGTGCATTTCCAACATGTTTTAAAATCGACCCAAATGTATGTTTGTGTTCAAACGTATGCATGACTATGTTCAACAATATGCATGTTTTTTTTTCTGTGTCACATAACAAATCAAATTACGATTCTACCATTATTTTAGCCAAATCGATGAAAAAATCCAAAAAATATTTACCACATGATCTATGAGATGAATCAATGAGATTGAATACTACATACTACTTAAGGTTTGAGTATTATATGATCTCTTTTATATATATATATATATATATATATATAGAGTAACAGACCCATAAGTTTTAGTCAGGGGGTCCAAAAATATATATAGGATCCAAATAATCATAATTTTATAAATCTATAAAAAGAATTTTACAATTAAAATTAAAATAAATAATAATTTGATATGAAAATTTGAAACTTAGTGCTATATGCTAGAAAAAATAATTACTGTGTCCACCGAAACAATTAAAATTGATATTTTTATTGTAAAAAAAAAACAAACTATTATTTTCTATGTTTAGCTCCCTTTCAATTTTTATGTATTTATTTTAAGTATGGTATAAACTATTTTTCACATATTTCGTACCTTTATATATAGTATTAATTATTAAACATAAAATTATTATCATACCCCTAGTATTTTTTAAAAATCCAATGGGGCCCAGTGCCCCCTACTGCCTCATCACCTGGGTCCACCATTGTATATATGGGTTCAGGTACATACACCTCTTGACAATATACATTACTTTATACATGTTTTGTATGTATATAATATATTGATCTCTTAATCTCATTGGATCAATATGTAGTGTTCCTTGTGGTGGGATCATTGGCTTCTCTTTTGGGATATCTTAGTTCATATTCAGATCCACCATGTTGAGGTTAGCAAATGATTCTGCTAACTCATGTAACGCGTTTAGTCCTACTATTTCAAGGTTATTCATTTTTCCTTTTCAAGAATCGATTATTCTTTCAGATCGAGCTTTGTCGTTGATCCTCTCTATGGGTGAAAATTTGTTTCCACCTGGAGATTTCTTGACAATTTTGTGGCATGCATCTCGTTCTAGGCCATCAATCTTCTTCTGGATATTATGCAATAAGGTTAGAATTTCCTACTACTACATGAATATTCTGCTTAGTTCATGTGGTACACCATATAGGTTGTTGTCATAATATTATACCGTCTTTTGGATCTCCCTTAATTCCATCAAATTTGAAGAATCCGGTGAAATTTCTTTAAAATTTGGTGCAGATGTTGATTCATTTTCTTTTAACTCCGTCAACCGTGTGGTGGATGGTAACTATTCCTGATAATTCTCAACTTCTCCATGAGTTAACCATTGATTATGAGTTTCTCCTCTGTCATCCGTATATCTTCGTGGAATGCTCGGATGACCCTTGGTGTCAGGTTGTTTTGAACGTTTTGTTCAAAACTTTTTTGTAAAATCTAAGTATTCTGCTTAGAAGTTGTTGTTTATTTTCCAATCCTTGGAAATAAAACCCGTATATATCACATCTCAGACAAGGGTCCGGATCCATGATTTATCTTGGAGTCTTCTCCGTTAGGGTACACACTATTAATTAAATATTTTATATTTTCTTAATAAAACTTAGTCTCTGATACCATCCTAGAAGCGTATGATCATCATTAAAATCTTAAGATAATATACTTATGCGTGGCGTTGTCTCATTCGGACATGCTAACCAGGTTAGTATTGACACGAGGAAGTATTACAAACGATATATATATATATATATATATATATATATATATATATATATATATATATATATATATATATGATTGGGTCCGTAGTACTCGGTTCCCGAGATAGTATATAGTACTCAATCTAGACCACACATTTTGAACACGTGGACGCATCAAAAATTTGACACGTGGAAGCCCATTTTTCGATCAGGGGCAAAATGGGAAGGTGTTCATTGGCCGGTGGTGCCGCGGTGTTGGGTAGAAGAGTCTGCGAGCGTTGGATTTGGGGCGCTGCATTCTTAATAACATGACACTGCATTCAAAACAACATGACACTGCATTCAAAATAACATGACAATGCATCGCACCCAACCGGCGCTGGGTGTGTGCCGGCGCTGGATAGGGGCACTGGGTAGGAGCGTTGGGTGCGCGTCGGCGCTAGGTTTGGGAAGAACCACAACAAAACATAAATAATACATATGAAATAACATACCACTGCATTTAAAACAACTAAATACTGCATTTAAAACAATATAATACTGCATCGCACCCAACCGGCGATGGGTGTGCGCGAGCGGGCGCTGGGTGCGTGCAAGCGGGCGCTGGGAGTGCGTTTACAACATGCATTAAAATTGAAACTCATATGCATGTTTGTGTTCAAGTGAATGCATTTTTGTGTTCATTTGAATGCATAGTTCAGTTCAACTATATGCATGGTTTATTTTCGAAATCACATAACAAATCAAATTACTAACACAAATTAATGTGTAAAACTTTTAAAAATCAGGCGCGAATCTCAACCACACGATTAATAGGATGGGTGGATGGGATTGAGTACTACATACTATCTGGGGCTCGGATACTATTTGATCCCTCTCTCTCTCTCTATATATATATATGTAGTGTACCATCCATGAGAATTTTAATAGTATAACAAATAAATTGTGGAAAATTGAATTATTATTCTACCTTAAGCTCGGAATCCAATCGATCGGATTCCATGATCGGATTCTGATCCTAGAATCCGGTCCATTGGATTCCATGCATTTTCAAGGCCAAATAAAGGTAAATTGGATAAATCTTCCTTATTCTGCATGTTTTTACAAAATTTGGGTAAAATTTGGGTAAACCCTATATATTTTGTGAAATTTGTGTAGATTTAGTCGTTCCTCTCTTTTGTGATATGGAGTTGGGCAAGGGGTAAAAGTGACTTTTGACTTCTAATGTAATATAGATATTGATGTGATGTGCATGTTGATTGAGCATCAATTCTGTTATATCTTATTTTTATTATAGATAATGTATGTTATGTGTAGTGATTGCTATTATCAACGAGTTAACGAAAACATATAAAAACTAAATCACTTTAAGGTTATTGAATGGCAAATTTGTAGAATATTTTTCGAGAATTAACATAACTATATTATCTTGAAAAGTGGAATTGGGTAAAAATCTATAAATTAGGATAATTTTATTCATGTCCAAGCGATCAACTACTACTACTATTATTATACTTTTATTTGATTTTAAGTACACGCAATTGCCTTGCAAGTAATGGGCTGATCTCGTTGAAAAGGGTTTGGGCAATTTGATTAGACAGATCTCGTTGAAAAGGTTTTGGGGAATTTGATTAGGCAGAATAGCATTTGAAGAAGGCCTCAATTATAAGTAAACTTTCCAACTATATTTCAATTATTCTTCGAACTATTTGGATTATCTTTGAGCTTATTTAGTTATTGATCTAAGTCAAATAAAATAAAATAAAAATAGAGGAGCCAGAATTTAGGTTTTTATGGAAAAAGATTTTTGATTTAAGCGTCATATTCAGGAAGTCAAGTTCAAACAAGTTTACAAAAGTCACACATCCACACACACACACACAGTGGCGGACCCAGAAAGTTTTATCAGGGGGTCCAAAAAAATATCTGGGTCCAAATAATCATAATTATATAAATTTATAAAAGAATTTTATAATTAAAATTAAAAATAAATAACAATTTAATATGAAAAATTGAAACTCGGTGCTATATGCTTAAAAAACAATTAATGTCTCCACCAAAACAATCAAAATTTGTATTTTCATTACCAAAAAAAAAGAAACAAACCATTCTTTTATATGTTTAGCTACCTTTCAATTTTTATGTATTTATTTCAAGCATAATATAGACTATTTTTACATATTTTTTACCTTTAAATATATATTTTTAATTATTAAATATAAAATTACTATTATACCCCTAATAATTTTTAAATCCAGTGGGGCCCAGTGCCCCCACTGGACCCCCCCTGGGTCCACCACTGCACACACACACACACACACACACACACACACACACACATATATATATATATATATAGAGGTTGTCTCATGTGCGGACGTAAATATGTGCAGACAATGATACTTTTCTTCAGTATAAATTATATTTTTATTCAATAAAAATGATACTTTTAAATTATAGTGTAAAAATAAATGATACTTTTCTTCAATGTAAATTATACTTTTGTTAAGAATAAATGAATGCGTTTGTCAAATCGACGCGGTGCGGACGAATGTCTTGGAGTTTTATGAAATATATATATATATATATATATATATATATATATATATATATATATATATATATATATATATATAGGAGTGGATCAAATGAGAACCATATCTTTTTGCGACTCTGCGAACCATGCATAAGACGTTGAAGATTATGCACAAAAGGTATAAAGTTAAGCATAACGAAATCTTTCTAAAATTATTTTGTTGTGCAACATTTTTAGAAAGTTTTCGTTATACAAAACTTTATCTTTGTTTTGTGTATTATATTCAACGTCTTATGCATGGTTCTCAAGTTCTCAAAAAAGATGAGTTCTCACTGGATCCAACCATTATATATATATATATATATATATAGTTGTGCATAACGAAAACTTTATAAAACTTTCTAAAGTTGTGCATAACGAAAACTTTCTAAAATTGTTGCACAACAAAATAATTTTAGAAAGATTTCGTTATCTTAACTTTATACCTTTGCATCATCTTCAACGTCTTATGCATGGTTCGCGAGTTCATGAAAAGATATGGTTCTCATTTGATCCACTCCCTATATATATATATATATATATATGACGGATCAAATAGTGCCCAAGCCTGAGATAATATGTAGTACTCAATCTCATCTACTCATCTCATAGATCTTATGGTGAAGATTTTTTTGGATTTTTTAAAGTCATTTGACGCTATTTTGCTACAATAATGATAGATTAGTAATTTGATTTTTTATATAATAAAAAAAAATTATGCATGTTTTAAAATAGATAACTGATACGTTTGAACTCAAACTGCATATGTTTGAACACAAAACTACATATGTATTAACAAAAAAATATATGAGATTTATTTCTCCAGAAACTACATGCATATTGTTATACAGAAAACTGCATAGATTGAACATAAAACTGCATAATGTTAAATACAAAATGCATATGAGATTGATTACTCCAAAATTTATTCTCACGTTTAGATCAATTACTTCTAACTTCATAATTCGAAAGAAAATAAATGATCAACAATAAAAAAATCAAAGGAGCAACAAGATAAGTGTTTGTGTATATTGGAGAAGATATAAAGAGAGATATCATGAATGAGAAATCTATGATTTTTTTTAAAACATGCAGATTTGTATTTCATAGTATGCATGTTTGTATTTAGTCATACGCATGTTATTATTTTGTAATTTGCATATTTTTGTTAGAAAATATATAGGTTTATATTTTTTAGTATGCATATTTACGTTTTATAGAATGTACGTTGAAGTTTTTTGGTATATATTTTTACGTTTTATAGTATGCATACTTCATTTTCGACAGCAAAGCTCCCCATTATTCTTTTTCGTCATGTTGCCGCTTCTTTCTCCGATTATCGATGAACTTCGTCGTAAACTACCACCATGTCTCTCGATCCTTCAAAATATCTACATCTCTTTTTTTCCAAAAAATCTCTCAAATTTTTTCTCAAAATCTTATTTTTCTTCTCTTTTTTCTTTCAAAAGCTATTGTCTTATGCTTCTCACCGTCGTTGTCATGCCGCCACCATCGTTGATGTCCTACTGCAAACGTCATAACAGTCGTCGTAAAAAAATTTGAAGAAGATGAATAAAATCTGAGAAGAAGAAGAATAATAATAATAAGAAGAAGACTAAGATTTATTTTTGCCCAATATACCCTTGCGAAAATTAAAAGATAAATAAATAAAAAAGAGATTGCCACATGTCAACTTATGGTGCGGCCACATGTTCAAAATGTATGGTCTAGATTGAGTACTACATACTGCCTGAGGACCGGGTACTACGAGAACTAGGGAAGAGCAAAAACCGAACCGAACCGAACCAAAATTAGCGGTTTGGTTCGGTTTATACAGTAAAACGGTTTGGTTTCAAAATTTTGAAACCGAAATTAATTCGGTTCGATTTCGGTTTGGGGAAAAAAATTCGATTTTCAAACCGAACCGCCTGAATTTTTTATTATTATATTTATATATATATATATATATATGTGTTATTTATATTATTAATATTTAAATTTTTAATATTATATATATTTATATATATATATATATTATAAATATTATAATATTTATATGAATTATAATTTAAATTCGATTAAAATCGAATCGAACCGAACCAAATCGAATATTTTGGTTTGATTTCGGTTCGGTTTGGATATTTAAAACGGTTCGGTTCGGTTTGAGTTTTTTTTAAAAAAATTGTTTTTCGGTTTTTCGGGTTCGATTTTGAACCGAACCGCCCGAATGCTCGCCCCTAACGGGAACCCAATATATATATATATATAGTGGTTCAAATGAGAACCATTTTTATTCTAAAAACTAAGAACCAAATGGATTTATTATGAAAGTTGATGAATCTATTTGGAAAATTACTGAATCAAAAAATTCAAAAAAATTCACATGAGTTCAAATCCCATAAGGGAAAAAAAATCTATGATTCAGTAACTTGTCCGAATGATTCATCAACTTTCACATCGAATTCACAAATTTTTTGTTCTCACGTTCTCACGATAAAAATGATTCTCACGTTAACTCATATATATATATATATATATATATATATATATATATATATATATATGGTGTGAATCACGTATTAATGCAAATATTTGTAAGAATAAGAAAACTACATCAAACCTATAAAATTGTTGCACTAAACGTATAATTTTATTACACTAAATTCAATACCACAACTTTACATTCAGTGCAATACTTTATATATTTAGTTTTTTTGCAATAACTTTATACGTTCAATCCAACAACTTTATATTTCTAGTGCAATTTTCATATTTCTTACAAATACTTGCATTCTTATATGATCCTATATAAACACACACACACATATAGTATATTATTAAAAACTATAAATTTTAGGAGATATTCATTATCATAATGGTTCTTGGAATTCATAAAACAGAAATAAAATATAAAAATAAAATGAAGGAAACATATCTACGTATATATATAAAAGAAGAAGAAGTTATGCCCAAGTTCTGTATGCGTTTTCCCATCATGGGCTTGAGATCATTTACTTGGGCTCGTATATCTCTATATTAGGCAGCCATTTATATTTTCATGGAAAACATGATTGACCCAAATATTTCTTTTCGTTCAACTTAATATTAGAATCTGAAAATCATTCTAGTTACTTTAGATCCCATTCCGCAGCTAAAAATAAGATTATATACTTAGAGATGTCGCACCAGCCAATTTCGGCAGTAATAACATGTTACAGATATACGTACATTTATTATATATATATTTTACCCAAAACATTTTCTACTTGATTTACCCACTAGCGAGGTCCAATGTTGTAGTAGGGTTTTTATTTATTTTACATATGGGTTGATATCTTGGCTATATTTTCGTAAATTCTATTCATATATAATAATTTGTAAATTCTGTAAATATAATTTTGTACTTCAATTATTCCAAATATCTGGTTATAACTCGATAGATCATGGACCATGGTACTTGCGCACATGGGTTTGGACCAGCGGCAGGGGCGGAGGGGCCGGGGCCGGGGGATGGGGGTGGAGGTGGAGGGGCAGTGGGGGCACCCTGACTAGAGCTGGCAAAATGGGCGGGTCGGCCCGGCCCAACGGCTTGTTGTTTTACCGGGTGGTGGCCAAATACTATCGGTGAAAATATGGTTTCACCTTTATCTGGCCAACGGCTAAACCCGTCCAATATTTAATTTAATAAGACATTATTTTTAATTTTAAAAAAATATGATAACAATAAATAAATTAAATCTACTAACATCAATTTCAAAGTAAATAAGATAAATTACGTCTACTAACATCAATTCCAAAATAAATAAATTAAATTAAATCTACTAACAAGTCTAACATCAATTTCAACGTACATAAGATAAACTTAAAGTTACAAATATCATCAAACATCAAACATCGACCTTAAAGAAATGTAATAGAGAGAGGGATGGACGAAAGGAGGAGTTTTTAATAGTCATTCATTTTATTTTCTATATTTACTACTAATATAAAATATTAAAACTTTAAATGTGTGGTGGCTTTTTAGCCTTAAAACCCCGCTTTTTAGCCCCAAAGCCGTGAGGCCTGTCGGGCTATGTGGGCGGGCTTTTAGGCAGACTTTTTCTACCACTATTTTTACGAGCCCAACCCCACCCCAATTCCAGGTACTCGGGCCGGCCCATCGGTAGGCCAATTTTGCTTCTAACCATGACCCTCTGAGTATTATAAAACTATTAGGTATATATATATATATATATATATATATATATATATATATATATATATATAGGTATTTTAAATTTAATTGTTAAAAAATATTCTTTGTTGTGGTGTAGTTTTATTTTTAATTTGATAGAGAGATTAAATTAGTTTTTCTTTTGTAAATATTGGTGTTAAGTTTTCTGGATAAATATCTATTATGTCAATAAAAGTATATTTACATTTAATTTTCGACGATGTTCCGAGTATGAATAGTACTTTCTATACAAGTGTTGCAATGTTTATTCTCTAATGAGAAACTTGATATCCTACAATTTGAACTTTGTTTATTATTAGGTTATTTTATCATTTGATTATTGTTTATAATGGTGTGTCATGAATTAGAAAAATATTTAACTATTATATTATCTACATGATGAGGAACTCAAGTTCAAATTCAACAAAGCTTTATTTGTAGTTCCTTCTCCCCAATTTAAAAGATTGAAAATTAGGATTCATTTTTGAATTTTGTTATTATTATTTAGGTAGATAAAATGATTTTATATAAAAGTATATACTATTGTGGATGTTTCATTTATATCAGTTAATGAAGCTACCAATCAAACCTCAAAAAATAAAAGAGAAATATTATGAGATGGTCATGTTTAACTTTAATCTTTTTAACATTGTAATATAATTTTAATGGTGTTATAGTTGTATTAAAATTACTATTTTATTTATAGTTATAATTTTAAAATTCTTCTTACAAATTTATAAATTCGTAATTAGTTGGACCTTCCTGAATAGAAAATTTAGGTCCGCCGCTAGTTGGGAGCGTTGAAACTTTCAAAGTCTATGGCCTTTTCATATTGTGATGTGAAAGTCAATATTTCATCTTCTATTATTGGATTAGCATGTATTCAGCAATGTCTAACATCAAATAATTTTGTTAGAAATAGAATTTATGAATTACCTTTACATTGATACGTGCATTTGGGAAAGTTGTAAATCTAAGGAACACATAACAAAATTCTGAGTTTTATTTGAAATAGACATCATCCTAATCCACATTCTCAAAAGCAGCACATTCAATTTGACATGTTCATCCATAGTGGTCCTCAGCTTTCAGAAGAGATGCAAACCAAAATCATCAAATCCATGAAAGATAAGTGCTCCATTTACATACTCTTTCTTGCTGTCATAAGTCATAACTGAAAAAAGCCATCCAAGTAAGTTGTCTTGATAATTGTTTTTAGAAAAATATATGCGTATTTAAAGGAAAAGTAACTTTTTGTCACATTTTTCATCCTAGTAAATGATGTGGAATGTTTTTGGGACTTCAAGAAATAATCATGGTAGACCTTATATCATGATGACATCACCCTAACCTCATTAGTCATTATTCAATAACATGTGAAATTTGTAATTGATGAATACTAAAATAAAACTAATTTTATTATTTAAGGAAAAGACATCTCAAGCATCTCGATATAATTAATCGGCATATGATTAGGGATGTCAATATGGATCGAAGCCCACGAGTTGGCCCGAATAGCCCGATAAAATTAGAGGGTTAGGGTTGGATTTTATAACCGAAAAACGTCAACCCGAATAGCCCGAACCGAATAGCCCGACAACCCGAGTGGGTTAGCCCGAACTAAATCGGGTTGGCCGGTCTTAACATCCCTACAACTATCCAAGAAATTATAGAAGATATTCATAGTGTTGTTAAAAGTTACAAAAAATAGTGAATTAGCTATTATGGAATATGAATATTCAGATATATTAAAAAAATAATTTAGTTGTGAGCATTATTTTCTAATTTTGATATTGTAATATATTTTAAATAGTTTTATATTGAATTAACTTATTAAAATTTTTCTAGATATTAGTTTTAATTCCGCTATAATTGTATTATATTATTAGAGATCATTTAGTTACATGGAATGCGGACATTAAAGCATATTAGAAAAAAAGAATTTAATTATGAGCACTATTTTTAAATTTTATTGTTTGCTATTCAAAGTTAGTATAATAAGATTAAAAAAAGAACTTGTGGAATGTATTATATTTATTTTTCAATTATTTGTTTTTACTCCAACGCTTAATATAAAATATTTGATATATATATATATATATATATATATATATAGGGGTTGGATCAGTGAGAACTCATATTTTTGAGAACTTGAGAACAATGCATAAGGCGTTGAATATAATGCACAAAAGCAAAGATAAAGTTGTGCATAACGAAAACTTTCTAAAATTGTTGCACAACAAAATAATTTTAGAAAGTTTTCGTTATCTTAACTTTATATCGTTTATCATCATCTTCAACGTCTTATGCATGGTTCGCAGAGTTCGCAAAAAGATGTGTTCTCATTGATCCACTCCTATATATATATATATATATATATTTTAAGCTTTCGTCTGATGGATTAGCCCGAAACCCGAGAGTTTAGGGTTAGGGTTGAATTTTTCAACCCAAAAAATGTCAACCCGAATAGCCCGAACCGAATAGCCCGACAACCCGAGTGGGTTAGCAGAACCCGAGCGGGTTGGCCCGATTGACATCCCTACATATGATCCACTTCATCACCATATACAGTTTATATATATTGTTTGCTCCACTTTACAGAAACACACAAATTCATCTTCACTATAGGATATTTAAATTGAAAGACTTGCAAGTAAATCTTTGTTTCTAAGTAATTTCTAGTATCTCGAACTTATTAAAAATTAGACTCAACTTCTAAAAAGTTCCGAAATATCCTAACTTCACTATTTGTGTCTAGGGTGAGCATTCGGGCGGTTCGGTTTGGTTCAAAACCGAACCGAACCCGAAAAATTGATTTAAAAAAAAAAATCCAAACCGAATCGAACCGTTTTATATATCGAAATCGAACTAAAATATTCGGTTCGGTTTTAACCGAATTTAAATTATAATTAATATAAATATTTTAATATTTATAATATATATACATATATATATATATATAATATATAATATTAACCAATTTTACTATTAATAATATAAATAACATATATATAATATAAAAAATTTCGGACGGTTCGGTTTGAAAATTGATTTTTTCCCCAAACCGAAACCGAAACCGAACCGAATTAATTTCGGTTTCAAAATTTTGAAACCGAACCGTTTTACAGTACAAATCGAACCAAACCGCTAATTTCGGTTCGACTCGATTCTGTTTTTCAGTTCGGTTATGTTTTTGCTCACTCCTAACTATTAGTGTCAAATTCATCTCTTCTAATCTTTTGCGTGAATTTGAAGGTGATATTTATACATCCATTAGACGTTAAAACTTAAAATCTATTGAATGTTTTTGAAGTCATTGTTTAGATTGTCCTTCTATGTTGTTAATTTTGTCATTGGATATTCATATATATATTTTTAACCAGCGGAAAGCATTAACTCCTCCACACCAACTCCCAACTCATTCTTTAAGCAGTCAAATGTCCGACAATTAAATTAATAGCATATGAGGACAGTTAGATAATGAGCTTCAAAATTCCTCATTCAAATTAACTGTCAATATTCGAATGGATGTATGAATCAACTCGTTATTCGTGCAAACATCGGGACAAGTTAAATATACCACAAATCAAAATGCTTTGACATTATTCAAATATTTTAAAAATTAAATTTAATATATAAAATGATCTAAAACTTGAGATTTAATTAACAGTCAACTTTAAAGTCCTGCAGCGAAAAACATGAACCAAGAAACGTGCAATTTTTATAAACTAGTGGATGAACGTTGAACTTAAATTTCATCATAATAGCGGGATGCTAATTTGAATTAGCCATTACAAAAATGCGACATTTCAGAGAAATTAATGGGATTGGGGGTCACTGCTCTTTTATTTATCAGTCTATTTAGTGATTAAAATAGCGACTCCCCAACTTGTTGCAAAAAACACAGACTACAATTATGATAGAAAATAAAAAACACAATAATTGTTTATCTAATTCGTCTTGCGATTATGTCTGGGAGCGATGTCAAGCCAGTAGATTTCACTATGATTTTCTAATACAGATTACAAGAAAAAATGACTATTAAATATATAATAATCAAATCATAATCATAAGCCCATTAGGGTTCCGTCCGAGCAAAAAAACATGGGCCCAACAACTATTTAATTGAAATTAACGGGTCATGCTTGCTTTATTTATTATGCAATAAAAAGTTCGACATTCATCTCTTGCGGTTAAGACTATATTTATTAACAACTGTCATCAATCTAACTATTTAATTAAAAATTTATTTCTCTCTTCTTCCTATATACAATCTATATTACAATTAATATTTATTAGTTTTTTTCTTTATCAATGACTACAACCAATCTAATTCAATCTAAAATATTTATAAATAAAAATGTATCGTACCAACAAAATTATGACACGTGTCAAACGAAAGTCAAAATAAAAATTATAACCCCAGTTGACCAACCAACCAACCAACTAAATAATCTGGGTTTAAATCTAATTTTTCTTTATCTTTTTAGTTTTTTCTTGTCTTTTAGCTATGACCCATTGAAGAAGATTGTTAATAAACAAAGTCTAAGAACGATTTCGGGTATGAGCACAACACGACCAACCGCCATAGTGTGACTGGGAGGTTTATTTCTTCACTCAAATATAATATAAACATTAAGGCAAGGTTAGTTAGGTTTCGTCTAGTTAGGTTCAGTTAAAATGGAGTTTTGTAACCCACCACTTTTGTGGGTTCAAATCATAAAAAATAATAAACAGGCTACCAAACGGATAAAACATCCAAGCCGTCATTAAAACACGGTGATACAAAGCTACCAAACAAACGCATTCCCACGATAACTTTGCAATCCTACCAAACGATGGATACTATTGAAAAGCATGTCCTTGCAGTTAAAAATCTTTATTTGCATCATCATATTCAATTCATAAGCATGCACATGTGACGCTGAGCCTTGAGTCCACTAATCAAGTCATTTTCAAAGGCTTTTTTTGCGTGTCATGGTGGACAATGGATATATATATAGGGGTTGGTTATGGTGAAAAGTTCTTTAATGTGCGAAAATAATAATAGTAGACATCTTTCATATTTGTGTAAGACAATCGAATTATTATATTGCATATGTTAGTTTAGACATATTTCATTCATTCAGTAGACATATGCTAAATATACTAGTTTAACACATCTTTCATCGCAGCAGTAGACAAGAAGAGTTATAGTGTTACACAATAATCCGTGTAGCACACAAAACACAAAACTGTAGCACACCAGAAAATTAAATCTCAAACATTGATATAGCAAATCAAATGACCAGATTCATTCTTATTTCCTACCAAATTATCATTTCTTACATGATCCATCTCCTATATATATATATGGGATTATAAAATAAAATTAATTTTTAAATATAAATTAGGAATTATTTTTAGTTATTAGATTATGAATATCTATGATGGATTCATCGTTTTTCTGAATGAATTCGTGAATCTGGGTTTGAATCTCATATTGGACGAAAATTCTATTTTGTTTGATGAATTTATTACGTTTCACATCGAATTCATCTAATTTCACAGTGAATTTATCATGATTCAACTATTTGTAGTTTAGAAATTAAGAATAATATTTTTTTGTAGCAAATTAGTCCATATTATTTATTTTTGCGACTTTGAACTGAATTTAGACATTTATTATAGAGTCACTTAAGAATGTCAAATATTGTCAAATTATAGCCAAATAAACTAATAGTACCAATAGACCAAATGGTCTCGGTACTATTTGATGATAATAGTCCCATAGGACCAACAACTTTATAATTTGACATTTTATGTTCGGAATTGACATTCCTGGATAACGATTTCCACTTTAATTATATGTCACTATAAAATTGATTGAGGGATTGTCTCAGAGTTGAGAGTTGGCACGAAAGTCAAAGCTTCTTGATGGTTCGAATTGCAATTTCTAACGTCCAACAAAATTGACAATAAGAGAGGATAACCAAACAAAATATTTCAATCAATATTAAGTTTTAAGGTTTAATACAAATATCTAAATCTTTATTAAAAACTCGTGTAAAAGATTTAAAGCTCTAATTTACTATAAATAGTAAGATCATGTCTTAATTGAAATGGTTCAAAGATTGGGCGGAATACGTAACAAGGCCCAAAATTTAAAATTTAAGTCATAATTATCTCCATATATTACACACACATAATATATATTAGCAAAAATTATTATGCATAAATATATGGATATATACTCTCTTGCACACACGCAATAATTTTGACATTGTTAGATGACATATATTCTTCATTATACGTGTTTATTTTTGTGAGATTGATTTGAAAGGAGACGATTAGACGTAATAAGAAAGAATTAAAATAACACGTATCAAATAGAGCTAATATAAATGAAAATTTATGTGTACCGACTAATTAACATAGCATATATAATACTTCACGTTACATTTACTAAAAAATTTGATGCTTATACATGAACATAATGTCAGCCCAATGTTGATTATGATTATGTGAAATTCAAGTTTAGAAAGTTTGGCATGCAAGCTAGATTCGAACTATTATAATGTGAGAGATAAGATTTATTAATGATTATGTAGTAGATAAGCATGCATGTAACCATTTGAGAGGATGATTACAATTAAAAAGTTTTGACCTATTAGTTATTGGGGTAATTTAACCCATTGACTTGGTGGGGTTGCAGACTTTATATGAAAAGACATAAAAGAAATAAGAAACCCCATTTTTAAATGATCAAATTAGCAAAAGCCCTGAAAATGATTGGAGCCAATAGCAATATACCTCGTGAATATATCTTTACTATTTTTAACACTTTTCAGTTTTTTTTGTCCCCAATTCTTGAGAAACTAAACACTAAAATACAACTAAATATAGAAACTATATTTTGTAAATGTTTGCCTCTAGTTACCATTTTGCCCTTCATGAAACAGACCAAGGACAAGAATTTCTTATTCACAATCACAGAAAATTTAGACTGGTACAGCTGGGAATATTAAATTTTATGCTGTAAGAAATTTATATGAATAAAATATACAATTTTTTATAAAAAAATAGATTTTTCTTTTGTGTTTGGACTTGTGTATGACTAGGAGAGAGCTGTAGAGCTTAATTATTGAACTTTAATCGCACAATTTAGATAGATACGGTCGAACATAACGAATTGCTCGAATTAATTGAGGGCACAATCAAATTTCGTCTTGAAATATATATGCAAAAAGTAATTTATTAGTAAACTGCTATCAGTTTCTTATAAATAATGGAATTAATGGGTCCAAGAAATGTATGGATAGGCTAATTGAATCTCTTAAAACATAAAAAGGAATCTTATATATAACTATCTGAAATTTTTAGATGGACGAAAATCTGATAAATAATCTATTATAAATCATACCTTTTTTTTCTTTTTATTATCTCGACCTCTTTTTTCTCGAGTTATTTACTTTGTTTGGAAGGCAGATATGTTTAAATAAATGCAATAAATAGGAAGGACAATGCGTCGGATGCCCACCCTTTAATCATTTACCAAAATCTAAATCCATTTTAAATTTATTTATCCACATCTGTCCCAAATCCATATATTAATACCAACTAATTAACCACCGACACATTTGATTTGTAAAATATTTAAATAATTAAATAAGAGTTGTATAATAATTGATATTTTTCGTTCCAATAAAAACTCAAAAATTACAAAGCAAATATTAATAATAGTTAGTAGAAAAAATGAAAGATAAAAATTGCATTTCTAGAAATTATATAATTCAACTTTAATATAGCGTACATCCAAAATAATATTCTAAATCATCAAAACAAACATATAGATATTATTTTAACTTTTTGAATTTTTCATCAACCTTCTCATGTATCCTTCATGACTATATTAGATAAAGAAAAAATTATAATTAACAAATAAGTATCAATACAAAATATTAACAATAATAATATTGTAACTTTATATAAACGAGTTCGGGTGGCGGACACCAACATATGATTTCTGAAACCTGTAACAGCTTATTATCCAAACCTATCTCGAACTCTTTTAAAACTTACTCGAACTCGAGTCCTATTAGCATTCCTTTTAAAAACAATTTATTCTCAAAAGTTACAACATATTTAATCTAGTACTACTTTATTAGAACAAATCAAGTTATTAAAGACTTAATTCACGTATACTAACTATAGAAGAAAAATATGGATTGGGTCAAATTTAAGTTTATACTTCAAAAAATAATTCACTTAACAAATCAAACTATTGAATACTATCAAGTTCAAATTTAACTTGTTTAATGTCGAATTTCACTAAATAGCTCTAACAAAGCTTTTATCAATGGTATTTATGAATAATTCGATTCATTTATAAACCTACTAGCCATCCACGCTACACAAATCACAAATTAGTTGAAAAATATATTAATAGTGCAATTTTGGTAGGAAAATGAATAGAGAGAAGGAGACGACAAGTATGTGGGCTCTCCACAAAAACGATTTGTATCTGCTTAGTGGAATCACCGCACGCTTCAGAAAGCAATCTCTCAATATATATATATATATATATATATATATATATATATATATATATATATATATATATGGGTAAACCCCATTCGCCTCGCAGGAGGTTAACATAAAAAACTATTTTATCATAAGAGTGTGAGAATCAAAATGATGAATTTATTTTAAAATTGATGAATTGATGAATTGTTTTGAAAGATGAATTAAATCGGAAAGTTCTCAATAAAAAAAATAAAATTTTGCATCTCATATGATTCGAACCCGGATAAAAATTTGACGAAAATTCCGAATCTTTAGATTTAAAAACTTTCTTAGCGGAAATGGATTCATCAACTTTTATAGAGAATTCATTTTATTCATAGCAAATATTTATGATTCACTATTCTCACATTAAAAATATTATTATTTAAATCTTACTATAATATATGAAAGAGCCCCACCGGTTGTCGGCTGCCCTCTGTCTCCGCCTCCCAACTCCCATTATATGTAGCACGCCTGCCTTTTATCCACTCATAATCTATATACTCTCAACCAACCAAATCATTATAATCATAATTTTTCCGTAAATCATATCTAATTTTCAGTTATCATAATTTTGCCAAAATGTTGGTTACATATTGAAATATTTGTAATAGGGTTGGTTTTGAAATATTTGTCATAGAGTTGGTTTTGAGTTGGAAAAATACACAATTTTAGTTTAATAATAAATTGACTTTATGGCATTTTAGCCTGATAAATTAAAAATACCTTAATTAAGTTCAATGAAATGATTTTGTGATAATTTTAAACCGTAAATGATTTTTCGATGTAGAAAAACACAAATTGACATCATTAATAACATGTAGCCTATATGTCATTTACAAAGACATTTATAACTTGTGCTTTATATATGTCATATTCTGACGCCTATATTTTTTGTGCCAAAATCACTTATGGACTAAAATTATCACAAAATCAATTCATCAGACTATAACTGACACAAAATTATTCTATTAAACTAAAATTGTGTATTTTCCCTTTTCAATTTGCCTAATAAAAGTATGCCGATGGTTGATAAAGAACAGTTAATGAAGCAATAACAATTTTAAAGCTTTGAAAATTCGTTCAAACTTGTAGACCAATTTTTGATCGGACAAAGATGGGAAAATTTAGGCTATAGTCAAAGTAAAATTTTATCAAGTAGGTACCAAAGATTGTTGTTGCGCATTTTCACAATATGAAAGAAAATAGGAAATTTTCATTTTTTGTCTATAATTGTAAGAGTGATATGATCAATTCATTCAACTTTTGAAATATATCATTTTTGTTACTTTTTATTTTATGCTTGAACATGTTTTTTTCCCTGTTTATCTCAATCAACTCGTACCACTAAAATTAAGTCCTTCTACGCTATTTGTACCAATAAAACCAGCTAATACATCCCACAAGAGTTTAATTATCTGAAAAATATACTTTAAAAAATCAGATCACCCATTAATACAACACCAACATTATTTGATTCCAAATTCAGAGCAATACCTATTATACCTTCTTCAAATTCGACTAATTCACCAGCCATTACTTCATCAAGACCATGAATACGAGTAATACCGTCACCTACTTGAAGTACGGTGCCGGTATTTACAATCTTGACTTCTCTATTATATTGTTCAATACGTTCACGGATAATATTACTAATTTCGTCGGCTTCAATAGTTACCATGAGTTTTTCTTATTTTTTTTTTGAAAAAAAAATGCCTTAATGCCCTTTTTTAGAATGAGAGAAAAATAGTATTGATCAGAATTGATTGTATCAAGTTACGTCCAAATTAAGATTATAAATTACATGCACGTAACAAATTCCATGAGAAATTATAGGTCATCAACTTGGATTTATATCTCCCGCGTGGATTTATATTTCCCGCGTGTAAAATAAGGACCCACATTTGTCACGCGCTCCAATTTTTTTATATCCTTAATCTTTACATAATTTGATTCAAATTAATTATGGAGTATAAACCCTTATTATTTAGACCTTCTCTAATTTAAAATTGTAGTTTGTCAAACCATACCAACTCCTACTAATATCTATAACTTCTAAACATTATGGTGGTGTTTACTTTACATGATTAATATTTTGAAGGATTGACTATTTGATGGATTAAATGTGTGATAAGATAATTTTTATCTATCAATCCTTTGTTTACTACAAAGGATTAGTGAAGGATTAAAATTAGGATAAATAATTCTCCATTTATTTTGAGGATTATTTCAATCATACCTATATTGGTTGGATTAAAATTAGTGAAGAACAATTCAAAGGATTAAAATAATCCCGGGCTTTGGGATATCCTCAAATATTAATCCTTAAAAGTAAACACTTGATTATGTTGGATTAATTTTATCTATCCAACCTAATCATGCAAAGTAAACACCACCTATATGTTAATCCTAGCTTCAATTTTCCACGTCATACAAGAATTCATTCTGGAAATCTCAATTGAAAATGTATTGTTAAAACCAGGTACTTTTGTTATTAAAGCGAAGTAGAAAATTGATATTGTAGCAAAAACCAAGCAAAATTGAAATTAATCCCATCATACAATTGCTCAGATGTAAAATACTCACTCCGTCCTTAAAAAATATCTTTATGCAAAGAAGTGAAGAATTTGAATGGAGATCAATAAGGGTAAAATGAAAAATTTTGCAATTTTTTTTTCATGAAACTCTTTAACGAGACACTTTTCGGGGGATAAAAGTTCATCTTCAAATAGAACATTTATTTGAAAACGGAAAGAGAATATAATTATAATGAATTCATTATAAAAATGGTCATAATTTTTATAAGAGATAAGATAAGAGTGCCAATAATAATATTGCACGTCAACATAACTTGGTTTTCGGAAAAGGACATAAAAATGCAAAAAAAAAAGTTGACATTCTTCCACCACACTCCCCTATAAAAGGGTGTTGCATTTAGATCAAATCATTCAACTCACCATTGTTAATTTAAGATTGTCTTCTCCCTCTCATTGATCTCCTTCTACATTTCTATATAAAAAACAAAATATTCAAGGGAAAAATGGGTGAAGCTGTGGGGTTATTTCCTTACAACAATGGTGTGCACTACGAAAAGAATCACACGATTTTAGATCAAAATCAGCAGGAAGAAAATGAAGATTCTTGGTTTGAAGAAGTGATTGATGATGATCTAAAGTGGTCTTTTGCTTTGAACAGGTACATAATTTCAATTCGAGTTTATTATTTTTTGTTGGTGGTGGTACGACCCAATAACACTATACTTTTTAAGTCTAGTTTAAGTTTGACTCATTTTTAACGATGTGTTTGTCGATCAGAGTGCTGCACAAAGGAACTAGTGTATATCAAGACATTGCTCTTCTCGACACCAAACGATTCGGGAAGGTAGGCAATCAAATTATTAATATCATTTGAGTTATATATTGATACGGGATTTGGTAAGAAAGATACTGTTGCATAAGCTTAATAATTGACTACATTAAAATATTAATCAAGATTAGTACATGTATGGACTATATATATAATATATACAATGAAATTAATAAAAATATATGTATTATTTTGCATGCGCGCATGCAGGTTTTGGTGATTGATGGGAAGATGCAGAGTGCAGAAATTGATGAATATATTTATCATGAATGCTTAATTCATCCTGCCCTCCTATGTCACCCCAAGTAAGTTATTGCGTCATAAAACACTCTTTACTTTACGTGTAATATTCCTACATATATTATTTAACTTATAGGAATGATCATCTCATCACGTCGTTCCACATGCATCAGTGCAATAATACAAAATTAAAATGCACATGTTCTTTTCTTTTTCATCTCTTTTTAGAGTGAACTCCAGATAAACTTACTCATTTACAATACTTTGAAAACATTTATACGAGCAATTGTACGTATGTGTGTGTGTGTGAGAGAGAGAGAGAGAGAGAGAGATTACTAACTCAATTAGGTATTTGTTGCAGCCCAAAGAATGTGTTTATAATGGGAGGTGGCGAAGGATCTACTGCAAGAGAAGCACTAAGGCATAAATCAATAGAGAGAGTGGTTATGTGTGATATTGATCAGGTATAAGTATATATATACCGAATTTGTTACATATAATTATACACATGAACATATAAATAGCAGATTTAGCATGTATTATTACGTACGATAATCAACTAGTGGACTACAATTTAGAGGAGTTAATTATATATAATCCCATTTGCAGGAAGTGGTTGATTTCTGCAGGAAGCACCTTACAGCAAATCATGATGCTTTTCGAAACAAGAAACTCAATTTAGTCATAAATGATGCCAAGTAAGGATTTTTCTCTCTCTCAATTTGTACACAAATTAATTTTATATATGCAATTTATTAATTTGTTCGATGAAATTTATTTTGTAACAATTTTTTCTTTCTTTCTCAGAGCTGAATTGGAGAAGAGGGAAGAAAAGTTTGATATAATTGTGGGAGATTTGGCAGATCCTGTTGAAGGAGGGCCCTGCTATCAACTATATACCAAGTCTTTCTATGAAAATATTCTCAAGCCTAAGCTCAATGATAACGGAATCTTTGTCACTCAGGTCTTTTTTGTTTAAACGACCTCTGTTTTACATCATATTTTTTAATCTGTATATCATTTTTAGTGTCATGCATGTACTGTTAAAAGTAAATTAAATAAAATTCGAACAATTAGATATCAAGTTCCTAGTTGAATACTGATCAACAAACATATATAATTGTATACAAATAAAATAATTAGTCCAATGAAATATAATACGAGATTTTAACGTTTGGTTATTGCATTGTGTACCAAAGGCTGGACCGGGAGGTCTGTTCACCCACAAAGAGGTCTTCTCATCAATATACAACACAATAAGACAAGTCTTCAAGTGTAAGTGTTATACATGTTTAGCGCTATATATATAATATTTTACATATCTAAATACATATAATTCAAAATCTTGTGCAGATGTCCGTGCTTATACAGCTCACGTGCCATCATTTGCTGACACGTGGGGATGGGTCATTGTAAGTAAAAATAAAAATAGTTTTAACTTAAATAAAAATCATGATAATGTATTTCACCTGAACCAAACATTTTGACTCTATTTAGGCCTCGGATCAACCACTTTGCATCGAAGCAGGAAAAATGGACATCAAAATCTCAGAGCGAATTGAAGGGGAACTGTCGTACTTGAATGGCGCCACATTTGTTTCATCAACCATTTTAAACAAGACTGTAGCAAAAACGTGAGACTTTATTCATATTTTCTATACTTAAATAAGAAAATATCAAGATTTTGATGTATTTATTCTACTTTGTGATCTGCAGGTTGAAGAATGAGACCCATGTTTATACTGAGGAAAGTGCTAGATTTATCCACGGCCAAGGCGTCGCTTGTCGGAATTAGGCGTTGTTTATCGATTACTTAGTCGTACAAGTGATCCGATGACCTTATTAACTTTCCGACTCCATATATGTTGGGATTTGGGAATATTTCAAATTGGATTGAATGAATAGGTTTCAATGGCTATGCCTGTGAATGTGATGACTTGGTTTGTTGCTCAAAATTTATGAAGAAACTCCTCTTTTACTATAAGCATATTTAGTTTGTTTGATTATCATAATTTTTCTCATTTCAACTTTTCTTTATTTTATTCCCAATCTAGCCGATTTCCGGATTCAATGGTATTGATAAGGTTAATATAACAAGATAAATAGAGAATCTGTAATTCTGTAAGGTTTCATGTATTTGGTAAGTATAGAAAATCTGAGACCATTTATTGTATTTCCTTTTCTAAAGCAACACTACTAAAATTATTCAAATAAAAAAAACTTAACAACAAAAAAAAACTGCAAACCCTAATCAAAGAAAGAACACGACTTAACAACAAAAAAAAACCCTAATCAGAAGAAGGTCCGCCAAGAACACGACCCCTTCCAGCAAACGCCTTGAACTTCTCCCTCCCCTCATCTTTCCCGCCATCTTTTTCTCTTCTCTCCTCCGCTTCCGCCAGAGTCCCTCCCGGACATCCCTCCAACGCGGAGCGCCCGCCGCTCCCATCCAGCCGCCGCGCCACCCCCGCAAACGGCAGAAATTCCCTCACCCCTTCACTCTCCCCACCCACTTGCTTTACCTTCACATCCAATTTCCCACCATCCTCTCTCCTTTTTCCCCCCTCTGCCGCCGTGGAGCATCTTTGGCCGCTCTCCACCACCACCGCCTCCCCATCCAGCCGCATCGCCCTCCCCGTAAATGGCAGAAACTCCTTCACCCCTTCTCTCTCTTCACCAACCCCATCGCTCTTCTTCTGCAGCCGATCATCACCATCTCTCTCCACCTCTCTCTGCGGCGGCTCCACATAATCCAACGGCGGCGCAAACTCCACGATACAATCAGTCTCGATCAAAGATATCACTTCCCCTCCCGGCCCCACGTTCAACACATCAATATAAAACTCCTCCCCATTATACCTAACCATAATTGTATCCCCGAGACTCAAGCACGAGAATCCCCGCAGCGCCGTCTCCAGCACCGCCCTCACGTTCGACACCTCGAGAAACGCCGCCTTGTGGGGCTGCAGCCTCATCAACGTCCCCCTCGACGGCTGGGCGTCACACATGATCACCTTGTCCCCGTCCTCGACGTTCAGATTCACCATCATCCACCGCGGCATGTAAACGAAGCCCTCCTCGGCGCAGAACTCGAGCACACCGCAGTGGGAGACTTTTTCGGAGTTGAAGCCCTCGATCTTGAAGAACCAAGGGCATCTAAGGCGGAGCCATTGGAGGCGAGAGAGAGACGACGGCGGCATGATGATTTTGTTGCCGGTTTCGAGCTCCGGATTCTTGTATCTGTCGAAGGGAAGGCAGATGAGTACTTCTTCGAAAAGAGTAGGTTGGTAGATATCGGAATCCCACCCCGACATGGTTGAGAATATTTGAGTTTTTTCTCGGAAAGTTTGAGGAAGATTTGGAGTTGTGACTTTGTTGAAGATTTGAAGATTTTTGGAATTGTGAATTTGCTGAAGATGTTGTGTATTTTTATAGCCGCTGTTTATGAAGCACAATAGGAGGTAAAGAAGGTAAGTTTGAGTTTGAGAAGGAAAGGAATCGGAAATAAAATAGTGAACATGCAGATTAATAAAGGGGGGTGTTTCTATTTTGTTTCCTAAAAAAGTTAAAATCCGCCTTTTGCCTAAATATAATCATCGTCACGGAGGTAAGTGGGTTCTGCTCCAAATTGTAATGTGATAATATTTAATAAATTACAAATTAATACCTAATTTTTATATTTCCATGATTATATCCCAAAGTGATATTTCTAATACCTGAAATTACCCAATTTTTATATTTTCAAAATTATATCAAAAGTGACATTTCTGATGCTTGAAATCTTACTTGGCAGTTGGCACTGCAATCAAATTATATCTACGTGTATTTTGCACATTAGACTTGAGCATCCCCATGAAATTTCATGTACCAAAAACTACTTTGTGACATAATTGTGAAAATTTATATATATACATAGAGTAGGGATCAAATAATACATGAGCCAGAGATAGTATTTAGTACTCAATCTCATCCATTCATCTCATAGATCCTATGGTTGAGATCTTTTCGGACTTTTAAGCTTAATTTCGTTAATTTTCGCTATAGTAAGAGTAGATTAGTAATTTGATTTATTATGTGATTGCGAAAAAAAACTATGCATTTAGTTGAACTGAATAATGCATTCAAATGAACAAAAAATGCATGTAGTTGAACACAATAATGCATGCAGTTGGAAGCTCGCGCCCAACATGCGCTCGTGCTCGCGCGTCGCTCGTTCGCGCGCTTATTGGCCAACAATGCATTTTTACATTTTGTTAAATGCATTATCATGTTTTGATCAATGCATGGACGTGCTTTGTTCAATGCATGAACGTGCTTTGTTAAATGCATGTTTGTGTTTCGTGACAACATGCAGTTTTATGTTTTGTTTAATACATGGACGTGCTTTATTCAATGTATGAACGTGCTTTGTTCAATGCATGTTTGTGTTTTGTGGCAACATGCAGTTTTATGTTTTGTTCAATGCATTGTCACATTTTGTTCAATGCATTTTTATGATTTTCGACAACAAATCTCTCATCCATCATTCTCTGTCAATTTCGTCATCTCTTTCCCTGATTACCGACGACTTCGCCGTAAACCATCGCAATAGCCACCATATTTCTCGATTCTTTAATCATCTATAAAATTTTTCTTTTATTTTTTCTCACAATCCATCAATTTTGTTCTCAATTTTTTTTTTCTTTCAAAATCTGTTGTTTGTTTTATTGTTCATTGTCATTGATCTTCCGATGTCGTCTCCGTACATCCGTTGCAACCAAGGAGGAGAAGAAGAAGGCGATTGATTTCTTTCCATTTTGCCCTTGTGAAAAGAAAATGTCTCACGTGTCACGTGGTGCGTGCGTGTTCAAAATGCCACCTAGGAGGAGAAGAAGAAATCTGATTTGATTTCTTCCCATTTTATCCTAAAACTAATAACGTGTTCAAAAGTTGATGAATCCGTTGAGATCGATTTTTTTATTCAATACATATTCATCAATTTTCACAATAAATTCATCATTTTTGGTTTTCACGTTCTCACGATAAAATAGTTCTCACGTTAACCCCCTATATATATATATATATATTTATTAAACAGTGACAGAGAATTACTGAGAAAAGATTGACATAAACTAATATTTTAACTTTATTTATTTTAAAGTTTTAGGGTGAGGAATTGGACATTGCCCTTATTAAGTGACGAATTTGATCTCTAAACTACAAGGCCAGCACTAAGAAAGTAAGAAGGATATCCTAAACTAAATTGGTAGAAGTTATTACAACTTAATAAAAACATAACAAACAACCTTGAACATGGTCTACTTCACTCGATTGCAAATTGGATAAGTAATAACCAATGAATAAGTAAAATGGCACAACGTTGATTCATGCATAGCTTAAATAATAAAATGAAACCATGCGACCTAAATCTGCTTGACAGTAGAAACAGTTATGGTTTTCGATCAGTTGATTTTTATTTTCACAATCACAATAAGATAAGAAATTTCAGTTCAGACCCTCAAGTTTTCGATTCCTTCAGTCATAACCCCAAAAATTTATAGAACTATCCAAAGGACTAAGGATTTCAAATATATGAACCTTGCAGTTTTCATTATATCCAAACCTTCAACAGAGTGGTCTGATTCGACTTTAAAAGGAAAGTGTTCGATTCGTTTACAACCTAGTGTATTTATATATTATATGGCAAAATTGGGTGCTTCTTGCTCTCCTCGAATTCCACGTAGCTGCATGGACTTGAATCTATCAGCAATCATCATAATCTGATAAGAGCAGAGTCAATTCTTTCATCTTATTCCCAGCAGCCTTTGCAGAACAAAATACAAATTATATGCAAACATGAAAAGGGCATCCATATCTTAAAGCACAAAAAAAGTATCAACAGCAGTTTAGGCCATGGGTACGTCATTTATTCGGAAAGTGAATGCAGGTTGAACACAGGTGAAGGGCAGTGTCATATGAAGCTATGCCAGTACAGGAGAGAAAACTTACTTGTAGTGGATGCTGATTAGTTTTCGAGTTCGACAGAAGCTCATTTGCTGGTTTCTGTCGATGTTCTTGATTCATTGAGATGAACGTCTTGAGGAAGAAGATCGTATCTGATATGCAGCTCTTCGAAAATACTTTTCAATTCCAGAACCAGATCAGTTCTGCGTCTGCTCTTCTCTGCAAAGTTTTGGAAGTTCATCGTGTGATTGAAAAAGAGGGCCATCTTTATCTTGTTCACATTTTCAATCTCCTTAACGACGAGGTTGTGATTTCCATGCCAGAGCTGGGGGCTTTTCTCCAAGTACCTGAAGTTTCAAAGTACAACAGGAACATAATCTTAAGTATGATATATCTAAGATATCGGAGTATCATAATCAACTTTTCCAAAAGCTTACAGGGTCAGATTCTCATGTCAGAAATATCACTCCAGAGAATAGTTCGTAATTCCTCATATATGCTAGAGAAGAATAGATAAGATAAATAAACTCATGATCATGCTGTAAATAAACAATCATCTTTAAAATCTTCGGAGATCTCAAACAGTTTGCGAGGGTAAACTGGCATAATGTGAGTAATTAATGATGAAATTAATTTATTTAGAACTGAAGTACATAAAGATTGGCATAGAAGTCTAAATCTTATAGCAAAAAGCTCTAGTCTAATTAGATGCAGAGGAAAAATGCAACACATAATTCTAATCATAGGCACAAGAAAACAAGAAACAAATACAGTTAGTTGATCCCACAACTTTTTACCAAAGCATTTAGAATATTTTCCCTCCACCAATAGTTGAATTCACAATTCCGTCTCCAAAGAATTCAAAAGTATGGAACTTCATCGATAACTAAGTAACCTTGATGACAATTTCATAAAGGTAAAACATAACTTACTTCTTGATTTTCTCTCTCAAAGCGCCTATTTTCTCCATCGGTGTCTTAAAATCAATGCTGAACTCGAGCGAATCACCCATATCTGGGCTTCTATAGAAATTGCTAATGGGTTTCGTAGACAGAACTGAATTTGGGTAATACACTTTCTCATTATCTGCCTTCAGAAAGACAGTTGTAAAGATATTCATCTCCTCCACGACCATCTGCAGTTTCCCCCCAGATGGAAGAAGGAAAGAAACATGATCAATGAAAAGAACTCAACACCAGCGAAGCATAGAGCAACTTCAGAAAAGTCACCTGAATACCATCAATGACACAACGATCACCAACATCGAAGGGATGCATTACAAATACGAAGATGATAGCTTCAAATATAGTCTTGCAAGTGTTTCCAAACATAAAAGCAGCCACAACAAGCTGAGATGACATAACAACAAGCACTTTGGTGGTCGCTATTCCCGTCAAGAGAAGCCAGATAACCATAATGATAATCATCAAAATCCCTGTAATGAGCTTGTTCAGTTGCTTTACAGCAGTTTTTGTGTCAGTAAGAGCATGGGCAAGCGCTCTCCGATCTTTGTAAACTTTCACCTACATAAACATGAAAAATGGATATGTACTGATGCTTATTAAGAATTTCAATATTTGACGAGCAAGAAATGTAATATGACTCTGGAATAAAAACAAATGAGTTATCATAAGCTGATGCACAGAGCAGACATATCCATCTAGACCACATCAGTTCAGATAGACATCCACGAACCACTTTGAAAAGTATTCCATGTACATTAAGCAGAGCTATATAGTGAGTTAGATGGCCCTGCCCCCCCAAGACCACCCGGCCACCTAATAAAAAACACTATTTAATGACAATATGTATATGTATATGTATATGTATATGTATATGTATATGTATATGTATATGCATGCAAAGAGTGTGTAAATATATAAATGAAAAAACAAGTCCTACGGTGCCATCAATGTGTTAAACAAATGTCTCTTTCCTTATCAATATTTTGCAATCACAATTATGCTTTTAAACATATTCGGTTTGCAACTAACCATTACCTCTCAAGTCAATTTTGTTTTAGTAGGTTACTGATTATACTAATGCAACTCTTTCTTAAACTTAATGCAGGACTACATTGCGTAATAAGATTAAATAAGCAACTATAAAGACACGATTAAATAGGAATTTATAACTAAGCAGTTGGCTAGCATTCAATTAAATCCACTTGTAGATGATCTTTTAACTTGCAAAGAGACTTCAAATACAAATACAATTATGGAAGTGCCTATATTTCTTGGATATCTAATGAGTAATGATGAACATTTTGCATTTGATAAAAATGTATATGATTTTATTACAAGATAGTTACTATTTTAACTTAGCATTCTTAATGTTGGTCCACCCTCAGCTTTCATCTTGCTTCCACCCTTGAAAATAGTGCTCAACTTAAGAAATGTCCTCCCTCTATCCCACCGAATATGGTTCATTTCTTTTCGGCACGATTATTCAGGAGAAGGCTATAAAGTGATTAAATGGATAAAAAGTAGGTAGGAGAAAAGTATAAAGTGGTAAAAATGATAAAAAAATATATGGACCCACACCTTTTGAAAAGATAATTATTCCTAAAATGGGAATGAGCGGGACAACTCAAAAAGGAATACATGTCAAGTTCGGTGGGACGGAAGGAGTAACATTTATTCTAATTTAATCAAAGCAAGAAAGAGAAAATGGTATATACCACCCATTCGGTCAAAGCTTTTCTGTCAATCTTCCCGGTCTCACCCACATCAATCATTGGAAATACAATGTCAACCTCTTCCTTAATCATGAATCTCCTCATATCATATTCGTCAATATACCTACACAAGGAAAATTATAATGAAAAAGTGAAGATAGATATAAACTGATGGGGTAGGCACAACTCTAAAACATGATTTTCTCACGTGCAACCAGGCTGAGCAACATTTCTGAAGATGTGATATGCAGCAGCAATTGCCTCCTCCTCGTTTGTTATTTCCTTGTCGGTTTGTTCATTACCCCCATTATAGACACTTTCATCAAGAGCATTAGAAATCGTGGTGAGCCCTGAATTAGATATAACATCAACTAACATTTTCATGGTCCAGGCAGAGACCTTTTCTTGCTTCATCTGATGCAGCTTATTGATATCAATCACCTCTTTCTCCTTCTTTTTCTTGCCTTCCTTATCCTTCATTGTGACACGGAAACTAAATTGACTTACATTACTGTTTGCTCTACCCAACATTTGTTCCGCTTCCATGATTGGCTTGCCAGAAAGCGAAAATAGTATGTACTGATGAAAGATTGATTCCTGAATCCTATCGAAGAATGTGTTCACATGGAACGAAGATGCCAAAATCTTTAGCAACAGATTCTTTGAAAGCCACAAGAATGCACCAATAAGCAACGATGCAATAGTCCAAGTTATAAGATCTAAAATTTTGGTGGTTGCACGTGACGAATCATCCACCCCTTCCCGGAACAGCAAAGCCCAAGTGAGGAGCACCAAAGCTAACCAAATACAAACTTGAACAATCTTCTTCAGGCCAAAGACGAAATATAATACCTTCTTTTTCAGCAAATAGTTTAGCTCAATCAACAAAACAACAAAATTCATCAGCCATTCAGTAACCAGCAAGCCACTAAAGGTCACCAAAACAAGCACAAACCACTTCCAAAGACGTAATCCCCATAGCTTTAAATGGTGCAACCTATGAACGGTCAAACTTGTAATCAAACAACCAAGAATAAATAGAAATATCAACCACTCAACCAAAACCTTGGCTCTCACTTTTCTATACTTTAGCTTCTTCCTGCTGCTAACCTTCTCATATATTGCTTCATCCTCATCCAGTCCCCTAAAAGAATTCATAAGCGGGGTTTTCGGAGTTACTGGCATAGTCCTATCCTTTACGCCAGCACTACCAATGTCTGGCTTCACATTATTAGGCGAAGCAGCCCGACTAGGTACCACATTTACTTCAGGGCCATTCTCATCAAACATCTTACCATCAATAGACACAGACTGCTCACCAAATCGAGCTTTAGGCTTAGAATATACCGACCTGGATAATGATTTTCGCCTAGTGAGACCCTCACCTGTGGGGATCTTGGGAGGCTTACTAGCACTCTGAGCAATCCTCGCAGTTTCAGGTGAAGCGAAACTCATCGGTGGTGACTTCTGAGCATTAAGTGCGGAATCATTCGATTCTCTAAGAGGTGATTTTGTATCGTTTGCATCTTCAGAAACGTTTATTATCGTATCACCCGTTCTATTCTGATTCCCAATCATGCTAATTTCTCCGGTGGTTTTTCGAGCTCTAACATTTCCATCCATAGTTTAAAACCTGCCAAAACAGAACATAATAACTACAAAATCATAGACATCTTCATGCTCACCTCACAACACCACATCAAATCTGAAAAATGAAGGGGAAAACAAACAACAGAGCAAAACACAACAAAAGAGCCAAGAAGCAATTTTTCCTATGTACTTTATTGGGACGACGAGAAAACCCTACATCTAAGCTGCTAAACATACTTGATTCAAATAATAGAAAATCTAACTTTTATTTGTCTACCCTCGGGTTTTAACTAAAAGAGTAGCACAGTAGCAGGAAGCTGTTACCGGAGAAATATTTTAACGGCGGTAAATCCGCGAACGAGATCGGATTACTGTCTCCACCAGTGCTGCAGTTCTTATTATATTAAATTGAATAAACAACTCCGCCTGATAAAAATTCGTAATCCTTATATGGCAGCTGATTTTTTTAACCACCAATTTCTCGTCGTCTCACGCGTGTGAGAGAGAGAGAGACAGGGTTCAGCAATGGAAGCAGACGATTGTATGTGTGTGTGTGTGCGTGCGTGCGTGTGTGTGTGAAAGAGAGAGATAGCGCATGTGGTGAGAGGGGAAAACGCTGCCTGCGAGAAAAGGAGAATTATTTGAATATCCAATTCTTGCATTAAATAGGACAAGAAGATTTAGTTAGGAATCCTAACTTTCCACTTTCAACTTCATTTTATATTCTGTTTAATTTATGTATTTATTGCAAAGCTCTTAATCTTATAAAAATAGTTCGACATGGACCTCGCTCTTTCAAAAATAAAAGGGTTAATTATAGTTTATATCTTCAATTTTGAATGTTTTTAGTTTATGATCTCAATTTTCAAGTTTTTTATAAATATCATGAATTTTGAGAAATAAACTAATTTATGATCCAAAATCTTTTCCGCACCGAAATGCTAGTAGGACATATCTTATATGAGTTGGCAAATTTTTTAATCAGCACGAAACGACGTCGTTTCTTACTCCCACATCATTAAAAGAAATTAAAACATAGAAACAATCCCTAATTACTTATCATCTTCACATTCTTATGAAAAGAAAAAGAAATAGAGATGTGACTGCCCCAATTCCTCATACCCATGGACATCCATATTCATTTCACATTAGCTCAAGCCTTTGGGGAGTGATGGTCGGCGTTAAGTGGGGCGACGCGCATGCTGCGCAGACAAGTAGTAATAAGAGGAGGAGATTGGCAGCAGAGAGAGTGAATTGTTGGGGTTGTTGCCTGATGGGATATGGCCCACTAACAGGCCCAAACGAGCTGGGCCTAACGTTGGTAGCGGGCCCACGCGGTTGAGCCTAAGGCGAGCCCTAATCAGCCCCCAAAACCCTAACCCCCAGAACCAAAGTCAGGCGCCACCCTCCACGTGGCACACGTAAGGCGAAGCGTCCCTGCCTCGGCCAACGGAGGACACGCCAGGGGAAGAGCCCCGGCCAATGGAGGGCACGCCAGAGGAAGAGTCACGACCAATGGAGAGATGGAGCACGCCTTCAGGCGCAGGCTCAGAGATGTATAAATAGAAGGAAAGTTGAAAATAGAAGGGTTGGTAACTTATCGAACATTAAGAGCTTGTAACTACACTCACTGTACTCAAATTATAGTGAAAGTATTGAGGAAACACTCTCCGTGGACGTAAATCTCATTAACGATCGAACCACGTAAAAGCCTCGGTGTTCTTTATCGCTTTACATAAATCTTGCACACTCACGTAACTAGATTTATCATTGGCGCCGTCTGTGGGAACATCCGAACAAGAAAGCTTCGCTTCCTCTACAACTTAATGGCAAGAACACTCACAACCGCCGCCCACGCCGGCAACAACCGTCCGAGGACGACTGGTGGTCACCGTCGCATGGAAGGAGATCGCAGACGCCACAAGCACTCACACTCCGAGGCAACATGGAAAACGCTCCATACACCTCGTGACCGCCTCCCTAACGTAGGGAGATGCCGACCTCAACGAGGACGAACAAACAGCTCATTCGTCCCCACGAGGTCCTCGGCCGAGCCGTGACCGAGTTCCTCAACGCCAACCTCGCTAATTCCAAAGCTTCTCAACCAGAGGAAAAAGAGCGGGACCTCGCGGCCCCCGAATCGAATACCACGGCCGCCGAGGTCGCCCCCTCGAAACAGCCAATACCACCTCGGCGTGATAGCCGAGAACGTGCATCACACCTCGACGCGCGGAGCCTCTCACCGCGACCGAGCCGCCGCCCCCATTCGCGGAGCCGCTCACCGCGGACGAGCCGCCACCACCAGTCGCCCCCTCGCCATTCGCGGAGCCGCTCTCCACCTCGTTATGCCGACCAGAGAGCCGAGCAAAACAGGAGAGAAGAAAGGCGGAGTCGAACTCCCCTTCGGAGGGACGATAGGCGCCGCTATCGATCCCCCACCCTCCGTAAAGAGACGGCAACGATCTCCGGGGTTCGACCGCACGGAGAATCATCTCCCTTTCTCCGTAGAAATTCTAGACACGCCCGCCCAAATGATACCGGCACCCAATATTGCCGCCACGATGGCCTAGGAGACCCTCCGACTTCCTTTTCGCCACACTACCAACATGGCGATCAAGGAATGGAAGATTTTCACATGTGCAAAATCTTCCCGAGGTGCCGATCTCCAACGCACGACGCCGGTTCACCTCGCCCGCCGTAACAAGATACACCGCCTGTGACCTCATGGATCAGTTCAAATGGCGCTTCTATCAGAAGATGCCACCTCAGCAGCCTTCCTCCGACCTGCTCACAATCCGCCAAGGGCGGGACGAGACGATGTCGAACTTCGTCTCGAGGTTCATCAAAGAGTCGCTCAAAATTGACGACAGTAACGATCTCTACATCATCAACGCGTTCAAAACGGATCCGATCCGCCACGAAACAAAGAAATCACCAGGGAGAAACCAAAGACGGCAAGTAAGCTTTGGAACCTGGTGGACAACTTCGTCAAAGGAGACGAGTCGGATCGGAAGAAGAGGAAAATCTGGGACGAGCAGAAGTCCGAAAGAAAAAAGCCAGATGACCGAAGTCGAGGCGCTGATCGCCGAAGCGCCTTCGACAGGATCAAGAGAGGGCCATCGGAGTCCGTGCTCGACCTCGCCCAACCCGGCGGCAGAGCCCCCCCGCCAAATCAAGGGCGGAAATATTCGAGCCCACGCCGAGCTCTTCCTCAAGCCCCTCCTATGAAAGGAGGATCCAAGAAGAGGTCCACGAGAGAGTATTGTGACTATCACCAAGGGTATGGTCATGATACCGAGGATTGCGGCGAACTCGGCTCGCAGATCGACGAGCTCATCAAAGGTGGAGCCTCAAGAAATACCTCGGCCGAGCCGGGCCGGAAACAGAAGCGCAGGGAAAGAATAACGGCGGCAACAATCAAGGACCGACCTCGACGACGACCCGACCGAAGACGACGAGGACGAAGGTCCCAATGTTATGGAGCAGGTCTACGTTATAACCGGATCGCCCATCGGAGCGACGAGGTCGTCATTAAAGAACGAAGCTCTGAGGCCGCCACTAAGGAGCCAAAGAACAAGCGACTCGGGACGGAGAGGACATAGTGTTCTCCGTGGAGGATCCGTACCCAAAATCATGCCGCACTGTGACGCCATCACCATACAGCCGTGGTGGGCAACAAGAACGCCCATCGGGTCTATGTCGACATCGGGCCTCCACAAGATCATCTTCCTGAGCTGCTCGGATAAACTCGAGGTCGGAGGTATTCGTGTACTTCCCGCCGTCCCACCACGGAGCTTCACCCAGAGGCGGTCCAACCCGAGGCGCCATTATCCTTCCTGTTACCGTGGGACGGGCCCTGTGTCGGTCACCAAGGCCATCAAATTTTTCCCGGTCCAGCCCCTCTCCGCATAACATCATCCCGGGAGAGATCGCTATACGCCACCAGGCCGCCTGCTCGGTCTACCACCACCACCAAGATTCCCACCCCTGGGAGTGCTTAGCATCCGTATACCAAACGGCAACAAAAGAATGCCTACGAGTCTCAACCCAAGATGCGGCCTCGCCCCAGGCATAGCAATTACAGAACCCTCGGAGGCCGACGCCCCGGGACGACCTGACCGAGAGCCTTCGACTATGCGACGACGATCCCTCGAAGGTCATCCAGGTCGGCACCCAGGGCCCAACTGACATCCGACGGCGTGTCATACAACTTCTGAGGGAATACAGGGACGTGTTTGCGTGGTCCCCGCCGATATAACCGAGTGTCGCCCGAGCTCATAACTCATCGCCTCAACATCGACCCGCTACCAAGCCATCCGCGTAAGAAAAGAATATTCGCGCGTAACGCAGCCAGTCATAAGGGACGAGGTGACTCAACTCAAGGACAAGATCTTGTTCGAGGTCAACACCCGACCGGATGGCTAATCCACCGTGGTCCGAAGCTGTGAGGTGGCGCGATGTGCGCCGATTACACCGACCTCAACAAGCACCGCCTAAAGATTGCTACCCTCCCGACATTGACAAGAAGGTGGAGGCATTGGTGGGCCACGAGATTTTCAGCTTCCTAGATCTATACAAAGGATACCACCAAACTCGATGAGTCCGGAGGACGCCCAAGACCGCGTTCATCACCGACTTCACGTCTTTGCAGATCGAAAGATGCCTTTCGCCTCAAGAACGCCGGGCTACTTACCGTAGGATGGTGGACGCAACATTCAAAGACCACATCGGGAGATTGTCGAGGTCTACGCCGACGACATCGTAGTCAAAAGTCTAAAACGGAGAGTCGCTACCGATGACCTCAAGACTATCCTCCAACTCCTCGTGTCGGCCAACCTCAAGCTCAACCCCGAAATGTACATTTATGGTGAAGACCGCAAGTTCCTCGGGATGCTGGTTTTCAAGAGGGCTCAAGGCCAATCCCACCAAGGTGAAGGCGGTGCTCGACATGCAAAAGCAAGGACCATCCGTGAGATCCAAAACTCACCGGTGCCTAGCCGCCTCGCAGATTCCTATCTCGAGCCGCCGAGAGCAGCCTTCCTTCTTTAAGATCCCGAGGAGAGCTCCGACTTCGCCGGCAGAAGAACACCGTGTCGCCTTCACAACCGAAGGAGTACTCGCCGACCGCCGACCATGTCCGCCCAAGCAAGATGAACTTCTCTCTATATTTCGGCCACCTCGGACGAGGCCATCGGTGCGATATTGGTGCGAGATGAGGAGGACGACAACTTCCCATCTACTTTATTAGCCGAGCTCTCGGGACCGTAGACGAGGTACACCACCGAAAAGGTAGCACTGCCTCAGAACGCCAAGCGACGCCCGACCCTACTTTCAGCTCATTTTGTCCGTGTATTAACCGACCTACCTTTGAGACAAGTCTTGTCCAAGCCGAGTCATCCGGACGATAGCCAAGTGGGCATCGAGCTCGGCGAGCACGACATCTCGCACTCCCTAGACCGCCATAAAAGGGCAGCTCACGACTTCCTAGTGGAAGCCAAATTCACCGAGGTCGGCTCTACCAACAAGGTCGCCCAATACCCGCCCCACAATGGGAGGACTCCGTCCCCGCACCGCCCGATAACCGCTGGCGATGTACGTGGACTGAGCTTCATGCAAACGGCAATGAGCAGCATTCTCCTCCTCGGCCCGACAATCAAGAAGTGACCCACGCCCCGGCTTACCTTCCCGACCACCAACAACGAGGTGGAGTATGAAGCGCCGATCTCGTGACTCGCCGCAAAGGAATTGAGAGGGACAATGTCCAGATCTTCGGATTCCTGTGTCGTGGTAAACCAGTCCCGGCAGATACGAGGCCAAGGAGGACCGAATGAAGAAGTACCTCGAGAAGGCAAAGGAGATGTCGACCTCATTCAGGTACTCCAAGATTCATCGGATCCCACGGGCGAAAACAAATGAAATGACGCTCTCAAGAAGTTAGTCGCTTCATCAACAAGTCCACCAAAGGAGGAGGTTCATTCCAGAAGCATAGCGGAGTCTCACATCGGCATCATCACCGAGATGGAGCCGAACCGATGTCTCCCATAAAGGCTCACCGGAAGACGGCGACTACCTCAAGATCGGCTCAAGCCAAAAGATGATGGCGAAATCCTGTATACCTCATACACGAGGCGCGCTTCACCGGAAGTCCTACCTTCAACCCTCCCGAGGTGCCTCGGCCCAAGAGGCCGACTACATGCTCAATGAGATCCACAGAGGTCTTGTTGAAGTCACATCGGGTCGCGAGCTCTCTCAAAGAAGACGCCGAGGTCGGGATATTACCGCCCACCCTTGTTCAAGATTCGCCGAGCTCGTCAAAAGTGTCCCAAGTGCCGCCCACTCCACGGTCAAAAGCTACCCCAAACCGATCTAAGCACCGCAGAGCCCGTGGCCTTTCATGCAGCGGGGATCGACATCGCTGGTCCGCTCGACCGAGCACCGTGTCGCCGATACTTAGTCGTAGCCATAGACTACTTCACAAACGGGTCGAGGCCGAGCCACTTTCGAGCCTCACAAGCGTGGAGGATTCGCACCTTCGTGGAAGAATATAGTCCGCCGCTCGCATACCGCACATTCGGTCTCGGACAACGGCACCCAATTCGTCGACAAAATTTCAAGGAGTGGTGCGAAGAGCTCCAGATCGATCAACGCTCACCCTCGGTCGCACACCCGCAAGCGAATGGTCGACCGAGGTGACGAACCGCACGATCGCATAAGGATTGAAGAAAAGGCTAGACCGAGCTAAGGCGATTGGGCTGAAAATCTCCTCAAGTCCTCCGGTCCCACAGACAACACCTCGGACCTCGCACGGAGAAACCCTTTCACCGGGTCACGGTACCGAGGCCGCCATACCGGCCGAGATCGGCGCACCAAGCCCGCGACTCTTCACTCGACCGTGCCGGAACGAGGAAGACCTGCGTACAACCTCGACGCCTCGAGGAGAAGCACGAGCTCGCTTCATAAACGGCCAAGCACAAGGCCAGTCGCACGGCACTACAACAAAGGGTCAAAGCCTCCGCGCCCAAGTAGGCGACCTCGCCCTACTAAATAATGAAGCTAGTAGAGCCGAGCGCCTTAACAAGTCGGATCCGACATGGAATGCCCATACCGCATTCACGGGACCTCGACAGCGGGCTTACAAGCTATCTCACCTATCCGTGCACTTATCCCCGAACCCGCACATCACTCATTTAAGGAGGTACTTTACATAGCTTCGATTTAAGATCGCATCATGTTAGTCCCTTCATTGTTTTGCCAAAGTACGATGTTGATTACATATTCAATAAAACATTTGTTTTTCTAATGAATATTTCACTGCCTCATACATATGTGAACATCTGCTCGATACACCACATCTAAACCTTCACAAGGGACGCCTTACGAAGATGAAAATCCCACTAAGTAGGGTACGACATGCACTACTCATTAATTTGAACGCTACATGCAAAGCATACAGACACCCATTAAGTTGGACGCTACACGCATGCGACATCCGCACCGATCTCGCCAACTTATACCCCTTTATTTGGGAAGATATGCACTCCTAAGACAAAGTCTAAATGCATTAACGACTACAAACCGAGTTCCAAGCCATATACAAGTCAACCGGCTTCCGAGCTTGTTTATACCCCTTTATTTGGGAAAATATACACTCAGATACAAGATAAATACATTTACGACCAAAACGAAGTCCTAAGCTATGTTTGTACCTCTCAAGGGGAAAATGTACACTTCAAACGAGTCTAAATACATTTATATCTACATACAAAGTCCCACGCTATACACAACCTCATTCGGCTTCCGGCCCGCCTCCCGGACTTGTCAAGCCGCACCACCGCACAAAATCTCCAGCCGACGGTGTATGCCTCGAACGAACTCGTGCCTTCAACCCACCGATAAGGCCGAATCACCACGGCCTACTCCCGGCGCCGAGACGGGCGCGGGGCAGCCCGGACCGGTTGCGACTCGTGGTCACCTTCACCCACCTGTGGACACTTCAAGCGGCGCAGCGCCAATACGGCACTTCGGGAACGGGATACACCCGAGGTCACACCCCGCCCCTAACCGCACCGGCCGGAGTACGACCGCGCCCACCCGCCGCTTCTTCCCCGCCGACCGAGGTCCTCGGTCGCCTTCCGCCTCGAGGATCGCCTCAATAATCCGCCTCACCGACCCATCAACCGAGCACTTCATGATCGGCGAGCCACCTCCTCCGCGGTTCTTTTATAATCGGACCAGTGGAGCCCGCCGGGCCTCGCCATGGGCGGGCATGCGCCATTTGCGGACGATCTCATACATCTCCATGTACTTCACGATGGAGTCGACACGCCTTTGAACTTCTGATGTTGGGCCCTCCTCATCCTCAAAGACCATACCCTCCGCCAAGAAGCTCGAACTCGGCCGTCGCCTGGATATGGTAGTTCCACCACTCGGTGGATTGCCTTCAGATCGCATGCTCCTCCGACACCCGAGCTAGCCTCTCAGCAGCCTCGAGTCGCCTCACATCAGATCAAGCGCCTTGATAGCATCGGCAGATAAGTCCGCCTCGACTTCGTCCCCGCGATCCTCAACTTTAGAGCCTCGCTCTCGCCCGTGAGGTGGGCCACTTCCGATCAGCCTCATGCAACCTCTTCTTCAGTCGACGGACGACGCCGAGCTCACATCCATGGTGACCAAAACTGGGTCACCGCAGACCGGCCCTCCGTAAAAGCACCTCTTCGTCCTTCTCACCAAGGCGCCTGACCTCTTTTAACTTGGTCAACAATTCATGATCGAGTCCAAGGCATTCAAAGTGTGGAGTGTCAGAATAAACAAGACAACACACATTTCAAAATGTTGCGTTTATTACTCAAAAGTGGAAATTATTACAAGGGCCTGTGGTCCCATCGACCCCGGCTGTTCGAGACTATTACATCAGTCCACCGACCAGTGCTATTGCGGACTCGCCGACCTCCCGATGCTCCTCGGTTAGCCCTCCACCGGAGCTCCAAGACCACCTCCCGCCCACCTCCTCCTCCTCCTCCTCGCCCGCCCGCACTCGCAAGTAGCTCCCGAACTCGGGATCTTCGCCTCCTCAGACCGGGCGACGACCTCACCATCGAGGGTCGAACTGACGCCAGAGCCTCCAAAGACCGGAAGGAGCCAACCCCGAGATCACCCGGCGTAGCCTTGTTCGCCTCTGAGGTCGACCTCGGTCCACCCATGCTTGACCTTATCGAAGTCAGGCATGGCGACCGCCAGCTTCCCCAGGTGATCTGACACCACCTTCGGCTTCAGCACGGCGGCAAGATCGGCAATAAAGGCCGAGAAGCTCTCCGACTCGATGAGCCTGCTGGCAAAGGCCCTCAGCAAGGGTCCCTGATCGGCCAGCCTAGCACCCCTCTCGTCCGCGAGCTACTTCTTCGCCCCGGCCAACTCCTCGCGGACCTCTTCGACCTCCCCAAGCGGCCTCCAGCCCAAGCCCTTCTTCGTATGGCCTCAAGCAGCAGCCCTCCCGACCTCAGCAGCCTTGCGGCCTCGCTCCGCCTCGCCGGCCGCCACGGCGGTCTCAAGATCCGCCCGCACAGCAAGAAGCTCCCGCCCAAAGGTCCTCATACGGGCCGAGCTCACGACCAGCCCGGCGGCGACTTGCAGCCCCCAAAGAACACGCCGCAGGCCCCCATCACCGAGCTCCCACCCTAAAAAGAGCAAAGACAAGTTAATACAGATCGCAGAGCGCATAAACCAAATGTGGAAGAACTTTGTACCGGGGAGGTGCGCTAAGCTTGAGGGCGGTACCAGACTCAAGGCGGCCCCGAGGCCGTGACTCGATGCTGGGCCGACCCCGCCGAGGTCGTGACTCCAATGCCGGCCGACCCACCGAGGCCCACTCATCAATCGCCCATATTGTCGACCTTCTTCTGACCCTGGTAGGTCCAGCCCGCTCATCTTCTTCTTCGTAGTTCTTCGCTCGGCGATCGTGAGCCCGCCTCTTGCCTACCACCACCGCATCACGTAAGAAAGTCGATTAGCACAAAGAAAATCGGACGATAAGGACTAAGAAGATGGGGATGCCTCACCCCGCCTGCACCTCGATCCCGACGCTCCGACCCATAAATACTCACCGACCTTCTTCAGTCATCCCTGTAACTTATGAATAAAATCTCACCAAGGCTGCTCAAGACCTCCTCCATGTGGCCCAAGGGCTTGATTTTCGGTCCGCCATCGCATCGATGCCCCACTCATACCTCTGATGCCCTCACCGCAGAAGAAATACCTATTCGCGCCAATGGGACACTTTAGAGGGATCACACCTTAAATTTCAGCCGAGGAGATGATAGTACACCTCCTATGGTCTCGACACTAAAAAAGTGCATCAAGACTCGGCGAGAACTCCTCAAAATGCCATAGCAAGAGAGCCCTAGCCCCACCACCTACCTAATGGAATTCGAGGTCAATCGACAAATGAGGATCCGAAATACTCTTGAAAACTAAGATAAATGGGGCCGAGGATACCTAAGACCCGCCTCAAACTATCTACATACACGGTAATAAACCCTCCTGAGGGCCATCGCCTCTATCATCCGCCGCGCAGCAGCACCACCACGCCTCCCGGATCCCAGATTCCTTTACAACTTCAAAAGCTCCTCCAAAGGTCAAGCCCGACCGCCACGCCCACCCTCACCCATCCCATACCGATGATACCGCATGAACCCTAGAACTCACCCCATGGACTTACCCAGCCATTATAGCACATATAGTCCTTTACGTCGGGAACCGACGCGTAACCCGAGGCGTAAATAGAACTTTCGAGCGAGAAGACGGAGAAGAAGATGAAGAAAACATACTTACTTTTCACGTGAATATATGGCTCCTTCAACAGATCGGGATCAAGTCGAAAATTTCTCCAATTTTTATCTCTCAAACAAGGCGTCGAAGGGAAAGTGAACAGCTGCCTCGCTTTGGCCTATTTATAGGACAAAGGGCGCCTAAAACCGCCGCTTCAACTTCGACACGCACTCTACCCGTGATTGGATGTGGAGTCCACGCGCACACCCGCTCGAGTGCCCAACTACCGCCGGCGCGTATGACGACGCTAGCGTAAGATAGACCGCCACCGACCGCAATCATCATACGGACCCCGACGCCCTCCGATGGCGGCGCCAGTCGCACTCTCGGCCTTCCCCAAATAACGAGGGAACCAGATCGACCTCGGCGTCCCTATAAACGGGCTTCGCCTCACGGAACGCTCCATCCACGATCGAACTCGGCGAACCAGCCCCAGATTCGATGCCGCCCGGCCGCACTCGACATCCCTGAAGGCGGTCTCTCGTGCCGGACATCGGCATCCTCCACAAGAGCAAGGCCGCCGCCCAGATCGGACCTCGCTTAACCCACGCAGAGGGTCGATATCCGTGTCGGACTTCGACTTCCTTCTCGTAGCACGCCTTTTTCCAAGCGATGCACAACAGACCACCCAACCCGCCCGCACCGATCGCCAAATAAACCCTCACGCCAAAAGACAACACCTTCAACAACAACTTCACCGAGCTACACCTCACCTCGACGAAGCGCTTTCTTCACTCCACCCAAGCATCACCGTCCCTCGACTATTCGGGGGCTATGATGGATATGGCCCACCAATCGTGCCCAAACAAGCCGGGCCTAACGCTGGTAGCGGCCCACGCGGTTGAGCCCAAGGCGAGCCCTAATCGCCCCCAAAACCCCAACCCCGTAACCAAAGTCGCGCCACCTCCACGTGGCGCACGTAAGGCGAAGCGTCCCTGCCCCGGCCAATGAAGGACACGCCAGGGGAAGAGCCCCGGCCAATGGAGGGCACGCCAGAGGAAGAGTCACGACCAATGGAGAGGTGGAGCACGCCTTCAGGCGCAGGCTCAGAGATGTATAAATAGAAGGAAAGTTGACAATAGAAGGGTTGGCAACTTATCGAACATTAAGAGCTTGTAACTACACTCACTGTACTCAAATTATAGTGAAAGTATTGAGGAAACACTCCTCCGTGGACGTAGATCTTATTAACGATCGAACCACGTAAAAGCCTCTGTTCTTTATCGCTTTACATAAATCTTGCACACTCACGTAACTAGATTTATCATTGCCGTTGTTGGAGCCGTCGTGAGGAGGAAGGGGATGGTGGTGGCGATGGTGGGGCTAGTATTCAAGCGCCGAAGGGGATCGTCAAGGTTGTGACGGTGGCAGTTGCAGGCTGTGCATTTGAGGAAGATGGCCTCAGTGGGGTTGGAGGTGAGAAAGGGCATGAACTCGCCGCAGTTGCTGACGGGATGGTGGTGCAGCGTCGTGTGGCGCTTGAGTGAGCACGTCGTTGGTGAAGGCTGTGGGGGCCGGTTTGGTAGGGTTGCACCAGGGAATTTAATTTATTTCATTTTTTCTTTTTCTTTTTTATAAAATGATGTGGATAAAAACGAAGTGGTTTCAAATGTCTAGGTGGGAAGAAAATGCCACCTCAAATAAGGGGTCGTCTTATTCAGCATTCTAGGTACTGGGAAAAAAAATTGGATCATAAATTAATATATTTCTCAAAGTTCATGACATTTACGAAAAACTTGAAAATTGAGACCATAAATTGAAAAAACTCTCAAAGTTGAGATCATAAACTATAATTAACCAAAAATAAAAGTCAGACTTGGGATCTAAAATGTTAACAGAAGTTCACTTCGTTTCACTAATCATATATTCTATTTATATTTGTAACTAGTGATTTTTTAGAAAGATAATCTTAAGCATATATAATATTTTGTGAAAAATATATTTTTATGTTTTAATATTTTAAATTTTCTAGAACTATACACTTATAAATGTGCAACTATAAATTAATACTTATACGTTCATTGTTGTTACAATTTTATCTTACCAATATAAAATTTGAAACTCGATCATTTCTTTACTTCTTTAACTTCAAAATAAAATAAATAAAGCATAAATCAATTCTGATTTTTAATTAGAATTTATTACTTTCAATTAGGTTTTATTAATTCAAAATTAAGGTTTACTAATTTTAATTAGGATTATTAACTCAAAATCAGGGTTCTTAATTTACAATTAGGACTTATTAATTTAAAGTTAGAACTTATTAATTTATTAATAAGATTTATTAATTCAAAATTAACAATTCACGTTATGGTTTATTAATACTAAATTAGGGTTCATTAATTTTATTTAAAATTAATTAAATTTTAATTAGAATCAATTTAGTATTATTTAATTAAATAATAGTTAATTAAATACTAAATAATTAATTAGCATATTAATTAATTTATTAATTAGGGATGATTGTGCTCGAGCGTACAGGAGACGACCCCATAACTATATGGTGGTTAATCATAATAAGAATGACCTCTTTGCATTGTTTTAATCAATCCACTGGAAGTGTAATCAATCTTATATGGGTAACTTATTAATTTTTTCGATATATTTTAAAAATTAAATAGAAAATAGTAGTTAATAGTTTAGAAAATTAAGGTGATTAATTTAATGAATATGATAAAGAGTGATGAAAAATGGATCAAATGCAATTTTTCATATGAATCCAATATAAAAAGACAATAATACCCTTAATACATTTTGGCTCCAAAATTTCCTTCGTTTTTAATATAATAAATAATAAGAAATGCAATAAATATTTATCAAATATCATATCCAACTCATAACTTTTTTATTACGCAGGATCAACTATATATGCATCTTAAAGTACCATGAATAAATATTTATATGTACAAAAGATTATTTAACAAAAAAATAAAATAAGAGCACTTAATATTTTTGAAAAAATAATACTTCACCCGTTCCCAAAATATGTTCATATGAATCTCCGTTGCGAGTTTTAATAAATTTGAGTGTTTTGTGAGTAGACTAAATGTCCTACAATATTATAGTGTTAAATTAATTATTAGTGGATCATGAGTGATAAAATGTGTAAATAAGTGATGTGTTGATGGTAATAAGTAGGGATAATGGTGAGTCATTGATGGTAAAATATGTAAATAAATGGTATTGTTGAAGATAATAAGTATGGAGTATTTTATGAGATAATTTTCATAAATGAAAGGAATAAATTTAAAAATATACCAAAAAGAAAAATTAGAAAAAAAAAGGAACGAAGGAAATACTAATCAAGTGGAATATCTTATCTTTGGTGCAACGCCACCAGACCAATATCTATGAAAAAACCAAATAAAATATATTATCTTATACTACAAAAATGACTCTTTGATAACACAAATATTTAATATAATATATAAAAATTATTATGATTGAGAAAAATGTAGAGGCATGATTCGATGAATTTAAACGTGAAAGGAATATGTTTCTTTTGTGTGTATAATTAGGCTAAAAATATATAGAATGCTAATTGATATGTATATATATATGTATAGAATCTCTCTCTCTCTATTAAATAATTATAAATTCATTCAAGTGTATATCCGCAAACATTCTAACATAATATTTTAATGTGGAACTACTACTTTTTTCCCTAAGAATTAGAACCAATTAATCAATCAGCACAATATAAGCATGTATTATAGAGTCAATTGATGAAAATAACACGACATTCACTCAAACAATTACCAGATGGCTTCTATAAGTACATACATCAATATCTTATTAGCATAAACATAAGTATGCTATATTCAAGAAGTAGTCTCACGTGAGGACATTTGTACGTGCAGACATTGATATTTTTTTTCTCAATGCAGATGATACTTTTAAATTATATGGTAAAAATAAATGATATTTTTCTTTGCAATAATTGTCACTTTTGGATGCATAGTGCAGACAGTCTCTATTTGCTAATTATTTTCACACCGTAAGTACGGATGCAATTATATATAGTAGCAAGCAAGGTCGTATTCTACAGAGACTATAATACTATGACTGACTATTATCCCTAGTTGTAATCCTCTATCTAGATTTAAGAATTCAAAGTTGTGATTAAACACATAAAATATGCAATTAAATTAAACTAACAAAGATAGAGAAACTATATATTAAAACAGATAAAATAATATCCTAGAGCTTCGGTTTCAACATATTCACACAATCAAACCAATTCAGATAATTAACCAACTACTGTGACGCCTGGGAAGTATAATGTGATCGCGGCAAAGGCATGGACAAGGCGGCTCGATTAAGGCTTCAAAGCGGAGGGTACATGAATGAACCGAAAAACACCGAATGAGAGGATTTGAGAATATGCGGTATGGGACCGCATATTCAAGGAGAGCTTAAAGGATTTGATATGTGCTACTCATACCAACAAGATGCATCTTCTTTCTAAGTCCATCTCATAAAACTCTAAAGTTAAGCGTGCTTGGCTTGGAGCAATTGTGGGATGGGTGGCAATTGTGGGATGGGTGACCCCCGGAAGTTTTCTCGGGGTGTGTGAGTGATGACAAAGCACACCGAAAAGACTTGTGTTGGTCGTGGGTCACCAGTCAATCCAGGTTTGATCGTTACAATTACAGATTCAATTTTTCCTAAGACAATCAAAAAAATTGTTTAAACTTACTCTTGTAAAGAATAAACTGTGGATTACATGCAAGACTACTATCCAGATCGTTACTTAAACATACAACTCCAAACAGACAATAAAAGTATAAATCCTCACACAAATCTTAAGATCTCTAGGCTAATATTGAAACATATGTTTTATGTTCTTAATCAAATATATTAGTTATCATCTCTCGATATCAAACCAATACAATAAATCATACAAAATTGGTGATCATGCAATTAAGCAAATAATAAATCCAAGAACATAAAAATGAAGAAAAGAACTAGATTAATTAATCAAAATTATATCCAACAATCACATTTGTTTACTCCCTAAGCCTAGGATAATAGAAAACTACTCACACATAGACATGTTAACTAGAAAACTAAAATCAAAGGAAAATAAAATCATAAACAATAAAAACCGTTGAGAGATTTGTAAGAATTTTGCTATCTTCAAGCCCATGATCTTCTCTTCTCTCTTCTCGTCTCCAAAAGCTCCACAAAAGTATCAAAACTGTAAAATATGTGGTGTCATTCCCTTTTGCAGAACTTTTCTAGGGGTATTTATATGTATGACAGTAAAATATAACAATGGATCTTCTAAATGGCCTCAAAATATTGTAAAAATCCAAAAATCCATATTTTACAAGTGGGAGACTCGACGCTACACGCGATCACTTGCACGCGGTAGCGTGCCATGACCACGGGTCAAATTGCTTGCCCGCAGTAATGGCACGCGGTTGCGTGTTTGTGACCGCGTGTCTCTGGGCTTCTACGCACTGATTTTGTTCGAGCTCTTTTTCCTTCGTTTGGAGACCAATTTTCTATTCGTTTGTGCCCACGAACTCGTATCAAGATAAAATTCATTTATATAATGCTTATTCTCCTTAAATTTGTTTCCACTTTTCTACAAATTCATCTAAATTACAACCAAGTCACAAATTCTACATAATAAGCTCAAATTAACTAACAAAAGCACAAATCCTTCTCAAATAAAATCATATAGATTTTATAAACATGAAAATATGAGTGTTTGTCATTCTCATATGAGTTTTGTGTAAATTTAATCATGCATAACCACAAGTTATGTTAGTAGTTAAATAATTTGAGTATTAGTAAAGTTCTACATATAGTAAAAAATATTAAAATTACATATATTATTCTCCAACATATTATAGATTTATTTTATTCAATATGATTATATAGTCACATAAATTTATAGTAATGTGTATTCAATCTTTTAAATTAGGCGCAGACAGATTGGTTACACGAATGATCCAACTAATCTAGCTCTAATGATATTGAGCTAGATGATATTGTTTGACCTCAAATTGACACTTCATTAAGCAATTACATAAATACCAAAAACTTATTTTATGTATATATGTATATGGAGTGGATCAAATGAGAACTCCAATTTTTTTAGAACTAAGAACTAATGTGATCTATCCATTTTTTATAATCTAACTATAATGATTAATTATAAATTATTTATTATCCTCAGATTTTAATGGTAACCGTTTAACCCTATAATTAAGGGATTTTATATATTCATTTATTTAACTGTTTTTATATACACAATCACTACGATTACAGCAACATAACAATTAATTAGAATATAATAGCATGCACAAGAACTATGATTACATGAACAACAACATGAATTACACGAACAATGAAGAATTGAATATGAAATATTCAAATAGCGAAAATTTAAGAACTTAACTATTTTTTTCATTAAATGATTATAAGTTATTCGATCTTATTCAATCTAATAGTCTAATAGTGATTATTGGTTCTTAGTTCTTATTTAAGAGATTCCTCTATAACCAACTTATATATATATATATATATATATATATATATATATATATATATATATATATATATATATACTCCTCCGTCCCCAAAATTCCTTCCTAGTTTTCCTTTTGGGACGTCCCCAATTTCATTCCTATTTATTTATGAAAACTATCTTCCAATTTTACTCTCAATAATATTCTTTATTTACATCTTTTTCCACCCATGACCCACCACTATTTCTCTTTTTTACCCTCAACAACCTATTTATTTACTCCTTTTACCACCTATGGTCCACCACTAATTAATTTAATATTATATTAATGTGGGGCCCTTATTCCATTCACAATACACTAAACAACTTTAATTAAAACCCGCATCCAAGATTACAGGAAGAAATTTTGGGGACGGAGGGAGTATATATATATATATATATCATATTAAATTATATTTGAAATAGTTACGACTATATTAATTTAAGCTGATCATGTCCAATAATATCTTATTAACAATGGTAAGAAAATGTTATTTATTTATCCAATAGCTCTACAAATAAATAAATTGACATGTAATGATGTTGTCTCTTTCATCACCTTCTTAATTTTGAGTTACGAACCTCCATCTTTTGGCCCGTGCATAAAAATTTGGCTGCCATATGTTAAAATTTGGTGTGTTTGTATATTCAAATATGTGGTCTAGATCAAGAACTATATACTACTAAGCACGCATGATATTATAGGAACTCAACCACATATATATATATATATATATATACTACCAAACCTTAAGTAGTATAAAATACTCAATCTCATAGATTATAGGTGAAGATTATTTTTTGAATTTTTTTAAACTTATTTTCGTTGATTTCGTTATAATAAGGGTAGATTAGTAATTTAATTTATTATGTGATACAAAAAATCGTGTATATAATTGAACTGAATTATACATATAAATGAACACAAATATGCGTGTGTGTTGGAAGAACGCACACGCTCGTGCTTCGTGCTCGTGCTTACGCGTCGCCCCAAAGCGCACTCACGTGTCCGTTAACGCTCGTTGACCAACATGTATTTTATGTTTTGTTATATGTATAGATATATTTTATTATATGCATGGATATGTTTTGTCTACGTGTTTGTGTTTCATGGTAATATATAGGTTTATGTTTCTTATATGAATGATTGTATTTTGTTATATGCATGAATGTGTTTTGTCATATGTATATTTATGTTTTGTGCCAACATACAGTTTTATGTTTTGTTATAATGCATGAATATATTTCGTTATCTGTATGAGTATGTTTTTCGATAGAAATCTCTCATCCATCATTCTCATTTAATTTCGTTGTCTCCTTCCCGATTACCGGTGAATTTCACTGTAAACCACCACCATAGTCACCATCTCTCTCGATTCCTCAATCTTCTATCAAATCATCTTCTTTTTTCCTTACAAAATCTATAAATTTTGTTCTCAAAATTTTCTTCATCTTTTTTCTCTCTCAAAATCTGTTGTTTATTATTGTTCACATGCGCCATCGCTACCATCCACAGTGGCACCGCCATCGCTGCCCACGATGTTCGTTGCTGCCATTGTAAAAAATCGAAGAAAAAGATGATCGAAGGATAGGAGAAAAAGGAAAATGTTGATTTTCTTTTTTCCAAATTTTCCATTGCAAAAATTAAAAAATAAATAAATGAAAATTACTATCACGTCTCAGCTTGTGCTATGTCTACATGTTCAAAATATATGGTCTATATTGGGTATTATATATTACCAAAGGATCAGGTATTACAGGAACCCTATATATATATATAACATAAAAATCATTTTATCGTGAAAATGTGAGAACCAAAAATGATGAATTCGTTGTTAAAGTTGATGAATTTGTCAGGAAAAGTACCGAATCCAAAAAATAGAATTATCGCCCCTCATGGGATTCGAAATCGGATGAAAATTTCTAAATTTTTGGATTCAGTAACTTTCTCAACGTATTCATCAACTTTCATAGTGAATTCATTTGGTTCTTAGATTTTAGAATAAAAATGGTTCTCAATCTAGACTATACATTTTGAACATGTGGCCGCATCATAAGCTGACACGTGTATTCCTTTCTTCATTTATTTTTTTTAAAATTTTCGTAAAGGTAAATTGGACAAAAATAAAAAGTTAGCCTTCTTCTTCTTCTTCTTCTTCTTCTTCTTCTTCTTCTTCTTCTTCTTCTTCTCATCTCCTCCAATTTTCTTCATCTTCTTCGAATTTTTTTACGACGACAGCGACGACGAACAGTGGCGGTTGCGCACAACAATGGTGTAAAGCAGCAGACAACAACTTTTGAAAGAAAAAAAAAGAAGAAAAATAAGATTTGAAAAGAAATTTGAGGGATTTTGTGGAAAAAATAGATGTTGATTTTGAAGGATAGAGACATGATGATTATGGCGGTGGTTCACGGCGAAGTTCGTCGGTAATCAGAGAAGGAATCGACAGAACGACGAAGAAGGATAATGAAGAGTTTTGCTGGAAAAAATGAAGCATGCATACCACAAAATGTTAACATGCATTCTATAAAATGTAAATATGCTTAATAAAAATATAAACACTGATATTTTCTAACAAAAATATGCATATTACAAAATAACAACATGTATACTACTAAACACAAAGCTGCATGCTACGAAACATAAATAGTCATATTTTAAAAAAGAAAATCATAGATTTCTCATCCACGATAGCTCTCTTTATATCTTCTCCAATATAAGCAAACATTTATCTTGTTGATCCTTTGCTTTTTTTATTGTTGATCATTTGTTTTCTTTCGAATTATGAAGTTAGAAGTAATCGATCTAAATATGAGAATAAATTTTGGAGAAATCAATCTCATATGCATTTTGTGGTCAATATTATGTAGTTTTATGTTCAGTCTTATGCAATTTTCTATATAACAATATGCATGTAATTTCTAGAGAAATAAATCTCATGCATTTTTGTTAACACTTATGCAGTTTTGTGTTCAAACGTATGTAGTTTTCTGTTTTAAAACATGCATAATTTGTTTTTTTGTATCATATAAAAAATTAAATTATTAATCTATCCTTACTGTAGAGAAATCAGTATCCAATGACTTAAAAAATTCAAAAAATCTCCATCATATGATTTATGAGATGTGTGGATGAGATTGAGTACTACATACTACCTCAGGTTCAGGTAATATTTGATCACTCTCTCTATATATATATAAGGGAGTGAATCAAATGTGAACTCTAACTTTTTAAAGAACTAAGAACTAATATGATTCATCCATTTTTTATAATCTAACAGTAAAGATTAATTATAAATAGTTTATTATCTTCATATTTCAATGGTAACCGTTTACCCTATAATCAAGAGATTTATATATTTATTTATGCTAAATATTCTTATATGCACAATCACTATGATTACATACACAACAACATAAATTATATGAATATAACAATGAATTGGAATATGATAGCATGCACAAGAACTACGATTACACGAACAATAATATGAATTACACGATCAACGAAAAATAGAACGTAGATCTAAATAACGAAAATTTAGGGATTTAATTATTTTTATATTAAATAATTATGAGTCGTCCGATTTTATTCAATCTAATATTGATTATTGGTTCTTAGTTGTTATTTAAGAGATAATTCCTTCAATAACCAACTCCTATATATATATATGTGTGTGTGTGTGTTTGAAAGCTAAAGTTTCTATAAGGGTAATGTAGGTAAAGAATCTTTTCATTTTTATTACTAATACTAAAATACAATTGTTGATCTGGATCAATTTGATTCATTTATCCTTATCGTATGTTAATTATTTTGATTAAAAATAAAATGCAAACTACATAGCGTATATATATTAAATAAGTGCAGCGTCTATCTTTATTAAACATACTACCGATTAACTTCTTTTGATACAATGATTAATGTCTTCATGTTTTGTCTTGACAGCAAAGTAACTTTGAAGCAAGTTACAGTATAACCTCTAGAAATTAATACAGTTGGAATCGAAAAAATATTAAATTTAGAGAGGTATTAATTAATCGATAGATTAATAATTTATTAATACATCAGAATTCATGAATTTAAATACAATTATATAGAGATAGTAATGAGTGTTAAATATTAGGAACTTGAATCATCTTATTTAATGTTTAAAATTCATACGTATGTTTAATAAGAACTTGAATCATCTAATTATTTAATGTTTAAGGTTCATATTATTGAATTAATGTTTAAGATTCAAACGTATGTTCAATAAGAACTTGAATCATCTAACTATTTAATGTTTAAGATTCATATGTATGTTAAATAATAGATACTTATAAAAGAATTACTATATATATAGCAAAAATTTGTAAAAACATACCAAAAAATACAATGACTTATCATTTAAAAGTTGTTGGAAAAAAAAACCATGACCGATCAAATACGCAAGTCACTATGTGAGTACAAGAGAGATCATCCCACCCTTACCCAAAAAGAATTGCAACATTGGCTCGATCAGAATTTTCATTTGAAAGTTAGTTAATGTACTATTTCAAACACTTTCAAGAGGTCATCTAAGTATCTTGATGTTAACTTAGAAAAAGGAGGAGAAACGAAGAGGCACAAACTAGCAAAGTTTCCAGATATGGAAAATATTGTTTATGAGTAGTTTCTGCAATACCAAGATTGTGTGAATATATCAGAAGAGCTCATTTTGGAGAAGGCGAGAGAGACAATGAAGATGTTATATCCTCAACAACCTGATGGGTTGTACAAATTTTCTCAAGGTTGGCTCGAGAAGTTTAAGATGAGACATGTTATCAAGTCATTTCGTCGTTTCGGAGAAAGTGACTCTGTTGACACACAAGAAATGGAGAAACAATTGTAGTTTATAAAGGAGAAAATAAACCAGTTCCCTATGAAAGATGTGTTTAATATGAATGAAACGGTTTGTTTTACATGTTACAAGCCGATCATTCTCTTGCAACGAAGCAATTGGAAGGAAAGAAACATGATAAAGAAAGGCTTACCGTTGTTATCTGTTGCAATGAAGATGAATCAGAGAAAATTCCTTTATGGATCATTGGTAAGTATGTTAAACCATGTTGCTTCAAGAATGTGAATATGAGTTGCTTAAATTGTGAATATCGTGCTACCAAGAGAGCATGAATGACTAGTGTGCTTTTTGATGAATATGTTCGTTATCTTGATCGAAAAATGCTTGGTAGAAAATTTTTGTTGGTGGTAGATAATTGTCTTGTCTATCCCAAAATTGTTGAAGGACTACAAAATGTTGAGTTGTTCTTTCTATCACCTAACATGACATCAAAGATTCAACATTTTGATGCCGGGATAATAAGAGCTTTCAAGATGCATTATCGTAGGAGGCTATACCGTATGATACTAGAAGGCCATGAGTTGGGACACTCCAATCCAGAAAAGCTTAATGTTCTAGACGTGATCAATCTTGCGGTCTCAGCCTGGACTATAAATGTGCAGCAAGAGACAATAGCCAATTGTTTGTAAAATTCGTTCAGTGAATGAAGAAGATTCAACAAATTTACATGATGTGGATACTGAAGCATGTACTCATGAACTCGTCGCATTGATTAAAAATTTTGGTCTTCACAATCAAATGGATGTCAATCATCTATTGAATTATCCGGGTGAAAATAAAAGATGTTCACAGATCCAAATCTTAGAAGAAATTGTTGATACTATTATTGAAAATCCAATTGAGGATGAAACGTAAGATGATACGGTACCATTAGAGTCGGTTACGCGAAAAGAAGCAATAACAGCGGCGAAAATCCTTCATAATTTCTTTCTGCAGTTAACGAACGCCACACCAAAGCTTTTAAGTGCCGTGAGAAAAGTGAGAGATGTGATTCATTTTGATTTGAATTTCAATAGAAAACAATCAATACTAGAGTCATATTTTACTAAGTTATCTTATTTATCTTTGCAATTTTATGAGATTATTAATTTATGATGTTGATGGGATCCTTGTATTATATAGGGGTCTTAAAAAAATTATTATCTTATTAATTTATCGAAATTATTAATTTAAACTTAGAGCCCAAGTCGGGACCGGGGAAAAATATTATTTTAGAAAGATTATTAATTTATAGATCGAGGTTATACTGTATTTTGAATATTAGAGACAAAAGTGACTTTTTATACTTTTTGTGTTCTTTAATACTCATTAATTTGTATTTTTTAAATTATATTTTATTAATCAAGTTTGTGATCCCTATATTAGAAAAATCTTTTACTCCATACTCAATTTGATGATCAAATTAACTTCTATAAAAACAATGGCAAAAGTAAGTAAATAAATATTATCCAAGCCACTAATATAAGTACATGCCTCGCAATACTCTTCCTTCGAAGCATAGAAATACTCGCACAATACGTGTTGTATTTAAATATAAAATGAAAATATATTATGTAATACCCCGACCGATTAAAAATCAGTTTACGAAACATTAAATGAATTAAATAGGGTTTGCATCAATAAGATTAATAGATTAATGTCGGGAATGAGTTTTCACAGGCGGATTACTTTTCTTAGATAATTCGAGAACGACTGAGAAAAACGGAATGGAACAATCCAATTTCCGGATGAATTTATCTATCAATTTTTTTTATTCTCACAGATATAATTAGGATTTTGTGATGGTTTTAAAACCACACAAATTATGATCTACTTAAATAATTAAATAGGAATTATTGACTAGATAAGTATTACACTAATAAAGGAATATACATTTTCTGATTTTCTCGTTGACCGAAAGTTTGTGATTAAATGGATGAAAAAATTTGGTGTTAATAATTTGAACAATGGATTAATTGACATAAAAGAAAGATAAATATATAACAAAAGTAATTTAAAAGATCAATACCATTCTCACTACTACACATTTCCGTAAATTGAAAGAGAAATAATAGTAAATTGTTGTTTGTCACCACAAGATTTATTACAATCAAGTTTCTTTTGAAATTAAAAATAAAATGCAAGATAAACAATGGGAACAAGATCAGTCTTATCCTTAGCCCATGCATGACCGAATATGAGGAAAAAAAGGTGAAGGATTTCTGCATCAATTTTTATCCACATAATATTTAAATAACTTAGAGAACTAATTAAGAGTTACAAAGATCTTCACAACACTCATCTATCATTTCTCTCTCACTCTACCGAAAAAGAAAAAAAGAAAAAAATGTTGGTTGATTTTTAACCACCCCTTAATTTATACTATTACAAATATAAAATTATTAAGAGAAGATGACGACCATGACGATTTTTTTGTTTATTTAAAAGAAAGTCGGATGGGATATACGATGGATGGATCCTATCATGTAGGGTTTCTTTTGACATTTAGTTAGATTTGAAGATAATGCAATCCATGCAATATATCTCTTTTCAGAATAATATCCTTTGTTAAATTGTTGAGCTTTTAATCGATTGAGATAGTTTAATTAGAATCTCAATCGATTAAGTGTACGATGATTTGCATATATTATCATCAAAGGTGTATGTGTTGCAGCATAAACTTACCATTGAGCAACCATAACAATTCAAGCAACACGATTTTTATATGAAACATTGAGCGCAGGATAACACCCCTTGATTTTCATACCCTAAACCTCGTATCGGGGTGTGTGTGTTTTGATGTCTAGAGATATTTCTTTTTCTTTTTTTGAATAAGGTGTCTAGATAGTTGGATTAGGTATTTCTAGCTTGTTATGCATATAATAATTTTTTTATAGTACCTATTAGATAAACTTGAAGTGTTATTCATTAATTAAATAAAGCGCTTTTGGAATTCCACGGGTGATGATGTATGACTAGAAAACTTATTTATATTTTTTATTATCTAAAATGACTACTTTTATATGTACAAACATAGTTTTTCCATACATTGAGGCCATATATGTCTACTTCACAACTTTAGTCTTTTCTAAATTATTACTATTATTATAAAATATGTATTTTAGTGACCACCAATAACTATAAAGCTAAAAGACAATATCTTTACGAAGAAAAAGCGACTGTGATAAAAGAAAAAAGCCAATATCTTATAAAGAAAGATATTTCCATAATGAAGTGGGACATTCTATACAATCTACTTTTTAAGAAAAGAAAAAAGAAAAAAAAAAGTTGCTATAGTTTGAATAGTGACTTATTTTAATGTTTTTGTTTTTGCTATTTCTGAACAAATAAATTACCCTTCCAAATTTATACATAGTAAGGTAGTAATGACATTTGTTCCTTTCTTGTCTTTTCATTTTATTATTTATTTAGGTTTGCTTCTTTGGGCTTATTAAGCCTTTTACTGAATGCCCAATAACTTATTATTGCTGGGCCGAAGTGTAGGAGTCACTGATAGCAATTTGGCCTGCAATACTATATAATTGGGCTAAAGTTAAAAGAGTTAAAGAAACTTGTATGCGTAAGTTAGGATTATAGTATTTCTCAAAAGAATGATGATATTAGTAAGTTATAGAAATCTGGTGTGTGTGTGTGTTGGCCTAGTGGTAGAGTGGTTAACGCCGCCAAGAAGGCTGCCTGTTCGAGTCAATCGTGACGCAGCCTTTAAAATTTCTGTATTAAATTACCAAAAAAAAATAAAAAAATCTGTACAGCATACTATTATATACTTGTTTCGCTAATAAATATAAAAATAATTTTCTGCCACAAAAAACCATATAACCTTAATAGATGAGGAGAATCATAATAGTAGTATATAAAATAATACTTCTATCACTAGTCTTTAAAAATTTGTTTATCCAAAAAAAAAAATCTACATCCACACAATAGGGGTGGTCTCCTGTGCGCTCTAGCATACAGTGAGAACCACTCCTAATTAATAAATTAATTAGTATGCTAATAATTTAGTATTTAATTAATTTTTATTTAATATTGAATTGATTCTAATTAAAATTTAATTTATTTTAAATAAAATAAATGAACCCTAATTTAGTATTAATAAACCCTAACTTTGAATTAATAAACCTTAATCTTAAATTAATAAGTCCTAATTGTAAATTAAGAACCTTGATTTTGAATTAGTAATCCCTAATTGAAATTAATAAACCTTAACTAAAGTTAGTAAACCCTAATTTTGAATTAATAAACCATAATTGAAATTAAAAAATCCTAATTAGAATAAGTAAATTTAAATTGTAAATTAATAAATACTAATTTTGAATTAATATAATATTTAAAAATAATATTTATAATTGATAATTAATACATCCTAATTAATAATTAATAAAACTTAATTATCCTTAATTCTCTAATTAATACTTAATCACTATTAAATGTTGCATTAATTATGAGCGCGCATGGTGAGCGCGCGCTCACGCAAGTTTTCGTCCACACAATAACGAGAAATTTGGCATGCGTGCTCACACAAGTTTTCGTCCACACAATAACATTATCCTAACATACAATAACGAGAAATTTGGCTATAATAGGAGAAATACAATAAATTTTGACTAGGAATATATTCAATTTGGTTTGATTTTAAGGGGGTGTTTGGCTAAGCTTATTTTAGAGACCTTATAAGATGTTTCAAGAGCTTATAAGAGGTAATGTCTAAAGTGCTTATAAGTTGTTAAAGTGTTTGGATAATTGATCTTATAAGCTAGAGAAAGAATCGTGAGTTAGAGAGAGAAGATCATAGTTAAAGAGATAAAATTGACAAGAGGGAATTGATAGTGTATGTGTAGGAAATAACGAACTATAATAAGGTTATTTTGGTAAATTAATGATTGCTTATAAGTTTATGAAAAAATAAGTTAGGGTTGACCAACTTATTTTTAGGGGAGCTTATAAGCTGTTGGAGCTTATTTTCACAGCTTATAAGTTGTTTATGAGCTTATTTTGTCAAACACTTTGCAACAACTTATAAGCTCCTAAACAACTTATAAGCTGTTTTAAAGAGCTTATAAGCTCAGCCAAACACCCTCTAAGTCAAACTGAACAATCAAATACTCACTCCTTACCAAAACCTTTTATCTTTACAAGAATACCTGCACATCTGTCGTAACTAGAACTTAAAAGTATACCTACAAAATTTTGTGTGTGTGTATTGGCCTAGTGGTGACCTTTCGAATCCACCGTGACGCAGTCTTTAAATTTCTACGTTAAATTGACCAAAAAAAAACTTAAAATACATTTTGAATAATTTGATGTAGAAAGTATTGATATAACCTACTCCGTCCTCGAATAAGTATCATATATATCTGAAGATGAGTTTTGTTTCTGAATAAGTGTCAAATTTCAAAATTTCATGGTAAAAGGATATCAAAGTCATCATTCTATCTTTGTCCTCAATGCAAGCTCTTTACTTTTTAATTTTCCATGCAATAAGAGTTTTATACAAGTTTTTATAGCGGGAAACACTTATCCAAAGACGAGGAAAGTAACTCTACAATCCTGCACTTACGAAATCATCAAGCGAGCATATGCAATTATTTAAGCTTTCTTTTTTGTTCCTTTTTTGCATTTAAGGCCAAACCTAAACTCATATAGTTTGATTATTATTGGAGATGTCTTCCTCACTGGAGTAATCGTACGTGATGATATTCTTAATTAATCCCTTTGAAGGCAGGAAGAACCTTCACACAATTAATTTTAAATCCATTAAACTGCATTAAATTAATCTCTTTAGTCATCCACGTACACTGACACAGGATCAGTTACAAATCCACCACTAACAATTAACAATAATTATAATATATTGATTCTTTATTTTGCTAATCATTTGATCATGTCTGGTATTTTGACTAAAAAGATTCCTTTTTCTTGTTTGTCCTTTCAAAATATTATTAATATACCATATAGCTCCTTGAAACTTGCATGTTCTAGTGTACTTTAATCAATATATTATTTTTACTATTATTTTATTCTTGTTAGTTTTAATCACATATTCCTCTCTACGACTATGATTTTTCACTATGCCATTTGTGCAGTTTTAAACCCCCAAAGTTTGGAGTAATTTTGGTTTTAAATCATGCTTTTTTCTTTCCACTTTTTTTCTAAAACTTACGGGAAACCGCAACAACGGCTACTTTACGGTGCACATTGAATAAATCACACGTTCATGTACAATATCTTACCAACCATATAGAACAGGTAAATCATATTTGAAAAACTAGGTGTGACAAACTCAGACCCATAAATACGTTAGTAAGATTTGAACCTTTGATCTTTTGATCACATGAACCCACTTTACAAATAGATCGTCCCAGATGAACTTTTTTTTTGGGAAAATTCACAATTGTTTAACCTAATAAATCAATAATACCTTAATCAAGCCTAATGAATTGATTTTGTGACAATTTTAGCTTATAATTAAGTGATTTTTCGACGTCGAAACACAATTGATACCAGAAATAATATGTAACAATAAGTCCATTCCAACGATGTTTTTGTTTATGCTTTCTGTATGTCATTTCCCGTTGACGACTATACTTTTTGGTGCCAAAAATCACTTATTGACTAAAATCGTCACAAAATTAATCCATTAGACATGGTTAATATATTATTGATTTATTAAGTTAAAATTATCATAAAATCAATTTATTAGATTAAAATTGTATAGTTTTACTCTCTCTCTCTCTTTCCACTTTTGCAGCTAAGGTAGTGCGTGGCAGCTCATGCATGCTTCATTCGGCTCGAGGGAATATATAGCTCACTGATAGGGTTCCAATTTTATAATCGAGACGTTTAGTGCAGATAAGTATTTAATTATTCAAATAAACAATGATGTTTTGTTATTGCTTCTTCTCTACGTGCATCTCGATAAAAAAGTTTGCAAAATAGATTTAAATAAGGAAATATATACAAGTACACACTTTTGTAAAAGTGTGTACAACCTATATCCATATTTCAAATTTGATACCGTGTATACCCAAATGCCATTTTTAATATATATCTATTGAGTCTTTGTGCGGTCTTCGATGTGAAATTGACATAACACTGACTCCGAAACATAACAAACACGTGAATCAATAAATGATTGCGAAATTATTTTCAGTGTATTCGATATTATTATGTTAAATTACTTTATATATTCTGAATCATGTTTTTTTATATATCACTTAATCATGTTAAAAGTGTGAGAAAAAAATAATTAAATAACTGAATCATGTTTTTTTTAAATAAAAAAAACATAAATGAATCAAAAAATTAATTAACAAAAAAAATCCAAAATTCCGGTCGACAATTCCTTGTTTCCGTCGACCGAATCAAGGAATCATCGATCGAATTTTGGATTTCATCGACGAATTTGAATTTTTAAAATGAAAATAACAATTTTAATTAATTCCTATCTCCTGTCGACCGGAAACATAAAAATGGTCGACCGGAGAGAGGAATTATCGACCGAAAACTTCAATTTTTGCGATGAAATTAATACAAATTATTTATTCATGTATCCGGTCGACCGGAAACATAAAAGGGTCGACCGGAATCAGCCATTTTTCGACCGGAAACAAGATATATCAAATTAATTTAATACTAATTAATTTAAATTGAATGTATGATATTTAAATTAATATTTATATTCAATCTAATTTAACCCAATCTTTTAATAAAATATTAATTTCTTTTTCATCCACTTACACAACTCACAACTTATTAATTTTGAAATATTTAATAATGAAATTATCCTTAATATTTACAGTATTAATTAATACTGTACAAAATAGTACTACGAAAAGTAAAAGCTTACAGCTAAAATTGCAGAAAAATTGAAGAAGACAAATAAATGCTGAAAAATTGCAGAAAAATTGCTGAACAAAGATTTGACCACCAATAATTGAACCAATTCTCTCCTATTTATACAATCGATCGTAACAAATACAAATCCAACCAATTGCTCTTGCTCTTGCTCCTCTAATTTTCGCTCGTTCATTTCGATTTTATATTCAAAATTTTCAAATTTATTTCTTCAATCCGAACAAGCGACTATGTCTCAACAAGTAAGTTATTCAAATTTTATTTATTTTCTACACATGTTTTGAATTTATTGTTGTTTATGATATTAATTTGTGTTTAGATTTATTATTGTTAATTTAGTTTAGATTTATTATTGTTTATTGGTATGGATAAATTATTGCGTTTAGATAATTAAATTAATTGGATAATTAGTTTAGTGTTTTGAATTTATTGCATAATTTATATAATTCATCTACATAATTAAATTAATTGGATAATTAAATTAATTGGATAATTAGCTTAGTGTTTTGAATTTATTGCATAATTCGTATACATGATTGGATAGAATTCGTTTAGATAATTATTGCATAATTCGTATATATAATTGGATATAATTCGTTTAGGTGAAATTAGATGTTTTTATAATAGCATAATTAAATTAATTGCATAATTCATATATATAATAGTTAAATCATTTAATCATGGTTTTTACAAAAAATAATAATTTAAATGTAAAATCCATCTCTCGGTCGATGATACCATGATTCCGGTCGACCGAATCATGGAATCATCGACGGAGAGATGGATTTTACGTTTAAATTATTTTTTGATTGATTCGATCGAGGTATAATAGCATAATTAAATTAATTGCATAATTCGTATATATAATAGTTAAATCATTTAATCATGGTTTTACAAAAAAAATAATTTAAATGTAAAATCCATCTCTCGTCGATGATACCATGATTCCGGTCGACCGAATCATGGAATCATCGAACGAGAGATGGATTTTACGTTTAAATTATTTTTTGATTGATTCCGATCGAGGAAAGAAGAATTATAATAAAACAACTTATTTAATCATGATTCGGTCGACGGAATCTTGAATGTCAATTGAATTTAATACTAATTATTAATTAGTTATTAATTGATGTATCCGGTCGATAAATCTTCGAATTGTCAATTGAATTTAATACTAATTATTAATTAGTTATTAATTGATGTCTCCGTCGATTGAAAACAAGGAAATATCGATCGAGACATCAATGTGTTCGACCGAGATAGATTTTAGTTTTAGAAATTAATATTAAATGAACTTATCATATAAGTCTTTTCAATTAGGATAATTTTAGTGTACTTATCTTAAGTTTTCAATTAGGATGAATATAGTAATTAATTATAATGTAAATAACTAATTAATTCATACTTTAATTAAATTAAGTTAAAAATCCTTCTCCGTTGACCAATTCCTTAATTTTAATTTTAAATGAAATCAATTAGGATAATCCACGAAATTAATTTTAAATGAAATCAATTAGGATAATCTTGAATTATTTGTTGTTTTAATTTTAAATGAAATCAATTAGGATAATCCACGAAATTAATTTTAAATGAAATCAATTAGGATAATCTTGAATTATTGTTGTTTATGATATTAGATTTCTTATTGTTAGTTTTATTTAGATTTATTATTGTTAAATTTGTTTAGATTAATTATTGTTAATTTTGTTTACATTAATTATTGTTAATTTTGTTTACATTTGTTTTGCTTATTTGTTTAGATAATTCGATTGTTTCTGCTATTTATAATTATTGCATAATTCGTTTAGATAATTGGATATAATTATTGGATAATTCGTTTAGATAAGTGCCGACATAATTCGTTTATTAGATATTTTATTTATTTAATTAGATTGCTATTTTTTTCTTATTTGTATATTTGATTAGAATGTATATTTGTTTTGTACATTAGAAAAATCATATTAAGACTGTATATTTCTGTTAATGTAATCTTGTATTTGTTATAGATGTCGGGATGGAAGAGCATTATTGTTCGATATGGAGGCCAGTGGGATCCTTCTTTATGTTACATTGGCGGTATCACCAAATGCCTTTGTTCGAATGGACAATGTAATTTTCTGGGAGTTCATAGAGATGATTAATCAAATTATGTTGGGAAATTCGTTGAGTACAACCTACCAACTGCATTATCTATCGAGATCTCGGAGTGGTAGAATTATCAAATTACTTTTGAGTAATGATGATCAACTTTTTCGATTGGCTCATGATGCCCAAGCAGAGGTCTATGTGACTCACGATGCCGACACATCCCAATCGGAGCAAGAACTATATAGACCTTCGTTTGAGATACCATCCTCGTCAACATATGACTACACTTCCCAAAACATATCGTTCGATCGTCGTTGACACAACAATTTACATCATCGATTGGTTTGATCGATACATCTCAATATATGCCGCAACACATGGATCCATCCAGAATTTGCTTTCCAACATATCCGCAACCACAACCGGGGTGATACACTTGTTGAGGACAACGATGACGACGACTACGTTGAAGAAGAAGAAGATGAAGCAGTCGGATGAAGAGGAAGAAGATCGCGAGTGCGCTTTGGTGAGCTATGGCTCATTTGTAGAGTTTGACGCATGGATCCGTCGAGAGGGTGGATTCGGGAAGCTTCTATCTACGATTATGCAGAGTAACACGCAAGAGCACGTAGGAGGCCTAGAGCCAGAAGAAGTTGAGGAGATGAGCAACTGCTAGTCTCTGTTATTCCTCATGATGCTTGATTAATCTCTTTGCTCGTCCTCCGGACTCGGTTCCGAACCACGATGGTGACGAAGGTTCCATCTTCGACGGCAAGGTGAATCAAGATATCCGTGGGGCTATGGCATTTGGAACGTCGAGTAGAATTTGTTATTCCTCGATCCGATAATTCGAGGATTACATTCAAATGTCGATATCATAATCAGTGTCCTTTTCTACTACGTGCATCGCAGTAAGGTGGATTTTGGTTTGTCCGCAAGTTTGATGCTATACATACTTGCGCACAGAACCTAGTGAATATCGGAGTAAGGAAGGTTAATGCCCGTGTAATTGCAGCATACATATCACGAAAAATACGCGAAGACGGTGAAGTGCTAAAGCCGAGGTCCATTATGGCTGATTTGCAGCGAGAGTACGGTGTACACGTTACATACAGTGTAGCAATGCGAGCCCGTAATAGGGCGATCGAGATGATATACGGTGGACATGAAGAATCATTTCAGCTACTACCGAGTTATCTGCATATGTTACGGATGAGCAATCCCGGTTCGATGACTGACTTGGATATTGGATCAGATGGTCGGTTCCGTCACCTCTTTGTCGCCCTCGGTTCATGCAGATTGGCGTACACATTGTGCCTCCGACCCGTGATTGTAGTCGACGGTACGCACTTGAAGGGCCGCAATAAAGGCATATTATTCGTTGCCGTGACAAAGGACGGCAACGAGCAAGTTTTTCCATTAGCTTATGGAATTGGTCCGATCGAGAATGATGTCTCATGGACTTGGTTTCTGTCTCGACTACAAGCTGCTTATGGATCAAATCCAGAGATGTTGATTGTTTCAGATGCCCATGTCAGTATAATGAACGCGGTCAAGTGTGTATACCCTGATGCAACACACGGATTATGCTACTACCATCTGCTGAAAAAATCACCCCGTTTGGGCAACCATCCGCAAAGTTATTTCAGAAAGCCGCTTATGCGTACCAAGATGCACACTTTGAAAAAGCGATGGCTATGTTAAAGTCTCTCGTGAAGGTCGATGGTAGTGGCGCATACACCAAGTTGGTGGAGGTTGGAGTGCAGAAGTGGGCTAGATCACAGTGCCCCGTTAGGCGCTACAGTTTTATGACATCGAACATTGCCGAATCATTCAATTCTCGAATATTGTGGGCTGAGCGATTGCCAATTTGCTCAATGATTGAGGCAATCCGTCACATTACGTAAAAATGGTTCGATGAGAGACATGAAGCAGCAAAGAGGTACGCGGCTGAATTGACCCCTGAAGCAACGCGTAAGATGATGGTATCAATGGAACTATCACGCAGATACGATGTAGTGCCCTCATCAGACTCCACTTTCAAAGTCAAGCACGGAAGCAAAACATTCGAGTCAATCTCAATACGCAATCGTGTGCGTGTTTGGAGTGGGACATGGATATGATACCGTGTTCTCATGTTTGTTGCGACTATATGGTACAATTTAAGTTTAATTATGTTAATTTTTTGATCAAATTGATTTCACTTACATATAATTGATTATATAAATTTTTAGTCATAAAGGTCACCATATATCTAACTATGTGGGGAGTACTACCATTCGCAAAGCTAGCGAAGCATACTCAGATCGGATCAATCTCGCTCACCACGATCTACTTGGACTGCTCCTCCGATGTTGCCGGAATTACGCTTATGCCTCCTAATAGAGTCCGTCAGTCGGGCGCCCAAAGTGGGTCGATATCGTCATCCAAATGTGGGATCGAGTAGTAGAAGTCGTGCACTACGGACATGTAGCTTGTGTGGTAATGAATCTCATACGCGTCGGAAGTGTCCTTACTTATCCAGAGACGAGTGACATTGTAATGAAAGAAAACATTCATGTAAAGATATTATTAACATTATTATTATTTTATCAACAATCCGTCGTAACACATATATATCTCACTAACTAAAACATTAATCTTTTATCAAAAAAAAAGAAAAAGAAGAAGCTTGAGCGATGAAGTTTGTTTGTTTGTTTGAATAGCGGTGAAAAACTTTGATCTTCACAGAGTTTGTTTGTTTGTTCGAATAACGTCTGTTTCATTTTTACAGGTTATGTAATACTTATTTCATTGAGCTATGATTCTTCAAAAACAGCACACAAATTCATTCAACGATCTTAGCTTCGAGTTAAATACTAAGTTGTTGTCACGATGATTAATAACTATCGTATAATCAAATATTCGATAAATAATATGAACATCCATTTGCATCCAATATACCAATACATATCAATATACAAATACATACCAATATACAAGTACATGCTAATTTCAACCTCTTCCTCTTCCTCTCGGCTTCTTATATGGATCACATATCTCATATATATTCCCACCTACTTTATGTCTATATGCTACAACATTAGACATACCCCATTCGATGCTCGGTGAACTGAAATAAGACGCTCCACACATGCACGCAAATGGACCATCACCAAATCGTCTTCTGGTCAAATACCTCGAAGAGCACTCGTGTAATAACCGCATCATTATTCCATGGTGGTATCGGTGGGAGTTAGCCTCGAACCATCTAGTGAAGAGAAGAAACGGCCGCAATAATCTAGTCGAGCACACGAAGTCCATCATCCTCGCATCCACTTGATCCTGGTCCATCCTCCAAATACGCGAGTCAAACAAAGACGCAATGACCAGAGTGCATATCCACGCGTATTATCACGAAACGCCGATGACGCAAGGATAATGATCTATAAAAGTAAATATTTAGATAAAATAAACAAGGACACGTAACCATTTAGATAAATTAATATTTATTGTATTAAATAAGGTTACTGCGTGGCACGTAACCATGATGTATAACCCGCCATGCCGAGGACAATCGCTATCCAATGCGGTGGTGGCGCCATGTAGAAGCAATGCTCTCGTGGGTCATGATCAATGGTGCCTCACGCTGGTCTTGAATGTAGGGCCTTAAGGATTGCGTGTACCTCGGACCATGAATTTTGCAAAACGTCTATTCAACATTGAAAATTAATTAATTAGAGATACTACACATATATACTATATATTGATTGTATTAAAGACTTACGAAAAAAGCAGTATCAAGGATGATTGTGTTTTGATAATCCACCCCATCCAATAAGTCGATCCCGGCATCGAGTCTCATCCTCAAATACACCATGAATAGATCGACGACCGCAAAATTATTTTAGGATACATATCAATATAAGTAGATGTACTTAAAAAACGAAGCATATTGTATAAAACGCATTCGAACATCAAAACGCCTCGATTTTCGATATTCACGAAAAATGCAACCTGGACTTGTCGATCAGTACCCCGAACAACCACCATTGCCTTATTTGTGTTCAAGAAACGCTGGTAATTTACTAATGTATCATCGGATAATGGACGTGGCATCGGGCTATTCACGTATGGTGACCTCATTACAGCCGAAGGTCTCCGTGCCCGTTCACCTCTCCGGATCCCGAACTACAAACATTTAATTTAGAGAAAATGAAAAACATAACAAATATAATGAAATATTATAAACTGCCAAATATGAGACTTAATAGTTACCTGTTCCTCCAACTGCTGCTGCACGGGCTCGAAAGTCTGCCTCACGACGTCCTGAGGCGTCAGATCACTAAATAGGTCCAGTCCCATCATGGAATGATGAGATGTAGTTCCAGGACTGGTACCATGGATCTGGTGAGAGTAGCGGGAGGGTATCACTGGCCGATGCGGTCTTTGCCTCACCGGCTCAATATGTCCACCGCCTCGGGACATCCGGACTGGCGGTGATGTGGTCTCTCGATCTTCACCTCTCGTCGCCGTCGCGTCGGATGAAGTGGGACATGAGGTGCATGTGGAGCCGTATCATCCCTATGTGTGCAACCACATCGACTCTTCTCTAAGAGGTTTTCAAACCACTTTTATCTTTGGAATAAATTTGTCTTGATAGACCTCTCGATGTGTCGCATCGCTCGCCCTCCTCCCGGACGATTCCGGATAGATTCTCAATCCAACGACGATCGGCGAACTAAGACGCCAGGTGCCGACCACCACCGCCGATGAAGCCGCCTCCTGTCTGTCTTCCGTATCCCGCCTCTCAACGGATGGACGGCTATCCACATATGGCGGCTGCAGCTCATCAACAACCGGAACCTCAACGAACCCAACCGACGATGTCCTCCGGCCGGGTATCGGGTGAAGGCTCGAGGCTCGCTCGATGGAGACCCCGAAGATCGGGATCCTCAACAAACCGTGGAGCCTCCTCGAACTCGACGTCTACGCCGAGGCTCATCCACCGGAGGTGGATGAGACACCACCACGACGAAGGAACTGTAGTCCCTCCCTCAAAGGATTTGACGGTATAACAAAAGTCACACCGAGTGGAGAGGGTGTGAGACAGACACCCAAGAACGGTGCTAACCTCGAATGAGTCCGGCTCGATGGATGTGAGATGATAACCGACCTACAATAAATTGAAAGATGTTATTTAATATTCTAATAAATACAATACCTCATACATGATTTAAAATTATAATAAAATTCAATACCTCTTGCTCAAAAGTGATCAGAAGTCGCGGTGAAATCCTACTCTTGAACTTCCACCTCAACACTCTCGGACACTGTTGTGGGATTGATGTCGTCCCACTATACTTCCTAAGCTCGGTATGATCTCGAGTGACCAAGCATATAGTGCCCAGATCGTCCATAAAAGTGGTATTGAGCATTAGGTTGACATCGCGTCAGATAATATCTCAAGATCCGTAACCGTAGGCCCCCACGGAAATCGGCTAAACGCCCGGATCGTCAACCAATGCCCAAACCCAATCAGCTATTATCTTCCCGTATCGTATCCAAATCACGAACCCATAGAGGTAATAACGTGGGCCACGTAAATAGTGACGAAGATCTACATCATCACTAAAATCATTACTACAAAATCTATCTACTAGATTACGTAATGTAATCTGTGTGCCCATAAAAAAGACTATAGACCTCAACGTCGCTCAAGTCGTAGTCTAGTGTGGGATCAAATGATGATGACCCAAATTGCGGGCGGTGACTAGAGCATAATCTTTAATCGAAAACATATATATCTTCCATTGATGAAAAATACATCTCCGGATCGTGAGGCTCTATCGACGGGAGACTAAATGGTGCAAAGAAAACTAGACTTGGGCCCGGAGTCCAATCAATCGATGACCAAAGCAACCCCTAAACATATCTACCAACTCTTCACGCCTTATCTAGCAAGACATTCTTAATATATTTAAAATAATCAGTCTATAATAAGTCTTTACATCCGCCACCACATTTATCGTGGTAGGCCTCAAGAAAACAGGATCGACCTACAATTATATCAATGTCACATATTACACAACGTACAACAAACCAACAAACTACTACAATAATTATTTCATTTGTATATAATTCACATCAATAAACATCCTATCATACAAATATAAAAATAATTAGAACTACAAATCACCTATCAAAATCGCCATAACTTAATAATACAATTTAACCATTCTAAACCATAAATGAAATATTATTCAATCATATACCATAAACGCTATTTATTCAATCATATTCCAAAATGATATCTCGAAAACATACAAGCCATAAACAATATTAACATACTCAATAACATAATTCATATTCAATTATATACAATCATATTATTCAATAACATTTTCCAACATTTATCCAATCTCAATAACATAATTCAACTACTCATATGCAATCATATACAATCACAATCATATTATTCAATCACATCTACCAACATTTATCCAATCTCAATTACAAAATATATTTAAGGTAAACATACTAAGGGTTCACACGAAAACATACCGGTAAATGCGACATATTGCCTTCGAAAATAATACCTGCATCATTACAAAATTCAATTAATAATTTCAATTAATAACTAATAATTATTTCAATTAATAACTAATAATTAACAACTAATTATACAAAATTCAATTAATAATTTCAATTAATAACTTCAATTAATAACTAATAATTAATAACTTCAATTATACAAAATTCAATTAATAACTAATAATTAGAAAATTAAATAATTCAATTAATAACTAAATATTAATAACTAATTAATTTGTTGTCTCGATCGACCAATTGAACTTTCCGATCGGTGAAGGCTTCTCCGCTCGATCGGAGGAAGCCTTCACCGATCGAAAGTTCAATTGGTCGATCGGAGACAACAAATTAATTCAAGAATGAATTAATTTGTTGTCTCGATCGACCAATTGAACTTTCCGATCGGTGAAGGCTTCCTCCGGTCGACCGGAGAGAGCCTTCACCGATCGGAAAGTTCAATTGGTACAACAAATTAATTCAATTTTGAATTCACCTACTTTCCGATCGGAGACAACAAAATATATTGAAACAATTAGTTGTTTCGATCGATCACCTACTTTCCGATCGGTGAAGGCTTCCCACGACCGGAGAAGCCTTCACCGATCGGAAAGTAGGTGAATTCGATCGAAACAACGAATAACCAACAAAATATTTCCTATATTTCCTAAACATTATTATAATCTTACAAAAATCAAAATCATCAAAATCATCTTAACATATCAAACAAAATCGCAAAAATCGCATAACTATATTTATTCCAAATAATATGCCGAAAACATAAAACATACCAAATATTCTCACTCGATTCGAATAAGCAACCAAATATTCTCACTCCCTTTCTTCGATTCGAATAAGCAAAACCCTAATTATTAGAAAATTGAGTTAATACATAATTATTAGAAAATTCAAAGAAAACTCTCCGGTAAGCTTAGTCGACCGGAAACATCAAGCAATTGAAAAAATTACCTCCGATGGTGAAGCTCGATAATTAATTCCGGGAATGGGAATGAAATTCACTCAATCTCTTCTCTTTCTTTCAAAAATTTTGAAATTGAGAGGGTGAAAGTGAGGAGAATGAATTGTTGGTAAAGTTGTATAACTTTACCAACGGTCGATCAACTCTCATTAATTGCACGCCTCTTTAATTTGTTAAAACATTGCAGCAAATTTGCGCCTTTGTTAAAACTTTGCGGGCTTTTACGTAATAATATATTATAATGAATTGGGTATAGGTTGTAGTAAATTTTCAAAATGGATACGGGTAGTATATAAATTTATAAATAGTGGTATTTAAGTTTCGCCTTTAAATAATAATATCGATATATATATATATATATATATATATATATATATATATATATATAGCTGTTATATATAGATATCTAATTGACATGAACTCATGATTCCATCATAACTAGAAGTTACTCTCTGTGTAATATATAGATGTCTTATCATCACTCCAATCATAAATTTATCACTCTTCTTCGATGGGGGGCAAAAGAATAGGTATATATATATATATATATATATATATATATATATCAAGGGAAAAATTGAAAATCACTAGCAAAACACGAAAAACAATGTGTTCAATAACATAGAGTTTGCCTTAATTTAGTGACGATATTGTATATTTGAATCCTATATATCACCATTTTTTTTTAGATTTAGATATTACGTGATTGTAATTGATGGCATTTCAAGATATTTAATTCATTTTATAATTTGATATTCTCAAACATATTTTCTTTTTCTTTTTTAAAATACGGAACCATATATTAAAAAACTTGTACAAATGGTCGCCTTTCTCATTACAGCATGTAAGTTTGAACTCGTACATCTATTCAATTAGGTCTAGTAATTATATCCGCTGTAGTTGGTTTTACTTTTTATATAGATTTTCATTCTTACTCTCAACTCCTTTCAATGAAATTGTGTTACTGCATTTATTTTATGGATATCCTTTTTTTTATGAGTTGATGGGTACATAATATTTTAAATACAAGTCTAGATTTCAAAAATTAAAAGGAGTTTTTGATAGTCCGTGTAATAATTGAGACATTATAAGCGATGGATAATAAGTACAATATTGAAATGATTTTTTTTCGGCAATCTATGAATATATTATTTGACTCAAATTTAAACATTTAAATATTTGAAGTCCACTAGGTTAATATGTATATGTATATGAACAAGGAAAAAAGGGGAGCAACGGACTCGTTATGATCTTATCCAATTAAATGTTATATTTATATGAGGCAGATAAATATTAAGAAAATATGATTATGTATCTTCGAGAAATATATGATATTTTGCCAGTTATTACGTAAAATGATTTTTTATTTTCACCCTGAACACACTCTCTCCGTAGTGATTGTCTGAATAAAAAAATAAAAACGATCACGTAGATTGTTTGCAACATCCTATTCTTATGTCCTTATGGCACGATTTGTTTAACATGAGAAAAGTGATTGATACATGATATATATTAAGCTATTTTAACAATTATAATAAAATCTAAAAATTTGCAAACATAAATAAATACATAGTTATTTATGTAATGTAAGATGATGATCTGCAGGATACTACGTACATTCGTATTATCTATACATGCTAAATGTAACAATTTCATACATAAATGAACTTATAAATGAAAATTTACAAGTTTGAATTTTATCAATACTTTTTAGATCGAACATGTTGTATCAGATTTTCTTTTAAAATTTGTACTTTACAAATGGAAATATATATTTTTATTTTATTACTTTTTCCAATGGTTATAGGGAATTATGTACTATATATAAGCAAAACCGAATAAAATTAAAATTCTCCGAACATATAATATCCTCTCTAATTCATTCTCTTTGTTTTGCTTTTTCTATATTTCCTTTGTTCTATCTGTCACTCTCTTACCAACATGTGCTGCTAAGTGCTAACCCTTTTCTCTTTTCCTAACTAAATCCACACTTAGTTCAATCATCAATTTGCACAAACTGGAAACCTACAAAAGTAGCAAAACATTAGTGATAAAACATCAGTACAAATACACAATACATTTATATTTACTCACATATATGTTATATATATTAATATATAAAATGCAAGAGGACTAGACATAAATTCCTGTGCCATCAACGAAATAAACGACGATTCTTATAAAAAAGTAGTTTCATACACCGGTAGCTCATCACAAAACCTATCCTTAATTCCAAACAAGGAGGAATGATCGAGCTCGAACAAATCCGAACTCGACTCACTAATGGCGTCACCCTCATCAGGTATATTCACATCGCACTTCTTACGATTTTGAAATGCATTTGGCGGCAGCGGTGGCCTCCCTTCGCCCAGACTCCTCTGCCCACGTGGCGCTGCGTCCCGATCAACAACCACACGTGCGAGCTCATCAAATCGCGCATTCCTTTCGATCCCATCACCCATCTTGTCCGACGATTTCGTCGAACACCTGGTCAACATCTTCCCCGGCGATTCCGCCGCCGCCGGACGATCATTTCCATCGGCGCCTCTCGACTTCTTCCGATTCAGACCGGCGAAGATCGAGCTGAAGAAGCTCGTGAGCCGCGCTCCGGGCGAGATGGGCTGCTTCATCTTCTTCAAATTCGCGTAGATTCTCATCGCCCGCGATTTCGACTTGATCAGATCGTCTCTTTCCACCGCCCTGTGCCTCTCGAGCTCGTCGAAGAGGTAGCAGTCCTTTTCTCGGAGATCGCCGCCGCGGATGGTTCGGACCGGTTTGGGCCGGTTCGCGCGTAGCTCGGCGCCCACGGAGCTGGCTGAGGAGGTGGAAGTGGAGCTGAAGATGAGCGGATCATTGTCGGGGAAGACGGCGTTGTCGCATCTCGGGCGGCGTCGGAATACGGTCTTCTCGTTTTCCATCCATTTCTCGACCTTTGAGAACGCCGCCGATTCGGGGGTTTTGGGCTCTGGTTTTTCGTCAATGGAGCGGCAGATTTCGTCGAGGAGAGAGGAGGAGAATGAGGGAGTGTTGCGGTGGGATTTTTTCGGTTTGGGATTTTCTTGTCTGAATTGTTTCTCTCTTGAGTACATTCTGTGGTGCTGTCCGGTCGGAAACTGAGTTTTTGGAGTAGAAGATTTTAGAGAGAGAGGAAAATATGAAGTTGAATGGGGAGAGAGAGAGAGCCAAGGATATAAAGGGATGAGGGAAGGGAGCTAAATTTAAGGGAACACTAAAATGTGAAATTTACTAATTAATCAAAATGTTGAAAATTGAAGGCAACATTCAGCAGGGCCACACTCTCCAGTAAAATGTTGTTGTAGATATAATGTGTTATTGAGTATTCTAGCTTTTTGATGGTTCAAATTGTAATAATTGAAATTTTCAAGATTAAATTAATAACATTGAATGATAATTCAGATGTTAGCTTCAAAGTTCTTAATCAATTATGAGTTTTGATAATAGATAAATATCTAAATCTCAACTCAAAATTTATATATAAAAAAATTGAGTATCAAATATGCAACAAATCAAAAATTGGGAGCATTATTGAAATGCTTTAAAGATTGGATTTGCAACAGTACCAAAATTTATTTAAATTGCAATTACTCTTTATTTATTTTATGTTTTAATACGTTATCTGTATTTTTAAATTGAAATAATATTTGCAGTCGTACAACACGTATGTAGTAATATTCTTTTGACGTTGAAATAATGGCAGTGTTATCGAGCATTTGTAACTTGATGGATTAATGAACAGAGTGTTAGATATGTTGAAGTTAATTAATTTTACCATATATATATATATATATATTATTAATTTTATGTGTATTAAGAAGAAAAACCGATTACAGTTTGACCCATTTATAAATAAAAAATCACATTATTTGAGTAAAAGTCATCTATAAAAGAAAAAAATTGCCAAAAGCAAAACGTTAATTTATTTATCAATGTTAATTCGATTCAAAACCTTTTTCAAATATATTATTGTTTTAAGAAAAGGAAAGTTCAGGCTTTCTGCTGATAAACTCAATAAATATTCTACCAACTTTTTATATTTCATCCATGTTAATTCGTTTCAAAAGCTTTTCAAATATATTCCTGTGCTACAACATGGTGGTTACACAAAATTTAGAGAGCAAAACCGTGCGGACCATCATAAAGCACAAGCATACAAGTATGGACCAATCGGATTTAATACATTAATATCTAAAACGTCAGATACCATTAATAAAATCTGAAAACTACCAAAGCTTTCAAGTTTATATCCTAACATAACACCGTTAATTTAAGTGACATAATCATAGTTCTTACTGACTTGCCAAATCAGTCCACATAGTGGGGTCATTAGTTTGGGATAGGTTCAGAAAAATTTCCCTCATTTATTTTGTTGAAAAATCAGCGAACATAAATTAGAATTGTGTACCAGCATGATGATCAATCAAATCAAATTTGTATGTCATATATGCACATTATTATGTAGGAATTTAGAGTGAATTTACAAATAGCAACAGTACAAAATATATTTATGAACTTTTTTCAGTGAAACTCATAAAAAACCTAAATAATTATTGATATCAAGTCAAGCATTAAGAAACTTAATTTTTATTAGCCTTCAAACTGCTATAGATTCTTGTTTTGGAAGTGGCAATTTAGTGGGAGGCAATTACATAATCATTAGCTATTGCGTATTAATAATTATTTTCAGCTATAATCTTAAGATACTTTTTGAAACTACCCCTTAAAAGTTTTTTTTTTTGAAACTAATGACTATATATAGGATGCCAAGAAATGAGAAATTATCAACTTTATAATTCCAAGAGTAAAATAGTTCCAATTCTTCTTGATTTTCAAACAACTCGAACTTGTAAGCCTTGCAAATAATTGATCTCTCTCTCTCTCTCTCTCAATTATTCAAATTGGATAGCTTAATACTTAAATTATAATGTTTTGAAACAATCAATATTTTGGCATGTGAAACGAATGTACGTGTTGTCGGTTCTTTTCAGAATATAATATTTCAATGTTTGGTAAATCAAATAAACTCTAACAATTAATGTATTATTTGAATTCTTCAAATTTGGGTAATCTTTTATATTAAACGTTGAATTGTTCACCGCCGAAGTACTAACTTAAGAGCTGCACACTTGCACGTACCAACTTATGCACTAACTTGGTTGCAATGCTAATTTATTTTTGTTACACTTATCATAGTTATATCAAACTACCACATCAAACTGAATAATATGCTGCAATTTTTATTTTTTTAAGAGAGAAAAAAAATCGTTTTATCATATATATATGAGGAAGGATAAGTCGGTTTGACATCAAGGGAATTAGTTGATTTAGACTTTTAGGATTAGGTTGAGATAAATATAAATTATAGGAATAAAATATATTTAGGTGAGTGTGTTTTCAAATGTTTTTTATAAAAAGATTAGGTTCGTGCACTTCTGTTTGAAAAGTAATGAATTTATATACTTTAATCTCTTTAGAAGTAGGTACCTCTATTGTCACCTTTAAAAAAAATTAATTAGGGTTCCCAACTTTCGTTTGTAAAAACTAAGTTTTTGTACTTGCGTTCAAGTTAATTATGTCTTTACTTGTATAAACTAAAATGGCCTAATTTTAAAATAAATTAAAGTATAAAAAAGCTATTTGTAACATCAACTAATTAGAGATACAAGAACCGAATTTTGACATAAAGTCAAAGTACAAGGGAACTAATTTATATAACATAGATAAACGTATAAATGCAAATTTGACACAAAAACCTAATTTTAATACAAGTACAATCATGATGTCATAGGAGCCAAAAGATTTACTTGTATTTAGGTCTTTTGAGACATCTCCAATGATGGGGAAGTTAGTGACATATATAGCAAAGCAAAACTTGCCTATCAACCATCGAAAATTGAGAAGAAGCGTCTGATGTGGCAAGCAAAAATGTTAATAGCGTAGAGCGTGCGTGCATCTCGACCATCCAGCGGTCACAATTGGCGCGTGCAATCTGGCAAGTGTGTTGGCGGAATCTAGAGATGATAAAGTAAGCTCGGCCCGACCCAATAGATTTTGATCGGATTGAGCTCAAAAATTACAGATTCGATGAAATTTTGAGTCGATATAGATCGTCCATAACTATCAAAAAGCCCGTCGGGCTCGAACCAATCCAACCTGAAAATTTTATATGGTACTCCATTTATCCTATTATTGTTGGTCCTTTTTTTTTGATTTGTCCCACTATTATTGGTTCCTTTCAAAAATGAAATAATTTTATACTAAAAAATATCTTGAATTTCACGTCATATACTACTTTATACATAAAACATATTTTTTTAATTTACGTGTCAAATGAAAGAAACCAAGAATGGTTAACAAAAGTAGTACTAAAAGTAGTATTTTGGACTTGGTTGAACCAATTTTTTCGATTTGACCTGATTTTTTGAAAGAACGGAATTGAGTCTCGTCATTTTTGTTCTGTTTTTACCGTTTTCTTTACTTTTCAGCTTATAATTCGTTCTTGTTTCCGATATCCTTTTTTTTTCTTTTTTTTTTTTGTTTTGACCTCCCCCCCCCCCCTTTCCAACTACATATATGTATACATATTTTCTTTTTGACAATTATATAATATATATAATCAATATATTATGTTAATTAAAATAATAATGTTTGACTTCATACGAGTAAAATATTTAAATAAATGTTAAGAAAGTATTATTGGAGATGAAGTTTGATTTGAGAAATTAGTTAATGTCGCAGTGATGTGAAACACCACACCAACACCAACTTCAACTTCCTTGAGAGAGAGAGGAATGTATCCCGACAACAATGGCCCATCAAAACAAGAAACAGGCAACATAACATTCATCATAGAGAAGAAAATGCTACAGCATTTCAACGCCTCACTGTCACTGATTCATCATCTTTTTCGCATAATACAAATTGCTATATAGGTCACCCATCTCTGACTCTAAGAAGAAGACAATCGTCTTTCATTTCAAACTCCATCTCAAACTGTAGCAACACATACCCTTAATACAACTAAATTTGCACCCATCTTTTACGGTATCTTCATTCAGAATTCAACCTCTGAACATCTACCAGCTGGTAGAGGTCGCCTCGTCGTTGCTTCTCAAGCGGGAGGTTTGTCCTGGACATAGTTAGAAATTATCGTTACTATAGTACGGTGTGTTTACATATTTCGGTGGGTTGGAACAATTTTGAACTCATTTGATCATGTAATCCTTCATCTACTTAGCCTATGTATTTCAATCTAATCTATCACCAAAAGTAAACGCCCCTAAAAGTCAAAGAAAATGCAGTTGCTTGACGTTATAAAAACGATAGTTTCACCTCTGAAGCTCAATCTGGGAATAGTCGATCTCTGAGATGATGATTGCCTCATCATGTTCCGTAGTGGCCAGTACTTCTCCAAACTGCCCAAAGGCCACAAAAAAATCTAAATCAGTTGTCACCATAGAGGAAAAACAACAACTTGTTCCTTAGTTCTAATCAACTTTTCTCATTCGTGCTGTCTCTCCATGCATTGACTTACAGGTCCGATAAGTGTAGAATGGCCCCACGCAACATACCCAGCAGCAGCATCTCGAGCAGGCGAACAAGTTGCTACATATAACTGTCAAATTTCTCGTCAGTAAGCAAGCACCTCAAAATAGAGATTTATTCCATGTCATTTAAAATCTTACGACGAATTATCTATAGAGACTTGCTTTATAACAGAAAAAAAAAGATAGTTCCAAGTAGAATTTTTGTATTTTTTAGATGCCCTTCTATTATTGCCAACCAACCAATACATTTCATCACCAACCACCACTAGATTATTTTTATCTTTGGTTTAACCATAATAAATGATAACTATGTATATTAATTCTTATTCAGAAGCATGTAAGGCTCACTCGTCAGATTAGAGTAATGATCCGTTGGGCCTACGACCATTATTGTATATGAGACAGAGACATTATAAAACACTGACACTAACCTTGTCTTAATGTATAAAGACCAAAAATATCCATGATATGAAGTAGTCATGGAGGTGTTCCCTACAGTGTCTGACAGTACTAGGATTATCACCTTTTCAGTTAATGTTATATTTCATTTATAAAACGATAGTACTGTCTTTGTAGAATTCAATCCCCATACACGCACACATAAACGAGAACACAATCGGGTGTTAAAGCTAGTAAAGGAAAACAAAATATGAAGTGATTGGGATCATTGGGGTTACCTGGTTGTCGACAGCCCTGCATAGTATATATGTAGGATGTCAGATGGAATTTTAGATACAACAATCAGCAACCAACATCAAAAGATACGATAGTGAGTAGTAGCATCAAGAATTAATTCCAATAAATATGTGGTTGGCTGCAGTTCTTATTTGATCTTTTGTCAAATAGAGAGCAAAATTGTGCTGGCATGAATAAAATCTATCTAGTGATTTCATCAAGATTACCTTGCCCTTTGCAATAATTCCCAATGCAGAGGCCCCGTGGTCATATTGAATGCTCCCGGGTAGCAAATCAATTGAGCACCTACACGTAAGGATTTGATCTTCATACATAATAATCAAGAATTAATAGCCCTTATGTATAGTCAGAATCGTAGAAAGATATATACAACCTCTTGCCGAATAGAGCATTGCCAGTTCTTGAAATCTAATGTCGTAGCAGATACCAATTCCAATCCGCCCAACCTCTGCACATCACAAATACCATAACTTGTTAGAAAAGGAGTGGCAAGGAAAATAATGGAGAACGTAATGAGCAATAAATGACCACTTTAAGAGCACCTCAACCAACAATACTCACATTTATATGACTTAGGTTCTGGTGTTTGAAACATGGAACAATTAAATGCTCGTCAACAACTACATGTGCACAAACTTGGTCTTTCATTATCAGAAATCAGAATAATCTTTGGTCTCAAATCTTTCTACTTAAATATATATCTTCGGTCAAACTGTAAGAACTCAATCAAACCAGTTACGATGAAAATGCCATGTGATGATAAAGAGCAAAATGATGATTTTATCCACTGTGTATTTTTTATGCATCCAATAACGTTCCTTCATCTATTTAACGTACAACACTATTGATTCTAGATGGAATAAAAACAAATTTTTGTGACTCTGAAATACATCAACATACATCCAATAATTATGTACTCGACTCCTAAACAAATTGATCAAGATGGAACTTGAAGGGGAAAAAAGATTCACAAAATCAGTATTTACAAATATAAAATCAATTAGTTATATATACCTGTGTCCACCGTGGTGGGAGTCTCCCCAGCAGTAAGAGTCTTAGATTCCTTGAAGGTAATCTTCCCGGGAATGTCAATATCGAAAAGGTGTATCTATCATCAAATGTAGATATACATTGGAGAACTAGTTTTAAAGAAAATAATTGTTGTCTTATTTCAATTAAGTCCACAAAGCCGCAGAATAAGAAAATAATACAATTCTTTTCACCACATCAGTTGAGGATTGCAGCAAACCATAACATAGTTTATAAATGCAGCCACAGGCCATGAGACACACATAAGAATTGATCATAGGATGTTAGTTATGCCTCGTTTTAAAATGATTTTCAAATCTATAATAAAACATGATAAATATTGCAAAATGACATGACATCCGGATACAGTTGACAAGCTATAACAGATTGCAAACTTAGCCATATTATCCGATGATCTTTTGGAATACGAAGTATGGAAACATGCTTTAGATGATTGGATCAAAGACTATAAATTCTACAAAAAATACCAAAAAACAAACTACACTTAAAGAAATATAACCTTCTACCAACAAAAACTTCTCCCCAGCTGTTCAAATGATGTATTCATGTAACTAAGAGAAATCACCTTACGGTGCTTAGCTTTCAGCTTTCCATCAGGTCCATAAACACAACAGGTGTTGTACAACTTATCTCCACTTCGTTCAGGTATTGAACCTCCAATTAGTGTGATTTTAAGAAGACGAGCAGTTTCAGATAACATTGCTGTTGATGGAGATGCATCAAAACCAGCATCAATATCCTCAGCATACACTGGAAAGCTGTCGTTTGAATATGGACTGTTCCATATTTCCTGATGAAAGAATGCACATAATAAACCTTACACTGTAGTGTAAGAAATAAAGCACTCAACACAAACAAATGACGTTTCATATGGTGCTATTTTATGATTTTAATTTCTTTAAAAATGGAAATTTCTATGGTGCAACACATTAACATCAATCTTTTGCATTAAGATCAGATACCAAATCCATAGTGAATACTATTCTGAAGTTTATAAATTAGGAACCCACATTTTTAGGTTGTTTGAAGCCCCTTAAACCACAGAAAAAGTTAGAATCATAAGGTCAAAAATCAAAATAGCTCTAGTGGATAGCATAATTTCGCAAAGTCAGAAATATATGCCATCTCCATTATCATACTCATCATTGCACATCCGTCTCTACAAGCTACCTATGAAAAAACCAGCAATGGACAGGTTTCCTTCATATATCTATTGCAAGCTCTCAAATGCATTCTCCCTCATTCTCCCCCCAAAAATAAAGGCCACCAAATCTTTAGGCTATTGTGGATGCAGGTAGCCCATGGTTGTGTTCTAGATAGCTTGATCTAGAACTAGAAGGGCTAAGCACAAGACTAACACAACCTCTCAGTCACGTGGCCTCCCACTCCACCAACTAAGCTACCGTAAAGGATCATCGTGGACATAACTTGTAAGAGCTACTTTAATGTATCAAATGAGTAAATCAACATTACCAAACAGGTTAACCTGAGTAATAAATAAATTGAGCTTACAGGCAACAGAACAAGCTTTGCTCCCTTCTCAGCAGCCTCCACTACTGCAGCCCGCGCATGAAGAATGTTCCTCTCTTTATCAGCAGTCACTTTCAATTGGCATATACCAATCTTGAACTGCACACACAACAATCAGCAACCCACAAAATTCCACACAAAGTTATCAACTTTAAACTTACTCAACAATAACAATATCCCACTTGCCAATTTAGAAAAAAGATTCAATTGTCTACCACCAATTAAGCTTTATATTATAAAATCCTCGCATAAATTAGAAGGAGGAGAAAACCCACCTCTCAAAAACTCAAAAGCCTCCACCAGAATACACAAGACAACAATCAAGCAGTAAATTCAGGAAGAATATGCAAATACTCTCTCTCTCTTTAGAGTAAAGAGGGAGTACCTTGGTGATGGGAGGAGTGGGAGCCGGCAGGGCTGGGGGAACTCGGGCCTTCTCTGGGTAGAAGGATGCGGCCATGGATGAGAGTGAGGCGGAACCTGTAAGTGTTGTACGAGTTGACTTAGTGAGGAGACTTGTGCTTTGAGTGGCGATACGCTGGAATAGACAGTGGAGAAGGTTGAAGGCCGCAGGGTGCACGGTGGAGCGAGCTACAGACGATTGAAGAGAGAGAGAAGTGAGAGTTGAAGACAACGCAAATACTGCTCCCCTCATTTCTCACTCGTTTCCTTTTTGACCTCACGATTACTACTAATTTTGTCACGAGCAGTTGGAGCACCCATTTTAATAAAATTTCAATAATAATAATAATAATGATTACTACTAATTTTGTCACGAGCAGTTGGAGCACCCATTTTAATAAAATTTCAATAATAATAATAATAATAATAATAATAATAATAATAATAATAATAGTTAGATATTAATAAAATTTAATTAGACATTGATGAAATATGGCTGCCCTTTGCTTTGGAGGTTAGAAAAATATGGCTGTCCTTTGCTTTGGAGGTTAGAAAAAATCAAGATGGATATACAGATAAACACAAATTTTTATCTTAAATTTTGGACATTCAATTGAGATTAGCTGTTAAAAAATCACTTGTTTCTATTTTAAAAAAGTGTCATCTCCTAGAGTTCGGGATAGTTTTCAAACCACAAAGATTAGTAGAACTTTTTCATTGTAAAATATGAGCTTGAATTCAGATTTTAATTTAATTAAAATAGTCTCGCATAAGATTTTTATCATCAAAATTATGATGATGAAAAATCAGATGAAGAGCCTTGAATTAAATTACATTTCAAATCTCAATTATAGGTATTTCAAAAATTGAAAAGGTAAATATCCCCTTTGGGAACTACAAGGACAAAAAGGCACACCTTAAAACATTTAGATACTTGCAAAAAGGAGGATTATAGAGATAAAAAATGGGCCAGATTGTACATGCTTATTCAAGAGGGATATTTCGGTAATTGGAATTATTGTATAATTTCAATAATAAATCTTGAATATATCTAAATTTTTTAGTGGAAATATAATGCACATGCAGTATTGATTCGAAATTTGTAAACTTTGATAGAAAAAAATAGATATATTCAAAAGATTAATTGGTTGTAAATATATAAATTATATCCAAATTCAGATTTTTCTCCTAAACTATAAATTTGGTGCATGAATATATGAACTTTAGTATTTATTGAAATTTCCCGCAAATTGAAACTCCAATCAAAATGATAACAACATGGCATCGAAAAACGACGTGACAAGTTCAATAATCAAAATGACATCGTTTTGATAATTATTATCTTTAAACACAATCAATTTATTTTTACGCCACCTATCTCTCTCTCTTTCTTCCACCTTTCGTCTCTCTCTTAATTCCTTCATTAGACAACATCTCTCCCTGCTTTCTTATGATGAGAACTCCCAACCTTTGATTGTTTAGGGTTCATTCTCTCTCTTATATTCGCAAACAACAAACATCCCCTAACTCCGTGTGCGTGTGTTGGCATAGTGGTAGAGTGGTTAATGTCCGGCATCAAAGCCCTTGCTTCGAAATCCACGCGACGCTACTTTAAATTTCTGTATTAAATTAACAAAAAAAAACATCATCTACCTCCAGTAAGAGAAAATTATAGAGAGAGGAAGCAAACCTGAAGTAGTCAACGGTAGGAGAAGTTCTCGATGGAAAGAGGTAGAGAGAGATGTTATACGAGGAAGGAAAAGAGAAAGAAGACATAGATATGAGAATATGAGATGCAAAAATTAAAAATATCTTCTTCTTTTTTTAATAATCAAAACAACGTCGTTTTGATTATTATACTTGTCATATTGTCGTTTTCAATGTCACGTGAATTTCAATTTGGCCGGAATTTCAATTTGGAGGAAATTTCATAAAATACTAAAGTTCATGTATTTTTATATACCAATTGTATAATTTAAGGGAAAAAAGGAATTTGAATATAGTTTATCAATTTACAATCAATTAACCATATTCAACTTTATAAATTATATTGATTTTTATACCTCCAAGCATGCGCCAGCTCTCTTTTAAAGCTTGGTAAGATTTTGTGTCTTTTGGGAGTTTAAAAGAATTAGCCATTGTAAAATCAAGAGAACCTTGAATAATAATAATAAGTAGCAAATGTTGATTTCATAAAAAACCAACAATTGTTAAAGCAAACACTTTCTTTGTATTAATCCTAAATATTCAAATCCATGAAATAGCCAGCGTTTATTTATTCTATTACACTTGACATATTCCGTTAAACCTAAAACTCAACATCTATTTTAATTCTGATAAGAACATCTATTTTATTGGCAGCCATATATAAATCAGTCGTCTTGGTATACTCCGGTTGGCGAGGTCCGATCCGGTGGCCGCGGTCCGATCTGATTGGACGAGGTCCGATCCGGTGGGCCGCGGTCCGATCTCGTTGGACGAGGTCCGATCTGGATTTCCTCGACATTTGTGGGGAGGACGGTGCGACCGAGGCGCCGCCATCTAGAGGACGCCGGGTCCGTATGATGATTGCTAAGTCGATCGGCGTCCGTCCTATCTCGGCGACGCCGACGCGCCAGCGGTAGTTGGGCCAGATAGCGTCTGCGTAACGCACATCCAATCACGTAGCACGTGTTGAATTTGAAACGGCAATTTGCAGCGCCTTGTTTTATAAATAGGCGAAAAGAGGCATTCGCTCACTTTCTTCTTCTTCGACGCTTAACAATTCGAGAGAATTTGTGAGAGATTTTCGAGCCCGATTTTAAGTAGCCGCTTACTCGCCTAAAAGTAAGTATGTCTTCTTCCTCTGCTTCGAGTGCGCCTCGCCCTGCTTCCGGTCCGCCGATCATCTCCAGCGGAGTTTCGGTTCGAACCGCCATCCTCCCTCCCGATAGTGAAATCGAGGTTAGGGATTATTCTGCTATACCTTGTCGGGTATGTGTAGGAAGATTAGCGCTAGGGTTCCAGCAATATCATCTGCGTGGGATGGGGTTAATGTGAGGGACGTCAGATCGTCTGTGATTTTTGACGATGTAATAAGAGTAGGAAAGGAATGTCGCATTCCGGCCGACGCCTGGTGGTGTGTTCCGCACCCATCTGATAGAGCGTTAGCCCCTCCGGAGGGATTTATAACTATGTATATAGACGCCTTTAGGGCGGTCTTAGTTCCGTTAGCCCCATCTTTTGAGCCTCCGGGGTATTTCAATCCCCATCTCGCCAATTTACCCCGAACCCATTAGGTCGGTAGTTGAGATGGGTTAGCCTGTTATCATGTAGTGAGGAGTTCTCCTCGAGCTCTTGACGCGATTCTTTAGCGTCAAGTACTCGAGAGGGTTGTACTATCTTCGCCTCGGCACTGCTTTAGGGTGAGTCAACCCTCGAAGGTGTCGGGGTGGCAAAAGAAGTTTTTCTTTTTGAGGGCCGATGGGCATCCGATCTACTGGATGGGGGATGGGTAAGGTGACGGATATAAAGCTTAAGCCCCTCGGTGGGTAGAGGAACAACAACACGCTCGGTGAAGTTTCTATAGAATTCACCGAGGACAACCTTAATGATGCCGGTGAGTGTGCAGTCGCAGCTCGGGACGGGTCCGAGGCTGGGTGAGGGCACCTCTCTTTCCTTCTTATAGGTTCGACCTCTGCTTGACTAACGCGATTTTCTTCTCGTAATGCGGTGAAGCTTAAGCACACGAAGGAGGTGAAGCGGTAGGCCTCGTCTCGACTGCGCCGGTGGCGGCAGAGCCTTCTAAAGAGGCGAAGGTGTCTGGCCCACCTCGCGGCCCGTGGTGGTGGAACACCTCCGATCCGTTGAAGGTCCGCACCGATCTCAAGCTCGGGCCTCGAGGCGGAGGCTCGTGCCCATGGTGCGCACGAGGCACCGATCTCCGCGATCTTCCGCCCTCGTCTGTCGGTCATTTTTTTTTTTTTTTTTTTTTTTTTACTAATCGCTTTGATTTGCGGGACTGCCCTTGATCGCGAGCGAGATCGCCGCATGGCCGACGTTGTTGCGTTCCGCACGACGGAGCCGAGAGAAAGCTGGTCACAGTGAGTCCTCGCCGGGCCGGGCGCGAGGAGGAGGTGGAGGTCGCCAGGCGGCCGCTGAGGCCGCCACAGAGGAAGGCGTCTTGTCGGGAGGCCGCGCCGAGGTGGAGTGCGCTCGGGAGGAGGTGGCCGAGGCGGAGAAGAGGGCGGCAGATCGGACGAGGGCTCTGCGGGCGGAGCAAGGGCCCATCTTGAGGCCTTCGCCAAAGAAACTTATCGAGTCGGAGTCCTTCTCGCTTTATCTCCGACCGGCCGCCGTGATGAGGCCGCAGTGATATCTACCCACCGGAGGGGTTGGCGGCCACGATGCCGTTTTGACAAGGCGCATGGCCGGGCCGAGATTGATCGAGGCGGTCAACTTGAGTATGCCGGGTGCTTGCCGATGCACCGCCTTCCCGTGGTGGAGGCCTTAGCCTCCTCGACGTCGCTCCGGACGGCCGAGGCCGTGTCCCGATGCCGGTGGATGAAGATCTAGAGCTTGTGAGCTTCGGCCGAGGCGCGGGCCGGGCCAAGAGGAGGAGGAGGGAGAAGGAGCCGAGCTCGGGGCTCAGTCGACCATGACCGCAGAAGAAATGGAGCAAATGAGGAACGGCAGGGGGCGGGGGCATGAGTCCGGAGAGGCCGAGGTTAGTGGGCCAATTGTAATAGGTTGAACCATGGGTCGATAGGACCCTGAGCCCTTGTAATAAAATTCTTTCGTATGCAATAAAAGAATGTTTATCACTTTCTGAGACTTGTGTTGTCTTTTTATTTATAGCATTCCGCATCTCAATACTTGGGACTCGACCATGAATTGCTGGCCAAGCTGAAAGAGGTCCGAGGTGCCCTGGCCGAGAAGGACGAGGAGGTGCAATTTTGGAGGAGTCGCTCTGCCGAGCTGACCCAAGTTTTGGCCGCCATGGATGCGAGCTCGGTGTCTTCTTCCGAACTGAAGAAGAAGTTGACCGAGGCTGATCGGGAGGTGGCCCGCCTCCTGGCCGAGAACGAGGCGCTGAAGTTGAAGGTCGCGCAGGGCGGAGTCCAGGGGGCGGACATATCTGCCGACGCAATCCACGGACGTTTGATGCGGTCGAGAACAACTGAATCGACCGCGAGAGGCTCGCTCGGTTGTCGAGGAGCATGCAGAGAGAGGCGGTCCCGCAAGCCGGTGGGACTACCATATCCGGCCGACGACCGAGTCCAGAGCTTCTTTGGCGGAGGCATGGTGCCGAGGGATGAGGAAGGCCAACAAGAAGTTCAAAGCTCGCGTCAACTCCGTGGTGAAGTTTATGGAGATGTACGACATCGTCCGGAAACGCGTCGCATGCCCCGGCGGTGGCGAGGCAACAGCTGGCTCTGCCGACCCGATCATAGAAGAACCAGCGGAGGAGGCGGATACTCGATCACGCCAGAAGGCTTGAGGTTGATGGGTCCGGCAGGGCGGATTATCGAGGGGATCCTCGGGACCGGGCGACGACCGAGGTCCTCAGTCGGCGAGAGCTTGGGCAGGGGCCGAGGTCGCACACACGCCCGTGTCCGGTCGGGGGTCGGGTGTGACCTCGGGTGCGTCCCCGCCCGGATGCCGTGCTGCGCCCGCCACCGGAGTGTCCCCGAGCGGGTGAAGGTGATCACGAGTCGATGCTTCCGTCCGGCTGCCTCCCGAGCCCGCCGAGCGAGCGGCGAGCAGTGGTGGATTCCGGCCTCATCGACCGGGTCAAGGCACCGAGTTCGCTCTGCATACATCGCCGGCCCTGGGATTTTGTAGAGAATTGGTGCGGCCGGCCCGGTCTGAGCGGCTTGAGGCCTAATGAGGCCATGTATAGTATAGACCTCAGATGTAGGTATAAATGTATTTAGACTCGTTTGAAGTGTACGTTTTCCCTTTGAGAGGTACAAACATAGCTTAGGACTTCGTTTTGGTCATAAATGTATTCATCAGATACAACGATTTTCCCAAATAAAGGGTATAAACGAGCTCGAAGCACGGTTGTCTTGTATATGGCTTGGTACTTTGTTTGTAGTCGTTGATGCATTTTAGACTTTGTACCGAGTGCATATCTTCCCAAATAAAGGGGTATGAGGTGGCGAGATCGGTTTGGATGTCGCTGCATGTGTAGGCGCCCAACTTAATGGGTAATCAGATGCTTTGCATGTAGACGCCCAACTTAATGGGTAATCAGATGCTTTGCATGTAGACGCGTCCAACTTAATGGGTAGTCCGTGTCGCACCCTACTTAGTGGGATTTTCATCTTCGTAGTGGCGCCCTTGTGAAGGTTTAGATGTGGTATATCCGAATGGATGTTCACATAAATGTAAGACGAACGTGAAATACTCATTAGAAAAAGATGTTTCATTAAACAAGTAAACAGATCGCACATCACCAAAACAATAGGAAGGCTAACATGTCGCGATCTAAAATCAAAGCTATGTAAAATACCTCCTTAGATGAGTTATGTGCGGGTTCGGGAATAAGTGCCCGGACAAGTGGGCGAGCTTGTAGCCCTTTGCCGAGGTCCCGTGAACGCGGTAGGTCCTTCCCATGTCGGATCAAGCTTGTTAAGACGCTCGGCTCGGCTTGCTTCATTATTCAGTAGGACGAGGTCGCCACTTGGAGTGCGGCAGCCTTTACTCTTTGTTGTAGTAGCGTGCGCACCGGCTCTTGATTGGCTTCGTTTATGAAGCGAGCTCGCCTCCTCGAGGGCGTCAAGGTCGGCCGCAGGTCTTCCTCGTTCCCGCCCGGTCGGCGGGAGAGTCGAGGGCTTGCGCGCCCGATCTCACCGGATGACGGCCTCGCACCGAGACCAGCCGAAGGGGTTTCCGCGACGTCTGTGGTGTGGTCCTGTGGGACCGAGAGGACTTGAGGTAGATTTTCAGCCCGATCGCTTTTAGCTCGGTCCAACCTTTCTTCAATCCTTGCACGATCGTGCGGTTCGTCACCGGTCGACCATTCGCTTGCGGGTGTGCGACCGAGGTGAAGCGTTGATCGATCTGAAGCTCTTCGCACCATTCCTCAAGTTTTGTCGACGAACCGGTGCCATTGTCCGAGACCAGGATGTGCGGGATGCGGCGGCGCGGACTATATTTTTCCACACAAAGGCTTGAATCCTTCGCCGTGAGGCTCGAAAGTGGCTCGGCCTCGACCCATTTTGTGAAGTAGTCTATGGCTACGACTAAATATCGGTCGACCGGTGCTCGGTCGAATGGGCCAACGATGTCGATCCCCACCGCATGAAAGGCCACGGACTCGCAGGCCGCTCAAGTCGATCCGAGGCGCCTTTGACCGTGGGTGGATCCGCACTGGGCACTTCGACGAGCTCGGCCGCATCTTGCACGTGGGCGGGCCAAGAGTATCCCGACCTCGCCGTCTTCTTCGAAAGTGCTCGCGACCCGATGTGGCTTCCGCAAGACCACCGGTGAATTTCGTTGAGCACATAGCGGCTTCTTCCGCCCGAGGCATCTCGTGAGGGTTGAAGGTAAGACTTCCAGAGAACGCCTCACGATGAGATACTTCGACTTTGCCATCATCTTTTTGGCTTGAGCCGATCCCGAAGGTAGTCGCCGTGTTCCGTGTAGCCTTCGTGAGACATCCAATTCGGCTCTACCTCGGTGATGATGCCGACGTGGACTCGCTATGCTTCGAACGGACCTCCTCCACCGTGGACTTGTTGACGACGCCGCTAGCTTGCCGAGGACGCCGGCCCGGCTGCTTTCCCCTGGGATTCGGTGGATCTTGAAGTACCGAACGAGGTCAACATCTCCTTCGCTTTCTCGAGATATTGTTTCATCTCGGTCCTCCTCGCCTCAGATTTACCTAGCACCGTTCACGACGACCGGAATCGCCAAGATTTGGATCTCATCCACCCTTAGCTCCTTAGCGATCGCGGAGTCCGAGATTAGGGCCTCATACTCCACCTCGTTGTTGGTGGTCGGGAAGGTGGCGGGTCGCGAGGTGACTTCCGCTTATCTCGGGCCGAGGAGAGGATGCCCGCCCACGCCTGCTTTGCACGAGGCTCCGCCCACGACATCCGCCAAGAACCATCGGTGGGCGAGGGTCCGGTTTCTCCGTGCGGGCGGGGTGACCGAGGTGGAGGCGTTGGAGGAGCTAATCTTAGCGGTCGACCGGCTCGATGAACTCGCTTCTACCAGAAATCGGTGAGCTTGCCCTTTTATGGCGGTGCGGGGAGTGCGAGATATCGTGCTCGCCAAGCCCGAGGCCCACTGGGCTATTCGTCCGGATGACTCGAGTTTTGACAAGACTTGCCTCGTGGGTAGGTCGGTCAAGACTGGATGGAGTGAGCACAGTAGGGTCGGAGCTGCCGCTAGCATTCACCGATGCTAATGCTACCTTTTCGCGGCCGATACCTTGTCTCCGGTCCTTTGAGTGCTCGGTGATGAAGTAGATAGATCTTTGCCGTCCGACCTCGTCCCCGCACCAAGATCAAGACTGATTGCCTCGTCCGAGGCCGCCAAGCACAAGGAGAGGAGTTCGCCTCTTTGGGGCGGTCGAGGTGGGCGGTCGGTGAGGTACTCCTTCACTGTGAAGGCGAGGTGGTGCTCCTCCCGCCACGCCAAGTCCGGCCCTCCTCAAGATTTTAAAGAAGGAGCTGCTTCCGGCAGCCGGAAAGGAACTCACCGAGGCGCCAGCACCCGTAAGTTTGTGGACCTCGCGAATGGTTTTCGCACTGCATTTCAACACCGTCTTTACCTTGGTGGGTTCGCCTTTCCCTCTTGAAACCCAACACCCCAAGAATTTCCCGCTTACCATGAACGTGCATTTTGGGGTTAAGTTTGAGGTTGGCCGACCGAGGAGTTGGAGGATGGTGCCGAGGTCGCCGGCGCAGCTCCGTTTCGACTTTTAACCACTATGTCGTCGACGTAGACCTCGACGATCTTCCGATGTGGTCTTTGAATGTTGCATCCACCATCCTCTCGTAAGTAGCCCGGCGTTCTTGAGGCCGGGCGGCATCTTTCGATAGCAAAGACGCCAAGTCGGTGATGAACGCAGCTCTTGGGTGCATCCTCCGCTCATCGATTTGGTGGTACCCCTCAGATAGATCCGTGAGTCAACATTTCGTGGCCCACCGCGCCTCCACCTTCACAATATCGTGGAGGGTAGCAATCTTTTAGGCGATGCTTGTTGAGGTCGGTATAATCGACGACATGCGCCACCCTCCGCACGGCTTTTGACCACGAATTGGATTAGCCATCCGTCGGATATTCGACCTCGAACAAGATCTTGGCCTTCGAAGTTGAGTCACCTCGTCCCTAACGACCGGCTGCGCCCGCCGCGAATATCCTTTTCTTCCACGGACCGCTTGGTGGCCGGGTCGATGTTGAGGCGGTGAGTTATGAGCTCGGGTGACACCGGTCATATCGGCGGGGACCAAGCAAACACGTCCCTATATTCTCTCGGGTCGTATGACGTCTTTGCCGGATGTCCGCTGGGCCACAGGTGCCGACCGACGACCTCGAGGATCGTCGTCGTATAGTTGGAGGTCCCGGTCGGTCATCCCGGTGTCGGCCTCGGGCTCGGTAATTACTATGCCCGGGCGAGGCCGCATCTCGAGTTGAGAGCCGTAGTATTCTTTTGCGGCCGCTTGGTCCCTCGACGCCGAGCACTCCCACGGGGTGGGAATCTTCACGGTGGTGGTAGACCGAACAGACGGCCTTGGTGGCGTCACCAATCTCTCCGAGGATAATGTTGTGCGGAGAGGGCCGGACTAGGAAGAACCGGACGGCCCCGCGACCGACACAGGAGCCCGCCTCCACGGTGACCGGAAGGTAATGACCCCTCGGCCGGACCGCTTGAGTGAAGCTCCGTGGGCGGGAGGCGCGGAAGCACTGAATGCCTCCGACCTCAAGCTTATCCAGACACTCGGAAGATGATGCCGACGGAGGCCCCAATGTCGATATAGACCGGTGGGCGTTTTGTTGCCCACCGCACTGTATGGTGATGGCGTCCCGTGCGGCATGATCTTGGGCACGGGTCCTCCTCGAGAACGTTATGTTCTCACCATCCCGAGTCGCTTGTTCTTGGGCTCTTGAGGGCCGGCCCGGCATCGTTCTTCGAGGGCGACCTCGTCGTCCCGGCGCGTCCGGTAACAACATGACACTGCTCCATAGCGTTGGGACCTTCGTCCTCGCCGTCTTGGGTTGGGTCGCCACTGGGTCGGCCCGCGGTTGTTGCCGCCTCCATTCCTCTGCGCTTCGCTCTTCTTCGGACCACCGTCCGAGGTATTTTTGAGGGCTCCACCTGACGAGCTCGTCGATCCGTGAGCCTGTGTTTCGCATCCTCGGTATCGTGACCATACCCTTGGTGGTAGTCGCAATACTCGCCTCAGGACCTCTTCGACCCCTTCATAAGGCGAGGCTTGGAAGAGCTCGGCGTGGAGCTCGAATATTTCCGCCTTGATTTGAGCGTGGAGGTGGCGATGGTGGCGGCTCGCTCACGAGAGCGGGCTGCTGAACGAGGTCGGCGGCTCGGCCGCGGTGGCGGCTCCCGCGTCGGGCGCGATGCTGCGTTCTCGCTATCACGCCGAGGTGAGCGCCGATTTAGGGACGGGGCGGCCTCGGCAGCCGTGGTGTTCGGTCCGGGCCCTAGAGGACCCGCCTTTGGTCCTCTGGTTGAGAAGCTTTGAATCGCCAAGATTGGCGTGGAGGAACTCGCTCACGGCTCGGCCGAGGACCTCGTGGGACGAATGAGTTGCTTGCTCGTCCTCGCTGAGGTCGACATCTTCCCCACGTTGGGGACGCGGTCCCGAGGTGTATGGAAGAGTTTACCATGTTGCCTCGTGAGTGTGGGCGCTCGTGGCGTCCGCGATCTCCTTTCCGCGACGCCGTGACCACCGGTTGTCCTCACCGGTTGTTGCCAGTGGGGGCGGTTGTGCGTGTTCTTGCCATTTAGTTGTAGAGAAACGAAGCTTTCTTGTTCGTGTTTCCACAGACGGCGCCAATGATGAATCTAGCTATGTGAATGTGCGAGATTTATAGAAAGCAATAAAGAACACCTGTGCTTTTACGTGGTTCGATCGTTAATGAGATCTACGTCCACTGAGGAATGGTTCCTCAATACTTTACTAGAGCTTTTCATGCAGTATTGGTTCTGCCTCAGTATTCAAAGAAATTGCTAACCCTTCTAACATCGCTTTTCCTTCTATTTATACAGCCTCTGTCCCTCGGCGCCCGACCTCTCCATTGGTCGTTGCGTGACTCTTCCTCTGGCGTGCCTCCATTGGCGGGGCAGGACCTCTCGCTTTCTGCGCCACGTGGAGGTGGCGCGACCTGGGCTCATCTTCTCCATTGGCGGAGGTGGCGGTTACGGGGCTGGCGTTTTGAAGAATGATTGGGGCTCGTGCGTGGGCTATTCTAACGTTAGGCCACCACTTAACTTGGAAATAGTGATAATACCAATTGGTTGGTATATCCCATCAAGATACATATAATTGAACAATAAATATAATCTCGATATATATTATCTATAAAATCATTAGGTAACGTCATTGGTATCTGCTACAAAGTATTAAGCCCAAACAACATTAAATTACTAGGTGTAAGTCATCAATTAAACTAATAGATGAGCTGGAGTGATGCATGCTTATTTTAATACATCTAATTAAACTTAAAAGTATGACATTTAAACCATAGTTTGTCTTTAATTGCACGTCAGGCAGCAATAATTAGAGCATCTTTTAATTAAAAACGGCCTCCACAGAAACAATTTAGCCCACTAATGACTTGCTACTAATTAATTAATTAGTAAACTAGTCAAGCGTAGTTTATCTCTTAGTAATAGGTGAATGCCAGTCATCAGTTACCCGGTTTGATCTGGCAACTGCAGTGAATTGAATGGTCCTTCAACATACAGAGTAGTAATGCAATATATAAATAGAGCTTGTCTGCATATGCTATTATTTAAAATTATATTTTTCTCGTGGATTGACTGACTGATAAAGAGTTAATCGATTTAAAATAGAATTTCAGCTACGAAACTATCCACTATACAATTGAGTTACCACAAAAACTCATGCATATACAAAATTATCATTTGTTATTAAAAAAAGTATCATTTACATTTAAGAAAAATATTATTTGCTTAGTTATCATATATCCCAAAAAAGTATCAAATGTCATTTACATTAAAGAAAAGTATCGAAATCCGCATGTGCGGACGGATGTATAGGAGACCACATCTTATGTTACATATAAGTGCCGATGAGACTATATTAAATTTACCATCTAACATAGTTTCGTCAACCATTAATCATAGGGAATTTATCTCTTATAACTTTTAATGAATTTATATTATAGTCACTCTTCATTTATAGATTGGTTAAAGCAATTTTTTTATTGGTAAATCGTGAATTATTTTTTTCTTAGATAGTAGTATATTCGACTCTTTCGTTTCGGCTTCCAGACCCCATGATATATTTTAACGTATATTTTTCTGTTATAATGATAAAAGACTTAAAGTAAGTTGGTAACGAAAGAAAAATAAAAATTTAAGGAGCAATGAATAATTCTTATGTACTAAGTAAAGATTTTGGTTGAGCCAATCTCTTAAAAGGCTGGTAAAGTGTAATTATTAGGAAAGGATTGTTCATTCACTCACTAAAAGATTATCCATCTGTCTCATCACATAATCACCAAAAATAAAAATAATTATATTGAAGCTAGACAACCTTGGCATTATTAATGGAAAATTATTTACAAATATACCATATTTTTATGTTTAGTTAGACTAACTAAAGCATAAAAAAATTGAAGAAAAAATTACGAAAAGAAATAAAAAAATTGAAAATGAGATACGAAGTGAGATACTAATTATGCGCTCCTGAATCTCGAGCCGTTTAGTTATGTCTTATGTCATAGATGATGCAAATCACCATCTGGATCATGAGAAATTCCATTGAATATGGATCATGTTCTTTTTCACTTTCCCCTTGAGAGCAGACAAAATTGGTCTTATTCAATACATCCATTTTGTAAAAATATTGAATTTATACAATAAATGCAAATGTAAATACATAATTATCATCACAAATTTTGAAGAAAATTATATATAAAAACATTATTGTCTTATATCAAATTTCAAATATATAAAACCCATATAATATACGTATTAAATTACTAAACTATCTTAAAAAATAAAATAAGTAAGAATGTTACAGATACAATCAAAATCAAAATTTGTAAAAACAAACTTTTATAATAGTAATATATAAATATAATATATCATATTACAGTATTTTCTTAAATTAAAATATGTATGGTAAGGGGTATATTATTACATTGATATCGGATATAAATATAATAGGCACATATATTTTATTTTATTAATGCATGTTATGTTATATATTTGATGATAGCAATATCCAAAAAAAGAAAAGAAAAGTCGTCATGAAGAAAGAAGACGCAGTTTGTCAAAAGTATTGCCTGATATCCGGATAAACCTTATTCCACAATTAATCATATTGTACATTAATCATCTCACTCAGACATGGAAAGAGGTTGAATAAAATTAAAACATAATTTCAGTTGAGATACGAAATAGGGAAATCCATGTGTCGCAAAGTGTTGATGTCAACTATTTTTCAAACTATATTAATATGGAGGCAACTTTTTTGCTTTTGTATTGAAACAAAAGTTTGTAGCTTTTAGGCCTATGATCTGTCCCAAAAGGAAGAGTTTTATCACAAGTTGGAATGCCATTAAATAAAAAAATATTATTGCCTTGGTTCTTTTTATGTGTTTCAATGGTACTTTTTGTTTATTTATAATTATATACTTTAATTCATAATTTAAGAATAAAATTATATTTAATTTATTATTTTATTTTTATTTAATATTGTTGGAGTTTGATAATAAAGTATATGTATTTATTATCATAATTAACAAATTATAAAAGTATTTTTGTATTCTCTTGATTTGTATAATTTAACGATAAAAAAGACTTAAAAAGAATGAAAGAAATAAATTTTATGAAGTCTTGCCCCTCAATATAAAGATTGCCCATTTCAAGAATCTTAGAGTGAAAAAAGAATGTGGTGGTGGTGGTGAGGTGTTGCATATGAAGATTAAATTAAGTTGAAAATTGAATCTTGGCTGTGCTTGATTTTATTTTTGTGGGTTACTGTTTTAAAATAATCAGCGGGTTTGTTTTTACTCTTTCATTTCTTTTTGGAATACTATATTTCAGTTTGTTAGCATCAGAACTAAATATGGGTTTTTGTCAAAGACAAACGAGGATGTCTGTATTTTCTTGGCGACTATAACATCTCTCTGGAGGGGTATCTCTCTCTCTCTCTCTCTCTCTCTCTCTCTCTCTCTGAGACGTGTGTACAAAGGGGCAGTTTTTATCTTGTCTTTTCCTCTGTGTATATATACGTGCGTGTTGAGTGCGAGTGTGTGTTTCCTTTTATTTTCTTTGTTTCTTTCCTTGTAATGGATCGCTTGTTAGTTTTGGGCAATATGCTTTTGTAGAGTTGAGGTTTCTATGCTTGGTCAGTGTTTATGTAAAGTTCTGATTTTTCCTAAGAATTTCTATTTGGGGTTTGTAGTTGAAATTTTATTAAGCAGCAATGCAGTTTTTCTTTCCTTTTCTTGGCCATCTGTGGAACAGTGGATATAAGATGAATTTCTTGGCTCCTAAATTCGATATTGCTGGTTTTTGTGACGCTATCTTATGAAGTTATTGCAAACTCAAATTTTTGGGATATCTCTTGTTGATAGTGCTAAAAGAGTAAAATTAGGCTAAATTTTATTAAGATTTGAGTGCTTTGTTTCTCGAGCAAGAAATTCTTGAAATTCACTAGTTAATTAATCGCTAAATTACACTTCAAACCTGTTTAATTACTGCAGTGTGTTTACTGAAGGGCTTTCTCCTCAATTAGGATTGTTGAATTGCAATATTTTTCTGTTTTGGAGGCAATCTGCATACATCTTTTCTGATAAAATCATTGGCTTCTTCTCTTTAAACCAGGTAAGATTTAACCAGTTTTGCAGTTGTTGATCAAATCCTTCAACTTGGCAGCAAAAAAGAGCAGAAAAGGTTTGATGCAAAGTTTATCCATCAAAGATTCTGACCGAACCACTGCTGACTTGTTTCAACGTTGTTTAGTAGCCGTAAGCCTATGTGGTTCTCCGGCAAGCAGCCCGAGGCATCTGTCTCCAATAGCTTGGCCACAGAGCTAGAAACCTCAAAACAGCACGATGTCTATCATCTCAAGCTGTCTGAGTCTCTGTACCAAGAACAAGACTCTTCCTCAACTTTGTCGACTGGTCAGTCTCACCATGAGGGATCTACTTCAGCTGGAAGCGACATTCAGATGAACTTGTCGTTTCAGCCTGGTAATAATAGCTCCATAGCTTGATCTATTTTGTTCATGAACTTGAGATAATGTGTATAAATGTTGCGCATTTCAATTTCTTTTATACCTTGAAATTTCTGCAGGATTCTATATGTATCTATGGGATTGAGTATGGAATTCTGATTATTGCAGCATGAAAAATAGAGCATTTTATCGTAGAAATTTATGTTACACGACTCCATGAAGCTTACCCGTTGTTCTGTTTAATCAGTTTCAAGTTCTTGTGGAAATGCAGATTATCTCAGCCATCAAGTTCAGATGGAACACAATCAATCATCGGTTGGTTTCAAATCTTTTTCCTACAGTTCATGTTCGTATCAAATCCTCCTTTCTCCACCAATACGAAAAATGTTATATGATTGCGATGAAACAGAAGTTCCGTTGCTGTCTTATCAGGATTGGGCATCTTACTCCATGGCTGCACCTTATTTTGGTAGGATAACAACTGCATATGATCCAAATTCTGTTGTAAGTAACCAAACCATCTCATTGCTTCTCTTTTCATGGGCGAAAGTGTTAGGGATACACGCATGAGCCTAACTCTCCCAAAACCATGGTTATAGGAAATGATTGACACTCACTTATATACCACTCCACACTTGATGTGTAGTCGATGTGGATATCCCACATCATAACAATACCTTCCCTTCAAAACCGTGACGTCCACGGACGCCAACTCCTAAGTCCTCCCCACCCACGATCGGGTCCGCGGTGGGGCCCACCCAGTGTCTTGCCCACCCACGACTCCATTTGTCAGTGATACCGCCCGGCCCACCCGAACTATTCCCGCCCACCCGGCTTCCGGGCCAATCAACGGTCGCCTTCCAGACGCACGATCCGGCAGTCGGATCATTGTTAAGAATCGAAAAATAATCAAACGATGAAACCACCGCTTGCCGACCTCCGGGCTCGTTATTCAATTAAAAATGATAAACATTTCTTAACCCTAATTAGACTCTTAAATACTCTCACTAATCTCCTTATTACAATCAAGCCCATTCAACCTAGCCCACTACATAATCTTCTTTATTCAATTAAATCAGCCCACAACAAGGGCCTAAGCCCGCCCCTGCCTCCGATCTACTAGCGGTGGTCGCGGCCTCGCCGCGCCTACCATGCTCGTCGACTCATGCCCTGCATCAATTCCATCCTCCTTCGAAACAACCTTGTCTCGAGGTTGAAGTCCGAAACCGACGCGAAACCGAGACGCTCAACCACGACGCATTATCTTCATGTTGTCCCACCCATTTCACCAAGAGTCGCCTCATCATGCCCGCCCTCCGGACATTTCGCCATGCAGGCGCCTCCCCTCGAATAACGGCCCACCGTAACGCCAAACTATCGGCGCACCGGTTTCCAAAGGATGCTTCCCGACCACCCTTCGCAATCTGCGATCGTGGAACACCGGTGAATCCGGCTAGAAACGGTAGGTCACCAGATGCTGCTGGGCCCCACACGCCCTCGACCACAAAGGTCCATAGAACTTGGCCGCCACATGGTGGGGTTGCCGTCACGAAGTCCAGCGATACGGTCGAACCTTCAAAAATACCTTGTCGCCCACTTGATACTCAATCTCCCAGCGATGTTTATTAGCCTGTTTGACCATGCGCTGCTGTGCCTTCTCCAAATTCCCCTTCAAGCGACGCATCATCACATCTCGACTCCCCAATACTTACATCACGCCACTCGGACTCGTCGGGTAAGAACCTCTCGATAGAAGGGTTCTCACCGTGACACCACCTCAATGGTGACATCCGGCAGCCGTCGACACGTCAGACATACCAATACTCACCTGTGGCAGCCAACGGAACCATTGTTTGGGGTGCTCGCAAGTAAAACAACATAGATACGTCTCAACCACGCGATTCAATACCTCGGTCTGGCCATCCGTCTCTGGATGATATGCCGAGCTGAATTTCAGCTGAGTCCCCGACAATGTGAATAATTCCTTCCAAAAAGCACTCACAAAGATGGAATCCCGATCACTTACAATAGACCTCGGAATCCCATGTAGCCGCACGACATCACGAACGAATACATCGGCCACTGAACGGGCTGTCATCGGCGGCTTTAATGCTATGAAGTGGCCATATTTGGACAAGCGATCCACGACTACCATGATTGCCTTATAGCCTCGCGACGCCGGCAAACACGTAATGAAATCCATCGATATATCCTCCCAGATGAGCTCGGGAATCGGCACCACGGAGCAACCCTACCGGTGGCGACATAGCTTCATACTGCTTTCGGCAAACCAAGCATTGAGACATATAGTTTTGCACTCGTCGGAACATTCCCTCCAAGAAACATTCGGGGCCGACCTCGGATATATGCGAACGCCCCGCATGACCCCAAATGGCGTCTTGTGGAACTCGTGCAACAATCGAGAATCCATCGTGAGTCCGCTGCCAAAACTAGGCGATCCTTAAAATATAACCGATCGTTTGCAATTCAAATCGCCATACTACCGGTTGCTCGGTCACCGCTTTCCGAATCTCCCGAATATAGGCATCCTATTGTTGTTCTGCGCCGACCTCCGCCAACCCCAACCACTCATATCCACTGATTGCAGTTAAAGTCACACACTTCGTCGGGATAAGGCGTCGTCACCGCATTGAAGCCCTTGCCTTATACTCAAATCACAAAATCATATCCGAGCAACTTGGCCACCCAAACCTGCTGGGACGGAGTCGCAATCTTCTGTGTGAGAAGATGTTTGAGGTTGCGATGATCCGTCCGCACCTCCTCCCTACTAAATAGGGTCGCCAGTGTTGAATTGCTAACGCCAACCCCATCATTTCGCGTTCGTAAGCCGACTTGGTGAGGGTCCGATCTGCCAGAGACTTGCTGAAATAAGCAATGGGTCGTCGCTCCTGCATGAGAACGGCGCCCACTCCGGTGCCCGAGGCATCACATTCTACCACAAACTGCCGGTCAAATTGTGGCATAGCGAGAACTGGAGCCACGGTTAATGCTTGCTTAAGCTTTTCAAAGGCGACCTCGACCTCAGGGACCGATCGAGTCGTCAATGTTTTCTTCAATAACGTCGTAAGGGGCCGTGCAATTAGGCCGTATCCCCGAACAAATCGCCGATAATAGCCGGTTAACCCCAAAAACCCATGCACCTCACGGGCTGTACGCGGCCTTGGCCACTCCACCACGGCATTGACTTTCGCCGGATCCATCGCCACCCCGGCGGCTGAAATGATGTGCCCCAAGTATTCCACCTGAAGACACCCAAATGAACACTTTTTCCGGTTGGCCTTAAATTGGTTCTCCTTCAGCACTCGCAATACCTGCGCTAAATGTGTACGATGCTGCTCCCAGGTGTGACTATAAATCAGAATATCATCAAAGAAAACCAATACGAACCTTCTCAAATAAGGACGGAAGAGGTCATTCATAGCCGACTGGAATGTGGCAGGAGCGTTCGTCAACCCGAAAGGCATGACTAGGAACTCGTAGTGACCACTATGGGTTCGGAACGCCGTCTTATGGATGTCGGAGCTGGCCACTCGGATCTGATGGTATCCCGAACGCAAATCAATCTTCGAAAAGACCACGGCCCCGGCTAACTCGTCCAACATCTCCTGTATCACTGGAATTGGGTATTTGTCCGGAACCGTTACTTTGTTCAACTCCCGGTAATCCACACAAAAACGCCAGCTCCCGTCTTTCTTTCGAACCAATAATACCGGGCTAGAAAAAGGACTGGAACTCGGTCGAATGATTCCCGCTAGCAGCATATCATCCACCAATTTTTCTATCTCGTCTTTCTGCACATGGCCATACCGGTAGGGACGAACAGACACTGGTTTCACTCCTGGAGCGAGCTCAATGCGTATCGCTCGACGTGGGGGGAGGTCGTGCGGCTCGCCAAAGACCTCCTCGAACTGCTCCAATAATCCTGCCAAACGACTGACATTCGGCTTAGATAGCTTAGTCGGCTCGGTTTCCAGAAGTACTGCCCAAAACTCAACGTCGTGGATACGATTCAAGGCCCGAAGTCCCACGGGGCTGCGACAGAGGGTAGGGTACCCTCTTAACGTCACCTTGCTTCCCTTCCACTCAAAGGACTTAGTTAAAGCTTCCCAGTTCGTGCTAACCTCGCCTAACGTGGCTAACCACGCGACGCCCAAGATAATGTCGACGCCCCGCAGTGGAAACACAAAATAATCAGCAACTACGTCGCAACCGGGAAGTGACAATGTAGCCCCTCGGCAAGCCCCTTCGGACTCCTGCCGTCGCCCATCTCCTAACTGCACGCCAAATTTCCCGGTCATGTCCGGCTTGAGCTGCAAGGTGTTGACAAGAGAGGAGGATATAAAGTTGTGGCTTGCGCCACTATCAATGAGCACAGTCACCATTCGCCCTCTCATCACCCCATGCAGTCGCATTGTTCGGGGACTTGAGATGCCCGCCATAGAGTAAATGGGTAGGGCCCCGTCTACCTCCGAAACTTCCTCCTGCTCAGTCGACTCTTCCTGTTCCGTGGGTTCACAAAATTCTGAATTTTGGAGATCTAAATGTTCTTCCTCTTCTGCTAACATGACCCGTAATTGCTTAAGGGGACACTCATGTCCGGGTGTGTAAGGCTTTTTACAGCGGAAGCAAAGCCCTTTTGCTCTCAAATCCGCAAAATCTTGCGGTGTCATGCGAGTGTAGCGCGATCGTGCGGTAGACAAACCTGATGCCCCTGGTTGTATGGCTGCAGGTCGATTGGAAGGACGGTTGAAACTACTACCTGTTCTGCCGTGGCTGCCACTGGCCGCTGGAGTTGAGCGTGTGGGACTCTGCCGGGAGAAAGCATTCATTCGGGGCGGTTGGTTGTGGTTGTAGCCACGGAACTGACGCTCTCCAGCCTGCATTGACAAATTATCTTCAATATCTCTTGCCAACTCCATAGCCGTCTCCAAATCACGAGGTCGTAGTAGGCGCAACGAGCCTCTTATTGAATCCTTCAAGCCCTTCATAAAATAGCCCAAGTAATGATCGTCAGTTAATCCGGGCACCTGACTCGCTAGTTGGACGAAGAGGTTGACGTAGTCTTCCACCGATCCCAATTGCTTCACGTCGGCTAACTGTTCAAACGAGCTCCCCTTGAATCGCGTATCAAATCGCGCAACAAGGGCCTGCGAAAACTCTTCCCACGCCAACCCAGGTTTGCGCGATCGCAACCACGTAACCCAATACAGGGCCGAGCCCTCCATCGCGACGACTGCAGCCGCCACTTTCAACTCCGGCTTCAAATCCTGCAGTTCGAATTGTTGGTTGGCGCGAGCCAGCCATCCGATTGGATCGGATCCGTCAAAGTTTGGAAGCCTTACCAAATTGATTGCCTCGTGATTAGTCATCCCTCCCGGTGGTGTGGTATGACCTGCATTGGACGACCCTCCTTCTTCCGTGCGCCGCCCCTCCGCTGATTCCTGCGATCCCGAGGGGTGCATGATCGCACGAGATAGTTCGGCTAATGCAGCCTTGATCTCCTTCAATTGTTGATTCGTAGCCTGCATTTCTCCCTTCAACTCCACCTGTTCGTTCTCAATCTTCTCGAACCGCTCACTGTTGGATCGGGTGTTCGTCATGGTGACGGGACGGGATCCGGCAGGTCGGATCATTGTTAAGAACTGAAAAATAATCAAACGATGAAACCACCGCTTGCCAGCCTCCAGGCTCTGTTATTCAATTAAAAATCTGATAAACATTTCTTAACCCTAATTAGACTCTTAAATACTCTCACTAATCTCCTTATTACAATCAAGCCCATTCAACCTCAAGCCCATTCAACCCAGCCCACTACATAATCTTCTTTATTCAATTAAATCAGCCCACGAACAGTGGGCTTAAGCCCGTCCCCGTCTCCGATATACTAGCAGCGGTCGCGGCTCCTCGCTCGCGCCCGGCCCATGCTCGTCTGACTCATGCCCTGCATCAGAAAGCTAGTATAATGTGTCGATTTTAATCAAGATCTAAGCAGTAGACTTGTGTTGTTTGAGTACTGTACTTCCCCATTGCATTTCTGCTCCAAAATTGTGTTTAAGTAGTTGTTCTTCTATCTCTCAAGTTTTCTCCTCAAATGGTTGGGGTCGGACAAGCAAGGGCCGTGCTACCTCTGGATCGCGATCAAGGCATCCCCATGTTCGTGAATGCAAAGCAATACCACGCCATTCTCAGGCGTCGTCAAACCCGAGCTAAACTCGAGGCTCAGAACAAGGTGGCAAGAACAAGAAAGGTAATTAAACACATCGTAATAATAATTTTCCCATACTCAACTCCCTATTGATCTCTGCATATCTTCAAATATAAAGCCATATCTCCACGAGTCCCGCCACCACCATGCACTGAGGAGAGCTCGGGGCTCCGGAGGGCGCTTCTGAACACGAAAAAGTCGAACCCCACGGCTCAAGAACCCGAAATTCAGCACTCCAAGAGCAGCAGCTGGGGCACATCCACCACGTCTGGCTCCGATGTCTCATGCATATTCAACAACGACGACTTCTTTCAACAACCGTGCATGGGGACACAATCGCATATGATGGCACGCAATGACATGCTTCTGTTATCCATGGACAGATGTGCACAAATCCGCACTTCAATGTGATTTGTGCTGCTGTCTTTGTATGGTTAACCGGCAGTTCATCCTTGGCTATCTTTTCACTGCTTTTTGCAGTGTCTCATTCTGGTCAGATATCATGCTTACTTATATTGTTTTGGTAGAATATTTTGATTTGGAGCTTGAAAAATGAACTCATCTTTGTGTAAGATTTTGAATATATGCTTTGCTTGTTTTGGTTCCATATGTTGAACAACATTTAAGGTTGTCTAGTTCTCTTCCTCTGCAATTAGTCTCTCACATGTTATTCCTATAGTTAGCAGTCTTGGAGATGCTACACGTAAAAATATTGCAGGTATTGAACTTCAAAAGTTGTATTTATTTGTAGATAGCTTATATATAGTGGAAAATTATCGGAAATTACCAAGGGCGTATTTAGGATATTTTGTGCCAAAACACCCGTCGACGGAGTGGGCACAAATTCATAATAGGTGGTGTATTTGTAATCTTGTTGGTCTTATGGCGGTACTTAAAACTTTATCTTAATCTGTCTAATAAATCACAATTTGGCACAAGATTCTCAAATTTCAGCGATAAGCTAATAGTGAGGAGAAGGCAAACTGGATCCACTAAAGGACCAATCATGTACGAGCATATTAAAAAAGGACTAATCGTGACCGATTGAATCAATAATCGTGTATGATCCAACAAAAAGGACTGCTTGTGTTTGCATAAGCTTGACTAGCAACTAAATTGAAGGAGGACTAATTGTGTATGATCGTATTGAAAAGGACTAATCATGACCGATCTAATCAATAGTCATTTATGGTAGAATGAAAAAAGATTAATCGTGTATTAAAGTCGAGCTTACTTGCTTAATATTTGCCGCAACAACGGCAGAAGGGACCCAAAGCATTAAAACGACGAAGAGTGGTCCTCCTAATCCTGGGAATCAGAAAACTGGCACAAAATGGATAATGTCTCAATCCCTTCAGCTCATAGTTTTCATCAAATCCTCTCTGCCACTAAATCCAAGAATGTCACAATTTTACAAAAAATCATGAGAAAAGATACAAGATCTCATTACTGCCACCATCAACTTGGAATAAGTTCAATCATGATTTTAGATATGCAGAAGAAAGCCAATGAAATCATCTCAATTTTCACATCCCAAAATACAAATCTCAACACCATTAGCAGCTGATTTGTGTGCTCAAGAAAACTCTAGTTAGCAACATAATCTTAAGAGGGAAAAGGTTAAACTTGCATTTCTACATTTTTACAAGATTTACAATGGTATGACAATAAGCCAGAAAATATAAACTTAGAAAAAAAAGAAAAAGGAGAGCTGATAACACAGAAAACCACTTCTTTCACCCTTGGATTCTTCATCTGCTCTAAACTCCAATTCAAATCACAAAGCAAAGCTCTCTTGATTCTTAGTCGAGAGCCGCTTGAGAAACTCATAGGTGGTGATCATGGTCGTTGCAGACATCGACATTGAAGCCCATCTTGGCCCCAACCCTCGATAGCAAGCACCCAATCCACCCTCCTTCACCAATTTCCTCACGGTCTGCAAAACTGTGGAGTCCTACCACCACCACGCCCCTCCTTCCTCTCCTCCTCCATCCAAAACCTGCAGCCTCGTCTTAATAGTGTCGAGAGGCATTGTCACCAGCGCAGATGCCCCACTAGCCATCGCAGCACTCAATGCCTGAACCGCCATCACAGACTTTCCATCCGGCCTATAACCATTCCCACCATTGCCACTCTCATTCTTCTTGCAGAAGTAGCACCCGATGCAGCCCCAAATCCCTCTGTGCACCATCGAGTAAGAAGCCCACCACACAGCATTCGAAGGAGCGTAAGTCAGTATAGATATCCCAAACCCTCTGTACAATCCCCTCACCCCATCCGCGCTCACAATCTTCCTAAACGCGTCTATCCCACCATTGTACCTCTTCAATCCAACCGCGCAAGAACTCCCATCACTAACCCCTCCTTGCACCATCAGCCTCTGGCTCACCACATCAATTGGCGTCCAAACCAACTGAGCAGCCATGGCAGCACTCAACCCAGCAGCGGCATTCGCTATGGCCGAAGCCGAGGCCTCGGATAACCCTAGCTGGACACTAGCAATATTGCCTACATTACTCTTGGTAACCTCAAGGGCACCCATGTAAAGGGCACGGGCCGGTATGGTTCCCATAAGGGAAGTCCCAAAACCGCGGTAGAAACCCTCCACCCCTCGCTTCTAAAGATCGAGGCCGCCATTTTGAAGCACGGGCAGTCGTTTAGCATCACCTGCTGCCGCGTTTTCAGCACCACAATCGGGTAAAGAGTGCCCGAAACGCCTGAAAACAGAGCTGCGCCGAGGAAGAAAAACTTAGATTTATCAAGCATCTCCCAATCTATATCGGCAGGCAGATGGATTTCAGTCGCTGAATCATCCTCTGCGGTACTCAAACTCATCTTCGCCACTTTCGATTTCTATAAACAACAAACAGCTTTTTTATCCAACAATCCCCTCCAAAAAGATAACCCCCCTTTTTCAGCTCGAAGTGTAACAAAATCCCCAAATTCAGCTGGCCGTATACTTAAAAAGGGCAAAAAGAAAAAGAAAAAAGAACTCCAAAAGAGAAAACTGCGAACTATCTAGAGAACATTCAACTAAATGAAATCCACCTCCTATAATCGGATTGCACATATGGGTCCAGCTCAACTATCGCGAAACGAACACTAACGATTTCTATATCAAAATACGGATAAATTTCTTTTCCGCTTGCGCAAACAGATTAAAGAACGGACGTGGGTGAGCACGAAAAGATCCAGCATTTCCTCAGCACAAACTCCAAGCCGATCATTTCGAAATATTTCCCATTTCGTATTAAAGGATCTGCAACTCTTATAAATAGGATGGCGAAGGAATTCAACGATATTAAAGTGGATTAGTAACTGAAGAAAAGGTTGAAAAAAGTTGCGATTGTGTGTGTGCGCGAGCTGGGGAGGGTTAATCGATTTGGGATTTGGGAGGCGAGGTTTTGGAATGTGGGAGAAACGGACACGTGCCGGTTAGTGTATAGAGAAGATGGTTTTCCTCAGTCTCGGGATTCAGTGTGGCGCAGGCCTACAGGATGTGGTGGCCTGCGGCCTGATTGATTTAATGCAAAACTGTCGGTCAGTTAGAGAGAGAGAGATTTCATTTTTCTTAGTAGATTTGTAATTTGTCGATCTCGGTGCAAATTTTTTTGATATAATTTTGATTCTGTATATAGACTTTAAAATGAGGATATAAATACATAAGTTTTGATTTAATTTTGATTTTATACATAATTTTAAAAGGAGTATATAAATACATAAACTTGTTAATTTTAGTAATTTTATTACGATTTATTTTTTCGATCTAATTGAAACTGATATGACATTAGATAAGATGAGTTGATAACGACGTGAAAATAAATTAATAAAAAATATATAAAAAAAATTACACTTGACAAAACACGCACATTGACTTATTAACACACAAAACACATATATACTTCATGAGAAAGAAAGAAAAAAATAAAGAAATATAACACAAACACACTAAACGAAGAAAACACTTTAAATCTTAAACCCACAATTTATAATTAATTGAGTAAATGACGAACAAGTAGGCTATTATAAATGTCTTCTTCTTCTTTTTCTTCACGCACGAACTTTAAGATTTTCAAATCGTTGCCAACCCATCATATCTAATACCATGTCAGTTTCAATTTGACCGAAAAAATAAATTATGGTAAAATTACTATAATTAATAAGTTCGTGTATTTATATTCTTTTTTTAAAGTTCGTGTGCAAAATCAAAATCAATCAAAGTTCATGTATTTATATACTCCTTTTAAAGTTCGTGTACAAAACCAAAATCACATAAAAGTTTGTGTATTTATATGTCAATAACCCTTCAATTTAATTCGATTAATTAAACATGCGGTTGCAACGAATTTATTGAAATTGGTAATTTTTTAATTCGTTATATTGTTGTCGGACTTAATTTTGTTGTAAATTTGTGTACGAGGCATAATAGACTTTAATGTTATGGGTCATGGTTTGGACGAGTATCTTCTTCATACTCTTAAGTATTTCATATTTTAAGTATTTGTGCTTAACAGAAGTCATATATTATTTCTATGCTTATTATAAAAAGTTTTGTTTTAAGAAATTTAATTTGTCTATTATATTTTTATATTTTATTTGTGTTACATGACATATTATATTTATTTGTTACTATTATATAAGTATGTAGTCTAATAAACTTTGAGTATACCTAAAATTAGAGCAGTCGTAGTGGTCGAATTGGGCTGGGTCGGCTCGGTCTCAACCATCAGGTCGAAGGATAAAATCAGGTTCGATAGGGCCAACACAAAATTCTTTCGGGATGCTAATTTTCAATTTAACATGACTCGAAGTATAATTTATGATAAAATGCATCTACTTTTCCACATATAAATTTTTGACAAAAACTCTCGTGCACGCTTTTTATATGATAAATTTGTACACTCATTCATGTGCATCATATAAGATGACCAAAAAATTGATACGGGTTTATCGTGATATGGGCTTGGTTTCACGATATGCGCGTACAGGGAGACCAATCCTAAATTTATTATATAAATCCAACACTTTAACATACGCTACACATAGAATCTTACTAGTTTCTGAAAAAAATTGTAGATGGTAGGGTAGCACACAGCATGTGTAGTAACCCGAAAATTTTATGGTCCTAATTAGAGGCCAATTAAATCCTAATTAGGGGCTTAAAGGCATTGCATCCTTAGAATTGATAAAGAAGTGCTTGATAATTAGTAAGCGATAGAAATTCGATTAATTTATAATCTAAGGAGTAGAATTTGGAAAAAATGGATATTATTTAGAAATGAGTTTATTTAAGATATATGATTATTATTATTGTGTATGTTTGGATGAAATTTCATTAAATAGAAATTGTTTTAAAGAAAGTGTATTAATTATTATTGTTTATGTGAGATTTATTTATAAAATGAAATGAAATAATGTTTAAGCTATTAAATGGCTTAAATAAATTTATGTTATTTATATCTAGTGAGAAGAAAATTATTTTCTATGATTTTTAAAATTTATGAACAAAAAGAATAATTATTTGATTATTTGCGTATGAAATGATTAAAATCTATATTTTTATGGTTTGCAATCCAATAATGGATTTAATTATTTTGGATATTTATATTAATAAGAAAATTAAGTTTTTACTATCAAAGAATATTATTGTGCAACATTTATGATTTTAGACAAATATTTATATCATTTTCAAAAATATTGAGAAAAGAGAAGAAAATGAAAAGAAATTAAATAAAGTTATACATATAGGTATCTTCTAGAATATTATTCATTTGGAGATCATCCTAAAGCTCAATTTTCTCCAAATTTTCGAACACACACACACTCCCACACACACAAAAATTTTTCTACACTTTTAAACCAAAATTTAAGTGTAGAATTTGTTGGAAATCATTCCAAAAAAGGTAAATACCTTGATTAATCCAAGTTTTTGTGGTTTAATTTGATGAACATGATGTTCTTCCATCCTAGGGTTTTCAAAAATTTGATGATGTGATTTAAGGTTGATTTGTTTAATTTTTGTTATGTTTAATGATTTAATTATGCTTATGATGTTTAAATAACATAATCTATGATTTAAATTCTTTAAATTCATGAAGTTGATGAATTAAAGTAGCATCATGAACCCTAATTTTTGTATGTGAATTATGTGTTATGATTTGATTAAATTGAGTTTAGATATGTGTAATTAAGTGAGAATAAACATGATTTGATAAAAAATTTGGAAGAAATTGAAAGTATACATGATATCAAAATTTTCGAAAATCATGATGTTGAATGAACTTTGAATTCTTGATTTTATTTGATGTATTTGATATGATTTTTGAGATCTATGATATAAATAATGCTTAAGTTGAATTTATAAGATTTTATGGACATGAAATATAAAAGTTGAGAAATTAAAGTTTAGTGCTAAGTTGTTGAATTTATATGATAAGGTTGATTAAGATCTAAGTTGATCATGGATTAATGATCATTGATGATGAATAAGTATGAATGTGAGTTGTTTGGAATTAAATGGTTTGTAGATTGAAAAGTTTATTTATTTACCTATATATGTGGTTGAAGGGCATATCATAAGGATGGTGCTAATGGATGAGTTTGAACATGTTTTGCATTGTTAAGTGTATATTTAGACATATGGTGATGATTTGGTGGAGTTTGTGATGAATTTGGTTGGTTTTGGATTGAAATGGCGATGTATTTTATAAAAGTTACTCTGCCAAAATTTCGTTAGAAATTGGTTTATTAATAAGAAGTTTTGAGGATTAAATGGTGAGCTTATGATAAGTGTTTAAGTGGAATTTATTCACTTGATTGCCTTAATTTAAGGTATAAAATGTTATGCATTGATGAATTAAGTATAAGTTGCTTAATTCTTTTGATTATGACATGTTATAATTTACAAAGATTGAAGTTATTAAAGAATTAGTCATGAAGGGATGCAATGGCCTACCTTAATCTTAGCATTGGGAAGAGTTAAGTGTGAGACGTGATATGTTCAAGTGAACAAGAAGGTTTGCTAAGTTTGATTATTTTGATGTACAAGGCTCGAGCAAGAGTAAGAATAGAGGAAGCTGGAAGGATCAAGTGAGAAGAAGAAAGAAGTGAAAGATGTAGGTCCCCCCCGGATCGTTACTAAAGTGGTAAACATATTTTCTATAAAGATATGCTTATGCTTATATATATATATATATTTTCAAATGATATGATATGCTTATGCATAAAAGATGATATGAGATTATATGATATGCATTTAATTGAAAAGTTGATTGACTTGCCAAAGTTTTGAACATGAGCATAAGCATAATGCACTACCCATCCACGAGAAAGAAAGAAAGAAATGACCGACGTGAGGTATGACCGTAGTTGGTAACCTTCTGACCAACTCGGTATGTGATGTTAAGGTGTTTGAGAAGGAGGCCTACTTCTCAACACGCAGAAAGAATCCGTGGATATGGGCAGAAAAAGAGAAAGTTGCATGCGGACATGAAACATGCATATGCATATGATATGATGATATGAACATGTACGAGCAAGTTCGAAATGTCTTATGCAGGTAATTTTAAATAAAACCCCTGCATAAGTTTATTTATGGCAAGTCAAGTATATAGCCCTAAGGGCAATGTTTTATGTTTTTGGCGTATACCCACTGAGTGCATTTTTGTACTTACGCACTGCATATATTTCTAAATATGCAGGTTGAGCTCGAAAGGATGCTGGAATCGAATGCTGTGCAAAGGAGCTTCTCTAAATGATTTAACTCATGATGAAATTGTTTATTTGTTTGATATTGTTCATTGATGTTGTCATGTTTTGTTGCCCCGAGAGTTATGTCTTCATAAATAATTCTCAGCCACACTTTTCGTTGTCGAACTTTGGCCTTCACCTGTTTTGGGGTTTCGTTAAGTTGAATTGATTAAAATCTTGATGAAAATCTTTATTTGTTGGCAAGTGATCAAGTTCAATGCTCTGTGAATAAGGATTTATTCGAAGACTCAGAATTATTTTCGTTGGATTCAATATTATGCTATTGAATCATTATTAAACCATGTATTATGACGTTGATAAGTTCTCAAAGTTGTCATAGTATGCTCGAAAATGTAAATTTTTGCTATTGGTTATCCCGTTGTGATTATTCATCCTCAAACCGTCGTTCTTACTCATTTGATTCTTTATTGTGGTATGAGGACCTAGAATTTTCCTTTGTCAAATTCCATTCTACCCCTTTGGACCGTAAACGTTTGATTCCTTCTTGATGAAATTTGATTTATATCTTATCTCTTGATATTTATTTGATTACATTTGTAGTTATCGATTATTAAAATTTTCTTCTTAACCCAAGTCACGGTTCAATTACCTGACTAAGTTATGGTTAGGTAGTCGGGCTGTGACAACATGCTTTCTCAAATATCCAATAGTTCTGCAAATGCAACCATATTATTTAGATTATCGGCATAACATATTGGTTCATGTTCCATAAATATAAATTTGTATTTAGTAGATTATAAATTACCTTGTCGGAATGACACGATCTTTTAGTGTATACTTCAATATAGCTCAATTGGGTAGAGATTTATGCTGATAACGTGATGTATATTAGAGAAAAGAGAGAACAAGAGCGAATATAGAGAGAATAATGATTGTGTTACGAGAATCAAAGACCTTTATTACGAGAACAAAAACTTTTATTTATAGAGAAATACAAAGCTAAGATTTTAGAATTAACTTGATCATAACTCTAAATTATTGAAAGCATTATTTTTACTAAATAGACATGGGATAATGAGTCTATATATATTATTGAAAGCATGACTTTACTAAATGGACATCGGATAATAACGATCTCTCATATAAAAGCAGCCGAGGATACAACTCCAGCGAAGCCCCTCATACCAAAAGGGATAGGTGGTAGTTTTGTACGGTCAGTGGTGAACAACATGGAAGCTACATAACTACATGCAATAGATGAAACCGACGGCCACATTGCAAATGAAGGCGTGTGGTATGGGGATTGCAACGAGAGATGCTGCTAAAGATATGGTGTTTGATCGATCTTATTTTCTTAAGGGAATTAAATGCACAAGAACACCAAAGATTTACGTGGTTCGATCTATGAATAAGATCTACGTCCACGGGGAGAGATAGAGTATTTGTGTATTGATAATGTGAGGAGTGATTACAAAAAGTGTCGATCCCCTTTACCGTCTAATCTATCCTCTATTTATACACGATTATGATAACCTAGATCTCGAATCCGAGATCTATTCTAAGATAGGATTTGAATCCTATCTCCTCTAATTAGGATTCTTATAGATATGACCAATCTTCTGCTTCCTCTTGGTTCCGGAGCTTTCTTGGGCGGACTCGTATGGGTGAGCTTCATATCGTGCTTATTTATGTTGGGCCTGATGCTTGTGTCACGACCCGACTACCTAATCAGGTAATTAGGCCGTGACTCGCGATTAAGAAGAAAATTTAACGACAACGGGTTCAATAATATGTCAAGAGAAAAGATGGCAACAACTTTCTTAACGAATGAATCTAACATTTACGGTTCAAGAAGGTAAAATATAAAGTAAGTTTCCAAGAATGTTTTGTCAACAAGAAGGATTTATCAACAATTTAAAACAAGGAATGACAACGATTCAACCGAATAATATTGAATCCAACGAAAATAATTCTAAGCATTTGAGAAATCCTTATTCACAGAGTATTGAACATGAACACATAAGCAAATAAATGCCAAAGTTCGACAACGAAAAACGTGGTTGAGAATCATGTATGAAGACATAATTCTCTGGGCAATAAACATGACCAAACAATTAAACAACCTCAACATGAATCAACATTTAGAGAAGCTCCTTTGCACAACATTCGATTCCAAAGATTCTCTCTCAAACAACCTCACGTATTTAGAAATATATGCGGGCGTGAGTACAAAATGCACTCGGTGGGTATACGCCAAAACATAAAGATAAACTTTGCCCTTAGTGGCTATAAACTCGACTTGCCATAACATGTACTTTCATAAATAAATACTTACTGCTTTCATATCATCATAATATCATATGCATATGCATGTATCATGTTTGCATGCAACTTTCTTCTCTCCTTCCCATATCCACGGATTCTTTATGCGTGTTGAGAAGAGGCCTCCTTCTCAAACACCTTTATATCACATACCCGAGTCGACCAAGGTTCTCAACTACTACCATACCCGACGTCGGTAAATTCTTTCTTTTTCTTTCTTTCTTTTTCTTTCTTTCCCGTGGATAGGTAGTGCATTATGCTTATGCTCATGCTCAAAACATTGGCAAGTCAATCAACTTTTCAAATCAATGCATATCATAAATCTCATGTCATCTTTCATGCATAATCATATCATATCTTTTGAAAACATTTAAAAGCATAAGCATATTATTATAGAAAATACTTAAACCCACCTGGATGTTCCTTAGAGTTAAGGAACTAATTCCCAATTCCATTTCTTTCTTTATCCCATTTGGACCATCAATCCATATAAAACGGCATAAAAGCCTATCAAGACCAAACAAGAACATTAATCGTCTTAGTCGTCGACACGATCATATCTTCTCGATATCAAATCTAAGACACTATGGTCTATCAAAACTTGGGTCATTGCATCCTCTAGCATCTTATTAACAAACAATTCTATCGAAAATTCGGCAGCGTAACGTTTATAAAACGCATCGCCAAATCAACACCAGATCAACCAAACATAGCCCAAACTCCATCAATTCATCACCATATGTCTCAATGATCATATAAAACTCAAAAATAAGCTTCAATCATCTCATCTTAACCATCAACCGAAAATCCCCTTAAGATGTCACTTAAGGTCTAACGTCGAAAATTCACGTGAGACGTCATCTAACACCAACGAACCTATATACATGCTCAACTATCATTAAATATCATCATTTTATCAATAAAACATAAAGATCAAAGCTTTGTCTTTGAAAACTAATTTTCGCCGACAAACTAAAATTTTACCGTTTTTGAATACGTCGGCGGAAAAATCCGAATAAATCATTTTAGGCTTTATTCATATCATAGAATCCAAATATGAAGTCAAAATGATCAAATAAAATCAAAAATCCAACAATATTTGGACCTAGGGTTTCGGCCATTTTGGGATCATCCACATAGTTTCGATTTTAAACGTTTTTCTTTCGCCAATCACTTTTATATCAATCCAATAGCATATATATGAAGTAAATTTAATCATAACAACATCATAAATTCAAGATCAAAGGCCTTAATATTTTCTAAATTTACATGAAATTACGAAATAATAACATATGCTTTACAATTTCAACGTTAAACAATACGTAGACGTCAAATCTATCATAATATTAACAAATAATCAAACTAAACATAATTCTTCAAATTTTCAGCATATAACCGAAAATATGAAATAACATATGCTCATGAATTTTAAAATTTTCAATCCGTAGATGTGTTCTAGAGACGAGATTATACCTCGTTTCAAGACGGATCGAAAATTCAACTACCGGATCTTCCTATTTTCTCTTGGAATTTTCAAAATTAGTGTGTGTTCATGTGTGTGTTGCGTGAGTTTTGGCTACAAATTGGGAAGAAAATGGTTTTAAAAGCATGGGTATACTTATGTAATAAATTAAATTAATAAGGGTAAAATAGTAATTTCACATTATAAATTAAATTTCCTTTTATTTTTCCCAAACAAAATGGTGCCAACACACCATATTCTAGAGAATTTCATAAAATAATCTCCATATTTATTCCTTGAATTTTCGGAATTAATAAAAATAATAATAATAATAATGTATTTTCATGTAATTTTCCAAAATATGCTAGAAAATTTCATAATTAATTCCCAAAAATTCCAAAATTGAATCTTATTTTATTAACACTTTAAACTCATCATTTTCATCAATATAAAGTTCCAAAATTATAAAATATATAATAGGAACTCACTTTATAAAAATAGAGATTTAATTCCATTTTATGCAAATAATGGAATTAAATATTCCATTTATTCTTAAATCCTTCAAAATCACTTTCTAAATTTTTCCATCATCAAATATCATTAAAATATAATAATTAAAATTATTTTGACCTTAAAACCATTTTAATTATTTTGCTCTTAATCCGAGCTTAATCGGCAAACGCCGACGTCACAAAAACGTAGATTTTGAAATTCTCAATTTTCTGAAATCAAAACTTATTGAGCATGTACCTATCATCTTAAGACCCTTGGAATCTAGGTCTTCTTATCCTAAATAAGATCTGAGAATCTTATCTCGATTCGCCTCGATTCTATCGTCTCAACTCAAGCTTAACACAAAAGCTTCTAACGTAAACAAATCCTTCTTAAGGATGCAATGCCCTTCTTATTAAGCTCTTAATCATGAGCTAATCTCTGCTACAGAAATACGGGGTATTACATTCTCACCCCCTTACAAAAATTTCGTCCTCGAAATTTAGTACGTCAGCAAAAGTTCAGAGCTCTTCTTTCTCATCTAATCTTTAACTTCCATGTCGTTTCTTCGAAATCATCATGCTTCCATGTCGATTTAAGATTCATTCTGACTTCTTTCCGCAGCTTAAATCATGTTCACGAACATTTGCTCTCTTGATGAATCATGTGTTTTGGATTAAACACATAGCTTTGTAACTGTGACATATAGAGCTCATCACGAATATTTTCGAATCTCAGAGCAAATGCTAATCTGTAGACGACTAGCCAATATTTCTTGAATCTCGTACAGTTCGATACATCTCGATAACTTCTTTGTTTCTTGTCTTTACTTGTCGTACGATTACGACCATCTCTTTAATCGCTTCTGGTCCAAGCACTTTCTTCTTCAATACGTATTAAATAAAACGACGATCTACACCTGCTATCGTAAAAGACTTCATAGAGCGCCATATAAATCTTGGTTCTGATATTGTCTTCTAACGTTTGGATGGTCCATTTAAATTCACCATCTATTGCGGATAGAAAGCTGTACTAAAATTCGATCTTGTATCCACCTTTATTATAAACTCGTCCAACACGAAATATAAACTTGGAGTCCTTGTTCGAGATGACTTTGTTTGAGATGATTGAGACAAGCACTTTATGTAAACATACTATCTCTTGACGTACACTTGAGCTAACCTGTCAGCTCCATACGTGATAGAATCAGAATATCATAAGCGTATTTCATGAGTCGATCTATTATCACCCACGCTTCGATTTGGTAACTAACATGTATATCTTCTCATCTTTTCAACTCTATGAAGAGCATCATGAATCAATCTGCAAAATTCACGATCATATACCGTGGCAGTCTTTTTTTTTTTTTTTTCCTTTGCTTCATGCTCAAAAACTAAATCTTTTTCTGTTTGCAGAATCCTGAGGTATACTTTTCATACGATCCTTCCTTGAATTACTCTTGCGTAAAATTCTCTAGTTGCTCAGAAGGAAGAACTTTTGATGTAATATCCAAAGAGAAAGTCGTTGACCTTCAACATCAACGATATACATAGGAGATATTTTGATCAAAGCTCTCCAAAATTCGAAAACTCGCTCATTGAAATGAATTCGTTCTTTAACATCACCGGTATCAACTTCATTGAGGATAAAGGATCCGTATAGAAACTCGCAATTCAGAATTGGTTTAAGGGGAGAAAGTACAAGTAAATCTTGAAAAAAATTGTACTTTCTTATTCTTTTAGACTGAGGATTTCTTCTTCGGGTGACATACCGCATTGCAATTGAATACCAAACTGCAAGGATATCTTGCTTATCAATAACAGGATATAGGTTTTCAATCAATAAGCAAACTCGGATCTCAAAGGTCTTCAAAATTGCTTAGCACAAAGTTATGATGTGACATGAAACATGAGGATAGCTAAATGATCGTATATCATCTCTAAGCACTTTTACAAAACAAGGAAAACTTTGCTATCGGGCTTTCGGTATATAAATTCTTTAATATCTCCGCAACCACATCGATATAATCTATAACTATCGCCTTCCACTCTATCCACGATAAGCTATTTTTGAAAGGCAATGACCGATATCTGGGTTGTAGGCGTCTTGTGCAACAACTTGTACAACTTAAGTTCATACACAAAAATCTCAAGGCATCCAAGGTCTCGATAAACTAGTTTGATTCTTGATTAATTTCCAAAGAAAAGGTCTTGGAAACATAAGAAAATAGAACAAACAGAATCGATGTAGGAATCTCAAGAGATGCGAAAGGTTGATTGCATTAATCTGGGTTAATAAGAAGCATCTCAATATCAATTTAAGAGTAATCAAATTGTACAAGATCTACATCGATTCGGTATAATTAATGAGCATTTGATAAGGAAGACTCTATTTTTAGAATAAGGGACTAGTATCATGCTCAGGCATATAAGAATCAACCTCTATGAGTTCAAGATTTTAACCATCATTATTATCAAATGGAAGAGAAAAATTTATCAACCAACTGAAGCTGATGAACAATTTAGATAGATTTAGCAATAGGAAAAATGAATTAAAATGAGGGGGCTCGAGTGTACATAATATTAAAATTTGATGGTAACTAGGAGTCTGGAGAATCAATTTGCTCAAAAACAACGAAACCAGACTCAATATGAACAATGGCAACAAAGCAACAACCCAAGCTTGCCACTCTTTAAACAATAAAGGAATCGATTGAAACTTCCATCAAATCTCGTCGCCTTGCTCCAAATGTTTCTCCCACAAACGATGGAATCAAGCGTGAAATTCGCTTAAGGTAAGCTACTAAATCTGATGCATATAGATAGAAATTATCTTTGATCTTTCTTGATGAATATAAACGAAACGATGACAATGTAATGATGACAACGAGATAACAACCACGGATTGACGACAAACAAGTCGTACTTTTTCGAGCTGTCTGGACGATTCTCGTCATCGCAGAAAAACAATACTCGAACTCTTGCGAAAAACTTATTCATAGTGTTCTGCCATCTCTCTTCTCAAAACTTCTTTTCAACTTAGCTCATAGAGCAATAGCTCATTTCAAACACACATTTTCATATAACAATTCCTTCATTATGGCGTACACTCAAACATCATCTGAGATAACCATAATCATCATACTCATAAACATAATCATAAGCATAAGCTTTTACCTGGTGAGCTAGAGATGACGGAATCGAATGCTGAGCTTCTCTCAAGAAAGATTATCTCATTAACTTATTTTCTCAATTCAGAATCAAACATCTGATTCTATAACTCAGATTCTTACACAGAATCATTTCAAAAGAATTCATTTGCTCAAGGTGCACAAACTGCACAAGACTTTCAAAGATTCATAAGGGTTCACAAGGATTCATAACTCAGAATTTCAAACTGTGCACAAATTGCACAAATTTGCAAAGATTTCACAGGTTCAGAATTCAAAACCGCTCGATACCATTCTGTCACGACCCGACTACCTAATCAGGTAATTAGGCCGTGACTCGCGATTAAGAAGAAAATTTAACGACAACGGGTTCAATAATATGTCAAGAGAAAAGATGGCAACAACTTTCTTAACGAATGAATCTAACATTTACGGTTCGAAGGTAAAATATAAAGTAAGTTTCAAGAATGTTTTGTCAACAAGAAGGATTTATCAACAATTTAAAACAAGGAATGACAACGATTCAACCGAATAATATCAATCCAACGAAAATAATTCTAAGCATTTGAGAAATCCTTATTCACAGAGTATTGAACATGAACACATAAGCAAATAAATGCCAAAGTTCGACAACGAAAAACGTGGTTGAGAATCATGTATGAAGACATAATTCTCTGGGCAATAAACATGACCAAACAATTAAACAACCTCAACATGAATCAACATTTAGAGAAGCTCCTTTGCACAACATTCGATTCCAGCATTCTCTCTCCAGCTCAACCTGCGTATTTAGAAATATATGCAGGGCGTGAGTACAAAAATGCACTCAGTGGGTATACGCCAAAAACATAAAGATAAACTTTGCCTTGTGGCTATAAACTCGACTTGCCATAACATGTACTTTCATAAATAAATACTTACTTGCTTTCATATCATCATAATATCATATGCATATGCATGTATCATGTTTGCATGCAACTTTCTTCTCTCCTTCCCATATCCACGGATTCTTTATGCGTGTTGAGAAGTAGGCCTCCTTCTCAAACACCTTTATATCACATACCGAGTTGGACCCGGTTCTCAACTACGGTCATACCCGACGCCGGTAAATTCTTTCTTTTCTTTCTTTCTTTTCTTTCTTTCCGTGGATAGGTAGTGCATTATGCTTATGCTCATGCTCAAAACATTGGCAAGTCAATCAACTTTTCAAATCAATGCATATCATAAATCTCATGTCATCTTTCATGCATAATCATATCATATCTTTGAAAACATTTAAAAGCATAAGCATATTATTATAGAAAATACTTAAACCCACCTGGATGTTCCTTAGAGTTAAGGAACTAATTCCCAATTCCATTTCTTTCTTTATCCCATTTGGACCATCAATCCATATAAAAGCGGCATAAAAGCCTATCAAGACCAAACAAGAACATTAATCGTCTTAGTCGTCGACACGATCATATCTTCTCGATATCAAATCTAAGACACTATGGTCTATCAAAACTTGGGTCATTGCATCCTCTAGCATCTTATTAACAAACAATTCTATCGAAAATTCGGCAGACAGAACGCTTATAAAACGATCGCCAAATCAACACCGATCAACCAAACATAGCCCAAACTCCATCAATTCATCACCATATGTCTCAATGATCATATAAAACTCAAAAATAAGCTTCAATCATCTCATCTTAACCATCAACCGAAAATCCCCTTAAGATGTCACTTAAGGTCTAACGTCGAAAATTCACGTGAGGCGCCATCTAACACCAACGAACCTATATACATGCTCAACTATCATTAAATATCATCATTTTATCAATAAAACATAAAGATCAAAGCTTTGTCTTTGAAAACTAATTTTCACGACAAACTAAAATTTTACCGTTTTGAATACGTCATGGAAAAATCCGAATAAATCATTTTAGGCTTTATTCATATCATAGAATCCAAATATGAAGTCAAAATGATCAAATAAAATCAAAAATCCAACAATATTTGGACCTAGGGTTTCGGCCATTTTGGGATCATCCACATAGTTTCGATTTTAAACGTTTTTCTTTCGCCAATCACTTTTATATCAATCCAATAGCATATATATGAAGTAAATTTAATCATAACAACATCATAAATTCAAGATCAAAGGCCTTAATATTTTCTAAATTTACATGAAATTACGAAATAATAACATATGCTTTACAATTTCAACGTTAAACAATACGTAGACGTCAAATCTATCATAATATTAACAAATAATCAAACCAAACATAATTCTTCAAATTTTCAGCATATAACCGAAAATATGAAATAACATATGCTCATGAATTTTAAAATTTTCAATCCGTAGATGTGTTCTAGAGACGAGATTATACCTCGTTTCGAAGACGGATCGAAAATTCAACGGCTGGATCTTCCTATTTTTCTCTTGGAATTTTCAAAAATTAGTGTGTGTTCATGTGTGTGTTGCGTGAGTTTTGGCTACAAATTGGGGAAGAAAATGGTTTTAAAAGCATGGGTATACTTATGTAATAAATTAAATTAATAAGGGTAAAATAGTAATTTCACATTATAAATTAAATTTCCTTTTATTTTTCCCAAACAAAATGGTGCCAACACACCATATTCTAGAGAATTTCATAAAATAATCTCCATATTTATTCCTTGAATTTTCGGAATTAATAAAAATAATAATAATAATAATGTATTTTCATGTAATTTTCCAAAATATGCTAGAAAATTTCATAATTAATTCCCAAAAATTCCAAAATTGAATCTTATTTTATTAACACTTTAAACTCATCATTTTCATCAATATAAAGTTCCAAAATTATAAAATATATAATAGGAACTCACTTTATAAAAATAGAGATTTAATTCCATTTTATGCAAATAATGGAATTAAATATTCCATTTATTCTTAAATCCTTCAAAATCACTTTCTAAATTTTTCCATCATCAAATATCATTAAAATATAATAATTAAAATTATTTTTGACCTTAAAAACCATTTTAATTATTTTGCTCTTAATCCGAGCTTAATCGGCAAACGCCGACGTCACAAAAACGTAGATTTTGAAATTCTCAATTTTCTGAAATCAAAACTTATTGAGCATGTACCTATCATCTTAAGACCCTTGGAATCTAGGTCTTCTTATCCTAAATAAGATCTGAGAATCTTATCTCGATTCTCACCTCGATTCTATCGTCTCAACTCGAAGCTTAACACAAAAGCTTCTAACGTAAACAAATCCTTCTTAAGGATGCAATGCCCTTCTTATTAAGCTCTTAATCATGAGCTAATCTCTGCTACAGAAATACGGGGTATTACAGCTTGGGCCTGGGAGTTGGGCCATATCCTATCACAACCCCACCCCGAAAAGACGCAGAAGTGAGGTCGTGTTGGTTTGGGGGTTGTTTATGTCGAGGCGGGGCGCGAACGATCTGTTAGCATTTTTCTCGGGATCTGACTTGGTGTGTGTCAATGTTTCCGAAGTCATATATCGAATGCCGCACTTGCAGAGACGTCTGCCGAGGTCGTGCGTGCTGTTTGTAAGTCGAGGTCTCATGGCTGACTTCACCTGCCGAGGCGTTAAACCGAGGTCTTCTGACTGGCTTCACCTAACGAGGCGTTAAGCCGAGGTCTGCTGACTGACTTCACCTGTGAGGCGTTAAACCGAGGCCTTTGGCTGGCTTCACCGGCGGGCGTTAGCGGTGCTCGACCGCTTCACCGGCGGGCGCGTTCGAGGTCTCTGCCGACTTCACCGCCGAGGCGTTAAGCGAGGTCTCTGGTGACTTCACTGCCGGGCGTTAAGCCGAGGTCTCTGCCGACTTCACTGTCGGGCGTTGGCGGCCGAACACGGATTTTTTCGCCGTTGTCGGTATGGGACGCGATACGCATTTAATGCGCATTTAATGTGGCGGGTCGATTCGATAAAGCGCATAATGGGGAATATCTTCCTCGATACGCCATTTCTCCTATCACTTTTGCCATTTCCAAATTTTCAGACTTTCAAACCTTTGATATTCTGAAAAAGCGTGTAACCGTCGCCATTGTTGTCTCGGAGTTCATCGCCATCATCTTCGATAAAACAAAAGTAAGTTATGGCTTTCTTTCTTCTAGTAAATCTTCCGGCGTCGTGTTGTATGCGTGCGTGTCGGATTCGCCGGCGGTTTTGCATGTTCCCCCCTCGCGGGATTTTGGTAAAGTGTCTTCTTTTTCTTCTATCTTAAAAATCTCCGATATAAGGGAGATTGTCTCCCAATACTGTATTTCGTCTGATATTGTGTATGTTGCCCGTCCGGAGAATAGGGCTTGTGCCCTCCGGAAGGGTTTGTCACCGTGTCGAAGACGACCTCGGGCGGTCTTCGCCTTCCTTATCCTCGTATATGTCGAACTTCAACGGATGTTCGGCATATCTCTTCCCAACTTACGCCAAATTCTTTCCGGATCCGACGGGCTAGTGTCTATGTCCATCGGCATAATTTTCCTTTTTCCTTGGGGCTTGTTCTCCGGTTTTTGCAACTGAAGGGTGGCTCGGGGTGGTATTATTTATCACCCCGTAGCAAATTCAAAGCGAAGATAAAATCGAAGATCTCAAACTGGCAGAAGAAGTTTTTCTTCTGTCGGTTCGAGGGATCCTTGGAGTTCATATGGCGATCGGAGAAGATCGCCGATGTTATTGTTGACGAGATCGACGGTGGCCTGGAGGAGGCTCTGGACAAAGTTGGTCTCGTGGACGAGGCCTTTACCGAGGCCGAGCTTGTAGCTCGGGCTTAGCCTTATGATCCAACCACCGAGGTGGAGTCGGTGAAGGTGAGGCCCTCCCCTTTTTTGTGCCTATGCCTGACTTGTTGTATTTGTAGTGAACTTGTTCAGGGAAAAGAAGAAGAGGAAGGCGTCGAGCTCCGGTGTCGAGCTCCCGTCTCTGACTTTGAAGGATGTCCAGACATGCACGAAATGAGCGAGGCTTGAAGTCCCGCCGCAGCCACTTAAGCGCTTGAAGAAGTCAAGCATGCAATTCCACGAGACCTCGGTTGATGCCGATCCGAATGTGTGATCGTCGGTTCAATGATCGCCTCGTATCTTTCCCGAGGTAGCGTGCTTATTCTTATACTTTGTGAAGTAATATAAAGAATATGTTCTTCCGACTGATGGGTTTGTGTACAGTGAGGACGCGTTTGGTAGAGTGGCGAAGGTGGCGTGGGCATGTCTGCCGAGATGGCCAAGATGTCGATCTTATAACGGGTTACTTGAAAGGCGCCGTTCACGCGGTTTGTGACGGGTTGCCGGTATGCTCGTGAGATGGAGGAGAGAAGAATCTCCTCGTCCAAGATATTTGCGATGCCGAGGCAAAGATCCGGACCTAGTTAAATGCGAGGCGGCGACGCGCGGCCGCTGAGGCAACAAGGTAGCCGAGGCGCGGAGGCGGCGAGACCGTAGGCGGAGGCCGAGGTTGCCTGATGAAGGCCGAGGTGGAGGAAGCTCGCCGTCGGGAGAACGACGTGGCGAGCTCGCAGGAAATGCTTCAGTCTTTCGCGGAGGCTCTTCCTCGCTCGCGGCTTCTCGGGATGGTCTCGATGTGGTCGAGGTCCCAAATAAGTGCGCCGCTTCGATGCCATCGAAGAAGTCGTCGAGGATTACCCAGAATTGGATAAGTCCAAGTATGGGTATGAGGAGATAGAGGAAGATGCTATGCGGCGGGCCTATGTCGAGGTCCTCGTCCGCATGTCCGAAGGAACCGCCGTCTGCAGAGCTCGGCCGTCCTCGACTCTACGGATGGCGAGTCGATCCGTGCTCGCCAATGGGCGAGATCCCCTGACCGATGCTTTAATTGCCGATCTATCTAAGGGGTCGGGGAAGGCAGCAGCTGAAGCTTTGAAGGGCGTCGAGACCCCGGGAGTTCCTGAGGAAGCCGAAGCCAAAGAAGCCGAAGTTAGGGCGGATGAGGTCGAGGCTTCCCAAGCTCAGGAGGCGACCGAGGTAGATAGGCCCGAAGCTTCTGGAGGGGTCAGTTGATCCCCCTCTTTTTTTTTTTGAATGTACATGTACATTGGTTTCTGCCTGAAGGCGTAATAAAATTACAAGTTTATGTGAAGAAACTTATCTTTTTATTCAGACTTTCCGAAATGCTTGATGCTTCGTTGGTTGAACCAAATCAAGACTTGTCGCGGACTCTTGATCGAAAGAGGTCGAACTCTCCATATAAAGGCGGTGGGCCATGCGCAAGTGGAGGCCGACATTAAGTATGCCCAGGAGAGCTGTGACGAGCTCTAGGCTCGCCTTTTGGAGTTGGAGGAGAAGTTCGAGATTGCGAGGAGGAGGCTAGAGCGATGAGCGATGAGCATGCCGAGTATGAGAAAGTCATCCACCAAGTGGTGGGATGACCATTCCCGAGTCGGCTAAGGTTGTTGAGGTCGCCGCTCGTTGCGAGGTACAGCGCCAAGTCGATCTGAGAAATCTGGCGGTTCACGGGCGGTTCGCCGAACTAAAAGGCTCGGAGGTATATACAAGACCTTCATTGCTCGACAACCACAAATCAAGAACTGCTCGACCGGATGCAGAGGCCTCTTCTTCGCCGGGCTTCTCTGCTGCCCGGACTACAATAAATGCTCCAAATTTTGACGATCCGGAGTGGCGAGCTCAAGAGAGACGCCGCTATCGCCCAAGAGCATCGTGGATCCTCAAGGAGCCGGAGCCGGGCGTCATCGAACGGCCGAGGTCGATCTAGCAGGGCTGCATCGTCAAGTGGCCGAGGTCGGGCTGACAGGGCTCATAGCGTAGATCGAGGACAAGGTAGAGGTGGGATTAGTATAGATGCTCTGTTGAATCCCGATTTTGCTAGGGATTGGCTATACTTTTCCCGGCCTCCTGGACCCTCTTCGGCCTCGTGATGTACAAAATGTATAATTTGAAATAAAAATTATTTTTGCCTTTGCGTTAACTCTTCGAGAGCACTTGTCTACAATTACCGTAACAAATAAGAAGGTAGGTCGTCCTTGTTTAGGCGAAGATAGCTCGTTCTTGCCGTAAACCAAGGTAGTTTGTCTTCGTACGAAGGTATCCGTCCTCGAAATAAATGAAGGTATCCGTCCTCGTACGAAGCTTCCTCGAAATAAACGAGGGTAGTTCGTCCTCGTATGAAGGTATCCGTCCTCGAAATAAACGAAGGTATCCGTCCTCATACGAAGCTTCCTCGAAATAAACGAGGGTAGTTCGTCCTCGTACGAAGGTATCCGTCCTCGAAATAAATGAAGGTATCCTTCCTCGTACGAAGGTATGGGTTCCTGTTTTGCCAAGTTTTATCGGGAGGGGTGGTCCCCTTACGCGCATTTGAAGTTCGTCTTCGTATAAAACGAAGGTAGTCTGTCCTCCGTCGAGGGTATTGTTCGTCCTCCGAAGAGGGTATAGTAATTTAGAAGAGTCATATGCATAAGTGACAAATGAAAACATGCAAGACAAAAATAGATAGAGAAAAGAAAAGATTTTTATTGATAAAAGATAACGGAACAAGGCGACAAGACTCGGACTCGACCAAACAGGACTCGACCAAACAGGACTCGACTTTTGACACTTATGCAAAATATCTCTTCAAATGAATGATGTGCCATGTGTTGGGTATTTTCTCACCGGACAAATGGGCGAGCTTATAGGCCCCTTTTCCGAGGACTTTTTCGACCATTGAGGTCCTTCCCATGTGGCTTCCGCTTGCGAGCTTTGCGGCTTTATCGACTTCATTATTTCGGAACACGAGGTCGCCCACTCGGAATTGTCGGGACTTGACACGCTGGTTGTAGTACCGAGCTACTTGTTGTTTGTACCGAGCTTCCTTAATGTAGGCGAGGTCTCTCTTTTCTTCGAGCAGATCTAGATCGTTCGTAGATTTTCTCCATTTGCTTGACGGAGAGTGAATGGTGCGCGGGGCTCAGTATTCGATTTGCAGGATCACCGCTTGGTTCCATACGCCGGGGCGTAGGGCGTTTCTCCGCTCGACGTCCGAGATGTTGTTCGGTATGACCATAAAACTTGTGGTGAATTCTCTACCCAAAGACCCTTAGTTTGGTCAAGACGGGTTTTGAGACCCTTCACAATCGTCCTGTTGGTGACCTCGGTCTGACCATTTGCTTGTGGATGGGCCACCGAGGTGAACTTTTGTTGGATCCGAAGCTCTTGACACCAGTCTTTGAATATCTTATCAGTGAATTGTGTCCCATTATCCGAAAGAAGGATGTGAGGGATGCCGAACCGACATACTATGTTATTCCAGACGAAGTTGAGGGCGTTTTTACTTGTGATCTTTGCCAAGGGCTCGGCTTCGACCCACTTCGTGAAGTAGTCAATCGCGACAATCATGAATTGGATTTGCCGGTGCTGCGAGAAAGGGCCTACAATGTCGATCCCCATTGCATAAATGGCCAGGCTTTGCACGGAGGTGAGGTCGGTCTGCGGTAGCCTTGGCACGCCCCATGAATTGACACTTGGACACCTTTTCATAAGGTTGAGTGAGTCTTGAACATTGTCGGCCAATAGTATCCCCATCGCATGACCTTTTTGACAAGGCTCGGGGTCGATGTGACTTCGCATGATCCTTCGTGCACTTCCCGTAGTACGTAATCAGCTCGGTTCGGACCCAAGCACCTTAGGAGAGGCTGGAGGTATGATTTTCTGTAGAGAACTCCCTGCTCCAGTACATATCGCAAAGATTTGTTCAGGATCCTTCTGGCCTCGAGCTTATCATGGGGCAGTTCGCCTTTCTCCAGGTATTCTTGAATGGGAGTCATCCAATTAGGCTCTTCGTCTGAGACTACGTTGACTTCGGCTTCATCATTAGCATCATCTATGCTTCGGTGGATGACTTCCTCCACTGGCGGGTTTGTTGATGACGAGGCCAATTTGCTCAAGATGTCAGCTTGGCCATTCTGCTCCCTCGGATGCGAATTATCCGGAAGTGGGAGAAAGTTTGTTGTAGGCGTTTGGCTTTCTCGAGGTATTTCTTCATCCTACTGCCTTTCGCTTCGTACTTCCCCAACATGTGGCTTACGATGACTTGAGAATCACTATGAACTTTTACTGCTCGTATTTGAAGACTTTGAGCTAGGCGAGTCCTGCGATCAAGGCCTCATACTCTGCCGTTGTTCGTATTTTGAGCGAGAATCGAAATGCGTATGTGATCTCTTGGCCATCCGGTCCAGGAGCAGATGCCGACTCCGCTACCCGTTTTCCCAAGCCTCGTCAACATAGACTTGCCAACAATCCTCGGTGTTTTCTCCATCGTTCGGCTTGGCTTTGTCGTCTGGACTCGGGGGGGGCTTGGTTTCTACGAGTGAGCCTCGGCAAGAAAGTCCGCTAAGCTTAACCTTTGATGGCTTGACGGGACGAAAGATATATCATGTTCGCCCAGTTCAATTGCCCACTTGCAATTCTCCCGAAGCTTACGGCCGTCAACACTTGTCAAGTGATGGTCGGTGAGGACTTGTATGGGATGTGCATGGAAGTATGGGCGTAGTCTCCTTGCGGCGTTTACTAACGCTAGGCGAGCCTCCAAGGTTGATACCTTGTTTACGGGCCTTTCAATGCTCGGTGATGAAGTATACCGAGGCGACGTCCTTCCTCTCGTGCAAGATCGCACTTATTGTTTCGTCCAAGCGGCGAGGTATAGGAAAGGACCTCTCTTCTTCGGAGCAGACGAGTTGGAAGTTTGGCAGGTAGTTTTGAGATCTTCAAAAGCGGACTTATGTGTATCATTCCGTGAGAACTCCGAGCCTTTTGAGTACCTTGAAGAAGGGTAGCTGTTTGTCCGACCCTTTGAAAGAAAGCGGCTTAGCGGCTACTGCAGACCGGTCAATTTGTGCACGTCGTGAATGGTCTTCGCATCTTCATTTCTAGAATGGTTTGAACCTTGGATGGGTTGGCTTTTAACCCTTCTTGTGAAACCCAGCATCCTAAGAATTTTCCGGACCGAACCGCAAATGTACACTTCTGGGGGTTCAGTTTGAGGTTGACTTTTCGTAGTAAGCCGAGGACGATCCTGAGGTCGGCGACACATGCGGCTTCCTCCATGCTTTTTACTACGATGTCGTCGACGTACACCTCTACATTCCGACCTATGTAGGCTGGAATATTTTGTCTACCATTCTTTGATAGGTAGCTCCTGCATTCTTAAGTTCCTGTCATGAAGACCAAGTCTCAGAATGAAGGTCGTCTTGGCGCATCTTAGTTATCCATCAAAACTTGATGATACCCTTTATATAGGTCCAAGAAAAAGACTTGAACCCACCAATGCGTCGACCTTCTTATCGATGTTGGGAAGGGATAGCAATCCTTTGGGCAATGTTTATTGAGGTCGATAGTCGATGCACATTCGCCATCCCCTTCCTCCTTTCTTCACCATCACCGGATTGGCTATCCATGTCGGATATTTAACTTCGAACAATATGCGCGCTTTCAATAATTGATTTACCTCATCATGGATGACTTGGTTCCGTTCTGCTGCAAAAATTCGTTGCTTCTACCGAACTGGTTTTGTGCTCGGGTCGATGTTAAGCTTATGGGTGATGATACCCGGGGAGACCCCGGTCATGTCGAGGGGCGACCAAGCAAACACGTCTCGGAATTCCCTCAGGAGTTGGATTACTTGTTCCCTTACTTCAGGTGCCTCGGTAAAGCCAATCTTGACGACTTTGAGTGGCTCGTCTTTGTATAGCATGACCTCCTCCACCGGGCTGTCAGGGGTAGGCGATGTCTTTCTTCTTTCCAACTCCTCGGGTTTCTTTAATTGCTACGCCTGTGGGTGCTGGGTTGGCGCCCCTGCACCTCGTAGAGCGACCTGTAAGCATTCTTTAGCCTGCTTCTGATCTCCTCGGATCACGGCTATCCCCCCCTTTGAGGGGATCTTCATCGTCAGGTGGTACGTTGAGCATACCGCCCTTATAGCGTTCAGCCAATCTCGCCCCAGTATGATGTTATACGCGAGTAGGCCTTCACCACGAAAGTGTACCACCTTGGTGGAGCTTGTCGAGCTTTCCTACCGTGACGGTAGCTCGATTATCCCTTCCGGACGTGTCTCTTCTTGGACGAAGCTTCGGAGTGGCAGCGGTGCCTGTGCGAGGCGCGCCTCCTCTACTCCTAGCTTATCAAAGCATTCCTTGAAAAGGATGCTTACCGACGCGCCACTGTCGATGTATACGCGCTTCACCAACTTGTTCGCGACCACTGCCTGGATTACCAGCGCATCCTGGTAGGGTACTACCGCAAGGCTGTGGTCGTCTTCGGAGAAGGTGATCGCCTCGTCCCTTCTGAGCCTCTTGTTGGCCGGTTCGCCGATATATGGACCTCGAGCTTCGGCTTTCAAGGAGGACTTCGTGACTCGCGGGGAGCCCGTAATAGTGGAGATGACCCGTCATATTGCGGTTCGTCGTCTCCTTCTTCGTCTTCACCGCCGCCTTCTTGTTAGGGCACAATTTCCCTTCACTGCTTCCTCCTTTTCGGCCTCGATGAGGGCCTCGTCTTATCGGCTCGTCGGTTATGCCCTTTGTATTTTCTCGGGCCCCGCCCCGTACTAACGTCTCGATATCCTCCATGAGGTCTCGGCCTCCTCCGTGTCGTGCCGTAATCTTCATGGAAGGAGCGAGACTTGTCCTTTGTTCGTTTGACCCCTGTCATTGGTCGAGGTTTTGAACTTATCCATGTGGAGTTCAGAGATTTCGCCTTGGCTTCGTCGAAGGTGTATTGAGGTGTTGCGGTCCGAGCTCGGACTCTATGGGCGACGTATTCTTTCAGTGCGCTTCGTCGGCCTTGCTACGGCCTCGCGTCCTTCTTCTCTTCCTTTTTCGGAGGGTCCACCTCTTTCGCCTCGCTTCATTCTATCAGCCCGCGTCGGCCTTGGCGAACCGATCGGCTATCGCCATAGCTCCGGTGGTGATGCACGGGGTTCGTTGACGATCTCTTTATATAAGGCCCCGGCCGATGTCGCTTACGAAAGTCGAGATGATGAGGAGGTCGTTCACGTCTGCGACCTTTAGGCTTTCCTTATTGAACCCGGTCATAAAGTCGCCGATGGACTCGCTTGGTCTTGCCTCGCGGTGAGGAGATCTGTTGAAGTCATTTTGACTCGGCCTCGGAAGAACCTTCGATGGAAGGCCTTCATTAGATCGCGGTGAACCAATGCTCCCAGAGGTAGACCGCCGAACCACCGGCGGGCGTTGTCGACTAGTAATTCTGGGAAGAGCTTGCACATATGAATTGTGCCGAGACGTTGGTTGATCATATTGTACTGGAACTGTGAGAGAAAGTTCTGCGGGTCCCTTAGTCCATCATAGGGGGTGATGTTCGGCACCCGATATTTGTCTGGGAGCGGGGTGTTGAGTATTTCGTTTGAGAACGGGGTAACGGAGAGTGAGGCGGAGTTCGTTGACCGAACTCGTTTTGGTAGTGAGGGTTGACCTCGCGACGGTCGCGACGTCCTTTCCCGCGCTGTTCGCCCCTCCCGCGGTCGGTTTGGGCCCCGACTTGTGCGGAGGTGTGAGCGCCCATGATTTGGATGCTAGGGGATCCACCTCGTCGCGGTGCCTCGTGTTTAGACGAGGCTTGCCCTTTCTTTCTTTGGGGTGTGGCGACCTTGTGCTTGGCGAGGTATTGGAGGAAGCTCTCCTTGTTTTCTCAGAAACCCCTCGACGCGTCGTCAAGGTTTATCCGAGGAGCCTGAGGTTCTCCTTGATTGCGCCGCGATCTCCTTCGCTGGTATCCCGCTTCATACGGGATGGGATTCCCTTGTTCGTCGAGGCTTTGGATGTGCCGCCGGTCGATTCGAGACCGGCTTTTTCCAGTGAGCTCGGCGTGTCCGACCGCCGTTATTCTTGTTGTTGCCGGCGGCGACTGGGATGCGTGACTTCGGTATACATCGTCGTGATTGATTCCTCGTGAATAAAAGTTGATCGAAAACACAAAATTTTGTTTCCCATGCACGCGCTGATCGATCTTATTTTCGTAAGGGAATTAAATGCACAAGAACACCAAAGATTTACGTGGTTCGATCTATGAATAAGATCTACGTCCACGGGGAGAGAGAGAGTATTTGTGTATTGATAATATGAGGAGTGATTATAAAAAGTGTCGATCCCCTTTACCGTCTAATCTATCCTCTATTTATACACGATTATGATAACCTAGATCTCGAATCCGAGATCTATTCTAAGATAGGATTTGAATCCTATCTCCTCTCTAATTAGGATTCTTATAGATATGACCGAATCTTCTGCGTTCCTACTGGTTCCGGAGCTTTCTTGGGCCGGACTCGTATGGGCTGAGCTTCATATCAGGCTTATTTATGTTGGGCCTGATGCTTGGGCCTGGGAGTTGGGCCATATCCTATCAGTGTTATAACCCATAAAATTTTGGTAGAATAGGAAATTAGTTGTTGCCATGCATGATAGCTTCGCCGACTTTGTGCGGTGCCTTGTCCCAGCCGCCCGAGGTAGGCAACCTCGGCGATCGCCTGGCCCCATCATCTCGGGGGCCCAAATTTTTATATCTATATATATATATATATATATATATATATTTATTGGCTCCAAAAATTAATTTTGTTTACTGATTTAAGTTCATTTGGGTTTAAAACATTTTTAAGTTGGACCTAAAATAAATTCAAGTTTAATTTACATCCTATATATATATATATATATGCTTGTTCAGAGAATAAAATGTGTGAGAATTATAAAAAAAATATGGGAGGCCCTGTATTTTTTATTTTATAATAATATAAGGGGGGGAGCATGTATTTTTTATTTTGCCTAGAGCCCATAAAATATCAGGAACGGGGCTACCTTGTCCTTCTGCCATACGGTCTGAAACGCCATGGTGGCGCTCAGCTTCACGGATTCCAGCATCGGTTGATATGACAGGTTTTTCAAGATTCTTTGGATTTCTGAATATATAGTTTCTACTTATGTTTCGAGGCATGCAAGACATTCAGCGCAGTTTTGCCCATCGATTTCCATGTTTCCTTCTTTATTGCACTGGTTTCTACCAAGTATTTTACAATCTGAGATTTTGATCAATATATATACCTTCATAAGTTGGGAGGGAAATTCAAGGTAGATGAAATAGTTTTATCACGTAGTCTCAAATTGATGAAGAAAACAAACAAAAGATCGAGTTAGTCTTACCTAGAGTTATTGGATCTAACCGCCAAATGCAGTATTATTTCCTCGTCATCATCCTTTGCTCCCCCAACTTCTCCCAACATGTCCAAACCTGAAGTGAAACACGGTCTCTCCATGACAGTCTCTCAAAAGCAGGCAAAGACTCTCTCGAAGGAGAAGTTCTAAGATGTCAACACGCCCATTCATGGCTGCAATGTGAACCGGTTTCATATCACCAGCACGCCTGTGGGGCTACTTGTAAGTTGTAACAATCTCTTGGCGATTTCATCGACGTGCCCTTTGGCTGCTGCAATGTGAAGAGATGAACAATTATTGGAGTCTAGATCTCGAGCTAGCTGTGGGTTGATATTCAACACTCTTAGCTCAATACATGAAGTGGATAATGTTGACACTTGAAGATCGATGACTATGCATGGTGATCATGCTCTACGTGGAATGACATGTCAGCGTGGAGATGCTAGTTCACGCTGAAGGAGTTTTGGATAGAAGGATCTAGATTATGTTGGTGTTGTTTTGTTATTGGTTCATATAGAATTTTGTCTGTTACAAAAGCATATTCGTTCTTGCTTGTCATTAGGGTTGCAATAGTTTGCTTTCTATATATAGCAATGTAACAGTATACAAGAAAGGCAATTAATGAAGAACAGATCCAGTTTTATATATTTTATTTCTTTCGCTTTTCTTCTGTTTTCTATCCTGGTATCAGAGCAGGTTTTTGTTGGATTTGTATATTGAAAGCAGATTGGTTGAGCTTGTATACAATGTTTCCTGTTACCACTATTACAATCTCCTATCTGAATTGTTTACTTGATTGCATATGTATGTCCCTTTCTCTCATATATAAGTTAGATCATATAGTGTGTAGTAGATCACGTAAGTCCGTATGATTGGTCGCTTAATGAGATATAAAAGGATCACACCGAGACAACTTGAGGACGAGTTGTCGGTATAGGCTATGTATAGATAAGAAGTGACTTGACTTGGTTGCTTGTCTATACCGGCACGCTTATAACGATTGATGGATCACGATGAGATGAGTTTTCTATCGGACCGTCGTGAAGAACTTAGATCTCGATGACTTTACGTTGATCTAAACCTCGATAAGACTTTAGATGAGTATGAGTTGTTGACCATCACTTTGACTTGTTACGGGTGAGGGTTACATGAGATAACCCAATATTCTCTGCATCTTGGGTGGTGACAGTGTTTGTATATCATGCTAGTTACCCAGACGAGTCACCGTATCCGTTTAGGATGATGACGTCCCCTTAAGGAGCTCAAAAGGTTTATTGTACTAAACCTTGCAGGTTGAGTTATCTCAAGTACAATAATAAGGTTGAGTGGTACTACTTAAGGAATTAAAGAGATTAATTATTTTAAGTAGTCAAAACGCTATAAATAATTAATGGAAATACGATATCTTAAATACTGGGATTCGTGAAGTCTAAGTGCAAGCCCAACTAAACTTTGGAAATAAAGGGGTAAGTCAGCATTTATTTTCTAGTGGCATGAATAAATGTTTATGAATTAATTTATGTTCTGGGCTGAACATAAGATAATTAATTCATTTCATGCCAATCTTTATTCCTTGAATTTGATCTGTGGGCTGGCCCATCAAGGCCCGTGGCTACAATATTTTCGTCCCTTACATAGCAGAGTCTCACTGGGACTCTGTTCTGATTCTCCTATATCTAGATAGATTATATCTGATATCTGATATTATTCTTGATATGGTGTATTTATTAGATATGCAGAGATCCTATCCTAATAGGATTCTAGGGATGCATTATAAATACAAGATGAGAGAAAATTAGAAGTATCCTAATGCTTGTAATTTTTGAAAATTACATAGAGGGAAAAGACGAATTTTTGCAACACTCTCCATAGATTGCTCTCACTCAGCATTGGAGTTTTGGCAAATGGGATAAAGTCCAGAAGGCACGAGTCTTGATCATCTTCTTTGTCCGACAAATTCACAGGTAAACACGAGAAAACACCAACGTGTTGCAATTAATTATATAGGTGCATGCTAGGTATATAATCAATGTATGGTGAATTAAACATCCAAGATAGATCATCGGGAGAGGGTTAAAATCAGATTTTCCTTCAATTGGTATCAGAGCCTGGGATCAGTATCTTGGCTCTGTTGGATTAATTCACATTTGATTATTACGTACGCAATTAATTAATTATGGATCTGTTGTTTATCGTGGCCCGTTTTATTTTTTATCGGATTTCGTTTTTCACCACGAGAAAATCCGTGGTTAGATTATGATTTATTTTTGTATCAAATCTGTAAAAGAAGAACGAAGACGAAGAACAAGAAGAACGAGACGACGGAGTCCCGTCACACGGAGGCACACCGGCAGCACGTCGCACGACAATGCGCATGATCGTCCGGATGTGCGTCGGAGCTCGGCGGCGATGGTCGGCACCATCGCGCCTCTCGACCGAGCGGCACGACAACGGGTTACGTGGGTTCTCAGCAGCACTAACATGCATCTCGACGACCTCGGTAGGTCCACTTGACGGGGGATGGCTATTGGGTGTGCGGGGCGTGCGGTTCTCGTGCGGATACCTCGGCATGCCTCGTAGCTGGATACGTGCGCACGAGTTTCTCGGCAGTTTCGACAGCCCTCGGCAGACTGACGCTCGCCGAAATTCTCGGCACGTCTCGGCAGGAGTTGGTTGACATCACTCGGCAGCTTTGGGGTGGACACGACGAGCGGGCGGGACGACACCGTGCGCGAAGCATGTATCGGCGCTCGACAGCTCATCGGCGGATACTCGGCGCTTTGGGTGACACTCGGCGCTGACAATTCTTTGGTGAGGCTCGACAGACGCGTCGGCAGACGCATCGTCTCGGCGGACGAGTGCGGCGGCGAGATTGGGTGGCTGGGCGTATGTGTGGGCTGTGCCCTAGTGCACGGCCCAACCCATTTTAGCCGACCGGCCCGTTTGGACAGAACTGGTTTTGACCGGTTCCGGTTTTCGACCCGACCGACCGACCCGACCCGACCCGATTCACTGTTTCGGTCCGTTTTTAAATTTTTAGCCCAAATCTAGTTTTAACTAATCCGGTCCATGCCCGTGCACACGAGGCCCATTTCCAGATTTTTGAAGATTTGTACTTTGCAAATTTATGTAATAAATTAGGCAGGGAATTACAGGATCTACGAGTGGGCCTCGATGAACGAATTTATTTTATTTTTATTGTTCATAGCATCTTGTGGATGTTTAAATTATGCAGAAACATGCTATGTATGTTTAATTACGTAGATAAATATGTTATATGTTTTTGTGATTGGGTGCGTATAGTTAGCATGCTAGGTTTATCGCGTTTTGAAGCATGTTTTAGAATTCTGCGAGCATGTTTTACATGTTGAGTTCTATAGAAAGCATGCTAGGATTACGTGATCTGTATGGACAAACCTTTTGAAACAAAAGACTAAGCAAGTAACCCGGCATATTAATTTTTAAAATTAAAGATGTCAATACCTCCACTTTTTGATCTCTAAACAAAGTGATACGCATTGTGAGTAAACGTCCACACGCGTGGCTTGCTTGCACTGTTTATCATAAGTTTGTTAGATGAGATTTCTAAATAAAACATTTTAATCTATTGAGAAGTGGGAGTTTCATGTCTAAACGTCCACATGTGTGGCTTGCATATGTGATTTTCATAAGTTCTCTAGAGATAGATTTAAAATGAGATGACAAAAGAATTTGAATTGGAAGCGGTATGGTCCGAGAGAGTATGCCAATTCTAAGAATTCATTTTCTGCTGTCAAAATTATGGTCATTGCTTAGGCATAACCTCAAGTACAACTTCCCGTGAAGTCCCTTCTTACGATAGTGATGTGGTCTAGTAAGGTCCAATCATTAATTTCATTTGTCATAAGGATAAGTTGACATAGATTGAAATTAAGCGACTAAAAGGTATATTTTAGTGCGGTCGAGGGGTTCATGTTTAAACGTCACATGCGTGGCTTGTATGTGAGATTCCTTAGCGATTGGAGGTTTCAATTAATATTGTTTTATCAAAAGGTTACAATATTATTGTTACAATTATGTGCGATCGTATGCTTATGTGTTTACATTACTTTTGGATATGTCTCTTACACGATTATCAATATTGATACGATTCTCGTTGTGCGTGGCGAATCGATCGCAGACGAAGACTTGAATAAAACTTCGAACCAATGGATATCCCAAACCTCTGAATCTAACCCTCAAGTGATATAGGGCGATTTCGCCTATACCCCAACTAGATAGTTGACGTGACAACTCGTGGACGCCAATGACACACAACAGTGATGATAGTCTCGTTGATCGTCGATAAATGAATTACTTGAAAATCTCAAGAAATTCAAGAGCTAATGAAGAGAGAGTAAAACTCACATATTCGTAAATCAAAAGTCAATATTTTCAGATGCTTACAAGCCTTTATATAGGGTGAAAAATGAAGTCTAATCCTTATCAAAGAAGGACTCCTAATCAAAGTAGGAAACTAACTAATAGTAGAGATCTAATTAAACTAGGAAACTATTTAATCTTATATCTAATGGGCTGCGAAAATAATTAAAAAAATGTGAACCTCGAACTCTATCATTCCCCTCCTCTTGAGAAGGATTTGTCCTCAAATCCAAGTCGTCACCTATATCAAACAGACTCAAATTCTCCTTATATATTAGTTCAACCAATGGCTTCTCCTTATTCACCACCCACTTCAAATCACTAGCCCTCGTAAGACATGACTTTTGGATTACTCCATTCTCCTTACTCCCATCACTTTGCCTAACCGACTTCACCAACTTCGACTCCTTTTGTAACAACACTTGATCCTCATAAACTTGTTTAGGAGTAAGAGGAGTAAGTGACACTTTCTTTTGATTGAACTCGAGGGAGTATTTGTTCGTAAAGCCATCATGCTTCACTCTTCTGTCAAACTGCCACGGTCGTCCCAATAGAATATGGCTCACTTGCATCGGAATCACATCACAAAGAACTTCATCCTCATACTTTCCAATGCGAAACGGAATCTTCACTTGCTTCGTCACCTTGACAATGCCACTATCATTCAGCCACTGCAACCGATATGGCTTGGGATGCTTCACTAATGGTAGCCCTAACTTCTCAACCATGGTCATGCTAGCCGCGTTGGTACAACTCCCACCATCGATGATCACGCTCCACACCTTATCTTTGACATGATACCTCGTATGAAAGATGTTCTCGTTGCTCAGTATCACCATCTTTGGAATCAGACACTCAAAGCTCTCCTAGCAACAAAAATGAGTGCATCCGTACTTCAATCTCTTCAACATCGGAATCCTCCAAGGCTAGCATCTCGGATTAGTAGCCTCTCATTTATCATCGGTCACCACCTCTCCATCATCCCGAATGATCATCACCTCTTATTCGAACACTCTCTAGCAATATGTCCAATTCCATGACAAGTAAAACACTTCAAATCACGGTTCCGAATGCAGTCGTGGTTGGCTTGAGTTGTGTAACTCTTAGATCTGTTCTTGCTTTTCAAACGTCCACTTCTCCCCATTCGGATGCTCATCTTTCTTCCATTGGTTCCTCTTGATGAAGAACCACTAACATTTTGAAATTTGCTCCAATTGGATTGATTTTGCTTGTGTTACCGCCATTACCCTCCTCTTGAGTTGGTTCTCAATCTTTATGGCCATGTGAACCATATCCTCCAACTCGACATAATGTTGCAACTCCACTCAATTGCGAATCTCCCAATTCAATCCGCCAAAATCTCTGCCATAGTCGCCTCTCATCTTCAACAATCTTGGCTCGTATCATGGCTACTTCCATCTCCTTGAAGTAGTCATCCACACCTCGCCCTTGCCTCAAATTCGTAATTTGTTGTACAGCTCACGATAATAATGATTAGGCACAAATCGCTTCCTCATCACAGCCTTCATCTCGTCCCATGTGGATAGGCTGCTCTTGATTCCTCCTCCTACTACTCACCAACCGATCCCACCAAACAATTGCATAATCGTAGAACTCTATTGTCGCTAACTTCACCTTCGAGCTCGGAATAATTATGGCAATCAAACATGAGCTCCAACTTTCTCTCTCACCAAGTATAATTCAGATCATTTTCCCTTGAAAAGAAGGGATGTTCATCTTGATGTCGCTCAGATTGTTATCTTCGATCTCTTCCTCTAGGCCGCCTTTCATCAAAATGAGTCACTCAGCACTCGTGTATCACTCAAAATGAGCCACTCAGCACTCGTGTATCACTAATCCTCACAGAACATAGATGCGGAAAATCTCAAGAACGAAAAAATAAAAATAAAAATAAAGATACGGATATTGAATGGATAATGTATGATATGGATAACGATATGGATAATGTATAACGATATGGATAATGTATGGTATGGATAACGATATGTATAATGATATGGATAACGATATGGATAATTATATGGATAACGATATTGATAACGATCACAGATATGGTAGATACTGATTTTAAAAACACGGATGAACAAACCCTAGCCGCTACCCACGTCACAACAGACGAAACGAAATGAAAGAAAGAAATCCTAGATACTACCCTTGACACAAACGAAAGAAATAAATGAAACCTGGCCGATAAACGAATGGACGACGAAAGGACGAACGAACGGATGGCTCTGATACCAAATGATACGATTCTCGTTGTGCGTGGAGAATCAATCGACGCATGACGGAAGACTTGAATAAAACTCGAACCAATGGATATCCCAAAATCTACGAATCTAACCCTCAAGTGATATAGACAAGATTTACCTATACCCCAACTAGATAGTTACGCAAAGAACTCGGGGACGCCGAATGACACACAAAGAGTGATGATAGTCTCGTTGATAAGTCGATAAATGAATTACTTGACAAATCTCAAGAAATTCGAAGAGCTAATGAAGAGAGAATAAAACTCACATATATTCGTAAATCAAAAGCTGAATATTTTCGTATGCTTTCAAGCCTTTATATAGGCTGAAAAATGAAGTCTAATCCTTATCAAAGAAGGACTCCTAATCAAAGTAGGAAACTAACTAATAGAAGAGATCTAATTAAACTAGGAAACTATTTAATCTTATATCTAATGGGCTGCGAAAATAATTAAAAAAATGTGAACCTCAGACTCTATCAAATATGCTCGCACAAAATCCTCTATCCGGTCCAAATTTTATCGAGTGGAAACGAAACATTGAGATTGTTCTTACTGCCGAAGAAAATTTATTTGTACTCATTACACCCCGTCCAATCTCCCTAGACGATTCATCTACTGATGAGGAGGGCAAGGAGCACGAGAAATGGGACAAATAAAATAGAATGGCAAAGTGCCTTCTTTTGGTCACCATGTGCGAGTCCTTGCAACTCCAGCATCAAGAGATGGATTATGTAGCCACTATATGGCTAAATCTCATGAAATCGTATGGGTAGTCAGACAGAATCGCTAGTCATAATTTGACAAAGTTAATTATGTCAAGTTCAATGAAGGAAGGCGATTCAGTGCATGACCATGTAGAGCAAATGATCAATCTCTTTGGAGAGCTCGAGTTGGTTGGAGGATATATTGATAGCGTGATCGAATCGATATAATCCTCAACACTTTGCCCAAGTCTTTTGATGACTTGGTTATGGAGTAGTCCTTTATGATAAGAGTTATACTCTAGATTCATTGCAAAAGAATTTAGTAACGGAGGAACGCAAAATGGGCAAAAATGCACAGTCTTTAGTACACACCTCAAGGAAGACCACTGTTTTATCTAAAGATGAAAAGGTAAAGTGGAATTCAAGAGATGCTAAGGCTAAAGAAAAGAGTGGGAGTAATACAAAGGCCTCTACCAGCGGTTTGAAAAAGCTAAAGGAGAAGGGCAAATGCTTCAAGTGCAGTGAGATAGGGCATTGGAAAGCTAAGTGCCCTATGCTCAAGGCTCAAGGTACGCCATTTGATTTAGTAACGGAAACATGTTTAGCGACGTGTTTTACCCATTCATGGGTAGTATATACGGGTGCAACTGATCATGTTTGTTACACCTTGCAGGGGTTCCTACGGACAAGAGAGCTGTTTGATGGCGAGATAACGATCTCCATGGGCAACGCGGCGAAAGTCGAGGCTGTTGCAGTCGGAGATGTTTCTTTATGCTTTGATAAGACAATTTTAGTATTGAAAGACGTTTTATATGTGCCGGAGTTTCGGCGAAACCTTATTTCGATTTTCAAACTATTTATACATGGATATTCTATTGTTTTTATAGTGGTGTTTCTATCATAAGAAATGACGAAGTTATCTGTGGTGGCACGATTTAATTCGCTTTGTATGCCAAGCATAATACCTTTAATTATGTTGCATCTACATCAAACCTTAAGAAGATGAAGTTTTCTTCGCTAGATGACACCACATTTGTTTGGCATCTTAGATTAGGTCACATCAATCTGAATATGATCCAAAGACTGACTAAGAATGGAGTGTTGGGTGAAATTACAGTTACTCCGTTCTCAGTCTGCGAATCCTTTATAGAAGGAAAGATGTCAACCGGACCCTTCAAAACAAAGGGGTATAGAGCCAAAGAAGTGTTGGAGCTAGTCCATTCTGACCTGTGTGGACTGATGTCCACACAAGCTCGTTGAGGGTACGAGTATTTTGTCACTTTCATTGGCGATTACTCAATGTACGGATACATATATACCAGCTTCACCGCAAGTCTGAATGCTTTGAGAAATTCAAAGAATTTAAGGCGGAAGTGGAGATGAAGCTAGGTAAAAGTATCAAGTCATCTGTCCGATCGCGATGGCGAATACCTCGATAACGAGTTCATGGACTTTTGGTGTAGTGTGGGATTAACTCCCACTCACTACACCGACACACCACAAAAAATGGTGTGTCGAGCGAAGAAATAAGACTCTCTTAGAAATGGTTAGATCAATGATGAGTTATGCAACATTGCTATTTAGCTTACGGGGTATGCCTTAGAAACGACTGCATATTTGCTCGATCTAGTACCATCAAAGTCGGTCGATAAGACCCATTTCGAGTTATGGTTTGGGCGCATGACTTCAGTTTAAACCATATAAGGATATGAAGGCGATCCGGCACATGTCTTTGAACAAGAAAAGTCGACAAGTTGGAGGCTAGATCGAAGCAAGGCGTTTATTGTTATCTAGAGGAATGAAGGTGGTTATTTCTATAGTCCTAAGGATCGGAAAGGTGGTTATTAGCACTAACACCCGATTCTTAGAAGAGGACTATCGAAAAACCACAAATCAAAGTTGAAATCATACTTGAGAATTAGAAGATGATCGTATTCCGCCAACGATTAGGCGAAGGTGCGAGATATGCGTGTTTAGTAGGAAGGATCGACACCAGATACTTCAAGAAATTGAAGTGGGTCGAGTTCCACTGGAGATACCGACCGTACGAGTGGCACCTACCAAGCAAGTTGTGCAAGATAGAGAACCACAGGTTACTGCACGCACCATTGCCATTGTGCCAGTAGCGCCTCGTCGAAGTGGGAGGGTTGTTCGTCAACCCGGTGATTAATGTTCATGGGCTAATCTTCGGTTTAGTCGAGAAGCGGCGGTATGTCGACCCATGGACATACGGTGAGTCGATACAAGACACAGATGCAAGATCATGGCACACCGCTATGGACTTAAAAATTGAGTCCATAACAACTATGGATGTATACGAGAAGACATCTCTACCGGATGGCAACGAAGCCATATGTAGTAAGTGGGTATCTGAGAGGAAAAAGATTGAAATGGAGGTTTGGCTTTTAAAGCCGGGTTTGTGTGAAAGGGTACACTCAGTTGAGGGCATCGATTTCGATGAGACCTTTTCGCCTATAGCAATCTCAAGTCCATCGAATTTTTTGGCCATAGCAACTCACTTTGAACCTTGAGGTTTGGCAAATGGATGTGAAACCGCTTTTCTAAGCGGTTACCTTGAAGAAGGTAGAGACATCTATATGCAGAACCAGAAGGTTATATGGTGAAGGTGAAGAACATCTAGTATGGAAGCTTAAGTCCATTTATGGACTTAAACAAACTTCGATCATGGAACTTACGCTTTGGCGAGGTGGTAAAGTCCTATGGATTTACCGGTTGCCTAGCGAGTTGTGTGTATCGTTTGGATGTCAGCGGTGACATGGTATTTTTGTACTTCGTAGATGACATCCTTCTACTTGGCAACAACGTGAAGTCAAGTTATCGACGTAAAGAGTTGGTTATCCGATCAGTTTCAAATGAAAGACTTAGGAGATGCAGCGTCCATTCTTGGGATCAAGGTTTATCGAGATCGCAAGAAGAAAATATTGAGCTTATCTCAGGCGTCTTACATTGATATTGGATCACTCGTTTTAGTATGCGGACTGCCAAGAAGAGATTGCTATCTTTCAGACATGGTGTTCCTTTATCTAAAGAGAAGTCACCTATGACTGCAAAGGAGATAGAGAAAATGAGAAAAGTACCTTACGCTTCCGCCATAGGAAGTCTCATGTATGCAATGCTATGTACGAGACCCGATATCTGCTATGCAGTAGGCATAGTAGCTAGATAATAGTCTAACCCTAGACAAGCTCATTGGACTGCGGTAAAGCATATACTCAAGTACCTGAAAAGGACTCGAGATTATAGGCTAGTTTACCAAGCAGATTGTCTAATACCTTTGGGTTATTCATACTCGGATTTTCAAGCTGACCGTGATGAGAAAAAGTCTACCTCAGGCTATGTGTTTACCTTGGGAGGAGAAGTGATCGCTCACTTTTCTAACACGAAAATGCGGAAGTATAAAGGTAAGTTGAGTATCGTATCCACAGGGATTGTAACACGAAAACACAGAAGCTAACTCAACAACAATTCATCATTATCCAAGAACAGATTTGGTTTATAAAGGTTTAGGGCTTCAGATATTAAATCCAAAGCTAAAGGTGACAACTTGAAAATAAATGAAAGCAATAAATACTCAAAGAGATAACAATCTAGAAAGACTAACCCTAGGGATGCATTAATCCTACCCACAATGTATATTTATCCTGCTTCCTATTAACCATTTTAATCCAGACAAGATGGAAGATCACATATGTAACCATCAATTTCAGTTACGACAATTGTGGCAGTTGATTGCTAATTTTCCCTATTACTGTTACGTCTCTAGGTAAAAATAAGCAACTCTAAAAGGATCACAAAGAATATGCTTCCTACGAAATTTCCTATTTCAGCTACGACTCAAGGCTTATTCGTATAATGCATTCAAGATCGATTGACAATTAAAACGGTTAAGTTATTAACTGGCAACTAGATATGCATCAAGATTGATCAGAAATTAACACATATAATTAAGCACCAAGAATCATAAACCAATGCCTGGAAGGTAAATAGCAATAGCAAGAATCACAACACTTAGGATAGAATCATGCAAACCCTAGGATTAGAACGAAAATTTAGCTAAACATAATAATCGACGTAAAATAAGAATTAACCATAAAATGAGAATTAAATAGATAAAACCCGTAGTGTAGCGTTGGAAGAACAATGGTTGGGTTCGTATCCAAACCCAAGTAACAAAGGAGAAAATACGAAAATCGTTCGGACGACATGACGTTCAAAGCATTAACAAAGCATAGAACCAAAGTATCGTGTGATTTTCCTCATGACCGACCTAGCGGTCTCTAGGTCGGTCGCGAGACCTAATCTATAAGCTCATCTTCACCTCGCATATTGGGCTAGCGGTCGCTGGGTTGGACAGCTAGGCCACTGTTTTGCCATTCTTTGCTCGTGCTTGTTCCATGCTTGATTATCATCTTATAAACTACAAAACACCAAAGAGGAACCCAAGAGCGTTGTCTTCCAAAATATATAAAGCATTGAGATCCAATACATAAGCACTTTATAGATCTAAATTCATCTTTAAATATCAACAATAAGCGTGTAAAAGCGCGTTCATCAAACCCCCAAACTTAAAGCATTGTTTGTCCTCAAACAAAAACAAAACAAAAGGAAAGAGAGACACAACGAAAGATCAGCGTCGACAAGGTGATTAACACAATCAAGCCTCGAGAAATATCTCAAAGCTCAAAATCATTAGCGCACATGGCGACATTAGTCGACTCGACAATGTACAACCATTGAAAGCAAAAATCTCATTCAATTCGACCTCACAACGGCATGTGTGTAAGATATAAAGTACACTCAAACTCGTAAAGAAATTAAGGCGTGTATACACTCAAAATCAATGCAATGCAAAATCTTACCATAGGCTTGCCATTTCTCTAATATCTCCACCACATCAAATGCGATCAAATTAGGATAAAAAATGTCTTTTCATAGGTTGTAATGTAGACACATTGGTCAAGGTAGGATAATAAATGGCTAAGTGACTCAAATATACTCCAAGCACCTCCATTTATACAATCAACTCATATGGACTTTGTCCATTTCCCCTTTTCTTTCCAACATGCTAATTCAACATTTATGCAACTCAAGGTACTTATACTATGATAATTGACTCCCTTATGCTCATATTATTCACTCAATTTTTCTTTTTCTTTTCTTTGTAAAAGAGCTTATAAGGTCCATTCTTTGCCACAGAGGTACCTCTCTATCTTTTATCCCAACTTAGAATATCAAAACAAATTTACTCTCCTTTGATTCCTATATCCATCCTCACCTCCTATCATCCGGTTAAAAAAAGAATAAAGTCTAATAAAGGCTCAAAGAAGGCCACAAACGGTATATATCATTGGGTTAGTGTTTGGGTAAATATGTGGTTAACAAAGATGGCCTTTATCATTTCCATATTCGAAACACATATTCACACCGGACACGTAAAAATACGGCAAGTTCTAGAAGATAATTACATGCACGATATCACACAATTAAAAGAAGCGTAATAAGATGTTTATACAGTGAAGCTCAAGTCTAACGGTTTAAGCAAATGGTAAACAACAACAAGCTAAGCAATCTCAAGTTATCCATGTGTCATTTTCTAACATATCATGTGCACTATCAACATATTTTTCAGAAAATTTCTATCATCATTGGCCACATGGATTAACACATTTCACTTAAACTCATTGATCGACCGACACAACAATGAAAACAAAAGACATGACAAAAACCCCAAAATATAAAAACTTAACAAGACAAAACAAAACATAAAAAGGACTCTCAACCAAATCAAACTCGTCCACTCCCTCCCCCCCAAACTTATTGTCAACAGTGTGAAATGGAGACAATAAGGTTTGCAGAAGAGAGTGATTGGGAGAGACCTTACCTCATATGTCACACTACTCCGGCGGTGGATAGAATCCTCGCCACTGATGATATACCTTGGGATTTAAAAACGAACAAACAAGACACGACACGACAAAACAAAGAAAAATAAGAAAAACAAAACGAAAAACATAAAGCATGAAAAATGTTGGGTTACCTCCCAACCAGTGCTAGATTTATCATCGCTAGCTCGACGTTACCTCTCATCAATCGAGCGATTTGACAACTGTGGTCTTTCCAAACTTTTGTTTTCCCTTGTACTTATCATTAACAACAGACCACCATTTAGTGTATGAGTAGCCTCCCCCGAACTTGAATGGCTCACTCTGATTTTTATGTCGAGTCCACCTCTTCTTTGTAGCCTCCTCATCGACTGGTCGGTTGACATTCAAGCGCGAGACTTGTCTAGTTGTGGCAGTGGTGATTGAATAGCACTTCTCATGCTCTGAGCTATCCTGTTGCTTGATGGCATCATATATTGAAATTTTCAGCTCCTCATTATTGACATGAAACGTGAGATCACCTTCCTGCATATCAATTAAAGCACGACCAGTGGCTAGGAAAGGACGACCCAAGATTAGTGGTTGATTTTTAAAGTCAGGAATGTCTAAAATAACAAAATCAGCAGGAAAGATAAAGTCCCGAATTTTTACCAACTCATCTTCAACTATGCCCTTAGGATATCTCGATGACACATGTCACCATCATCAATGAAATTTTAGTTGACTTCAACTTTCCAAGCCCCAGACGATTGAATACAGATAAGGGCATCAGATTGATGCTCGCTCCCAAATCACACAACACGTTGGGGAATGTATGCTCAGCAATGTCGCACTCCAATGTGAAGCTCCCGGATCCTTCATTTCAAAGTGGCAACTTCATCAGTAGATAGCATTAACCTTCGAGAGGTTAATTTTTCAAATTTACCCAACTTCTTCTTGCTTGCCAATGCATCTTTGAGAAATTTAACATATCAGGGCATTTTAAAGAGCGCATCAAAGAGAGGTAAATTTATGTCAACTTTCTGGAATATCTCTTTGAATCGGACGAACTCCTCGTCATATTTTGAATTAGCTAGCCGACTTGGGAACGGGATCGGAGGAATGTACGTTGGGTATTTCTTCATCTTTACTGCCTCGTGGCCATCCTCGTGGTCGCTAGGGTGGTCGTTAGGCACACGAGCTGCTTCTGCCATCTTCTTCGTAGCCGGGCTAGCGGTCGCGTGCCCGGTCGCTAACTCCTCGGTAGAGCCCTTTGCCCATTTTCTCGCGGCCAGCCTAGCGGTCACTGGGTCGGTCGCGAGGTCCTCTGGAATGCGTTCTGTCTGATTTCTCGCGGTCGGGCTCGCCGGCGCGAGCTCGATCGCGAGGTCCTTCTCTTTTGCTCCGTCTTCGTCTTTTCGCCCTGGGTGGTTCTGGTACTCTCGTCCACTCCTCAACTGAATAGCAAAGCACTGATTCTTTGGGTTCACTTCCGTATTACTAGGAAATTGACCCATCTTTTGCTGTGGATTTAGTTGTGCAGCTATCTGACCGATTTGATTCTCCATTATCTTCATGTGTTTGCCCATGGCTGCTACGGTGGATTCTAAGCGTGTTATCCTCGGCGGTGAGTCTTGATGAGCAATTCTGTTGAATCACAGCTTGTTGGTTGCTCACAACCAACTGCTGCATCATATCCTCTAGGCTCTGCTTCTTCGGTTCTTGAATCATACCATTTTGCACAGTGAAGCCTGCTGGAGGTTATTGAAAGTTATTGGGGTTGGCATACGACAAATTAGGATGATTCCTGTTGTTAGGATGGTATGCCGGATTTTCCCCAGGACGGTTCCTCTGATTTATGAAATTCACATCCTCCGTCTCGATCTGACTCTTCAAAAGAGTAAACTTCTCTATGAGATCGTCGTATTTCGAGTCAACCTCTACAAAGAATCGCTTTAACCATCGGGCGTTCTCTCCATCGGTCATTGATAACTATTGGCCACCATCTTTTCTATGATTCGGTTGGCCTCCTCTACTCGGCAGTTCAATAGGCATCCCCCTGTCGACGCATCTACTATACTCCTCGTGTGAAGCGTCAGCCCACTGTAGAATTGCGTGATCTGCTGCTCTCTAGGGAATCCATGTTGAGGGCACTTTCTCAATAAGCCCCTGAATCTCTCCCATGCCTCAAATAGTGACTCGTCTCCTTGTTGGCAGAAATGGGAGATCTCGGCTATTATCTCTGCGCTTTCGTCGGCGAGAAATATTTTGAAAGAAACTTCTCATGGAGTTTTCCCCAACTGTCTATCCCGGTACGGTCCAGGCTCTTGAACCAATCCTTCGTCTGGCTGCGCAGAGAAAATCCGAACATGTGCATTCGGATCGTATCTTGTGGCACCCCATTCTGCTTGATGGTGTCACATATATCGAGGTATGTCTCGAGATGGGCATTCGGATCCTCTGTCACTCCTCCTCCGAACTGTTCTCCTTGAACCATGCTGATCAGGGCCGGTTCAACTCAAAATTATTCGCATTCACTTCCGGGCCCCATCCACCTACTTGAAACTATTCAGTAGGAGGTTGGTACATGTAATTCAGTGGTCTCGTCTCGGGAGCAGGGACAAGGAGTGCCATGTTCGCCATTTGGCTTTGCATCTCTATGAATTCTACCAGCAGACGTGCGGCTTGCTCGGGAGGAATGCCCCCGTTGTTCGGATTAGCTGTCATTGCTTGCCTTCTTCTTTCTCGTCTCCTTCTCCTTTGAGAATTCTCGATTTTTGGATCTAAGATTAGTTCAGGAGGTCCCTGGGACCTTGTGAACATAAACTACCTGGAGAAAAAGAAGGAAATTAGCTCTGGCAAGAAATAAAATAAAAATAAAAATACAACTTGAATTAATAATTTCAAATCGTCAAGTTATTCCTATATGATCTTAAAAATCCCCGGCAACGGCGCCAAAATTTGATCGCTCACTTTTCTAACACAAAAACGTGCAAGTATAAAGGTAAGTCAAGTATCGTATCCACAGGGATTGTAACACGAAAACACAGAAGCTAACTCAATAACAATTCATCATTATCCAAGAACAGATTTGGTTTATAAAGGTTTAGGGCTTCAGCTATTAAATCCAAAGCAAAAGGTGACAACTTGAAAATAAATGAAAGCAATAAATACTCAAAGAGATAACAATCTAGAAAGACTAACCCTAGGGATGCATTAATCCTACCCACAATGTATATTTATCCCGCTTCCTATTAACCATTTTAATCCGCATAAGATGAAAGATCACATATGTAACCAACAATTTCGATTCACGACAATTGTGGCTGATTGATTGCTAATTTTCCCATTCATGCACGCCTCTAGGTAAAAATAAGCAACTCAAAAGGATCACAAAGAATATGTTTCATACGAATGTTCCTATCTCTCCCTACGACTCAAGCGCTTATTCGTATTATGCATTCAAGATCGATCGACAATTAAAACGGTTATAATTAATCGACAACTAGATATGCATCAAGATTGATGTAAATTAACACATATAATTAAACACCAAGAATCACAAATCAATGCCTGAAGGTAAATAGCAATAAAGCAGAATCACAACACTTAGGATAGAATCATGCAAACCCAGTGATTAGAACGAAAATTTAGCTGACATAATAATCGACATAAAATAAGAATTAACCATAAAAATAAGAATTAAATAGGTAAAACCCGTAGTGTAGTGTCGGAAGAACAATGGTTGGGTTCGTATCCAAACCCAAGTAACAAACGAGAAAATACGGAAATCGTTCGGACGACAGCGTTCCAAAGCATAGAACTAATATAGAACAATGAAAAATTAATGCTAGATGGATCCAAATCAAAGCTAGAGTGCAAAAATAGGAAAAATCGTGAGAAACTGAGGAAAAACGTCTAAAATCGGTCCGGAACGGTTGGGACGCGGGGCTTGAAGCCCTATTTATACCGACGAGCCTGCTTTTTGAGCTCGTTTTTGGGGTAGTCATTGCCCTAGAAAGAGTGCATTTTTGTGTGTTCTTTGTGTGTTCTTTGTGTGTGTTCAGGTTCCGGGAGGACACGCTTTGGGTATTGCAGTGAGAAGGACCTCGGGCAAGATCAGCCACCTCCCATGAGAGGGTAAAACTCAAGACTATCTTGGCAAGCATTTCGACATCTTGCCAAGACACTTGCACCAGACGGTCCGAGCCCGATCAACGAGCCGACGGAAGCCAAGAGAGTAATCGAGACAAAGAAGAGATGGAAAATGACGAGGAGTGACGCAGGGGACAGAGGATCAAGTCAGGATGCAACTGGGGGACGCAGACGAGGTCTCTGGTAGACTTGCACGCAAATGGGAAGATTATGTGCAAGGTCTTCGCCACCTGCTGATTTTTGCCGTAAAGGAAAGGTCAACCCGCAGATCAGACGAGACAAACCCGCCAGATCGAAGCGAGGAACCTTTGTCGGTGTCCAGCAGTTCGAGCCACTTGTCAACCTCACCACCTACCATCTCGAGATACGTGCGCTGACCAAGACAAAGAGGATGCACTTAGGCTCCCAACACAATTCGAACTCCACACAAGACGTATTCAGTTGGAGAGTGAGAGCACACGTCCGAAATTCTCTCTGCAACCTTTCTCTTTTATTTCTCTTTGCTTTCATGAGTGATTGGTGAGGAAGAAACAAGTCCTACAGCAAACATTTATATTATAGATTGGTTATCTCTTTGCTGAAGCAACCGCTCATGAGAGAATGCTTTTCATTTACGCTTGATTTTCTATTCAAGTATGGTTTCGATTATGTTCTTGTTTATTGCTTTATGTTTATGTCGATTATGCGTGAGTAGTCGGTTTGGTTGGGCTCGGGATGAAGCACATTGAGTCGAGGTCATGAGAGTCATGAGGTCTAAATATCCTTAGAACCTCGAGGGTGTTCTCAAGCCCAGCCTTTATACCTATGTTATTCCTTCCTCGAGTGTTAACTCACCGGTAGCCTTGGAGGAGGGGTAGCTACAAGCAATAGCCGAGTAAGACATCGAGTGTGTCTTTATCCGTGGAAGTCGCGGCTAGAGTGGGTGATTGTAGCCGTCGGCCTTGGGCAAGGGGCTGCGAGCCACTCCTTGACCGCCGCGCTAGTTAAATTTTGTCTAGTGAGTCAAGTATTTTAGGACGAGATAACCTATCTTGGGGACCGCCTTGGCAAGTGGGCGAGAGAGGGCCTCAGATTTAGTCCTAAAATCTACGCAAGTGGGGTGAGGGCCTGGTGTACGTGACAACCAAAAGGACGCCTACCCCTTGGTACCTTTAACCAACGACGTATACTCATGGTGGAAACCCTTGAACCCATGACCCAAGTCTTGACCAGTATCTCAACGTGCGGAACCCTTGGCCCAACTACTTGTCATTTAATCTTTATTCTTGTGTTTACATTTCAGTTTTACTTTCTTCTCAAGATCTCCTTCTCAGTACATCTCATCGAGACCACACCGATCGACACCTTGCCCTCTAGGCAACCTCTTACTCAAACTATGACAACTCGAGTAACAACACAACCAACTCTCTTGGGTTCGACCCCTTAACTTGCCATATACGGAACTATGTGTTCAAGTTGGAGGAGATTATAAATATATCTTGACGAGCCTTGGGACCTCTAATGACGGGTTCCAGGCGATCGTCAGATTGGCGCCGTTGCCGGGGAGCTGCGCTATTCTAGTGTTGTTACTCACTTTTTTTTTTTTTTTTTGTTTGGTTTTTGCATGCTCCGACCTAACCTTGCAGGCGAGAACGGAGAGATTTTGTTTGACCCATAAATTGAGAGTAACCATCTCGGAGAAGAAGAGACAAGGTGAGGCGCTTGGCCTTGAGGAGGCACGCGTGCAAGGCAAGATAACATGGAGGAGAGGAACCCAAAAAACCCTCCACCTCAAGGAGAGTAGACGCTTCGGGGCCGACCAAAGAATAACACTCAAGACAAGAGTGTATCTCAAAATCAAGTGGCCGACCACTTGAGCAGAAATTTGAGCAAGGATGAAGGAGATCCAATCCGAGCAGCGTTCCCAGACGAGGAGCTACTCGATATCTACACCAAGGAGCCGTGGTACGCTGATTTGGTGAACTACATCGTGACCGGAGTGTTACCCGTGGGGATGCCAACACACCAGAGGAACAAACTTAAGAAGGAGAGTCAACAATACGTATGGGACGACCCATACTTGTGGAAACAATGCTCAGACTTGATCTTGAGGAGATGCGTTCCGGAAGCTAAGCAAACAAGCATCCTTGAGCATTGCCATGAGAAGGAGTGTGGGGGACATTTTGGGCACAACAGAACAGCAAGGAAGATCCTTGATTGTGGGTTCTACTGGCCCACTATCTTCAAGGATAGCTACGAGAAGTCTGAGGCTGCGATAAGTGCCAACGCCGAGGGCAATGTCTCGAGGAGGAATGAGATGCCCTTGGTACCTATCTTGCCAAAGGGAATTATTCGACGATGGGGCATGGATTTCATGGGCCCTTGCCGAACTCTAAGGGAAATCAATACATACTCCTAGCATGAACTACGTGTCAAAATGGATAGAAGCTAAGGCCACACCACAAGCGGACGAAAGACCGTAGCCATTTTCTCAAGTCGAACATCTTTAGCTTGGTTCGGTGTGCGAAGAGCCATAATCAGTGATTGGGGCACCCACTTCTACAATGCCATCATTGGCGCCTTACTCAAGAAATATGGGGTGTATCACGGATGTCCACCGCCTACCATCCTCGAGCCGATGGGCAAGCCGAGCTCTCAAACCGCATTGTGAAGACTAACTTGAGGAAGGCCTTGGGAGAGAGCAAGAAGGAGTGGAGCACTCACCGGCGATGCACTTTGGGCATACCGGACAGACCTTTAAAACGCCATTCGAATGTCTCCTTACCGGATGGTGTTTGTCAAGATGTGTCACCTGCCTATCGAGCTGGAACACAAGGCACATTGGGCAATCCGCAAGCTCAACTTTGACTGGATGAGCAGGAAAGAAGCAAGCTCGACATACAAGAGCTCGAGGAGATTCGCCAAGCCCAGCTGCGACAATGCCGCCATATACAAAGATAGGTTCAAGAGGGAGGCTCAAGACCTACCATGGGAGACCAAAGGCTCGTGAGAATGGGACGCCGAGCAAGACGAGCTCCACGAGGTTCCTCAACACGCCTCGAGCTCAAAGGCGACGCCGAGCTAATCGTTGGATTTCAGATATCGAAAGCGCTTTTGGTTGAGCTTGTATATATGTTTCCCTGTTACCACAATTACAATCTCCTATCCGAATTGATTACTTGATTGCATATATATATATCCTTTATCTCATATATAAGTTAGATCATACGAAAGTGTTGTAGATCACGTAAGTACGTGATGATTGGTCGTTTAATGAGATATATAAAGTATCACAGAGAGACAACTTGAGGACGAGTTGTCGGTATAAGCTACTGTATAGATAAGAAGTGACTTGACTTGGTTACTTGTCTATACCGACACGCCTCTAACGTATTGATGGATCATGGTGAGATGAGTTCTTCTATCTCGACCGTCGTGAAGAACCCAGATCTCGGTGACTTACGCTGATCTAAACCCCGATAAGGTATTAGCGAGTATGAGCATCGACCATCACTGACTTGTTATGGGTGAGGGTTACATGTGTTAACCCCAAGACTCTCACATCTTGGGAGGTGGCGGTTTGTTTGTCATGCTAGTTACCCGTATTAGGATCACGTATCCGCTTAGATGATGACGCCCTTAAGAGCTCAAAGGTTTATCAGACTAACCCCGCAGTCGAAGTTATCTCAAGTAAAATAATAAGGTTGAGTGGTACTACTTATGAATTAAAGATATTAATTATTTTAAGCGCAGAATGTCAGAATAATTAATGACTTACTATATCATTCATTAAGTCTAAATGCGAGCTCGACTCAACTTTGGTAATAAAGGGATAAGTCAAGATTTATTCTCTAAGGGCATGAATAAATGTTTATGAATTAATTCTATGTTCGGCTCAACATAAGATAATTAATTTATTTGAGGCCCATCTTTATTCCTTGCATTTGATCCTCAGTCGGCCTATCCGGGCACGGAGCTTAGTGAAAATCGTCCACCTGCTCTACAGTCCTACTAGACTCTAACTTGATCCTCTCTATCTTTAGTGATATGATTATATTTATAGATATGCATAAATCCTATCTAGATAGGATTTGGGAATGCATTATAAATATAGGCAGAGAGAAAATCAAGGCTAATCCTTAAGCATCTTTTCTGAGAATTCTATTCCCAAATAGAGAGATTTTCTAAAATCTTGAGAGTAAGGAAGGTGATTTTCTATAGATTCTCCATAGATTGTCCTCACTCGACATTGGAGTTTAGGCAACCTGGATCGACCTGTAAGATCAAAGCACGAGTCTTGATCCATTGTTTCCTATTGCATTCACGGTAAACACCAGAAAACCCTACGTGTTGCAATTAATTATGTAGGCATGCTAGTATATAATCAATGTATGGTGAATTAAACATCCAAGATAGATCCTCGGGAGAGGTTAAAATCGATTTCCTTACAATGGTATCGAGGCTCGATCGTATTCGGCTCGCTGGATTAATTCACGCTTGATTGTGGCTCGCTTTATTTTTTGTCGGATTTTGTTTTTCACCACGAGAAAATCCGTGGTTAGATTAGATTTTTCACCTAATCTTATGCGTAAAGAAGAACGAAGACAAAAGCAAGAAGAAGCGAGACGACGGAATGACGCCGAAACCGCACGCACGGCCGATGACGCAGGAAATGGCGAAGACGTCAGCGCGTGCTCGGCGCTTGCAGACACGCCGCCCGGCAAAGGCATACATTACCGCAGAGCTCGGCGATATCGTGCGCGGGTCGCCGCAGACCTCAGCGGGTTCGGGTGCACCTCGTGAAGGTGCGCTGCGGCTACGCCGAGGCGGCAACGGACGGCGTCTTGCTGGCGGTGCCGGGCGTGGCTCGGCACATATCGCCCGAAGCATCGCGTTAGCATGGTCGGACTCGGGCGACGCACAGCGTTATACCGGTGGTTGAGTCGGCAGCAGCCGGTCGACGCTTCTATGATCTCGGTGGGAAACCGCATGTTCGGCGGCGTCGTGGCCGAGATATTTCGGCCGCTTGCACGGCAATGTAGCAGTTGCTCGGCAAAGGCCGCAGCAGCGACGCATAATGCCCATGGAAATCTCAACGCCCATCGAAAACGCCGACGGATGGGCGATACGGGGCGCCATGACTTCACGCTAGAGGCTCGACAGTCAGGATGATGCCTCGGCAGTCTCGGCAAGCGGCATCGGGCGTGTGAATTATAACTCTTGTAAAAGAGTTATTATGTAACCTTTTGATAATAATAACCTTGAGTATTGTGTGTTCTGTTCGTGTGTTTGTGTTGTTTGGTGTGTTTATGTTTGTGTTTTCGTGTGCGCAGATTGAGCTGGGTGCTTTTAAAGGGGTTTTATGTTCTTTTTAAAGCTTTATTTAATCAATCTACGGCACGAGGCGTAAGAACGACGAGCCAAGAAGACAAGTCAAGTCCTAGAGTCAGCCAAGCTCCGTGCTCGAACGCTCAAACAAGGCTAGAACTGTGAGCGAGCTTGATTTCAAATATGGGAAGGATAGAACGAACAAGGCCTGGAGTACGCGGGAGCAAGGTCAACTCCGAAAGACTAAGTCAAAGCTCAAAGGAAAAGTGGCCAACTGCAGGAGGCTGAAGTCTTGAGTCGAGCCTAGAAGAGAGAATCGACTATACTTAAGCTCGCCCATGAAGCCGAGCTCAAGAATGACGAGCTCATAAACAAGCCGAGCTCAAGACCCACGAGCTCGTAATCAAAAGCCGAACTCGAGATCGGACGAGCTCGCAACCAAAGTCGAGCTCAGAAGTCAAACCTGCACTCCAGAGAAGAGAGAGAGAAGAGCATAAGGTTGAGTTCGTGATCAAGCCGAGCTCGTGAATTAAGCTCGAGCTAACAACTAAGTCGAAATTTGGAGCGAAGTCGGTCGTAGCGGAGAAGAGTCTAAGTTGATGGATGATCAACGCGCCGTATAAAAGGTTTTATGAAGACGCGGGGAGATCTGCCGGACCCTACGTGACCACGCGTCCGCCAGACAGCATAAAAGTGGACGCTCGGGTTGTTATTTTCTGAGCCATCGAAAGGACCATGAAAAATCGAGGTCTGAAGGGTAGCATGCGTCGCAGAATTACCAAAAAGAGCGAGTTAGGTTATTAAAAGGGGGACAGACAAGTATGGAATCATTCATAATTGCAGGAAGATCACAATCATCTGGAAGGAGGAGACTGGAGGATCGACAACTCGAGTAAGAAGCCATCGAAGAGGTGATAATCGAGAAGGAGCACGTGATTCCTGTGATGAGTTTTCACTTTTCTTGAATTCTTTTAGCTTGTTATGGCGTTCTGTTATCTACGATATTGTTGAGCGACGCATGAGCTAAACTTGTAGGACTTGATCTTTTGATTTGAAACCCATGCTCACTGGACGAGCTCAGTTTCTCTGCTATCTTGTTAAATTGCTATTGTTCTCTTGGAGATTATTCATCTTGCTTGTGATTGATGGTGGGATTTAGCTCTATAATTTCTAGGAAGTTCTTATAGAGTGGAAAACAAGTAGGGCAACGAACATGATTTAAATATTATGTGTGTGAATAGCATAGAATATGTGTTTTTTGCGACATAAATGAATGGATTAGTAAGATATTCTAAAGAGTTGTTTGGTATAGGAATATACGAACTGACTTATAGAGTATAATGTTAGATTTGAAAAATACTAAGAATCAGAGAGTTCATGTCGTGGTAACTGAGTGCAATGATAATTTGTGTGACTTTAATACAGTGACATGGTGGAATCGGAGGTCAAATCTATTTCTTCTTATTATCGCTTGTTTAATCATCTCGAAGCTGTTTCCTCAAGCCATTCACATAGTATTGAATCAAATCTTGATAAGAGATTTGATGATTGGTTCTTTGCCAAGATGGACTTGAAAGCGACACCAATAGTCATACACCATCTCGCCATTCCCCATACGGAGGAACTCATCCTTTTTCTCACGGTTTGTATCCTTGAGATGGGATAGTATCTCTCGAGGAACCCATTGAAGCCACCCTAAGTAGTGACACTACCCGTAGGCAAAGTGTCTGCCCTCTCGAGCAAGTCAGGCGTGGAGAGTGAATGGAAAGGATATGAGTCGGATGTCTCCTTCTTAGCTTCATCCGCACACCTTATGGTGCTACACATCATTTCGAAGTCCACGGAGATAGGCTGGGGTCCTCTCGGCATATCATTGAAGCTTGGCAAGATCGAACATGAAAGAGTGTCTCGGCTCCCGGCTTGTCCCTCGATCTTGGGCAAGTGATGCCCAAGGGCGGAGGCTCGTTGTTTTCGGGAACTTCATCTCCAAGCGGCGTGCACTCCTCTGGAGGTGGTGGGTTTTGTGGATTCCTCTCCTCTATGTTGTCTTGCCTTGTCTCATGCTCCTCGCCGAGGCAGGCGTTTGCCGCCCACTTCTTCTCCGAATGGTTCTTCAATCTACTGGTCAAACAAGAGCTCTCAGGTCCCTCACCGCATAAGGTTAGGTCGTAGCATGCAAAAACTAAAGAAAATAAAAAAGTGAGTAACAACACTAGAATAGCGCAGCTCCCCGGCAACGGCACCAATCTGAAGACCGCCTTGAACCCGTCGTCAAAGGTCCTAGGCGATCAAGATACTATTTATAATCTCATCCAACTTGAACACATAGTTCCATATATAGCAAGTTATGGGTCGAACCCAAGAAAGCTGGTTGTGTTGTTACTCGAGTTGTCAAGGGGCTTGAGTAGGAGGTTGCCCGAGGGCGAGGTATCAGTCGGTGACGGTCCTCACTAGAAATGTCTTGAAGATAGATCTTGAGCGAAAGTAAAGCGAAAAGTAAACACAAGGTAAAGAATTAAATAACAAGCGGTTGGGCGAGGTTCCACCGTTGAGATCTTGGTCAAGATGTCGGTCATAGGTTGAGGTTTTCACCACGAGTGTATGTCGTTGGTTAAAGGTACTGAGGGTAGGCGCCATTTTGGTCGTCACGCACTGTGCCCCCCCCAGATTTGGCCTTAGTTTTAGGGGGCAATCTGAGACCCCATGCCTTGGCCCCTTGCCATGACGGTCCTCCTAACTAGGTTATCCCACCCCAACGACTTAACTCACTAGATGCGATGACTAGCCACAACCGGTCGAGGGTGGCTCGCGACCCCTTAAGGCCGACCGGCCACAATCACCCACTCCACCGTACTTCCGGGACAAAGAGATACTCGATGTCTTACTCGGCTATTGCTTGTAGCTACCCTCCTCCCAAGGCTACAGCCGAGTTAGCGCTCGAGAAATGAATAACATGGGTATAAGGCCAGAGCTTCAGAACACCCACTCAAGGTTCTAGGGCGTTTAGACCTCACGACTCTCATGACCTCGACTCAGCGTGTTTCACCCCGAGCCCAACCAAACCGACTACCCATGCATAATCGACATAAACACAATGCAATAAACAAGAACATCGCGAAACCATACTTGAATATAAAATCAAACGTAGATGAAAAGCATTCTACGGCGGCGGTTGCTCGCAGTAGATAACAAAATACAAGAAATAAATGTTTGCCCGTAGGACTTGTTTATCTTCCTCCCCAATCACTCATGAAAACCAAAGAGAAAATAAAATAGAAAAGTGCAGAGAGAATTTCGGACTTGATACTCCACTCTCCAATTGATGATTGTTGTTGAGTTGTTGTGTTGGGAGCTTAGTGTACTTCTCTGCTGTCTTGGTTAGTGCTGCGTATCTCGAGCAACAGTGGTGAGATCAGTGGTGGCTCGGGCTTTGGACAAATGGAACACCTCGGCTTCCACGGGCAGTTTGTCTCATCTCAACCACTGCAGGTTGACCTTTCCCTTTTCGGCAAAAATCAAACAGTGACGAGAAGGACCTTGCCGAATCTTCCATTTGCGTACAAGTGCGCGAGTTCTTGACCGTGTCTCGATTGCATTCGACTTTACCCTCTCGTCCCTATGTCATTCCTCGTCCTTTTTCCCGCCTCCTTGTCTCGATCATCCTCTTGGCTTTATGTCATTTCGTTGGTCGGAGCTCGGCTCCTGCTGTGATACCGTGTCTTGGTAAGATGTCGAATGCGCGCGAGGTAATCTTTAGGTTTTACCTCTCACGGAGGTGGTCGGCCTTGCCCAAGGTCCGTCTCAACCTGCAAGACCAAAGCGTGTCCTCCCGGACACAAACACACACAAAATGCACACTTTCTGGGCGAGGACTACCCCGAAAGAGCACGAAAATGGGCTCGTCGATGACACTCAGTTGAGGGCATCGATTTCGATGAGACCTTTTCGCACTGTGCAATGATCAAGTCCATCGAGTCTTCGTCCATAGCAGCTCACAGAACCGAGGTTTGGCAAATGGATGTGAAAGCTTTTCTAGCGGTTACCTTGAAGAAGGTAGAGACATCTATATGCAGAACACAGAAGGTTATGTGGTGAAGGGTGAAGAGCATCTAGTATGGAAGCTTAAGAAGTCCATTTATGGACTTAAGCAAGCTTCTCGATCATGGAACTTACGCTTTGATGAGGTGGTAAAGTCACATGGATTTACAGTTACCTAGCGAAAGTTGTGTGTGTCGTTTGGATGTCAGCGGTGGCGTGGTATTTCTTGACTTCGTAGATGATATCCTTCTACTTGGCAACAACGTGAAGCTATTATCGGATGTAAAGAGTTGGTTATCAATCAGTTTCAAATGAAAGACTTAGGAGATGCAGCGTACATTTTGGGATCAAGGTTTACCGAGATCGTAAGAGGAAAATGTTGAGCTTATCTCAGGCGTCTTACATTAATACTGTAATTACTCGTTTTAGTATGCAGACCGCAAAGAAAGGATTGCTACTTTTCAGGCATGGTGTTCCTTTATCTAAGGAGCAGTCATAGACAGCAAAGGAGATAGAAGAAATGAGACAAGTTCCTTACGCTTCCACCGTAGGAAGTCTCATGTATGCAATATAATGTACTGAGGACCCGATATACGCTATGCGGTATGCATAGTAGCTAGATATCGATCTAACCTGGACAATCTCATTGGATTCACGGTAAAACATATACTCAAGTACACGAAAAGGACTCGAGATTATAGGCTGGTTACCAGCGAGATAGTCTAATGCCTTTGGGTTATTGATTCGGATTTCCAAGGTGACCGTGATGAGAAAAATTCTACCTCGGGCTATGTGTTTACCTTGGGAGGAGGAGTTGTATCTTGGCAGAGTACAAAGCAGCGATGCATTGCGGACTCTACCATGGAAGCCGAATATGTAGCTGCTTCGGAGGATGCTAAGGAGGTTGTATGGTTCAAGAGCTACCTCGTAGATCTAGATGTGGTACCTTGTTTGCCCAAGAGTATCATAGTATATTGTGATAACTCAGGTGCATTGGCAAACTCAAATAAACCACGGACCCTCAAGGCGACCAAACACATAGAGATAAAGTACCATATCATACGAGAAATTGTTGAGCGATGAGGCGTCTTGATTGAAAGATTGATGCTGCTGCGGATAACCTAGCTGACCCATTCATGAAGAGCCTGCGGCAAAAAGTCTATGAAGAGCATGTTCGAGGACTTGGATTGCGCAAGATGGCACCCACTTAGAAAGAAAACTTTTGTATAAGTGGGAGAAGCAAAGTGATGGTCTTGTTTGTAATAGCTAGTAGAGAGACACATTGTATACTAAATGTTTGCTTTAGTATAAGTGGGAGATTGTTGGATTTATCTTGAAAGCAATTTGGTTGAGCTTGTATACAATGTTTCCTCATAACCACTATTACAATCTCTCTATCCGAATTGTTTACTTAATTGCGTATATGTATGTCCCTTTTATCTCATATATAAGCTAGATCATATAGTGTGTTGTAGATCACGTAAGTCTCGTATGATTGGTCAAGCTTAATGAGATATAAAAAGAATCTGGTGAGACAACTTGAGGACGAGTTGTCGATATGAGGCTACAGTATACATAAGTGACTTGACTTGGTTGCTTGTCTATCTTGACTGCGTCGCTGGCGTATTGATGGATCACGATGAGATGAGTTCTTCTATCGACCGTCGTGAAGAACCTAGGTCCGGTGACTTTACGTTGATCTAAACCTCGATAAGGTATTAGGTGAGTATGAGTTCTTGACCATCACTTTGACTTGTTATGGGTGAGGGTTACATGAGATAACCTAATATTCTCCGTATCTTGGGTGGTGGCGGTGCTTGTATGTCATGCTAGGTTATCAGATCGAATCACCATATCCGTTTAGGATGATGGCGCCCCTTAAGGAGCTCAAAGGTTTATTGTACTAAACCTGCGGTTGAGTTATCTCAAGCACAATAATAATGTTGAGTGGTACTACTTAGGAATTAAAGAGATTAATTATTTTAAGCAATAAAAGGTATAAATAATTAATGGACGTCTGATATCTTAAACACGGGATTCATGAAATCTAAGTGCAAGCCGACTCAACCCGGTAATAAAAGGGTAAGTCAAGATTTATTCTCTAGTGGCATGAATAAATATTTATGAATTAATTTATGTTAAAATTGGGCTGAACATAAGATAATTAATTTATTTGAGTCTCATCTTTATTCTTTGCATTTGATTCCTGGGCTAGCCCATCAAGGCCTGGAGCTGCCATAAAATTCGTCCCCCACATGATAGAGTCCCACTGGGATTCTGTTCTGATCCTCTCTATCTGGAAAGATATTATTATATTTATTAGATATGCAGAGATCCTATCCTGATGAGATCTAGGGTTGCATTATAAATATAAGGTGAGAGAAAATCAAAGTATTGCTATTCATTATTTTCGAAATTTTCGAAAACTATGAAGGAGGAAGAAAGACGAATTTTGCAGTACTCTCCATAGATTGTCCTCACTCGACATTGGAGTTTAGGCAATCAGGATACAGTCCAGAAGATCAAAGCACGTGTCTTGATCTAATTCTTGCCCGACAAATTTGCAGGTAAACACGAGAAAACACCAACGTGTTGCAATTAATTATATAGATGCATGCTAGGAATATAATCAATGTATGGTGAATTAAACATCGAAGATAGATCCTCGGGAGATGGTTAAATTCAGATTTCCCAACAATTGTTTCCTGAATAATAATCAAAAATTATGTGTGAGTTACTCACTGTGTTGTCGAGTATCAGTCCCTGTGGATACGATAATGTACTTGCTGTTTTACTATCATTTATTTGTTAGGAAAATAAGCTATCAAATTTTTGCGCCGTTGCCGGGGACGGTTTAGATTTCATAGTGATAATTTTCTGTATTATAGTTATTAATTCAAACTTTTAAAAAAAAAAAAAAAAATCATTGTTTTTACTTGGATCTGAGCTGGTTTTAGTTTATTTGCGCAGTGCATGATTACAAGATCTCAGAGGAAAGAAATTGTTCCATTGAATACTGAGATTGAGAGATCGCACAAGAGAGAGCGTAGAGAAAGAAGACAGCAAGCAATGGCAGATAGACAACTACAAGTAAATGATCGTATGGCCGAAATAGAGGCAATGCTAGCTGAGATGCAACACCAACTGGCATTACAGAACCAAATAGGACAAGTTGGAGGACGACCACAGCCCAGACCGCTCAATCATATGTATCGCCCAACAACTGATCAATTTCAAAGCGGAGGATGGGGTCTGAATGTTAATGCTAATGACTTTGAGTTGAAACCTGCCCTCATCAGTATGATACAAGCAGAGCAGTTTGGGAGAGGGGTTACTGAAGACCTTAATGCACACTTGGAGACGTTCCTGGATATTTGTGATACAATCAAGCAGAATGGAGTGCCAGTTGATGCTATCCGGATGCAGATGTTTATATTTTCACTGAGGAGTCAAGCAAAGAATGGTTCAAGGGTTTGGACCGCTCAAGGATTACTACATGGGAGCAGCTATGTGAGAAGTTTTTGTCCAAATACTTCCCACCTGCCAAGGCTCAGAAAATTATTGTTGAAATCTCCCATTTTTCACAATTGGGAGACGAGTCATTATTTGAAGCTTGGGAGAGGTTCATAAGTATTCTCCGAAAATGTCCACAGCATGGTTTTTCCCCTGAACAACAGGTGACCCAATTCTATAGTGGACTTACTACTTACACTCATAGTATTGAGGATGCTTCAGCCGGAGGATGCCTTCTTAACAGAGATATTGATGAAGCTTTGAGAATCATTGAGAAGATGGCATCCAACAGTTACCAGTGACCTATGGAGAGACAATCGGTCAGAAGAGTTACTGCTGCTGAGTTGGTTAACAAATATGATGATTTATTAGAAAAATTCACAGCATTGCAGAAGGAATGCGAAGCAAAAAAAAAAGGGGGGAAAGATGACTGTTGCCATGGGACAGAACATTGAGGAGGCCAACTATGTGAACCAAATGAGCAATTTTCAAAATCAAGGCTTTCAAGGGAATCAGAGTGGGAATCCAGCATATCATCCAAACAATAGGAATCATCCAAATTTTTCCTATGCAAATGCTCAGAATGCTCAGTAATCATCGCCTGGTTTTGCCGTTAATAATGGAGTGATTGTGGAACCAAAGAAGCTTAGCATGGAAGAGATGATGCAACAAGTATTAGTGAGTAATCAGTAAATCACAGCAAGTCACCAACATATTATCGCTCAGCAAAATACTCAGATACAACAAACGGTGAATAGGTTAAACACTTTAGAAAGCACTGTCAATACCATCAACAATATTATCATATCCATTGGCAAGCAACTGAAGATGGTGGAGAATCAAATAGTGCAGATGGCCAATGAAAGAGTCGGGACTCACATGCAGGGTCAATTTTCGAGCAACATGGAGCAAAACCTGAAGAATCATATTCCTCCAAATCAATGCAATATCGTCTACTTGAGAAGCAAAACGTCGTATATAAATCATCCAGACTATGAAGGGGATAATGGACACGTGGAATGAGCCGATGAGGATGAGGACGAAGAAGAGAGAACGTCCCGTCTCGCGAGCACTCTTCGGATTATATAACGTCGCGAGGTAGCCTCGCGAGGAAAGACGTAACTGAAACAGAACCTCGTTTCGCGACCTTACCTCGCGACGAAGTGTCGCGAGGCTGTCTCGCGAAGCCACACGGAGGTAACCTCGCGAGGGAGTCTCGCGATTCAACCTCGCGAGGACAAGACGCGAATCGTGAAACACCTCCAACACCTGTAGCCACGTTTCCTCAGCGACTTGGAAAGCAGAAAAATAATGAGAAGCTCACCCGATTCATGGAGATGTTCTAGAAAGTCAATATCAACATACAACTCCTAGATGTACTCCGAGACATGCCCGGATACATCAAATTCCTCAAAGATGCAGTGGCGAGCAAGAAGAAGCTGGGTAAATTTGAAACAATCAACCTGTCTGAAGAATGCAGTGCTATCATATAGAAGAAGTTGCCATTGAAACAAAAGGATCCTGGGAGTTTCACTTTGGAGTGTCAGATTGGAGAACACACATTCTCCAACGTATTGTGCGATTTGGGAGCAAGCATTAATCTGATGCCTCTGGCTGTTTTCAACTGTCTGAAGATTGGAGAGATGAAACCGACTACCATTTCATTGTTGATGGTTGATAGGTCAGTTTCTTATCCTAAGGGAGTGATTGAAGATGTGTTGATAAGAATTGAATTGTTTTCGGTGATTTTGTGATATTGGATATACCTGAGGATAAAAATTAACCATTAATCTTGGGTCGACCTTTTCTAGCTACTGGTCGAGCTTTAATTGATGTGCGGAATGGTGATCTCACTTTCCGTATGAACAAAGAGGAGCTAAAAATTCCAATCTATGATGCCGTCAAAAGACATGATAGCTCAGATTCCGAAGATTGCTGCTCCATTACCACAAACACATCCTTTGAACTAGCCAAAGAGGATAAGCTTGAGCATTGCATTAACAATTTAGTTTTCTCTTATGCAGATGTTGATGAAGCATGTGATGTAACTATAGAATATTTGTATGTGCTTGATAACACTCCCACATCTATACCAGTCTCATACTGGGATATCAACCGACCAGTTGATGAGGATTCTACAAGAAAAATTTTGACTCGGTATGGAACCCCGAAAGCTTTGTTCAAGTTTGGGGGGAGTCACTGCAACACTCAGTGGTTGTTTGAAATGCAAGATAGATATATGATCAAGCACAAGATTTTGGAGAAATTCATTGTCAACAAGCCAGATTGATTAAGGTAATGGTCTAGCTAAAGACATTAAACTAAGCACTTGTTGGGAGGTAACCTAATGTTTTTGCTTTGTTTTGTTTTCTTTGCTTTTGTTTTTGTTTTGTTTTGTTTGGTGTCTGTTAGGTGTCGAGTTGAATGAGACGAGTACCCAATGATGAGAATTGTTTTTAGTATAAAAATTTGTTTGCAACTGAATTTTGTGAGATGAAGCATGTTATGATTATCGTTGAGTATTAAGCCTTTGAGAACTTGATCACCTGTTTGAAACCTGTGAGACTTGAGCTTTTGACTGTTACATTATTTCAGTCTTGTTTCTTTCTGTGTGGTTTTGGATTAAAATAGAATGTGTTTCTCTAGAACTTGCTCTGGATCTATTTTGAGGTTGCATTGATGTGCTTAAGAATTATGAGATAATATTAGGCATTCTTTTCTTAGCCTATATAATATCCAAACACTAACATGTTGATCATTTTATCCTTTGATAAGCCCGTTTGAGCCTAGCTTGTTCTTTCATGAAGCCTTAGGTTGGGTTGAGTTCGTTAGTGTGATGATTGGTTACTAGAGTTGAAGGGTTGAGAAGTAGAAAGAAATATATATATATATATATATATATATATATAAATGATGAAAAAGTGATAAATCAAAAAATAGTTGTTTACCTATATAAGTTCAAAAAAAAAAACGTTGAAACAAGCGTGAGAAAAGAACATAAATGGGTAAGTAACTAGAGTTTGGAATGAATATTTCACTTGGATGATGGTTATGGAGTTTTTAGAAAAAAAAAATGACTTCTTGGTGTAGAGAATTGAAATGAATTATTAAAGTTTGAGAATTGTGTTTTGTGATGCTTATTGTGCTTTTCACCGTGGGATTATGAGTCACTTAACCTAAATATACCCTACCTTACCAAAGAGCCCACATTATAACCGTTTAGAAGACCTTTTTTATCTTAGTTCTTGAGCACATATTTGAGCAATGGAGAAATAGACGATTTGCAAGCTTATGGTAGATTCCGTGTGTTTTTAATCTTAGAGAGTTTACACATCCTCCTTGATACACTTGAGTGTTTGAGAGTTCTTATAAATATATATATATCCATGTCGTGAGGATTAAGGTTTGAGAATGCTTGTGCTTATGATTATTATGATATATGAAGTTTAACGGAAGAGGTTGTGATTTGATTCATTTAATGTGAATCTTTTGTTGCTCATGGCTCTAAGGCTTATTGCTTTTGTCGTTCAACTCATCGCCTGTTCTTTTGGTCGTCTCTCTTTTGTTCTGCTTTGTTTTGAGACAAACAAAAGATTAAGTTTGGGGGAGTTGAGAAACCTCATTTCTACCTGGTTTATGAGGTTATTTCCGTTCACTTTTTAATAGATAAGTGGTCATTTGAGCTTTTTTTGGTTTGTTTTTGTTTACCTCGAAAGATATTAAGTCGTGTGTATTTCATGTCATTTTTGCACATGCTTGGATATAAAAAAGGTGGATCACGAGAAAGAGGGATTTTGCCCCACATGAGCTCGCAAGTTTTCATCGCGGGATAGTCACGCGAGGAACGATGCTCGCAAGATTGACGACACGCCTCGTGACCTTTCCTCACGAGGTTGTGTCGCGATTCAAGGTCACAATGAAAGACGAAAAGCTGACGAAATACGCCTCGCGAGACTACCTCGCGACGTAGTCTCGCGAGTCAAATGTTGTGAGACAAGATGGGGGCTTAGACGAAGTGACGCCTCGCGACCCTTCATCGCGACATGGTCTCGCGATGAAGAGGTTGTGAGAAAAGACAGACGCACGATTTTGTTGGATTTGTATACTGAAAGCAGTTTTGGTTGAGCTTGTATACAATGTTTCCTGTTACCACTATTACAATCTCCTATCTGAATTGATTACTTGATTGCATATATGTATTGTAATACCCCGAGTTTAAATGCCAAATTACGATAATAAAAATCGCGAATTAGGGTTTTTATTCCGATAATCGAAATAGTGATTTATCGAAACTTGATTTCGACTATTCTTTATACGAGGATTATTATTATATGATATTCACTGACGCTTAGTGAATCAAAGAATATAGTTTCGAATATTCTTTCGAACATATATTTCTAACGTCGATAAAAGTCGACAGTTAAGCTTTACGATACTTTCTAAGCATCAAGGCTTAGAATTCGAAATTCTACCATTAAAGAAGTGAATCAAGTGATTCCAACTTATTTATAAACATTTTAGAGGTGAATCAACTATTAACGTCTTGAGACGTTTTAAACATCTACGTTTAGAGACGAGTCGATAACTTAGTCCAATGATCATGGAATTATATTATTTAAATTTCTATGATTATTTTATGATAAAAGAGCATTATTTATCATCAAAATAATTCTAGAGAATTAAAGAATAAAGATTGAACAATTTAGCTAATTTTCGAAAACCCTAATTTCGAAAATTAGGGTTTTGTGATCTAGAATTGTTCTAAATATTTTTCTATGATGTAATTCATCATCTAAGATTTATAAGACGTCACATAAATATGTATTAGCTATTTAATACAAGAAAATAAAATATTTAGAATCATCCCTATAGTTTTCGAAAAATTAGGGTTTCACAAGTGTGAAATTAATTTTTATTCTTATCCAATTGATGATATATCATAATTATTATATTAATATGATATTATTATGGATAATATGAGTTGTATAGCAACTTGCACAAGTTAGGTGACAATTGTACCCAAAAGTGCCGAAAATTTCATGAATTTTATGTGATTAAATTGTTTTATGTCATGTTTTGAATTGTGTGAAGATAAGATATGATCTTATCAAATTATTATGTGTAAAGTAGAGTTAGTATCCAATTTGAACAAGTAACCTAAGGTGGATCCTTATCATGGCCGAAATTATTGATTTTATAAGGTTGGAAATTTTGATTTCACACCTTATAATAGTGACACATGTGATAGTTGAAATTTTTGACTTTTCAAAACATAAATTTATAATATAATAATAATATAGTATATGATATGAAAAAAATAAAAACTTATCCTAAGGTTTGAGATAGGACCGAAAATTGTACATATATATTATAAAGTTGTAATTTAATTATTTTGTGACAACTATGATCCAATGCATTTATTAAAGAGATAAGATGACATAATAAAGTGTTAAGAGATAAGATAAAAATTTTACCTATGTTCCAAGTGGGGGCCGAAAATGTGGACTTTGGTTAAGGGTGTATTAATTGTTATTTCATGTAATAATTAGTATACAAGTGGTATATGCTTATAAATATAAGTTGAGCACTCCATTCACCCATTTAGCACCTATAACTACCGAAAATATAGTGAGGAATTTTTGAGAGAGTTCATCAAACTTTAATCCCAAACTTAGAACAAATAAACCTTCGCCGATTAAATCGACACTTATTAAAAGGTTAGAATTCTTCCGAGCTTCGTATACATGCTAGAATTTTCGAATTTCATTCGTAAAATTTCATGTTATAAGCTTAGTTTATTTATAACATTTTCGAAAATTTTGAATCATGTACTAAAGTGTTTAGAAATCATGTTTATATGATATCCTTAAGCTTATATTATGATTATATTACAAAGTTAAGCATGATATTAAATTTTATATGTGGACCGAAAATATGTGAGCATGATATGTTGATGATTATGATTTTTAATTGTGGATTTGAGCATGAAATCATGATCTAGGATATTAAATATGCTTATGTGAATTTATGTGAAATTTTTGGAAAACTATAGCATATATATATATATGAATACCGAAAGTTTTTGAGAAAATAATATGATGAGTTATAATTCATGATTTAATGATATTATAGCATATTAAGGGTGTAGATTCATAATATATGGTTGTATGAATTTATTGGAATTTATAAAAATTATTTTGACCTAAGTCAAATTTTCGAAACATGACCTTAGTAATTTTTAATGAATAGTTCATAATTGCTAAAAATTATGTTATAATGATGATATATGATAGTGATCATGTGTTATGTGATTTAATTAGAATTTTTGAAAAATATTTAATTAGTTTTTCAAAAGTACCGAAAATAAAATGTTGAAATTAAGTGATGTACAAATTTTATATGATCAATATGATTACATATTATTGATCCTAAGATAAAATAGAGTGTTGTGTGAATTTATGAGAATTTATGCACAAGTTTTGCATAATTAAATCATAAATACCGAAAACTATATAATATAGGTATTTATGTTATAAATATATTTTATAAGGTATAATCACATAATATGTTCTAAAATAATGTTTTAGACATACTATGATTTTATGTGATTTTTAGAACATGAAATACTATGTTTACGTCAAATAATTATTAGGTGACGTAAGATCGAAATTAAAGTGCTATGTGCAAATTTAATCATATTTTTGTGTATTAATGAATATGAGGTTGGAAAACGTGAAAAATCGAGACTTATGATATTAGGATTGAAATCGAATTAAAGTTGAGAATTATATATATATAATTTCGAAAATATATATATATATATATATGTATTAAAAGTCAAAATTATTTAATAAAAGTCAAAATGTTGACTAAAGTCCACATTGTTTACTAAAAAGTCAAAATATTGACTGAAAGTCAAACATTGACTAAAAAGTCAAAATTATATGAAATACGAGAATACGTGATCAACGTGATGTGATACGTCTAGTAGGAATACGATTTACGTCAATTAGATACGCTAAGACGTATAAGACATACTGAATTGGTTAGAGAGAATGCTGAAAGTTGATAGATTTTGACATTTTAGAAAAACGGGACCAACGTACTAAATTAGTTTCTTACGTGGGAGATGGAGCGACGTGATCGCTGACGTTAGAAAGGAAAGTTGTTAAAAGCTACGTACCAGGTGGACTTTACTCGAAAACCCTTTTATTTATTTTGCCTTACGCGCAAAATGCAAAGTATTTATTTACAAAGCTTTCAGGTTGAGAAATGATATGATTACGCCCAAAGTGTTTATGTTTTGCGTGTGAATCTATCAATTTGTTGGTTCATGATGACTTGATTCTTGGGTGTTCCCCAGTGATGAGAATTACTACTGATTGTTGGTCGCTCCCAACCGGGTTGCTCTCAATTTTATAGAATGGATTGAGATCACGTCTAGAGGGATGAATTTCTGGTCTATTCTAGCACGGAGGTTGAATTCGGGTCTGTCTAGATCGAGAATTCCTAGCACCGACCGGTGTACACCATAGGTGATTGTGTACCGATAGCAACATCTTGACCGATCACGGCGTCCCGTGAAAGGAGGCCTCGCTTTCCGCGCGTGAGTTTATAGATGGTGAGTCTTGAAAGGAACATCTTCGTCCGGTCGCGGCGTCCGTAGAAGAGGCCTCGCTTCTACGGCGCGAGATAGTTATGAAAAGTTATGAGAAAGTGATATGGATCATACACACAAAGAGAAAATGCTTGCTGGCGATGTTTTGTGAAAATGAGAAAATGTTTTAGTAGCGCAAGGCCTTTTCAATAAAACCACTTGTCTTACCGGAAGAATCGGTGTAATTTAAAGTTGATAAATGTTTTTGGCAATGAGCCCACTGAGTGCATTATTTGTACTCAGCCCTGCATGTTTGTTTTTAAATGTGCAGGTTGAGCTGATCGATGGGATGGAACAGTGTTGAGCATTGGTCATTTATTCTTGATAGTAGAACGCTTGAATACACATCGTCGCATGTGTACTTCACATGTTTTCATTGCCAGTTATGAAGTCTTATGTATGTTATGTTTTGTCAAACCTCGAACACTTGAAGCTCTAGAAATACTCTCAATATATATATCACATCATTCGGTGTTCCATGTCATTATTCTTTACTTAATCCCGTTATTAGTGTGATCCTGCTAATCCGTTCTTTGGGTTGGCGGGGTACATTAAAGTGGTATTAAAGCGATTCGTTCCTTGAGCCCAAATTTCCTTTCAAAGTTAAGTCTAGATTGAGTCACTAGACTTCTAGAGATCAGCTGACTATGCTCAACACTCCATCACATCAAGCCCAACCGGGAAAGAGGTAAATAACTTTCTCAAAGTCTCGGGAATGAGAATAAGAATTTTGAAAGTGAAAGTTATTAAAGTAAAATGATTTTCAAGAAAACGAAAGTTTCGAAATAAAGAGATTCGAGAATATGCGGTATGGGACGCATATTCAAGGAAAGAAGATTCGAGAATATGTAGGTATGGGACTACATATTCATGGGAAAACAAAAGATTTGATAAGCGTTGAGTAAATGATTTCTCAATTTTTTTTAAATGAAAGAGTTTAAAAGTACATGCCCCTTTCTCAAAGATTTGAAATGAAAAGTTTAAACATGCAAAATGATATTTCCAAAGAGATGAAAGTTATGAAAATTGTTGAAAGTGAAAGTAATTGCAAATGTTGCAATGATGTTTTATGTTGTAAAAAGTTGAAAGTGATATAAGAAAGCATTGACATTGAGATGTCAGAAGAGAAATCTTTGAATTCATGGAATTCAATGAGAATCTATGTTATGAATGTTGTTGGTTCGCTACCAACGTATGATAATGTTATAATGAGATTAATAGTTGTTGGTTCATTACCAACATATTTTGATGTTATGATGATATTGAAAGATGTTGGTTCGCTACCAACATATAATTATGTTATGATGATGTTATATGAGAAAGTGTTGACATAGATATGTCAAAAGTGAAATCTTTGAATTCATGAAATTGATGAGCATGATTATTATGAAAGAGTTATGTTATGAATGTTTACGATTCAGAAATTTCCAGTTATTTTGATGATGGATATGTTATCCCAAAAGAACATAGGCATTTAAATCGCATGATCCCTTTTTGAAAGAACATAGAAAAGAACTATGAGAATTTTAGTCGCCATGAGACGACGAGATCGAAAAGAGAATCTCGAGTTGAATGGCGAGAACAAAGAGGAGAAAATCAAAGAGCAAAGGCGAGAATGATGATTTAGAGATAATGAATGTCACTATACTACGGTGACATGAGTATAGTCTTTGTTTAGATGTTCACGTGTGGCGGAAATCCAATTGACTATGACTTTCTCGTTAGAAAGCGAAATAAGAATGTGATCAAAGAAGCAGTTGATCTTGATCTTGCGGCGATATATAGAGCGAGAACTCTACGATGTGTGGGAATCTTAGAATCTACTAGAAAGTAAGATTCTCAATAGTACAAGAAGAGTTATAGCATGTGTATACATGAGAACCTCGATGACAACTAAAATGAGTTGTATAAGGTTTCAAATCTTATTCATAGCCCAAAATCTGTCATTGAGTTTAACTCTATGATCTAATTTCAATTGAGATATCACTTGAGTTCTCACTTTTTACGAAAGAAGTTTGTAATCAGAAAATTTCATAAAGCATCCTCTTGAAACCAAACTTTCAAATGACTGAGAAAGTATTTGTGACGGGCTTGGCCACCCCATATGACCAAAGAAATCTCAGTACTCGTTATTCTGGTCTTCGGACCCTATTCCCCAATTATTCAGTTCAAAGAACATGTTGATTCAAACCTTCAGAGTTGTCATCTTGAATTGTGAAATCATACCTCATGAAAGTTGTTATGATGAAATTTTCTTCAATCCATGAAACCAATAAGAATGACGTAGGTTGAAGTATCTTGTCACCTAAAAGTTTTAGATCAGTAAAGTGATAGACATCAAGATATGATGTAAAGAAGTTCTCGATGAGGCGAGATATATTTTATGATACACTTAGGTGGATCGACCCTTGATGGGCTTTCCCAATCGATTACGATAAAGTATACCTCACATTGAGTGTATGATGACTAAATTATGAACGATATACTCTTTAGCATTGAGTGCTAAAGTAAAAGTAAAGAAAAGTATATGATATCCTTGGGATATAATCTCCTCTCATTATGTTATAATGAGAAAGATTACAACTTATCTTTAAAGATAGTTGTTCGTCCTTATAACCTTATTAGTAGGTTGGATATATCTAAAGTATAGAAGTGGATAAGAATCATTGATGGATATGTGAGGAATGATAATATCTCAGTTAATAAGTTTTCCGCTTTATCCATAAATCGATAAAGATTATGTTTAAATAGAATCGTTCCCAAGTATCTGAGACTTTGGTTAAACCAATGATAGTGTGATCGATGGATCAAATAATGTGATATGAGAATAGCTAGGCTATTCCCAGTATTTAAACCAAGTATGGGGAAGATACCCCGAAGTTGAGAATTGGCAATGAAACATTGGTACTTGGAATTTAAGTTATGGTGTACAAACGTACTACCTTACCCGTATAGATTAGAATGATGACGGTCTTGATCTTAAAAGAGAGAATCAAAGTATAATAAAAGTAATATGACTTTCGGATATCATGCTCAAGAAAAAGGGCAAGAGTTAAGAATAGCTGAGGAAATTACCAGCTATACAGTTATGAGATAGCCCGAAACATGAGATAAGTTTTACAAACAGTTTGATTACAATAAGTAATTCCTTTGAAGGAAAGAAGTGGATTAAGAAGTAGATTTGTTATTTGAAATGAAACCTTCATACTCTTAAGTATATAGAGACAAAACGCTCATCTTATGCGTGATTTAGTAATTATTAAGCAAGATAACCTTTTAAAGACGATTGCAAAGGAAATACGTTCAAGAGAATAAAGGAAGGGATTCACCCAGAAGGACCGTAAGGTGAATCTAATTGAAAAGTATTCCTCATATTTATGACCCATAAGGTGAAATATTGGGTACCTCAACAATGAAACAAGTAAACATAGAATGTCGAGAAGATGATAAAGATATATGACATCAAGGTAAAAGTATGATGCGTTCTCAGTGAACAAGGGATTTTAACTTATGCGAAACCACTTAGTCAAACCAATGAAGATTAAGAGAAATGACGTATATTCAAAGAAGATATTACATATGATAGCATAATAAATGCTAATATAGGGGTTCTTCTTGAAAAAAAAAAATTAAAAGAAAGAATATATGGAAGATATATTCTAAAAATCGATAAAGAGGAAGAAGGAAGCTGAATCATTCATACTGGGTAGAAAGTATGATAATGATAGAACGAACAAAACCAGAAAAGCCTGGTAGGTATGAGAAAACTTCTTAGTATACCTAAAATACTTTTGTTCGAGACAAATGCTTCACATTTTGTTATCACAAGAATAGTAAGGCATGCGTGGATCGTTAGAACTCAAATCAGAATAAGCGAATCAAAGGATGAGAATTTCTTTACTTAAAGGAAGGATCGAGGTGTCGCCACACGTATTTACTCGAACTTAGAATTAAACCTAGAATCACTTAAGACTTTAGTAAAGAACTTGAACATAGTACTATATGAGACATAGAGATAATTCTAAGAATGGATTGGTTAGTCGAAAACCATTCCACGATCTGTATAAGGAGAGGAAATTTCGTTCCATTTCTCGGACGGGAGTTACTGAGTTTCTATTGAATCCACATGGGAAGAGAAATTCCAACCATACACACACTACAAATAGGGAGATTTATAAACAAGAAGGGATGTCGAGCATTTCCTGTTTATCTAAACAGAGAATGAAAAGCAGAAATGAAGATAGAAGATGTGGAAATTGTTCAAGAATTTCTAGACATTTTCTGACAACTTAGCAAGATTACCCCCTGATAAGCAGCTAGAGTTCCACTATCAAGTTAGAACCATTATTAAACCATGTTAAAAGTACTTTTATCAAATGGATTCAAGGAAAGTGAAAGGATAAAGATTCAAATTTAAAGGCTATAAAATCTAAGTTTCATCGGACCTAGTGTATCACCTTAAGAAACACCCAACTTACTTGTCAAAGAGAAAGATAGCCCATTAAGAAAGTGCATAGATTATTAAGAGTAAATAATCTAGTACCAAGGATAAATGAGTATTCAGTTAGTGGGAGTAGAGCAAAAAGTAGTCCTGAGAACCGATCTCAATTGGACTATAATCAACTTAAGGTACGAGCTAAAAATGTACCCAAAATGGCTTTCCGAACAAAATATGGCTACTATGAGTTTATAGTTATGCCGTTCGGACCAACTAATCATGACCGTGTTCATGAATCTCAAAATCGAGCGTTCGCGCATACTAAGATAGATTGTCTTAAATCTTCATAGATGATATTCTACGTCTATTTGAAGGGCGAGAAGAGTATAGAGAGCTTTTGAGAACTATCTTACAGACATCAAAGTCAAGCAAATTTCGCCAAGTTTATTTAAGGCAGATTAGACAAGAATAATATTCCTTGACACGTTGTGTCTTCCGAAGAATCTATGTGAACTGGCAAAGGTTGAAACGAGACAAGGATAGAATTCGCCAACAACCCAAAACAAAATTCGGTTTCTTAGAATCTGTGGTTACTATCGAGGAGACTCATAGAAGGATTCTACGAGATAGCGAGGCCAACGATATAGTTACTCCAAAGGAATAAAGTTTACTTGGATTGATAAATGCGAGGTGAGCCTCCCAAGATTGTTGGATTGTATGATAATGCAAGAGAGAAAGGTGATAGTCTATGCATTACGACAACTTAGTCCACATGAATAAAACTACCTAACTCACGATTTAAAATTAGCAAAAGCAATACACGTATTAAGTTTTGATACATCACCTTTATGAAGTGTGGTGTGAGATCTTCACCAATCATAGAAGTTTGAGGTACTTTTTGAGCAAAGAGATGTGAACATAAGGTGAAACAAATGGCTCGAATCGGTAAAGACTCTGACGTGATATGAATTATCACCTTAAAAGGCAAATGTAGTAATTGATGCCTTAAGTCGTAAGAATCCACCCAAATTGGGAAGTCTCTCTATAAAGAAAGAGAAACTCGTTGAAGAATTTGAAAGAATGAGAATAGAGATGATTGAACAACCAGAGACGATCAGGAGTTGTATTCACTACTATATGGGTAGTAGTGGATCGACTTACTAAAGAGCTTGTTTTCTGCCTATGCGAATTACTCATGAATCTGATAAGTTAGTTCAAAAGAAGATCATACGTTTATATGAGTACCAAAACCTATCATATCTGATAGAGGTTTTAAGATTGTTCCAAGATTATGGATTAGCTTACAAAAGAGAGACACGAGATTGAACTTTAGCATAATTTTCGCTCACAGATTGACAGTTAGAAAAGAATGATATTAACGCTTTAAGATATGTTGAGGACATTAGTGTCAAAATGAAGTATAAATTGGAAACGTTTTTTTTTTCATTTATTAAGATCACCTGCGACAATAGCTGTCAAGCGACGATTGATATGAACCATATGTGGTATAGTATGAAAGAAAGTGTCGATCACCTCTTTATGGTGATAATGAAAGCAGGAAGAAAGTTTTAAAGCTGATATTGTGAGTGAAATGATTAAAGATGTTTGCCAAGATAGGCAAAGAGTGAAAGAAGCTTATGATAGATAAAATGTCTTACGCTGATATGCGTAAGGATGAACTGCATTGTAAATGCAGAGATAAAGTTTTCTTAAAGTTTCTCCATTGAAAGGAATTATAACGTTTATAGAGAAAGGAATGTTGAGATCACGTTTATAGGACCTTACGAGATCCTAGAGATAATAGACCCAGTAACCTATAGATTGGTACTTCCACCAAATTTGGGGAATGTACAGAATGTTTCCACGTGGCATAGTTGAGAAAATACGTCTATGATTCAAAACACGAGATTCATTATAAGGATGTTATTTATAAACCAAGATATGAGTCATAAGAAAGAACCTACGACTATTTTGGTCGTAAGATTCAACAGTTAAGAATCAAGATATACTTTGGATAGATATCCAAAGGAGAAACCATGGACAAGAGAAAGCCACGTAGAAAACTTGAGAGTGTTATGATGGAAAGATACCCATACCTTTCTCAGGTGTGCAAATTTTAAGGACGAAATTTATTTTAAGGGGGGTAGAATGTAATACCCCGAGTTTTAAACGCCAAATTACGATAATAAAAATCGCGAATTAGGGTTTTTATTCCGATAATCGAAATAGTGATTTATCGAAACTTGATTTCAACTATCCTTTATATGAGGATTATTATTATATGATATTCACTGACGCTTAGTGAATCAAGGAATATAGTTTCGAATATTCTTTCGAACATATATTTCTAACGTCGATAAAATTCGACAGTTAAGCTTTACGATACTTTCTAAGCATCAAGGCTTAGAATTCGAATTTCTACCATTAAAGAAGTGAATCAAGTGATTCCAACTTATTTATAAACATTTTAGAGGTGAATCAACTATTAACGTCTTGAGACGTTTTAAACGTCTACGTTTAGAGACGAGTCGATAACTTAGTCCAATGATCATGGAATTATATTATTTAAATTCCTATGATTATTTTATGATAAAAGAGCATTATTTATCATCAAAATAATGCTAGAGAATTAAAGAATAAAGATTGAACAATTTAGCTAATTTTCGAAAACCCTAATTTCGAAAATTAAGGTTTTGTGATCTAGAATTGTTCTAAATATTTTTCTATGATGTAATTCATCATCTAAGATTTATAAGACTTCACATAACTATGTATTAGCTATTTAATACAAGAAAATAAAATATTTGGAATCATCCCTATAGTTTTCGAAAAATTAGGGTTTCACAAGTGTGAAATTAATTTTTATTCTTATCCAATTGATGATATATCATAATTATTATATTAATATGATATTATTATGGATAATATGAGTTGTATAGAAACTTGCACAAGTTGGGTGACAATTGTACCCAAAAGTGCGAAAATTTCATGAATTTAATGTGATTAAATTGTTTTATGTCATATTTTTAATTGTGTGAAGATAAGATATGATCTTATCATATTAGTATGTGTAAAGTAGAGTTAGTATCCAACTTTAACAAGTAACCTAAGGTGGATCCTTATCATGGCCGAAATTATTGATTGTATAAGGTTGGAAATTTTGATTTCGCACCTTATAATAGTGACACATGTGATAGTTGAAATTTTTGACTTTTCAAAACATAACTTTATAATATAATAATAATATAGTATATGATATGAAAAAAATAAAAACTTATCCTAAGGTTTGAGATAGGACCGAAAATTGTACATATATATTATAAAGTTGTAATTTAATTATTTTGTGACAACTATGATCCAATGCATTTATTAAAGAGATAAGATGACATAATAAAGTGTTAAGAGATAAGATAAAATTTTGTACCTATGTTCCAAGTGGGGGCCGAAAATGTGGACTTTGGTTAAGGGTGTATTAATTGTTATTTCATGTAATAATTAGTATACAAGTGGGATATGCTTATAAATATAAGTTGAGCACTCCATTCACCCATTTAGCACCTATAACTACCGAAAATATAGTGAGGAATTTTTGAGAGAGTTCATCAAAGTTTAATCCCAAACTTAGAACAAATAAACCTTCGCCGATTAAATTGACACCGATTAAAAGGTTAGAATTCTTCCGAGCTTCAGATACATGCTAGAATTTTCAATTTCATTCGTAAAATTTCATATTATAAGTTTAGTTTATTTATAACATTTTGAAAATTTTGAATCATGTACTAAAGTGTTTAGAAATCATGTTTATATGATATCCTTAAGCTTATATTATGATTATATTACAAAGTTAAGCATGATATTAAATTTTATATGTGGACCGAAAATATGTGAGCATGATATGTTGATGATTATGATTTTTAATTGTTGATTTGAGCATGAAATCGTGATCTAGGATATTAAATATGCTTATGTGAATTTATGTGAAATTTTTGGAAAACTATAGCATATATATATATGAATACTGAAAGTTTTTGAGAAAATAATATGATGAGTTATAATTCATGATTTAATGATATTATAGCATATTAAGGGTGTAGATTCATAATATATGGTTGTATAAATTTATTGGAATTTATAAAAATTATTTTGACCTAAGTCAAATTTTTGAAACATGACCTTAGTAATTTTTTAATGAATAGTTCATAATTGATAAAAATTATGTTATAGTGATGATATATGATAGTGATCATGTGTTATGTGATTTAATTAGAATTTTTGAAAAATGTTTAATTAGTTTTTCAAAAGTACCGAAAATAAAATGTTGAAATTAAGTGATGTACAAATTTTATATGATCAATATGATTACATATTATTGATCCTAAGATAAAATAGAGTGTTGTGTGAATTTATGAGAATTTATGCACAAGTTTTGCATAATTAAATCATAAATACCGAAAGCTATATAATATAGGTATTTATGTTATAAATTTATTTTATAAGGTATAATCACATAATATGTTCTAAAATAATGTTTTAGACATACTATGATTTTATGTGATTTTTAGAACATGAAATATTATGTTGACGTCAAATAATTATTAGGTGACGTAAGATCGAAATTAAAGTGCTATGTGCAAATTTAATCATATTTTTGCGTATTAATGAATATGAGGTTGGAAAACGTGAAAAATCGAGACTTATGGTATTAGCATTGAAAATCGAAATAAAGTTGAGAATTATATATATATAATTTTTAATATATATATATATGTATTAAAAGTCAAAATTGTTTAATAAAAGTCAAAATGTTGACTAAAGTCCACATTGTTGACTAAAAAGTCAAAATGTTGACTGAAAAGTCAATTGTTGACTAAAAAGTCAAAATTATACGAAATACGAGAATACATGATCAACGTGATGTGATACGTCTAGTAGGAATACGATTTACGTTAATTAGATACGCTAAGACGTATAAGACATACTGAATTGGTTAGAGAGAATGCTGAAAGTTTATAGATGTTGACATTTTAGAAAAACGGGACCAACGTACTAAATTAGTTTCTTACGTAGAGATGGAACGCGACGTGATCGCTGACGTTAGAAAGGAAAGTTGTTAAAAGCTACGTACCAGGTGGGCTTTACTCGAAAACCCTTTTATTTATTTTGCATACGCAAAATGCAAAGTATTATTTACAAAGCTTTCGGTTGAGAAATGATATTGAGAAATGATATGATTACCTGCCCAAAGTGTTTATGTTTTGTGTATGAATCCTATCGAGCTGTTGGTTCGCCAACTGACTTCAGTTGCTGGGTGTTCCCCAACTGATGAGAATTACTACAGTTGTTGGGTCGCTCCCAACTGGGTCGCTCCCAATTTTATAGAATGGATTCGAGATCTGTCTAGAGGGATGAATTTCCAGTCTATTCCTAGCACGGAGGTTGAATTCGGGTCTGTGCTAGATCACGTAATTCTAGCACGGATCGGTGTACACCATAGGTGATCGTGCCGATAGAAACATCTTCGGCCGGTCACAGCGTTCGTGAAAGGAGGCCTCATTTCACGGCGTGAGTTTATATGTGGCTGGGTGCCGAAAGGAACATCTTCGGTCGGTCACAGCGTCCGTAGAATGAGCCCTCCTTCTACGGCGCGAGATGAGTTTATGAAAAGTTATGAGAAAGTGATATGGATCATACACATAGAGAAAATGCTTGCATGGCGATGTTTTGTGAAATGAGAAAATGTTTTAGTAAGCGCGAGCCTTTTTCAATAAAACCGCATGTCTTACCCGTAGGCGATGTAATTTAAAGTTGATAAATGTTTTCGCAATGAGCCCATCGAGTGCATTATTTGTACTCGACCCGCATGTTGTTTTTAAATGTGCGGGTTGAGGCGATCGATGGGATGGAGCAGTGTTGAGCATTGGTCATTTGTTCTTGATAGTAGAACCTTGAATACACATCGTCACATGTGTACTTCACATGTTTTCATTGCCGATTATGAAGTCTTATGTATGTTATGTTTTGTCGAACCTCGAACACTTGAAGCTCTGAAATACTCTCGATATATATATATCACATCATTCGATGTTCCATGTCATTATTAGTTACTTAATCCGTTATTATTAATGACCCCGCTAATCCGTTCTTTGGGTTGGCGGGCTGTTACATGTATGTCCCCTTAATGAGATATAAAGTGTATCACGGTGAGACGACTTGAGGACGAGTTGTCGGTATAAGGTGCGTATAGATAGAAGTGACTTGACTTGGTTGTTTGTCTATCTTGATGCGTCTCGACGTATTGATGGATCACGGTGAGATGAGTTCTTCTATCGACCGTCGTGAAGAATCTAGATCTCGGTAACTTACGATGATCTAAACCTCGATAAGGTATTAGGTGAGTATGAGTTCTTGACCATCACTTTGACTTGTTATGGGTGAGGTTACATGAGTTAACCCAAGACTCTCGCATCTTGGGTGGTGGCGGTCTTGTATGTCATGCTAGTTACTGTATCGAGTCACCGTATCCGTTTAGGATGATGGCGCCCCTTAAGGAGCTCAAAGGTTTATTGTACTAAACCCCGCAGTTGAGTTATCTCAAGTACAATAATAAGGTTGAGTGGTACTACTTAAGGAATTAAAGTAATTAATTATTTTAAGCGATCGAATGTTGTAAATAATTAATGGACGTCGATATCTTAAATACGGGATTCGTTAAGTCTAAATCGAGCCCGACTCAACTTCGGCAATAAAGGGTAAGTCAACATTTATTCTCTAGTGGCATGAATAAATGTTTATGAATTAATTTATGTTAAGGTGAACATAAGATAATTAATTTATTTGAGGCCCATCTTTATTCCTTGCATTTGATCCTCGGTGGCCCATCCAGACTGTTGCTTAGAAGAATTTTGTCCTCCATGAGAGTCCCTCTTGGGACTCTAATTTGATCCTCTCTATCCTAAAGGATATTATTATATTTATTAGATATGCATAGATCCTATCTAGATAGGATTTAGGAGTGCATTATAAATATAAGGTGAGAGAGAAATTCAAGGTGAATCCTTAACCATATTTTCGAGAATTACTATTTGGATATAGTGAGAATTTTCGAAAGCTGTGTGAGGAAGAAGAGCGATATTCTATAGCATTCTCCATAGGTCGTCCTCACTCGACATTGGAGTTTAGGCAACCGGATCTGATCCGGAAGATCAAAGCACGAGTCTTGATCCATTCTACCCCGACAGTTAGCAGTAAACACAAGAAAACCCTATATGTTGCAATTAATTATATAGGTGCATGCTAGGCATATAATCAATGTATGGTGAATTAAACATCCAAGATAGATCCTCGGAAGAGGGTTAAAATCAGATTTCCCTATAGATTTGATTATGGCTCGTGACGTTTTCTCGTGAGGTGAGGCTCGCGAGCCAAGGCGGACCTAGGGTTACATATAGCTGCACAATCGAGATTTAAATGAGAGACCTTTTACCAGAGATTTTAGACCAAAGACGATTTTTCATTAGATTTTGAGAGAATTCTTTTCAGTTCAATTTCGTATTTTAAATACTTTGAGAGTTCAGGATTATTGTTGATTCAAGATTCTACGTTATTCATCGTGAATTTTTGCGATTTTATTTAATCAATTCAATTCATGTTTTCTTTATTTAATTCTTGTTTTGTTATTTCAATTATGAGTAGCTAAATCTTTTATTGATCATAGGGTTTGTATGTCTGGCTAGATTTCTATGATTTATCTGTTGATACTGTTTTGTCTTCCCATTCATGATTTAGGATTCTTGGATTTAATTCTCATGTGTTAGTATCTGATCAATATTGATGCGTGCTAGTTATGTGGTTGATGTCCTGGCGGAATTAATTGCATAGTCGATCTCTTGAATACATAATATAGACCTTACCTTGAGACCTGGCTGAGATAGGTGGACTGTAGGAGGTTATTCTTTGTGTGCTTTTGGTAATTAGCTTACTTCTCTTGAGACCTGGCGGAGATAGAGTTTAGGCTAACCCACTACTATAGGTTGTCCTGGCGAAAGACTGTAGTTACATTAGTGATCCTTCATCTGAATGTGGATTAAAATGGTAAACAGGTTAATAGATTAATTGTATGAATCTGGTTAAGTTAAGTACATCCCTAGGATCAGTCTTTTATTCCTAAGTTTATTCCTTTTTTATTAAAGTCTAGTTTAATCATCACCCTCTTAATATTGTTGCCTGAATAATAATCAAAAATTCTGTGTGAGTTACTCACTGTGTTGTCGAGTATCAGTCCCTGTGGATACGATAATATACTTGTTGTTTTACTATCATTTATTTGTTAGGAAAATAAGCGATCACATGCATTATGAACGTAAATTATTGGAATAAAGTGGAGGGACCAGTTGATAAAGCATTTGACGTAGAAGAAAGTGGGACACATCTCAGCTAAAATCCAATTGAGTAAATGAGAGCACCTGAAATTACACACTTTGGAGGATAACTTAGTTATTCGACATGTTAAATGATGAAACCTAGCTCTTACTCTAGAAAGGAACAGCCGCCATATTAAAAGGAGAGAAGATTCATTATTCAAGGAGGACGAAAAAAAAGAGGGAAGACTATAGAAGATGGGGATGGAACAGTAGAGGAAAACATAAGGAAAAGGAAGAAGCTGCCATCGTTGGAGCAACAAAGAAGAAGACCAAGTCCTTGAATCTTTTTCCTTATCTCTATCTCTTACTGTATCTCTTTGTATTTTCGTTTTGTTGTAGCACATGAGAAATCTTACAACTTTACTTCTTCTTTTAATTCCTAGCATGAGCTAAATTTTTGTGATTTAATTTCTTGATGAAGTCTATGTCTTAGTTTTGTAATTCTTATGCACTTTATTTAGTTTGTTATCTCATTGTTCATTCAAATTGGTTTGTGATATTTCTTGTTGTTACTTGATCACCAATAGCAAGTTGAACAACTATGTTTAATTATGGAAAGGTTAAATGTAGTGGATAAACTTGAATGATACAAGAGCATGATCCTTGTTTGATTGTGTTGAGTGAATATCATAGGAATATATTATTTGCCTTGTGTGACCTTTGTGATATATATGAGCGGAACAATGGAAGTCTTGAACCTATTATAGAATAGGAATATGTGTAACCAGGTGAAAGATATAAGACCATAGGATTTGGGAAAGTTCTATGAAAATTTGGTAATTCATGTCAAGTCTAAGTGCTTTGCTAAAATATTGTTGCAGCATCGTTCTGTTCCGAAGACAGACAGATTCAAGAATCCAAGTCCATTTTTCCAAATCGATATCTGTACGAAAATTTTAAATCTTTGTTTAGCTGTCTTTAATCAACCATTTTATTACGTTTTAATTCAATTTGCGCTCTTTCTATAAAAGAAAACCAAAAACTCGCTTTGTTATATGTTTTTATTTATTTTCCTTGTTCTAAATTGTTGGAGTCCACGTAATTTTAAGTTGCAATCCATATGGAGACGATCTTGGAATACTTCCAATATTATTACTTGTTTGACTACATGCACTTACGTATAAACATTGATATAATTTTCACAACCAACACAGTGCTAACAAGAATCTGATGAGTAAGTGGCGTAGCTTACAAAGATGATTCGACCATACTTGCGCATGGTAGCTTGTTAAGATTCTAAATAATGCTGATTGTAAGCCAACGTATGCATGTATAATGACGTGGCACAAGCTGTTATTTAGTTTCTGTTAGTTTGTTATATTTTCTGTTGTGCAGTATATAAGTTGTTGAGTCTGTTAGAATAGGTAGTTATTATTCTTCCTTTATATACTCATCTGTAAACAAATGAATACAAGTTTTCATTTACACAGTTTTACGTATTCCTTTCTCTCTTTAGCATAGCTTATGAACGAACCCCGTTGCCAATCCGACCTCTATCGAAAAGCTATTCAAGTCTCTCTCTATCTATACGTGTGTATGTTTGTTTACATATGTTATACAGACCGCAAAGCTCCTGTATAGCCAGACCACACACATCTTGCAAGTTGAGCTGTTGCTTGTAATTTGTGTTGCCTCGTATATCACGGAGTCTGTGAGAGTCGTTTTATGTAATCATGAATCTATGCTAAATCATCATAGATCTATACAGTGGCGGAGCCACGTTAGCCCTGAGGGGCCTTGGGCAACTTTTTCAAAACTTAATATATATATTTGATATGTAAAGATATTTTAAATAGGTGGTGTAGTCTGATGGTAATGAGTCTTTCTTTATTTGAGAGTTTCCGTGTTCGAAACTCGGCTCTCGCGTTTGCTCTCCTTTTTTTTTTCTTTCCCTCTTTCTTCTTTCCTTTTTTTCTCTATATTTCTTTCTTCTTTTTTTCTTTCTTTGCGTTTCTTTCCCATTTTTTCATCTTTTCTCTTTCTTTTTTTTCCCTCTCTTTCTTTCTTTCCTCTTTTTCTCTTCTATTTATTTCTTTTTAGTTTGTGCTTTTTTCCCCTCTCTATTCTATTTCTTCTCTTTATTTTGTGATCTTTTTTTTTCTTTCTTATATAATTTATTTATATTGATAAAATAAAAATATGTATGTAAATAATAACACTATATATGTGAATTAACTCTTAACTAAACATGTGTGCTCTTTCTATAGATATTTAATATTTAATAACTAAATCTATTGTAGTCTAATAGGTTATGATTTTCATCTCTCATTTAGGAGATCGTGGTTCGGTACCTCTTAGCTACATATTTTCCTTTTTCTTTTCCTATACTTATTTTCTTTTATCTTTCTTTTTTCTATAATTTGTTTTATGTCGATAAAATGCTATTTTTTTTCTTTTTTTATAATTTATTTTATATTGATAAAATAAAATATATATGCAAATAATAAAGTTTTATATGTGAATTAATATTATCAATCAAATTTCTAAAAGGATTATAATAAACTCATTATATTATTTAAATTATTATTTTATAATTTTATTTTAAAATATTATTTTATTATCTTTTAAAATTATTATTAATTGGGCCCCCCAAGAAATATTTCCTGGCTCCGCCACTGGATCTATAGCTCTGTAGACTGTAGCAAACGATGGCAGCACATCTCTCTCTCTCTCTCTCTCTTTTTGGATGGGGTAGTATAATTATGTAATCTAAACAATAAACTGTACGTGCAATTTTTTAGTGTTCATTGACTCTCGTAGTTCTTGCATTTGTTCTTCTCTAGTATCAGAAATTCATCTATTTTAATTTATATTTTACTCTTGGTCTCCACTTCGGACCACCTATTCTCGAACATAAACCAACGACGTCATATGTACCTTTTTGTTTGGATTGAGTTTTAACTCACTGGGGCTCAACTTGTTAGGCCAGCTGTGATTGGATACAACTCCAAATAATCCAACACCCTTATTTATTCAATAATACAATTTTATTAAAGCATAATTCACCAAGAGCGCGGCAATGCAGGCCCCAGAAAATTTGGAAACATTTCTCTGAAGCTCAAACATCAAATCATCAATGCCGGCCGGCAAAGAGAGCCAACATCCCTCGCAAAATCCATGGCGGTGGGAAAAGAGGTGGCGCGTTGCTTTGGAATCAATATCCCAAACAAAAAATAAAGTTGATAGCGGCCCCATATTGGCATGCAGTGCAAATGGGCACCTCTCCTTTCTCGGCAACTACACTCAAATCAGAATTCGCAGACGCTGCGACGGCGACGGCGACTCGGGAGAGGGTAAATTAGGGCTCAAGAAGCAAATGCGAATTTCTCAGCCTAAACCGGGACTAATATTTCAATGGTTGTCGAATTTCAAAGTAGGTTAATTGTCGAATTTAATATATAATTTTTCATCACTCAGCTATTTTCTGATGATTCTGTTAATTATATCAATTAAAATCAGTTTTCTTTTTTGTAATTTTGGTACTTGCAAATATTTGTGATGATATTTCCTTGCAAAAATTGGATACCTTATTTTCTATATCTTACAAAGAATTTTAATTTGTATACACCCGGTCCGGCCGCCCCTGACCTAAGAAGAACGATTACCCTTATGACCAGATAGGGACCAACTCACCTACTTCTCGAGCGATAGTTCCACGATCTCGACCCGCCTTGACCTCAAAAAGATCTTCGGCGTCGATTCGGGCCCTTTCTATGACATCTAATAAAGGCGAACCGTTTCTTCTGACTCTTTTTCAAATTTGATAAATGTTGGTTGATCATATATTTCATTATAGTTCTATGATTCAAAGTATCATTTCCTATTTGATCCCTTGGATAAATGCGCTGAGAAAGCAAGACGAGCAAGTCAGATTTGGATCCCCAACGACAAAGGATCCTGCGGGCGGGGCATTTTCAAGGAGTAGCCCGCTCCCCATGGGAAAATCAAAATAGAACCTATCTTTTTTGTTGAGGAAGAGAAAGGGATATCGGTGTTTTTGCAGTGAGGCTCAAAGCGAATATCTTGTGATCTTGAAGATGGATCTTGCCGGAAAAAAAATTTGGGAATGATAAATTTACATAAAAGATTAAAATTTGTGTTTTGATTGCAACACGTGAATAATCATATGAAAATTACAAAAGATTGTAAATTTATGATGAATACATCAATTAATTCCTATTTAAATTTTATGATTCATACAATCTGTAGAGGTATAGAACAAAATTTAAAGATTTTAGATGTCTTTAGAAGGAATTTTCTAAAATATTTTAAAATGTTAAGCAAGAAATAAAGTTGTGTCCAAAGTGGTCATTTACACATAATCATACTCCCTCCGTCCACCAAAAGTTTACATTGTTTTTGGTGGCACGAGTTTTAATAAATTATAATTAGTGTAAAGTGAGTGAAGATAATAAATGAATATATTAATGGGGAGTGAGAGTAAAAATGTAGGTCATTTGTGGTTTTTTTTATAAATAAGTGGTAGATTGAGGATAATTGATGTTTCCAAAAAATGGAAAATGCAAGCCTTTCATGGACGTCCCTACAAAAAATTAAATGCAAGTTTTTGGTGGACGGATGTAGTATAATTTATGAGGTTTTATATGGTATATTGGAATGAACAAATACAAACTCTGGATTTTGTTACCTAATTTTGGCATGGAATGAAAATAAAATATGAATGAATGTCTGAAAGTTAAATGAGAAATACTACTCATAATTTGTTTTTGTTTTTTTTGAAACAGGAAGTAGATTAACACGAATATGGAAAAAAAGAGAAGACCCTCCACAGACGAATGGGTCAGACATGCGGTGTATCAAAATCGATAGTCATCTTAGCCAGCCTATGAGCTATCTTATTTAAATTCCTACCAATGTGATTAACGTAAATGTCGTCTGAAAAAGACATTCTCTAGTGACAGACATGAGCCAACCCTCCGAGCTCAGAAAGATTATCCTGCGTGGAATTAATCGCGTTGCATGCGATCTTGCTATCACTCTCTATTATGCATTTGGTAACGCCCTCCTCCTTTAGCCAGGAAAGGGCTTCCTGAATACCGAAGATCTCCCCCTCCTCCACTCTATCTAAACCGATTTTGACAATGGTTTTTGCAGCGATGAACTGACCTCTCGTCCCCCAGATACAAATGCCTATTCTGATACATTTTTGCTCTGTGAAGAAGGCAGCATCCACGTTGCATTTAGCCCAACCATCCGTCAAGTCGTGCCAACCTACACATAGTTTCCGATTGTCCACCGTTCTCAGCACCTCAGCGACATTCAGTGATTTCTGTTCGGCCAGCCACAGCTCTCTGTACCCGAGCACAAAGGAGCACGATCTAGCCAGAGAAGGATAAGACTTCTTCCAGACAACTTCATTCCTATCTTTCCAAATTTGCCACAAAACCATGCCAACTCTTACCGGGATATCTATCTCTTCCTTATGCAGCATAGAGAAGAGCCCAGCTTTAAACACGGGGAACCTCCTTTCCGTCAAGCCCCACATTCTATCGAGGCCTACCTCCTTCCAGCACTCCTTTGCGAATGGACAGGTTACAAAAATGTGCCACACCATCTCCACCCCACCTCTGCACACACTGCACGTCCCATCAACATTCATCCCCTACTCCATAGGTTGGTTTTGATCGGAAGATTATCTCTTGCGGCTCGCCACAGGAGAATCTTCACTTTTGAAGGAACCTGGAGTTTCCAAATGATATTCCAACTGCCATCAGAGGCTAAAGTGTCATTGACAATGAGTGAACATGCTAGACGATAAGCGGACTTGACCGTGTAAATTCCATTTTTAGAGAAATGCCATATGAGTTTATCTTCCATGGCCATAGTAGGAATAGGTTGATTAAGGATAATCTCAGCATCACCTTCTTGGAACAGTTCCTCGACAAGCTCTACATTCCATTCTCTGGAGCCTGGGATCATCAGGTCCTCCACTCTCAAAAAACCCGCATCCGTCTGCGTCACATTAGAGGCATAGAAGCTAGATTCCCTACGAATCCAAGGGTCAACCAAAGCCCTAATACTATCGCCATTCTCAATCCTCCACCTCAAACCTCTTTTCACCAAGTCTTGAGCTGCGTGGATGCTTCTCCATGTGAAACTTGGGCCATTGCCTAGGCAAGCCGACAAGAAGTCCCCCCCTAGGAAAGTACTTAGCTTTGATCACCCAAAAAACAAGGGAGCTCGGTTCCATCATAAGCCTCCATCCCAACTTCCCAAGCATAGCGATATTGAATAGCTGGAGACTGCGAAAGCCCATTCCTTCTTTAAACTTCGCCACACACAACCATTCCCACCTCATCCAGCTGATCCCACCTCTCATGTCACACTTATTTCCCCACCAAAACCCATTCATCAGCTTCTCCATCTCATCAATGACACTCAAGGGGAGCAAGAAGATAGACATGCAGAAAACCGGGATCGCTTGAGCGACACCCTTTAGGAGAATCTCCTTCCCGGCTCTGAAAAGATTATTCCCTTGCCACCCATGAATTCTCTTCCATAGCCTATCTTTGAGGTAGCCAAAAATATCCTTCTTCTTCCTCCCGATCAATGAAGGTAAGCCGGTACTTTCCGGTATTGAGAGGTTGAGAGACCCCAATGGTTTTCGCGAGCTCCGCCGGCGTGTTCTCGTCAACATTCCTGCTGAAAAATATACTAGACTTCTGGTAGTTGATTGCCTGCCCAAAAGCAGCTTCATAGGTATCCAAAACCGAACGTAATCTCAACCCCTCCTCTTGCGTCGCCTTGCAGAAGAACATACAGTCATCCGCAAACATCAGGTGCGAGATGGGCGGTCCAGAACGCCCAAGCCGTATACCGTAAAGCTTTCCTCTGTCCGTTTCATGCCTAACACTAGCCAAGAGGCCTTCGGCACACAAGATGAAAAGATATAGGGATAACGGATCACCTTGCCGTAACCCTCTGCCCGGGATTATTAGGCCCATTAACTCACCATTAGCAAGGGTTGAATACTTAACCGTTCTAACACATAGGCTCATCCACCGCCTCCACTTGTCACCGAAGCCCAGCTTTCCAAGCACCACGTCCAGATAATCCCAACTCACTCTGTCGTATGCCTTGCTAATGTCTACTTTGAGAGCAAGCTCTCCACTCTTACCCTAGTTTCCTTTTCATAGAGTGAATGGACTCAAAAGCAATGATGATATTGTCTTGAATCGCACGTCCTTTCATGAAAGCAAATTGCGCCGTGCCGATAATCGCTGGCAGCACCTTTTTGAGCCGATTGCAAAGGATCTTGGAAATGATTTTGTAGATGACATTACATAGCGAGATCGGTCTAAGCTCTTTCATGTTGTTAGGTCTTTCCACCTTCGGGATGAGGACAATGGTCGTGTCATTTAGTCCTTCCGGAAACGAGCATTCTTCTAGCCACTCCGTGCAGCTACGAAGGATATCACCCCCTAGGAGATCCCAGAACTTCTGGTAGAATTTGGGATTCAAACCATCCGAACCCGACGCTTTATCCGGGTGCATTTGAAAAGGGGCCTCTTTCACTTCCTCAATGCAAAAGGGTTTGATCAGGTCCACATTGTTCACATCGCTGATAATTGGCGTCATCTTATCAACCACCAACTCTTGTCTTTGAAAAGAGCTATATCCGTGAAGAGATCCGTAAAGTAGCTCGTCACTTCTTCCCGAAACTCTCCCGGACACTATCCAACTATCGTCCGAACGTCCGAGTCTATTGATGGTGTTGGTCTTCCTATGTGCCGAGGCCATCGATGAAAAAATTTCAATTACGGTCCCTCTTTCGGCCCGTAATTGTTTAGCTCTTTGTTTCGGTGTATTTCTTCACGTAGCATAATCTCTTCAAGTTCCTTTCTAGCCATCATCGAGCCTCCCGATCGGACATCATTTCGACGTTGCATGTATTTGATCTTCGCTTTCAGAACCTTTACGCTCTTTCTCCGCCGCGTTGACCGACCGCCCATTCTCCTATCTTTATAGCGATGCAGAGCCTCTCCAAGAGGTGCAGCTCCTCCCTACTCAAACATTGGCACAATGTTTGGGAGCTCGAGTTCTAAGCACCATTTATTCTCAAATATGAACCTCCTCATTCTTCTAGGCTCACGATTTCCGCCTGCTCGAGAACTATAGGACCGTGATCCGATATGGGGCCGATATAGAAGCGAGGCGTGGTTGGGAAGAAAGACATCCGGTCTCCATTAGCCATTCCTCTATCAAGCTTCTCTCCCATCGCAAAAACCGTGCCCGGCCGCCTTGACCATGTGAAGGGTACCCGACATGTGAAGATCGGTCGGTGATCGCTCCTTTTCACACGCAAAGGTGTAAGTATAGGAAAACAAGTATCGTATCCACGAGGGATTGTAATCTAAAGCACGAAGCTAGCTCAGCGATTATTCATCATTATTCAAGCACGTAATCGGTAAGAGGTTCGAGGGCTTGAATTTAATCCAGCAAAGGTAACCAAGCGTAAATAAAACAAAGCAATAAAACACGGATGATAAAATGAAAAGAGACTAACCCAGGGATGCATTAATCCTATCCACAGCGTATGTTTATCCTGTTCCTATTACTAACCGCTTTAATCCGAGACAAGACAGAAGATCACATATATAACCAACAACTTGATTCGACAATTGCGGCATTGATTACTAATTTTCCCTATTACGATTCGTCTCTAGAGGAAAATAAGCAACTCAAAAGGATCATTAAGAATATGCTTCCTACGAATGTCCTACCTCGATTCGACTCGAGGCTCATTCGTATCATGCGTTCGATAACGATTGACAATTAATACTGATTACGTCGTTAACCGACAACTAGATATGCATCAAGATTGATCGAAATCAACACATATAAATAAGCACAATCGAATCATGAATCAATGCACGGAAGGTAAATAGCGATAGCGAGAACTCACAACATATAGGATCGGATCATGCAAACCCAAGATTAGAGCGGAAAACTAGCCGGACATAATAAGCGGAATGAAATACGAATTAATCATAAAAGCAGAAATTAAATATATAAAACCCGTAGGGAAGCGTTGGATGAACAATGGTTGGTCTTGAATCCATCTTAGGAACGAGCGGAAAAGCGATCGGACAAAAGCGTTCCGATCGATAGCGAAACGATAAACTAAACTAGAAAACGTAAGAACAATACTAGAATTAAGCAAGCTAAAATAAATATAAAAGCGAGGGAAACCGGGTAAAATAGGTGCTGGGGCGTGTTGGGTGTCTTGGGGTGCGAGGAGGCGCGAGTGGGGTGTTGCCGTATATATAGCACACCCCAAACCCTAATTTTCCTTCGCTGCCGTCTCGCGACCACCCTTCGCGGTCGCTAGGTGTGGTCGCGAGGTAAGTCTCGCTGACCTTCTCGCCGCGATCGCCTCTTGCGCTCGCTTTGTGCCTCGCGACCCAACTAGCGGTCGCTAGCCGTTATGAATCGGTCGCGAAATCGCCGGTGAATTCTCGACGCTAGGCTTCGCTCGCGGGCACGAGGTCGCGGCCGCGGCTCTTCTGGGTGCTCGCTGGCTTGCTGGCGGTCTACCTAGCGACCGCTAGGGCGGTCGCTAGGGCCAGGCGAATGTCGATTTTGCTCGTCTTCGTTCCTTGCTTCGATTATCAATATATAAACCTACAAAGCGTCGAAGGAACACCCAAGAGGTATCTTCTAGAAATAGATAAAACATTAAGAATCGATACATAAGCGCACATTAAATGATCTAAACTCATCTTTAAATATCAACAATAAGCGTGTAAAATGCGTTTATCAAACCCCAAACTTAAAGCATTGTTTGTCCTCAAACAAAAGCGAGCAGAAAGACACAACGAAAGATCAACAGGCGTAGCAAAGATGATAACCATTCTAGCCTCAAACATATCAACGCTCAAAAACATTAGTGCACATGACGACGTTAGTCCACTCAACACAAACAACAATTTACGGCAAAAACTCATTTAATTCAACCCTCACAAAGGCATGTGTGTAGTATATAGGATACACTCAAACTCATAAAGAAATTAAGGACGTGTATACACTCACAGATCAATGCAATGCAACATCTTACCATAGGCTTGCCGTTTCTCTAACATCTCCACCGCGTCAAATGTGTTCAAATAAGGATCAAAGAGGTCTTTTGATAGGTTATAATGTAGGCACATTGGTTAAGGTAGGATAATATATGGCTAAGTGACTCAAGACTATTCAAGCACCATCGTTTATACATTTAGACACATATGGACTTTGTCCATTTCCTCTTCTTTCCCAACGTGCTAAATCAACGTTTAATGCCACAGAAGGTACCTATACTTTGATTAAAGACCCTTTATGCTCAACACTCATAGTGAACTTAACATTTTTCTTTTTCTTTTCTTTTCTAGAGCTTATAGGGTTTAACTTTTACAACAAAGGTACTATTCTTCACCACAGATGTATTTTTCTAAAAGAAACTTTTCTCGTCATAACTTACATCAAAATTTCACCCCTTTTGATTCCCATATCCATCCTCACCTCCTATCATCCGGTTAATCGAAAGAAAAAGTCTAATAAAGGCTCAAAGAAGGCAACAAATGGTATATAACATCGGGTTAGTGTTTGGGTGAATATGTGGTTAACAAAGATGGCCTTTTATCCTTTCCAAATTCGAAACACATATTGCAGTCTCGACACAGAAGAACGGCAAGTTCTAGAAGATAATCACATACACGATATCACACAATTAAAAGAAACTGTATCAAGATATGTATACAGTGAAGCTCAAGTCTCACAGGATAAGCAAATGGTGAAAATCAACAAGCCTAAGCCATCTCACGTCATTCATGCGTCATTTTCTAACATATCATGCGCACTATCATTAAATTTCACAAAAATTTTCTATCGTCATTGGCCACATGGATTAACACACTTCACTTCAACTCGTTGATCGACCGACACAACAACGAAAAGAAAACAAAAGGCGACAAAAGCAACACAAGCGAAAAACAAAATAAAACACGAAAACAAAATAAAGAAAGCGTTGGGTTACCTCCCAACAAGTGCTTATTAACGTCTTTAGCTAGACCATCACTAACCTCGTCAATACGGCGTTTTAGTGGCAATAGACATCTTTCCCAACTTGTGGACCTCCTAAACTTAGCATTCACGGATGACCACCACTGACTATGGAAGTGGCCCCCCCCAAACTTGAATGATACACTCGGAGTTCCATGCCGAGTCCACTTCTTCCTTCTCGCACATCCTCGATTGGTCGAGTACCTCTAAACGCGAGGCGTGGCGGCGGCATTCATGATCGAGCAACAATCTTCCGACTTTCCAGCGTCGTGTTGCTTGATGGCGTCGATATGGAAATTTTGAGCTCCTCATCGTTAACACGAAACGTGAGGTTTCCTTCCTGCACATCAATCAACGCACGACCAGTTGCTAGAAAAGGTCTACCAAGGATTAGTGGTTGTTGTTTGAATTCGGGAATATCTAAAATCACAAAGTCGGCAGGAAAAACAAAATCCCGAATTCTTACCAACACGTCTTCGACGATACCTTTTGGATATGTGACTGATCGGTCAGCCATCATCAGTGAAATCTTCGTCGGCTTCATCTTTCCTAGGTGTAGCGGTTGAATCGTTCAACGGCATCAGTTGATGCTCGCCCGGATCGCACAAAACATTTGGAAAATTACGCTCGGCGATCTCGCACTCTAACGTGAAGCTGCCGGGATCATACGCTCGAGAGGGCTTCCTTTGCAAAAGCGGCGCTGCATTCTTGGATAGGGAAATTTTCTCGAATTTCCCAAGTTTCTTCTTGCTTGCAAGCGCGTCTTTAAAATTTCATGTGGCAGGCATGTTTGTGCGCTTCAAAGAGAGGCAAATTTATCTCAACTTTCGAAAACCTCTTTGAAGCGAGCAAACTCCTCGTCATATTTCGACTTGACAAGTCGACTCGGGAAGCGGGACCGGAGGAGTGTGCGTGCGGATTTGCTTACAGGGTTGTCTCGCGGTCGACCTCGCGATCATGGGTAGGTCGCGAGGAGTCTGCTGCTACTTGGACTCCTTCCTCGCGTGTGAGCTTGCGGTGTGGCTCGAGAGGCTGGGTAGCTCGCGAACAACTACTGCGCCAGCGGATACTCGGATGACTCGCGGTCGGGTGCGGACGGCGTGCTCGATCGCGGGCTTCGTGGGAAAAATTACGGATGGTTCGCGATCGGGCTCATGATCGCGAGCTTCGATCGCGGTTACTGCGTCGGTGTGCTTTCATGCTCTTCTTCCCGGTAGGGCTCGGGCAGCTCGTCCCTCCTCGTCCGGATAGCAAAACATTGGCTCTTTGGGTTCACCTCCGTGTTACTCGGAAATTGGCCCGTCTTACAGAAGTGCATTCACTTGCGGCTATTTGACCAATTTGATTCTCTAACATCTTTATGTGCTTCCCATGGCGTCACGATGGACTCAAATGATTTATCTTTTGCCGGTGTTGGCGATGAGCAATTTTGATTCGTTGCCAATTGTTGGTTGCTTACAACCAAGCTGCTGCATCATGTCTTGAGACTTGGCTTCCTCGGCTCTTGAATCGATTCGACTATTGAAACTTCTTTGAAGGTTGTTGGAAATTCGAATGACTCTCTCGATTGATGTGGTGGCGTTCTCTGTCTCAATCGACTCTTCAAAAGAGTGAACTTCTTCATGAGATCGTCATATTTTGAATCACTCTCAACAGAATGCTTTGAGCGATGGCGTTCTCTCCGTTGGCCATTGATAGCTGTTGGCAGCCATCTCTTCTGTCTGACTTGCCTCGTCGATTGGTCGGTTCGATAAGCAGCCCCTCACGACGATCTACCATGCTCCTCGCCCCGCCATATCGGTCCACCGTAGAACCGAGTGATTTGTTGCTCCTTGGAGAACCCATGTTGTGGACATCGTCTCAATGGACCTCTAAATCTCTCCCATGCCTCGAATAATGATTCATCGTGGTTTTGGCAAAATGAGAGATTTCGGCGATGATCTTCAAGGCTTTCGCGGCGGAAAGTATTTCGAAGAAACTTCGTAAAGTTTCCCCAAGTGTCGATGCCACTCGGTCCAAACTCTTGAACCAATCTTTACTTTGGCTGCTTGAGAAACCGAACATCGCATCCGGATCGTGTCTTGTGGCACCCCATTACATTTGATGGTGTCACAAATATCGAGAAGGTCTCGAGATGCGATTCGGGTCTTGATGACTCCCCCCAAACCGCTCTCCTTGGACCATACTAATCGGGGCGGTTTGAGCTCGAAATTATTGCATCTACGCGGGCCCCAACCGCCTCCTTGGGCTGATTCGGTGGGATGTCGGTACATGTGGTTCGAGGTCTTTCCTGGAGGGCGGGACAATGATTCCCATGTTCGTCATCCGACGCATCTCTGCAAATTTCAGCTAGCATCGTGCTGACTTGCTCGGGAGGAATGCCCGTTTTGCGGATCGGTGCCATTGCAGCCCGTTTCTCTCGTCCTCTTCTCCTTTGAGAGCTTTCGATCTCGGGATCTAAAAATACTTGGAGGTCCACGAGATCTTGTGCGCATAAACCACACGAGAAGCGAGAGAATTTAGCATCGATAAAAATAAATAAATATAATATAAATATATAACTTGAATTAATAAATCCAAATCGTCAAATTATTCCTATGTGATCTTAACAATCCCGACAGCGCCTAAAATTTGATCGCTCCTTTTCACACGCATAAAGGTGTAAGTATAGAGTGGCAAGTATCGTATCCACGAGGATTGTAATGCGAAAGCACGTGAAGCTAGCTCAGCGATTATTCATCATTATTCAACACGAAATCGGTAAGAGGTTCGAGGGCTTGAATTTAATCAAGCAAATGTAACCAGCGAGAAATAAAACAAAGCAATAAAACACGGATGATAAAAGCGAGAAAAGAGACTAACCACAGGGATGCATTAATCCTATCCACAGCGTATGTTTATCCTGTTCCTATTACTAACCGTTTTAATCCCAGACGAGGCGAAGATCACATATATAACCAACAACTTGATTCGACAATTGCGGCGATTGATTACTAATTTTCCTATTACGATTCGTCTCTAGAGGAAAATAAGCAACTCAAAAGGATCATTAAGAATATGCTTCCACGAATGTCCTATCTCGATTCGACTCGAGGCTCGTTCGTATCATGCATTCGATAACGATTGACAATTAATACGATTCGTCGTTAACCGACAACTAGATATGCATCAAGATTGATCGAAATCAACACATATAAATAAGCACAATCGAATCATGAATCAATGCACGGAAGGTAAATAACGATAGCGAGAACTCACAACATATAGGATCGGATCATGCAAACCACAAGATTAGAGCGGAAAACTAGCGGACATAATAAGCGGAATGAAATACGAATTAATCATAAAAGCGAAATTAAATATATAAAACCCGTAGGAAGCGTTGGATGAACAATGGTTGGTCTTGAATCCAATCCTTAGGAGCGAGCGGAAAGCGATCGGACAAAGCGTTCGATCGATAGAAACGATAAACTAAACTAGAAAAACGTAAGAACAATACTAGAATTAAGCGGAAGCTAAAATAAATATAAAGCGAGGAAAGCGGGTAAAATAGGTGCGGGGCGTGTTGGGTGTCTTGGGGTGCGAGGAGGCGCGAGTGGGGTGTTGCCATATATATAGCACACCCCAAACCCTAATTTTCCTTCGCCCGTCTCGCGACCACCCTTCGCGGTCGCTAGGTGTGGTCGCGAGGTAAGTCTCGCTGCCTTCTCGCCCGCGGTCGCCTCTTGCGCTCGCTTTGTACCTCGCGACCCAACTAGCGGTCGCTAGCCGTTATGAAGCGGTCGCGAAATCGTCAGGTGAATTCTCGGCGCTAGGTTTCGCTCGCGGCACGCAGGTCGTGACGCGGCTCTTACGGGTGCTCATTGGCTTGCTTGGCGGTCTACTAGCGACCGCTAGACTGGTCGCTAGGAAGCTGAAGCAGAATGTCGATTTTGCTCGTGCTTGGTTCCTTGCTTCGATTATCGATATATAAACCTACAAAGCGTCGAAGGAACACCCAGAGCGTGATCTTCTAGAAATAGATAAAACATTAAGAATCGATACATAAACGCACATTAAATGATCTAAACTCATCTTTAAATATCAACAATAAGCGTGTAAAATCGCGTTTATCATCGCCCACTATCAACCACCGCCGATCCGAATCCATAAAGCAACCGATTAGGATGAGCAATCCTTCATTTCTTCTCTCTGCGTTGAGGATATCATTGAAATCCCCACGATGGCCCAAGCGCAGAGTCGACCTTGCTAATCTGTCTAAGGAGGTCCCAAGAGTCCTCATACATTCCTCTCGGGAAGCCGTAGAAGCCCGTCGGACGCCTTGATCCCCTTATCGTGGTGATTCGATGTTGATATGGTTTCGGAGTATCGACAAACGACATGAAGAAGAATCTTTCCATAACATCTGATGCCCCACTTCTACCAACACAATCTATCATAAAACAACCTTCAAAATTTAAAATACCACGCAAAGATTCCACCTTCTGTTTGTGTGCTAGGGTTTCACACAAGAAGATGAAGTTGGGTCTGTGGACTCTTACGAGTTCACGTAACGTTGGAATTGCAGAGGGTGACCCAACCTCCGCAATTCCATCTTAAGATATTCATTGGGATCGGCCGATCCCGACCCGAGACCGTCGATAAAAATCCTCGCTCGGTCATCCTCGAAATTTTCGAAAGAAGAACCTTCGTCGTCCTGTTACCATGTGTAGAGAACAATCCCTCTGCATTTTCCCGCCTACGTTTTCTTTCTTCCTGATTAGGGCAAGCGTAAATTCCCCCGTGAATGACGTGTGACCTCACTCCATTTGGCTGTGACACGTATGGCCCACGTGGCAGATCATTATGGTATCTAATCGGATCTTTCCCGTAAGGAATAAATCCATGCATATCCTCGACTCCCTGATTTGCATGAGGGAATCTCGTTTCCTTCCTCGGGATCAAGCGCATTGAAAGTCTTGCGATTTCAGCTCTTTCCCCAGGGACCTAACGGATCTCCTCTTTTCTCCTTGGCTGTTGCATCTTTGTCCTCGCCGTGTTATTCGACCACTTTGTTTTCTAAAATCGGCATTTTCGGTCGTGATCTCGACCATTTACGGTCTCCCGACCCCTAACCTCCTATCATCGCTTTTAACCACGCCTCACTCTCTTTGATCTCTGAAGTCTCCATGGTGAAAATATTACCACAATCTTTCCGGTGACCCAACTTTCCACAGATGAAGCGAAAACGTTCGACTTTTCATACACAAGTTTACTATGAAACTCGAGCCGTCTCATTTTTATTTTCTTGTAGCGTTTGAGGCATCCTCAACCTTCACAGCGACCGATATCGCACATATTGTCTCCAAACTCCCGTCGAGTTGGATCCATCATACTCCATGAAGGTTCTATGAAGTTTCCCAACGCTTATCCTATGCTTTCAGATATATACCGGTGGCAAATCGTGGATTGGATCGAATGGCAAAGAATCAAGAGGGACGGAGGAAAACTCCCCTTTGTAGCCTATGGAGAATAAGGGAATATTTCGACGACCATGGTCCCCGTCCATGATTCTCGCCAAATCAACCGCGTGAAAGAACTGGAAAATGTATCTCCCTTGCCCTATGTCTTTAACGAAAACTCCTTTTCCCGGCCTCCAAATGCCCGCAAGTCTGGATCTCATGAGGTTGAAATTAATCGGTTGTTCGGTGAGGAAACGGCCCACGAGACAGAAGCCTACATCGACATTTGCTTCATCTTGCGTCGGGTTCTCTATTACCAATTCTTCCTCCTCACTTGTGATGTTAAGTCCTGCCATGTGATTTTCCATCTCCAAGAGAAAGCCAGAGAAAGATACAGAAAAAGGCAGAAAAAAGAAAGAAACGAAGGATCTCGACGAGAGAGAAAAAGCTAAGGAACTCGACAAAGGAGAAAAAAAATTTAGTGTTACTACTCATAATTTGTTGAGGCGATTCTTTCAATTTGAGTTTCGTGCAATGCTGGAAATGATAGGATCATAGGAACATCGATCCATATTGCGACATCAAAGTTGGAGTGTGGCAAAAGTTTTATGCAGGTCAGAATGGGGAATGGGCCAAGATTAAAGCCCATAATAAATTGTACATCAGATAAATTTCTGTGACCTATGAATAACAACAAAAAACTTTTTTTTTTCTCAATGACCTATGAATAGAAGCACTCAAAGACAAATTCAAATTAGTAAGCTTTTTATTTGACCAATTATAAGATTTATTTTTTGTAATCCAATTTTAGTCTTCAATATTAGCCTCTATAAATTATTATTTTTATTAAAAATTAGCATTATAAAAAGTTTATTTTAGTGAGTGTATTTATTGGAACTAACAACTTAATTTAGTTTAATTTAGTGTGTGTATTAATGTGAATACATTTACAATTCCATTTAAAATTTTATTTAAATTCCAAAACATTATTGATCTTGATTATTTCAATTCACAAACCTGCAACTTTGAGATGGTGTTTTGTTTTAGAAATGGAGAATGTTCATTTGACATATTCTAATGACAGAATAAGAAGCCAACCATGGAGGAGGTCAATCATATGATGTTTCCAATTGAAGGTGGAATAGAAAATATAATGTTAAATGTTTATTGCCCTTCTTGAATTGATTATTAAGTTTAGGAACATACGTTATTTTGTTTTCTCGGGTGAATTATTGATGGTTGTGTTGTTTGTTATATTTTGAAGGTGGTGAGTGTAAGATTTGTTTTTCTAGCGTTTCAATTTCATTGTTTAGGTTGTTTAATTTGGATAAAAATAATGTGAGGGCTTGCAAGCTGTAGTCTATATCCGGTTTCTTTTTTTGCTTCTAAATTTATATATACATCCTCGATTTTGTTCTTTGGGTTTTATTAATTTTTAGTCTTCAACTAAGTATAATTATGACATGATTATTAATTAATAATTAGGACGGTCCATTTATAGATTATTAGTTGTGAGATTTCTTGTAATACCTGCGTCTCTATATCTTGATATCGATTAATTAAATCTATTAAGGTTATGCACTCGGTAGATATTTTTTGTTAAGCCGATAAAGTTGTGTTTTATTGAATACTTAATTTATCAGCGTGTTCGATAATCGAGAATCAAAATTTAGAATTAAAACGTTAATGAGCCGGATAAATTATGTCGTAATATGTGTCACATCGCACTTTTAGGATTTACATCAAACCTTTTAACATCAAGAGCCATTTTCTTTAAATCCTTATAATCGATCCACCTTTTGGAAACCTTTACTATTAATCTATTCTAAATGTCCATCAAATGTACCTCTCTTACTCTCTAATAACGAGTATGTACCATCGCCTTACAAGAATTAATATCATACAAACAAACCACATTCATTTCCCGTTCCTTGGTCGATGCAAAAAAGAGAGAAAAGCACATAATTCCTCTAAGATTCCGGTAACCCTCTCACTCAAGTTTTACGCATTCAACATTCAAATTCTTGTGATAAACTTGAATGCACTTGATTTCAACATTTAATATCATTTACACGGAACCTTCAAAGACCAACAATCAAAGGTGTCAATCCTTTATCCCTTCAACTCTTATTCATTCAGTTCTAAACTCAGTTCCGTAAATTTTGTGGAAAGCTTAGAGAATAGATACTACAATAAACCAATATTTACATATCTCATATACAATTGTCTCACACCAAAACTCACAATAAACTCTCGAATAAGAACTTGCAAACAACTAGAGATGTAGAAATTTCATAAAACATGAACATAATATACTATGGGGGTTGAACCAAGCCTTCTAGGGCTCGGCTCTCAAACATTAAAAAAAAAAAAAAAAAAAGGGAACGCACCATGGCCAAATGGGAATGCTCATATGGTATCCGAAACAGAGAAGACGCTAGCAGTATGCATCGGCGTTGATGGGGCTCTGTGAGACATCTCCACCGACAGTCGCTGTAGTCAAGGAGGGGGAGGGGATTGCCCTGTTGTAGTCGGAAAAATGTTAATATAATACATGAATAGAGAGTATGTGTCCGTATGAGGGGGATGCTCTAGAGAGAAGGTAACTACCTCACTTGTGTGTGCGCGTCGAGAAAGGAGACGGCACCAGGATGGCGTTGTTGGAGTATGGAGCCTGAATTTTTGGGCTTATACTTTTTTGGGCCCAGGCAGAATCATAATGAGTTTAGGATTACAGAATCCTAATGGGTTTAGGATTAGTGTTATTTCTCTATTTAATAATCACTCCTCATTGTAATCAGCATCAGAAATTCGTATTGAAATCCCCGACTTGGCATCGCCCCTAGACGTAGTCGCAAGACGAACTGGGTTAACAATTCTCGTGTTCTTTATTTTCTATCGTGATTGTGCTGTGTGTTTTTCGCAACAATTGGTATCAGGGCTTCAGGTTCGGGGGAGCAATCACAACGATGGATGGGAAGATTTCAATCGGGAATTTTGATGGATCGATTCGGATTACGGAAGATGCGCAGATCGAGGATTACCTACTGGAAAGATATGTATCGCCCTTGAAGGAAAAACACGAAAAGATGGATGCGGATGAGTGGGAGCTATTGGACGTGAGCGATGAGTGCGATATGTTTATTGTTGTCCGAGAATGTAGTCATCACACGATCGAAGCCCAGTCGACAAGGGAGATGTTGGCAATGCAGAACAGATGTACGAAGCCATCAGCTGCGAACAAGGTTCATCGATGAGGCGGTTATTCAACCTAAAGATGTTAGAGGGTGCGTCGGCAAAGAACATCTAAGCGAGTTCAACATGATCACTTCGCGGTTGAGCTCGGTTAAGATCGACTTCGATGATGAAGTGCGTGCCTAATTATGCTATCTTCTCGCCGAGAAAGTTGGGTGGAGCGATGGCGGTTGTAAGTGCATCATCGGCAAAAGAAGATTGTGTTTTGACGAGGTGCGAGATCGATGATTAGCGAAGAGGTTCGCAGAAGGAATGCGGATCTACCTCATGGTCGACCGAACACCAAGCGAGAGCGCGATCGAAGGAAAGCGAGCGGGGAAGAACGAAGTCTAAGGCGGAGGCGACTCACCAGCAGACGAGGGCGTCGTCAGCTTTGATAGGGATGGTTTGTTAGTTCCTTGAGACTTGGCGCGAGATGTGCCGGGCGTCGGCATATCTTGGCACGATGGTGTCGAGTCACTTCAGTCCTAGGTGATTCGACGTGACCCGGAGGTGGACACGTGACTTGCTCGATGTAGGGATGCCCTCGGTGTGACTCGGACTTGTGTCGAAAGTCTTCCCGACCAGCGATGTTAGGAGGCGTGTTCGTTGATACGACGGTGCAAGATGATCCGAATATCGGCAAGGACACGGGTTGTGTGGTCCTTGGTTTGAGGAGGTTTGTTGGGAATTCAACCCAAGTCCCATATCGAAAGATTAGACTAAGATGGTCTAGTATATAAGAACGAGTGGGCAAATGTGCGTAGAAGTGCTGCGACTCGAATAGAGTGGGCGATGTGCTGCGAAGTGCCGGCGACTCGAGAATAAGTGAGCAAGATTTGCGAAGTGCTAGCGACTCGAGCAGAGTGGACCGGTGTGCAGAGATGCGAGACTCGAGCAGTGGGCGGTGTTTGCGAAGTGCGGCGACTCATAACGAGTGGATCGGTGTCTGCAGAGGTGCCGGCAACTCGAGCGAGTGGACGGTGTTTGCGGTGGATGATATCCCGAGCGATCGGAGAATCCGATAATAGAGAGTCCTCGGATGGAGGAATCAACCGACACACCACTGACCTTCTACACTAGATCCTCATGTCGGGACTACGGATGCGACAAGTGGGAGCTTGCCATGGTATGTACAAGACCGGATATTGCTCAAGCGGTGAGAGTAGTGAGTCGATTCATGGGTGATCTAGCAAACAACATTGGAGAAATTGAAGCTATGCATAGCTTCAATTGGCCATGAAGATGAGGCCAAGTGATGCTAAGCAAATGCAGGAATGAAAGCAAGAAGGTACGATTACTTGGGGATTCAGTCTTCAAGTGGAAGATTGTTGGAGTATATTGACAATTCAAACTAAGCAAGAAGGTACGATTACTTGGGGATTCAATCTTCAAGTGGAAGATTGTTGGAGTATATTGACAATTCAAACTAAGCATAAACTCAGATAGAAGCAAAGTATGAAACCGAAAATTTGTTTATTGAAGAGAATGAGATTGCATACGTGCATATGCATGTATTTATACAACTTGTTTAATGAAAGTCTAACTACTTAGCGCTAACCACTTAACTAACTTCATTTACATCACTTTACTGAAGCTAACAACTTAACTAATTCAGTTGATAAAATAAACTAACACTCCTCGTGAAACCTAACCCGGTTTCATAGTAACCGATTTAATCGACTACGAGCGAACAAAACCGTGAATCGGCAAGAGCTTTTGTAAAAATATCGCAAGCGATCGGTTGAAGGAACATAACCCACATCAATCGTCTTATCGAGCACCTTTTCACGAACATAGTGAACATCTACTTCAATATGTTTAATCCTTGCATGAAACACTGGATTTTTGGCGAGGCAATAGAGCTTACATTATCATACCGAGCTTAGATGGAGCGAAATAGTAATACCAAGTTACGCACATAAAGAAGCAAGCAAACGACCTCGATGGTTGCATTAGCCATACTTCATACTCAGATTTTGCACCTCATGAAACAACTTCTTGCTTCTTGGCGGACCAAGAAATCGATTAGAACCAGGAAAATACAATGACCACCGGTTGAGCGCTCTCATCAAGGCGACTAGCCCAATCTGCATCGGAATAGGCTACCAACCGAGAAGAAGAAGATGGACAAAATTCAAGTGACCGAGGTTGTGCCTTTTTAAATGTGAGCAATCTTTACAAGCGATCCAAATCTACGGTGGTTGGATTAGCTAAACCGACTCGGTTTGTTGTGGTGAAAGCAATGTCAGGTCGTGTCAAAGTCAAATATTGGAGAGCCCCCACAGTGCTTCTGTAAAGCGTGGGATTTTCAAAGACAGTACCAAGCTCTCGAGATAACTTTGTAGCAGGAGTCATTGGAGTAGAACACGATTTGCAGTTCAACATTTTGTTTTAGCAAGTAACTCATGAATATACTTTTGTCGACATAGAGCAAACTCCTTGTGAATCTTGAACTTCTATTCCCGTAAAATAGCTAATATTGCCCTGATTTTGTGAGAGAATTTGTCGTGCAAAGTGTCAATTACGATCGCACCATCACCGAATCATCCCGAGTGATTAAAATATCATCCACATAGACAAGAATAAGTGTGATAGCGAAACAGATTACGATAGAATAAAGAAGTCCGAGTCGGATCTCTTAAAACCAAGTCGCAGATTTCACCACGTAATTTGTCATACCATGCCCTTGGTGCTTGTTTCAAACCATATATAGCTTTATTTGGTTTGCAAACATATTCGGATCTTGTAAGTCTTGAATCCAGGATTTGTGCCATATATATATGATCGGTGAGTTCACCATTTAAAAGGCATTGTTAACATCGATTTGTTGAATAGCCCATCCTTTTGTAGCGACTAGAGAACATTAATCTGATGGTAGAAGGTTTGATGATAGGGCTAAATGTTTCAACGAAATCAACCCCTGCCATTTTTTCAAAACCTCGAGCAACTAGACGAGCTTTCAATTTATCCAAAGTACAATCTGGATTAAGCTTAACTCGAAATACCCATTTATTGCTGATAACCTTTTGACTGGAATCTGGAGGTATAAGAATCCACGTACCTTTACCAAGAATGGCATCAAACTCCTTAGCCATGGCCTTATACCATCCATCATGTGTTAAGGCTTCATCAAGAGACAATGGTAAGGCTGGAATTTTTGTTGAAGAAGGAGGCTGAGTAAGAAGAGCAGTATAAACTTTGGGTTTGCTTATGCCATTTTTGGAACAGGTTTGCATAGTGTGAAGATTTGTAGTAAGATGTGGAGGGGAAGGAACATAAGAGGATATGGAAGAGGAGGAAGTAGACTGATGAGATGATGATGACATAGATGGAGAGGTAGGAGAAGGTAATAATGAATGAGGAGTAGCAGAAGAGTAAGACGAAGTTGACCTATCATCTGAGGTAGGGTCTTGAGAAGGGTCTGGAGAAAGGTCTTGAGAAGGAAAGATTAAGGGAGGTAGAGTTACAGGTAAGGAAGAGACAGAAGCAGAAGAACTCGACTCAATAGCTAAAAAGAGAGTGGGATATGGAAACTCACCTTCATTAAAATGTACTGTATCAGCAATATATATTCTTCCATCCTTGTTGAGACACTTGTAGCCTCTATGATTGTTGCTGTATCCAAGGAAAATGCATTTCTGAGATCTAAACTGAAGCTTGTGAGAGTTATAAGGTTTAAGAAAAGGAAAACATGTACAGCCAAAAACATGAAGAAATGAGTAATTGGGCAGCCTGTTGAGCAAGACTTCATGAGGTGATTTCATGGCTAGATTTTTCGTAGGTAAACGGTTTATAAAAATAGGTGGCGACTTCAGGCGTGCCACCAATACTGCAAAGGCATAGAGGCTTGACTTAAAAGAGTGAGACCCATATCCACGATATGTTGATGTTTACGTTCAGCCCTACCATTTTGAGTGTGAATGTGAGGACAAGGGTGCTGAAAAATAACTCCTAAGCTGTTAAAGAATGGTACTAGTGCTCTATACTCACCACCCCGTCGATCTAAAAGCTTGTATTGGTGTGTTAAGCGACATTGAATCAATTTAAAAATTGTTGAACCACGAACAAGCTTGATTTTAAGACAAGAGGATATATCCATGTATAGCGGTATAGTCATCTATAAAGTGAATGTAGTATCTATATCCCATGGGTGAAGCAAAGTGAGCGGGTCCCCAAAGATCCGAATGTATGAGTTGAAATGGTTTGTGGTGCGAAGGGTGAGATTTATGAGATGTTTGATGTATTTTCCAAGACTACAAGCATCACGTAATTTGAGAGAAGAATAATTCTTTGAGATACGTAGCATTTAAGAACATAAGAGAATTAGAAAAATGAGGATGTCCACCTCTTATGCCAAACATTTATTTCATTCACTAAGCTGTTGTTGAAGACACTTTGATGACACATTACATTTGGCGCTTAAAGCGGTGGAAAAACACTTATTAGTCAAGAGGTGAAGTTGAAATTTTTGATGAGAGCGAAGATCCCGATTGCGAGAGAAGAAAGATCAATTTGATATAGCCCTTTGTGAAGTCTCCCTATCAGTAGAGTTTGTAGGTTGTTCTTGTCCTTCACAAGACAATGTGAATCATGAAACTCAAAAATCACATTATTATCTTTTGTGAATTGAGAGATACTAAGTAAGTTTTTGGTGATTTGTGGGACAAACAGGATATTGTTAAGCAGTAAAGATGAATTGGAAAAAGAGGTAGGTGAGATATGAGTGTGACCAATAGAAGCAATAGGGATAACCTTACCATTGCCAACCTTGAGAGCCTCTGAACCAGTGTATGGAGCATTAATTTGCAGATTGCTCAAGGTATTGGTAACGTGATTTGTTGCTCGCTATCCATATACCACTCCTTCTTCTTCATCAAACTCGTAACCATTTTGACCGATTTTCAGCAAGATGAGCTGCGGATGTGAACTTTATTTTGAGAATCGCACGATGAAGTTAACATCAAAACGCTTGTAGCATTTAGAGCAACATGTCCGTGCGAGTGCACAATTGACACACAATTGGAGATTTTCAGAGAACTTGAACCGTCCTCTTCCAATCATGCCTCGTCCACGAACACTACGACCACCCTCGTTGCACTTAGTTCACATTAGGTTCTCGCAAGAGGGTAAGTCGATCGTTGCAAACGAACTTCATGTGATTGTAGAACGATCGCATTTCGCGCAAGAGGAGGTTCGGATCGATGCGTAAGATTGATCACTACGGATTCATATTCGGACCAAAACCACTTAGAATGAAATCCCCAAGTTCATCATCAGGAATTATATGACCAGTGGCACTCAGTTGATCTGCATAACCACGCATTTTTAAGAAGAATTCATCCACCGAGAGAGCTCCTTTCTTCTGAGAATTTAACATCTTCTTCAATGAAGAACACGAGCTCGCGATTGAGATCGAAATAATCTTTCAAGTATCTTCCGGATCTGCTGGGAAGTTGAGCAACGAACAGCGTGACCAAGCATAGATTCGCTAATGGATGATAGCATCCAACTCATGAGAAAATGATCTCTGCGAATCCACTGTTGATAGGCTGGATTTGTATCTGGCATTGCAGAGGAAGATGCAGCCGGAAGAAATGGAGAAGGAGCTGCAACGGTTGATGATATGAAATCATCAAAACCGTGAGCTCGGATCGTTGAAAGGACTTGAATACGCCAAAAAGCATAGTTGTTGCGATCAAGTCTAAGAACCATCGGATGTAAATTTGGTAACAGCGATGGAGAAGATTGCTCTGATACCATATTGACAATTCAAACTAAGCATAAACTCGGATAGAAGCAAAGTATGTATGGCGAAAATTTGTTTATTGAAGAGAATGAGATTGCATACGTGCATATGCATGTATTTATACAACTTGTTTAATGAAAGTCTAACTACTTAACCGCTTAACCACTTAACTAACTTCATTTACATCACTTTACGTAGCTAACAACTTAACTAATTGAGGTTGATAAAATAAACTAACAGTATGGAACACGAATTTTGATTTATACTTTTTGGGTCCAGCAAATTACGTAATCCTAATAGGTTTAGGATTAGTGTTATTCTCTATTTAATAGCAACTCCTCATTGTAATCGACATCAAAATTGTATTGAAATTCTAGCTTGGCATCGCCCCAAACGTGTCGCAAGACGAAGAACCTGGATTAATAATTTCGTCTTCTTTATTTTACATCGTGATTGTGATGTGTGTTTTCAGCAGGCGTGACCGTGGAGCAACAGCTGCGTGGTGGACGATGCCTTGCCGGAGAAAACGCGACAGACGCAAAATCTGGAAACTTTGGCAGCGGTGATCGAACCAAAGAGTTGCCTTCGTACGCGTGGCTTTAGAGAGACCGAAGTCACGCGTGCCAGGTGTCAACGGTGCCCTGTCGGAGACGAAGATCGCGACCAGGGGCGGATTCAGGGGGTAGCTGCACCGGGCTCCAGCCCGGTGCAACCCCCAAACTTTTTCTTTCGTTTATGTATTATATTAAGCCCAATTCAACATTAGCTCAGTCCAAAATAATTAAAAAATTAAAACAAAATTATTATTGTTGGATTTTCTTATATTTTTTACCCATGAGAAAAGCCTATGAGAAAGTTATAAGAATGAAAAGGGTCAACCATCATTTTGAAGGGAGAAATTGAAGTAGTCAAAACAGAAAAATTGTAGACTTTTTTTTCTCTCTCGATTTTCAGTGCTTGACTTGAAACATTCCATTTCACGAGGATTGAACCGTTAGATCACTGTGATTTTGGATGAAGCTTCAAAGATCTGGACCAACGTTTTGGACGGTGGAGATCGGATTCGAGTTTGAAGGTCGGGTTTTGTCAATCTGAATAGAGGAGAATTTCTAGTAATATTTTCTTGATCTTTGCCCGATTTTGATTCCATACATCTTGATGTGCTTATTTTGAGTGTATGATATTTTGTATACCTCTAATATAATTTAGAAAAGATTGTGTACTGTTTCATTATTGATTATAGTGGATTTAAACGACTCTAGTAGTCCGTGATTTTTTCCTCTCTTTTATTTTAAGAGGTTTTCAAGCTAAAATTTTGTTTCTCCTTATTGTTGTGTGCTAACTATTTTGAGCAGTATATTGATGCTTTTGGAATACTCTATTTATCCGAATCCTCAAAGGTTCATACGAGTCGGAAAAATTAGCCAAACAAAAGTGTCATATTCTTCCTCTGTATTGCAAGATCCGCTCAAGTGTTTGTTGATATTGCTCTCTGTCCATTCAAGTCACAAAGTTCAAGTTCAATCGCAACCAAATTTTGCCATTAGTTTGGTTGATGGATTTCCTAAAGTTTACGTTAAAAATGGTTTATATTGAAAGAAATTTTATTAAAATATAAATATAAACTCAATTATTGATGGATTTTGTATATTGAAATCTCACAAGACAATTTATGAAAACATATAAATATTTTAGCATTTATGATATTTAATATTACAGTATTTATTTTCAGCCCACCCCATCATCAACACGGATCCGCCTCGATCGCGACGGCACACGGACGGAGGGATGAAGATGGCCGCTTGGTATGCGTGCGTGTACGCGTGTAGAGTTGGAGAGAGGACGGCGGCCGGTCACCACCGTTGGGACGTCGTCGGAGTGGGACGGCGGCAAGAGAGAGAGAGAGAGAGGCGGCTGGTAAGAGAGAGAGAGAGAGTAGGGTAAGGGGTAGCGTCGACGAGGCGGTGAGTCGTGACGACGACGTCTTCGCCGGGACGAGAGGTGGCGGCGGGGCGAGAAGAGAGAGAGAGAGATGGGCGCTGCGTGTGTGGCGAGATAGTGAAAGATAAGGGTGGGGAAGAAGATAACGCGGTGGTTGTGGCGTCGTGGTGGCGGCGACGGATGGCGCGACCCCACCAGGAGGCGGAGGCGATCCGGAAGAGGAGAAAGGAGGCAGAGCCCCAGGAAACCGAGTGAGAGGCGAGTGAGAGAAGAATAGAGATAGGGGTGGATAGGCTAGGGTTTGATTATGTTAGATATGAGCCATTTCGGGTTGGGCCTCAATTCATTTGGGTTGGGCCAAAAGAAAGAGAGGTGGAATTAATTAATTGGGTTGGGCCTCTTTCTTTGGGGTGGGCGAGAAAAGAAAAAGAAAAGGGAAGGATAGAATTAAATTGTTGAGCCTCATGCCTCACCTCTTGGTAGGAAACTTAATTAAGGATGATTGGTGAAATTATATAATTTCTAGGCCCGATAATTTATGTAAAGAGATATGAGTTGCTATTACTAATCCTTGGACTTGCTTTTAATTAATTTAAGTTGGATTGGGGTTCTTAATTTTAAATATTAGAAGACCTTTAATTGGGGAATATTTGGACGAAGTTTTGAAATTCGTTTATTATTAAATTGGATTTCCATATCCTAATGATTAATAAAATTTAGCTTAAGATGAGTTAGTTTAGAATCATAACTTAAGCTATTGGGTTAGTTTTTAATTATGAAATAATTAATTAAGATCCGTCTAATAGCTATAATTAATTAGCGATTGATTTCATCTTAATCAATCATGCGAATGAAGCGTTCTTTAATTTCTAGACATAGAGAATGAGCTAGAATTCTCAATATTTATATATATTGATCAACGCAAAACTTAATAAGAACACAAAATTTTCTAATAAAATCTTATTGAATAAGATTTGGGAGTTCTTTAGATAAGTATGGTCCTTCGTTTCATACTTTTATTTATTTTCTTGCGATAAAGGTCAAGCGACGGAGTGACTAAACAACAATGAAGGACTAAGAACGTGTGAGCAATAGTGTCGACACGTGGGCTTTCTTATGTATAAACAAAGTTAAACATATGTTGAACGGTTATTTTCTTTCAAAATCTTTGAAATTAAAATATTTTAAAATATTGTCTAGCCATGTATATTTTGATATTGTGTATGATACCTATCTGTGTTTGGCTATACCAAAATCCTAGAATCGAATTCGAGTCCTATGTTAGAAATCTCTAGACAGGATTTGTGTACACAAGTGGCTGCGAGTCATCCTAGAGAGTTGGTCGGTCCGGTGATCGTGGAAGGAGGTCTTCTTCCCGGGGTACAATAATAGTTACGGATACGGAGATTACAAAAGAACTTAGACTGATCAGTCGAACTTTAATTGCGTTACTGTTAAGATGGATTGACAATATATATATATATATATATATATATATATATATATATATCTATCTATCTTTTGGCATGTGACCACTGAGTGCTTTTGTACTCAGCCCTGCATGTATTTCTAAATATGCAGGTTGAGCAGTGATGGGTGAAGGTGGAGTGCCGAGCGGGATTTTATCAAACATATTAGATAAACTCTTGGGGAAGATGTATGTCTTCATACATGTATCTTAATTTTGTATTCGCTGCATACACTCGTTTTTGTAGTCATCTAATGCTTGATCCTTCGTAATCAAGCTAATGTTATGTACTTATTGTGGTCGGATCCTCGTGACTAACACGCATTCGTCTATGATTTATTTTGGATAATCTCCATTCAATTCGGTTTATTCTAGCAAGATCAATCCCTTTCTACCCCATCTTCTAATTTCCATTCCTAGTCGTGGTTTTCCGCTTAACTATCCTTAGCAAAGTTCGATTGTGACATTTACTTAAATTGGGCTTAGTGTAAATCAATGATTATTAGTGTTATATATATGGAAACAATGTTACATGTCTGCTTCTATCTAGCTTAATTATAACGATGACAATAGCAACAATCGACCCATTCTTGATATTATTTGAGCTTTACATATAATGAGTGTCGACTCTATATCTATAATTCTATTGTTTATAAGTTTTAGGTAAATTAATAAGTTTAAATTAGTATTTTTATAAAATTTTAAATTATTTTTTTACAAAAGTAATTAGGGTGGAAATCGGTTCGGGAATTTTCAATTAACCGAAATCGAAATGAATGAAATATAGCTACCAAAAAGCGAACCGATCAATTAATTGATTAACAGGTTTCAATAAAAAAATTCTAAATTTTGTTGAAATAAGGTTCAAACACACGACCTCCTCCTAGAGGAAAGACCTTAGGCATTAGTTGAAATCAATTAAGTTATGATAATAACATGCACTTTATTCGATTTAATTTTATTTATTATTACTTACTTGATTAACAGTAATAATTTTTTTTTCACTAATTTTTGTTACAAAGAAGAATCGAATACATGACCTCTTTGGAGGAGGGAAACTTTAGGCATATGCCTAAACCAACAGAACTATAGTAGTACTTTAAATAAATAATAATCGATATTTCTGAAATTGCACTACCAAATACCGAATTGAATCCAATGAAGTGAGTTATTAGGTTAATTGATAATCGAATTTTTGGTTCGTTTATACAATTATCCAATTAATCATATCCAAAATTTCACCTCTAAAAGTGTCGCCATCCATCCCGAAATTTATTATTAGTTTTTTTTTTGATCGCCCCCGAATTTGTTCTTTTTTCATTTATGGAAATCACCCCATAAAATACTTCATATTTATTACTCTCAACCACATCCTTTATTTACATCTTTTAGCTCACTTATGGTCCACCACTATCCTTACTTATTACCTCAACAACACCATTTATTTATATATTTTACTATCTATGGACCACCATTAATTAATATAACATTACATTAATATGAGACTCCTTACTCCACTTCCAAAACACTCAACAATTTTTATTAAAACCCGCATCAAAGATTCTCATGAACATATTTTGGGGACGAATGGAGTATGTAAGATAGCTACTCAAAGAATGGAGTATGTAAGATAGCTACTCAATTTTAAAAAAACTTATTTTGTGTTAATTTTGTGGTTTATTATATAAATTGAAGATTTTATATAAAAGATAATATTTTAAGAGAATTATCAACTGTACATTTAAAAGGATAACGTTATATATTCAATTACAAAAGTTTTTTTTTTGTAAAAATGATAGTTTTTATTTTTTTTGTAAAAATGGTAAAAGCTTCTTAAAGAATGAGAAATGAGGAGAAATAAAGCTGTGTCCAATTTGGTCATTTTCGCAAAATCATAATTTACGAGAAATACTAGATAGCTTGTTCAGAGCTCATTATATGGAAGTACAAACTATTCTCGGAACGATATGATGTTACTTTTTTAACAAATAACAAAACCATTTATTAAACATAATTTTTATGTGTGTGTTGGCCTATTAGTAGAATAGTTAATCTTAGATGTCAAATGTCTTGGTCGAAGTCACACTACTTTAAATTTATGTATTATTGACAAAAAAAACAACAACATAATTTACAATCAATACTAGCCCTTTTCCGCCAACAATTGATTATATAATTTTAAGTAGCTCGATAAACAATTGGGCCTTTCACTGCGCCTTCACATTTGGGTTACTGCATAAGTTATACTAACTTTAAACCCCACTAAAATTTAGGGTTAAATAGTTATTAGTCAATTTAAAGTAACATTTATAAAGATCAACAAAATTAGTTAATTGTTTGATATTGTTTTGTTTTTTTTTGAAGCGATTGATATAGTTCTCCTAAGCAGGAATTGTATGATTACTGTGTGTTGTGTGTGAAAAATGGGCATCAGATATGGAAGCATGCCTATGATGGAGACAAGAAATAATCAAATAGAAGAAGCTTCACAAAATCATAAATTCAAATATGGTATCCAAAATTTCAAGGCTTATACTCGTCTTTTTATAATCTCTAAAATGTTTTTGCATTTAAGATTAGAATGGAATCTCTGACTTGTCCAACAGAGATTATAAAATTCTACATTCATAATTCAACACACAATACAAACTTATATATGAAACTCTTGATCCATAATCCAACACGACTTAGGAAACATTATTCTTCAACCATAATATCCAACCATTCTAGTTCAGGCCGCCTGTCCCGTGTCTCGTGACGGAGGTGAAACCAACCTTTGCGAGAAACGATCCAAGACTAGAACATTCGAACACCTGGAAAATCTGATAAAGGCAGAGTGAGGGTAGAGGAGCGGCTGTAAGATCTTGCCCCTGCGCTTTCTCTTTCTTCCACGAGATGTACTTATTCCGTGCAGCAATGAACATGATTGTTATTAATCCTAAAACGATGTACGACGAATAGAGGAGTATGAAAACAATATAGTCAAATGAGTGTGTCCCCATGGCATTAGTCATAATTAACAAAGCTCCATAACTCATTCCAATAGATGCCACCGACAAAAGCATTCCATACAACGCGAAGAAGAGTAAAAACTCTCTTTTGAATAGTCCTGCAGCGACGACCATGTAGATTGTGAAGAGAGATAAAAAAAAAGCCATGTTGTTAGCACGAACAAAGTACTTGTACATTTTGGGATGACTGGATGCCATCACAGGTTCGCCGGCTCTGTGTGATGACGTGTTGTCCTGCCACACACCGCCGGGGGGGCTCACGCTTGCCTGGAACGCCATCGTCGCTATCAGCACCGCCACCGCCATTGTCATGTCGGTCACCATGGGGAGTACGATTGACAATTTTGTCAAGATTTTTCTAATTTCCGAATAGGTAGTTGTATCTCGAGGACTCTCATTCAAGATATCTAAAGCTGTTTTGCTCATGGAATTGATTGTTAACTTCTCTACTCTATAGCTTCCCGCCAAATATTGTATAACCTGAGATTTTGATATAATAACTTCATTAGTTGGACCTAGCTAGCTTTAACAAACAATCGCACTTTGAAATTGATATATATATATATATATATATATATAGAGAGAGAGAGAGAGAGAGGTGTTCAAATACGAGTCATTTTAACGTGAGAACGAATAACCATAAAGTTTCGAACAAAAATTTACTATGAAAGTTGATGCACTCGTTGGGAAAGTTATTGGCTCCAAAAATTCAGAATTTTCACTCGATTCTAATTCCATAAAAGATGAAAATTTATTTATTTTGATTCAGTATATAGATGAGTATCAATTATTATATATTGATACCACAGCACAAGTCTTATAAGTTGTTTTGGGAGCTTATAAGCTCAGCCAAACACCCTCTTAATCAATTCTGAAAAATACCTATCTCTATCTTGATTAAAAACATACAAATTCTATCCAATTCTAGGGTGAATATCCACGGCCCCTTCTTCCTCTCTCCTCCCTCCACATTGGCCTCCTTTACCAGCCTCCACCTCTGTCTTCCCTTCCCTTCCCCTCCCCTCCCGCTCGATCTCTCCCCTCTCCCTTAATCCTATTATTTGGATTTTTACAACTTAAGTCCACGGCTAGTGTTTGGAGAAGGAAAAAAGTCATGCTAACAGATCGAATTCAAATGATGAAGACAACAAACAATAGGGTTGGCGGTTACCTCAAGCTGATTGCACCTTACAGCCAAATGCAAGAGTGTCTCCCCATCATCATCCTTCGCACACACAAGCTCTCCCATCTTCTCTACCAAAACCTTCAATGTCGCAAGCTGTCGATGTTTCACGCACAGATGCATCACAGTCTGCCCACGATGCAGTCTCTCCATAGCAGGATACAAATCGTGTTGAAGCAGCTCCTCCAAGATCTCAACACGCCCTTTCATGGCTGCAATATGCGCTGGGTTCATGCCTTGATCGTCAAGCCACCAGCAAATCTCAGGGGCTACTGATAACAATCTCTTAGCGATTTCAACGTGCCCTTGTGCTGCTGCAATGTGAAGAGATGACGACTTTTGGAGTCTACATCTAGAGCTAGCTCTGGCTTCATCTTCAACACCTCTTCCACGATGCTCATTTGTTGCCTCATTACTGCTATGTGTAGAAGATTTCTTGAACATGGAAACGCAACTCTTTCAACAAGATACGGATCTTGTTGAAGCACTCTTGAAATTTCCTTACATCCCTTCTGATGCAGCTTCATATACTTCTTTTCTATTGCTTCTCCAACCATCCTTTCAAACTATATTTATGGATTTTCTGTTTAATATTCTTTTCAGTCATGCTTTTCATACAGACTAACACAGACAGACGCACACAATATTGAATAAATAATATAGAAATATCTTGACAAGAGAATACACACAATTTTAGCATATGAAAATAATTAATGAATATCGATATTTTAATTTATTGAAACAACTTTACTGATATATTCCCTCCATCACCTAAAGTGTTCTGTTTTCAAATAAATTATTCCCAAATAAGTGCTCCGATCCATTTTGAAGTTTCATAGTAAAATAGTACAAAAGTCCTCATTTTACCCTTACTAGCATTACAAATTCCTTATTTTTTCAGTTTTCTATGCAATAATTAGGGATAGAATAAGTAAAACTACTTACCTCCTTAGTATATGCACTATGATATCATCAATATATAATAGGATTAAGGATTTAATGATTCCCTCTTCTATGTGACATTATATAATCTCTATTTCTATTTTCTCAAATCTCCTTTGTTATTAGTATTTACATCTCCTATCTCACATTGATTTCTTATCAAATTCCACCTTAATTTAAATCTATATAAATAATTGTGAGTAGATTTTTTTCATCCCATAATACACAATTATTTTGCACCCACCAATTTTATTTGACCGATCAATTAATTAGTTGGCCAAATAAATAGTTATTTTTTTAATTGAGAAATTTAATTTAATTTGATCAATTTATTTTTAAATTTTTCATGAGACTTCACCAATTCAAGGCACAAATTGAATGATATATTTTGTACGATTTTTTAAACAAATTTTGAATAATACATCCATTTTTCTTGAACTTTACAAATTGAAAATCTAAATAAAATAATATATTTTGTACAGTTTTTAAAATAATTAGATATTTTGTAAATTTAAATGAATTTAGTTAATTAGTGAATACTACTATATAAAATTCGATTTGTGACGGCTATGTATGTATATGAATTCTAAACATGTCAATACATTAAACGACACGTACTATGTGAAATTTGATGAAAATATAAGTTTCTCTATTTTTAAGTTTTTGCTATTCATATTATTTGGGTACAAGAATATACATTCTAGACGGTATATACATTTATCGACATATTTATGTGGAATTTTGAAGCTCACATTTTTTTTGTGTGACTTCACAATTAATAAAATTTTATAAAATAAATAGTAAATTCAAATTTTATCAAAAGAATAACCAATTATTAGAATAAATATATATTTTATTAATTAGATATTTTGTAATTTTAAATAAATTTAGGTAATTAATGGATATTACTATACGAGAATGAGACGATAAGATTTAGTAAAATCAATTTTAATCCGATTTGTGATAGCTAAATGTATATAAATTCGAGCAAGTTAAGACATTAAACGACACGCTTATGTGAAATTTGACGAGAATATAATTTTCTCTATTTTAAGTCTTTTGCTATTTATATTATTTGGATACAAGAATATACATTCTAGATTGATACAAACATTTATCGACATACTTATGTGGAATTTTGAAGCTCACATTTTTTTGTGAGACTTCACAATTAATAAAAAGTTTTAAAATAAATAGTAAATTCAAATTTGTATTGAGAGGATAACAGTTATTGGAAATAATTTATATTCTATTAATTAGATATTTTGTAAATTTAAACGAATTCAGTTAATTAGTGGATATTACTATACGAGAATGAGACGAGAAGATATAATAAAATCAATTTTTATTCCGATTTATGACAACTACATGTATATAAATTCTAAACAAGTCAATATATTAAACGACACTTCTATGTGAAATTTGCTCAGTTTTAATTTTTAGTTGTCCATATTATTTATTATTAATAATTACTCAGAATGTTCAAGTCTTATTGAAACGAAAACTAATTATTTGTAACAATTTATATTTATAAAATTAATCGGTTTCAAGTAATTAATCAAATTTGGGACGAGTGTGGGTATGTATATGCTAGGTATGTTCTCTATTTTTTAATCTTTTGATATTTATATTATTTATTATTAATATTTATTCTATAATGTTCAAGTCATTATTGAAATATATATTCAATTAATGTAACAACTTATATATATAAATTTAAACATATTTGAGTAGTTAGCGATATTAACTATAATGGATTGAGATGATAATAATTAGTAAAATACTTTTAATCAGGTTTTTGATATGTACGAGCATATAAATTTTAAAGAAATTTTAACGATAATCGACACGCATACTTAAATTTTCTCTATTTTTTTTATCTTTCGTTATTTGTACTATTTATTATTAATGATTACTTTGTAATGTTCGATTTTTATCGAGACTAATAACCAATCACTATAACAAATTATATTTATAAATTTAAACAACTTCGATAATTAATCGAATTTAAGACGCAGTATTAGTATATACATTCTAAACATGAATTATTAACATGCCAACGAATATTTAGTTTTCTATATGTAAATTACAATATAAAGTGATTTTCCATTGAAGTTTAATTAAATATAACATATACATATCAAATTCGGGCACATTGTCATAATATAAAGATTATTTTATTTAATATATCAAATTCAAATGGTATCATCCTGATATAAAGATTATTTAATTTAATAGGATATGATACTTATAATATTAGGTAACGAAACGAATACATAATAAGTACACATACCTTTATTAAAACGCGTGGTGGCTTAGAAGGAGAGCTGCCACATCACAAATGGCTATCACCTATATTGCATATAAGGTCTCCCCCTCTGCAGTTTATATATAGCTTTACTTTTGCAGGAAAGAAAAGCTTGTGGCTTACAAATGTTGGGCAATTTACTTTAATTTATTCTCTTATACGCTCTTTTTTTTTCACAATTTCAACATAAGTTTCTATATCTTATATAAAGTTCTAGAAAGGAGTACGCTACACACCCAATATAAAAATCATATTCTAAACTTAAATTGTGTCGATAGATACAAAAATCAATTTTAAAAATCATATTCTAAACTTAAATTGTGTCGATAGATTTACTACGATAAGAGGAATCTACTGCCAATATTTGAGATGCATATTGGAAAAATCCAGGTTCTATGTAATAGTCTAAAAAAAGTGAAAGGTACATTTAAAAAACTATTAAGTAATAGATTTTTGAACTATTATTTTGCTCAAGTTCTATAATTATTTATTTCATCGACCCAGATCCTTTTCTAAAGGATTGATCAAGACATAATTTCACAGTTAAGAAAGGAGAAACATCTAAAAAATTGATATGGTTGCTGGCATTATGGTCTAGATTTTCAGTATTTGGAAAGTTGTTAATTACATGATCTAACAATGTGAAACCATCTCTATTTTTTCCGTTTCTTTCGCACGTGAACCCATTTTAAATGATTTCTTCATGAACTAACTAGGTCGCAATTATTAATAAACCATTTTAAATGATTATATTCATGAAAAAATTCTTTGGCATGTGAAACACACAGGTTTCTTGACCTTGCGGAAATGCTTTAATTATTAATAAAGTACAGCTTCAATTCTTTTCCTTCTCTAGAAGAAAGGAATTGGCCATTTGATTTGGGCGATTTCAATATTGGTTATAGTTGAAAATTTTAACCGAAAAAATGTCAACTCGAATATCTCGACTCGAATAACTTGACAAGTAGGTTGGTTCGAATGGGCTGGCCCAAAAACCAAATAGATTCCCTGATTAACTGAAATTTTTTAGTTACATGGTTTTCAAACTTCACTATTTGTTCTTGAATTAAAGTTAGTATAATAAGATTTAAAAAAAAAATGTGGATTATATTTAGGTTTAATATTCAAAAGTTATACTTATTATTTCACTTCTTTGGCTTTTACTCCAATGTCTAATATAAAATACATGTTATAAATATATAACTATCAAGAAAAAAATATATAATTTATTTATTTTTTCTTAAGTTTTGTCCGATGGGTTATCTGAAACCCGAGAGTTTAGAGTTAGGGTTGAATATTTCTAACTCGAAAAATGTCAACCCGAATAGTCAAGCAATCCGAGTGGGTTGGCATGATTGACATCCCTAGGTATACATTCCTTGCCGATTCTCATAGAAACATTGAAATTTATAATATGTGCCATTGTGAGGTGGTTTCCATGCGACATCCGTATGTGTGGATATTGATACTTTTTCGATTTAAATAGTACTTTATTCATCGTAAGTGATACTCCTCCATCCACTAAGAGCGTGTCACTTGGTGGATGATATGGATTTTAATAAAATATTTGGTAGATAATATCAGGGGATAAAGGATTCCACCATGTAAGAAATAAGTGGTTGGAGTTGAATTATAAGATTTAAGGGTGAGTTAAGGGGTGTTTTTTGGGTAAATAACGAATGATTGCTAGATTGAATTTTAAGAATTGAGTATCCCAAAAAAAAAAGTAACATCCTCTTTGTGGACGCAGAATAAGTCAATTGTGACACACTCTTGATCAACAAATGGAATATTTCTAAATACATGGTAAAGAAACAAATTATACTTTACTTCAACATAAATGATATTTTTTTATGAACAAATTATACTTTTATTCGTCCGCACCATACAAACGGATATACATGAATTTCCGTCTATCATTATAGACAATCATAGTATCCAATGAATAAATATACAATTTGAACTCATCATAATATAAATAAGAGACCAATTCCTAATAAAGACTTTTGGTCTTCGTCAGCAACGTTAATTACTATTTGCTAGATATTAAATTGGCAATTTAATGCAACAATACGTGACGAGGTGAATCAAGGGGTTTACGTAAAATCTAAAATTTCACGAAAGGAGAAAAGTCGGTGAAGAGAAAATTTGGGTCACTAACCAAAATATTATGTTGCGAAGCTTAAATTTGATGGGGTCAATAAATTTATGCTCAGTAATATATATGAACCCATTATTTTCTTAATTCTGGAGATTTTTCAGTCTTGGTCAGAAATGATGGTGGGATTAAACAATCAAAAGTCTAGTGAGTCAATGTTTGGTCAAGTTGGTTCCTTTTTTTCTCCCTACAAATTGGAACTACAAAGTTCAATTTGCGCGCACGTGCACACCCACACACATAGACGTTGATAAACGTGATATTCATAAAAATTGATGTATTTACTGTAAAGGTTGATATATCCACCGAAAAGTTATTACAAAAAAATCATAATTCATGGGATTAGAACCCGAGTGTCATTACATTCAACCAACAAAATAATGCATTGACCGTAGATCTTTCGATCAAAGGGTTGAAAATGGTTCTTACGTTCTTACTTTTAAAATTGTTTCTCATTTGAACTTCACACACGCACAGTTTCTCTCTCTCTCTCTCTATATATATATATATATATATATATATATATATATATATATATATATATATATATATATAGTTTGGTTAAATAAGAACCATTCTTATCCTAAAACTAAGAACCAAATGAATTAGTTATGAAAGTTGATGAATCCGTTGAGAAACTTAATGAATTCAACAATTCGAATTTTTCACTGTGGTTCTAATCCCATGAGGACGAAAATTTTATTTTTGGATTCAAGAACTTTCCCAAATGGATTCATCAACTTTCACCGTGAATTCATCATTTTTGGTTCTCACGCTCACAATAAAATGGTTCTCACGTTAACCCTCCCTATATATATATATATATATATAATTTTCTCGATGTTATGCTTTTGATGTATAAATCTATGCTTTCTCTGTTTCTTATATTTTTTTTTATGCATAACATAATATTTTTTGCTTTATATAGTTACATGCTGATTTCTAGTTACTAGAATACCGATTTTTATGCATACATATATATATATATAGAGGGAAGGGTTAATGTGAGAACCATTTTGTTGTGAGAACACGAGAACCAAAAATGATGATTCAAGTGAAACTTAATGAACATTGGGAAAGTTAATGAATAAAAAATAGAATTTTCGCCTCTCATGGGATTCGAACCTCGTGAAAATTTCAATTTTGGATTTAGTAACTTTCGCAACGTATTCATTAACTTTCATAGCATATTCATTTTGTTCAGTAAAGAATTTTCGTAGTTCTTAGTTCTCACGTTAATATTGGTTCTTATTTGAACCTCACTCTCTATATATAAGGGCTAACGAAGAATCATTTTTATCGTGATAGCGTGAGAATCAAAAATGATGAATTAGAAATGAAAGTTGATGAATTATGAAAAATTATCGAATGCAAAATAGAATTTTCATAGCTCATGGATTCGAACCCCGGTGAAAATGTCAAATTTTTGATTCAAGAATTTTCTCAACGGATTCATCAACAATCATAGAGAATTCATTTTATTTACAATGAATTTTCATGGTTCTTAATTCTCACGTTAAAATTATTCTTATTTAAACAATAATATATATATATATATATATATATATATATATATATATATATATATATATATATATAGGGGTAGGTTGTTATAAAAACCTCGTTATCCTTGCATTCAACCCACATCACACCTCACCCGATCCGCCGCCACGACCTAAGAAGAACAATTATCCTTATGACCAAATAAGGACCAACTTACTTCTCGAGCGATAGTTCCACGATCTTCACCTCCTTGACCTCAAAAATATCTTGGCGTCAATTTGGGTTCTTTCTATGGCGTCCAATCAAGGCGAACCGCTTCTTCTTACTCTTTTCAAATTTGATAAATGTTGGTTGATCATATATTTCATTATAGTTCTATGATTCGAGTATCATTTCCTATTTGATCCCGGATAAATTCCACGAGAAAGCAAGACGAGCAAGTCAGATTTGGATCCCCAACGACAAAGGAACCTACATGCGGGGCATTTTGGGAGTAGCCCGCTTCCCACGGAAAATCAAATAGAACCTAACATTTTGTTGAGGAAGAGAAAGGAGATTGGCGTTCCGTTCGAGGCTCAAAGCGAATAAGTGACAATTCTAAAGATGGATCTTGCTTTAATTTTTTTGGGAATGATAAATTTACAAAATAAATTAAAATTGGTGTTTTGATAGCAACACGTGAATAATCATGTGAAAATTACAAAAATGTAAATTTATGATGAATACATCAATTAATTCCTATTTAAATTTTATGATTCACTCTAGAAGTATAGAACAAAATTTAAAGATTTTAGAATCTTGTCTTTAGAAGGAATTTTCTAAAATATTTTAAAATGTTAAGCAAGAAATAAAGTTGTGTTCAAAGTGGTCATTTATACATAATCATACTTCCTCTGTCCATCAAAAGTTTGTATTATTTTTTGTGGCACGAGCTTTAATAAATTGTAATAAGTGTAAAGTGAGTGGAGATAATAAATGAATATATTAATGGGAGTGAGAGTAAAAATGTGAGTCATGTGTGGTTTTTTTGTAAATAATTGGTAGATTGAAGGTAGTTGATGTTTCCAAAAAATAAAAAATGCAATCTTTTCATGGACATCCCAAAAGAATTAAATGCAAGTTTTGGTGGACGGATGAAGATAATTTATGAGGTTTTATATGGTATATATTTGAATGAAAATACAAACTCGGATTTTGTTACCTAATTTGGGCATGAAATTAAAATAAAATATGAATGGATGGTTGAATGTTAAATGAAAATACTACTGTAATTTGTTGAGAGCTGATTCTTTTTTTTTTTTTTGGTATGGAGAACCCGCGATCACGCTTTAAGTCAAGCTTGGGTAAATCTCATGTTCGCAATGCAATACTACAAACACACACATATGTGTGAAACCACACTAAAAATCGATACGATGACTCAAATCCATGTATGCGTTTCTTTGAATATGAGTTTCGTGTACAACCGAAAATGATAGGATCATAGGAACATCCGATCCATATTCCATGCGACTTCAAAGTTGGACTGTGGCAAAGTTTTATGCAGGTCAGAATGGGCCGAGATTAAAGCCCATAATAAATTATACATCAGATGAATTTCAGTGCCTTAAGAATAACAACAAAAAACTTTTTTATCAATGACCAATGAACAGAAGCACTCAAAGGCAAATTCGAATTAGTAAGCTTTTTATTTGACCAATTATAAGATTTTTTTGTATCCAATTTTAGTCTTCAATATTAGCCTCTATAACTAACTATTATAATTATTGAAAAAATTAGCATGATAAAAAGTTTAGTTTAATGAGTGTATTTATTGGAACTAACAACTTAATTTAGTTTAATTTAGTGTGTGTATTAATGTGAATACATTTACAATTCCATTATAATTTTTATTTTAAATTCACAAAACGTTATTGATCTTGATTATTTCAATTCACAAACTTGCGGCTTTAAGATGCTGTTTTGTTTCATTTTGACATATTCTAATGAATGAATAAGAAGCCAACCATGGTTTCAATTAAAAAAAATCTAAATTTTGTTGAAGTAAGGATCAAACATACGACCTCCTCGTAGAGGAAATACATTAGGCATTAGTTGAAATCAATTAAATTATGATAATAACATGCACTTTATTCGATCTAATTTATTTATTATTACTTGATTAGTAGTACTAAATTTTTTTCACTAATTTTTGTTACAAAGAAGAATCGAATACAGGACCTCTTTGAGGAGGAAAACTTTAGGCATATGCCTAAACCAACCGAACTATGGTAGTAATTTAAATAAATAATAATCGATATTTCTAAAATTGCATTACCAAATCCGAATCGAATCCAATGAAGTGACTTATTCGGTTAATTGATAATCAAATTTTGGTTCGGTTATACAATTATCCAATTAACCATATCCAAAATTTCACCCTAAAAGTAATACGCCCTCTCCCCAAAATTTATTTTAGTTTTCTTTTTTGACGTCGTCCTAATTTGTTCTCTTTTCAATTATGAAAACTACCACACGAATACCTACTTATTACTCTCAACCACATCCTTTATTTATATTTTTTAGCTCACTCATGGTCTATCACTATCCCTACTTATTATCTTCTACAACACCACTTATTTATATATTTTACTTCCTATGGGCCAACATTAATTAATTTAACATTATATTAATATGAGACTCTTACTCCACTCATAAAACATTCAACAATTTTTATTAAAACACGCACCAAAGATTATCAGGAACATATTTTGGGGACGAAGGGAGTATGTAAGACAGCTACTCAATTTTAAAAAAAAAACTTATTTCGTGTTAATTTTGTAGTTTTTTACATTTTCTTATAAAATATTTATATCATATAAATTGAAGATTTTATGTAAAAGATAATATTTGTAGAGAATTATCAACTGTACATTTAAAAGGACAACGTTATATATTCAATTGTAAAAGTTTTTATTTTTTTTAAAAATGATAAAAGCTTCTTAAAGAATGAGAGGAGAAATAAAGCTGTGTCCAATTTGGTCATTTTCACGAAATCATAATTTACGAGAAATACTAGATAGCTTGTTCAGAGCTCATTATATGAAAGTACAAACTATTCTCGGAACGATGTTACTTTTTTAACAAATAACAAAACCATATACTATTAAACATATCAATACTAGCCCTTTTCCGCCAACAATTGATTATATAATTTGTAAGTAGCTCGATAAACAATCGGGCCTTTCACTTGCGCCTTCACATTTGGGTTACTGCAGAAGTTGCTTCTAGGGGTGGCTAACGGATCGGGTCGGGTACCTACCGAAAAATCGGTACCGACCCGCTTTAGAAGAGAAGAGGCTACCCGACCCGACCGAAATTTTTACTCGGGTATTCGAATACCGACTCGGGTAATCGAAGTCGAGTGTATTTGCACCAATTACCTATTATTAATATAATTTTCACATATCAATATTCAATGATGTTGTGCAGCTTGTTGGTATTAATGTTGGACTCGCCCTTTCAATTTTCGCGAGGTCGTGTGTTCGAAACCAGCTTGAGACTTGTTTCTCTTTTTTTTTTTTTACTCTTTTGTGTTGAATTCCTCGCTGAAGAGTGAAGGATATAAATTACAGTAGCTATAATGCTTTGGAGCTTTGCACCTTTATTCCAGATTAAATGCGAATGAAAAATGTCTCACCTTGGCTCTACCATTTTACACTCTTTGGACTTTGGGATTTAAATGCCACTTTGCCAGATTAATTTTTCAAAAAACAATTACGATTTAAATTTAAGAATCTCACCTGCGTATACTATTTTGTATATTATAGATCACAGACAAATAAATATAAATATAAAATAAAACTATTTTGAGAAAAGCTTATTTCTATTCTCTACCACTTTTCTCCCGCTTTCTCCTTTACCACCTTTCTTTGACCTCTGTGCTGAAAAGCCAATTAATATCACTCTAGTCTCTGAAACTTTGTCACCGGCGGCATAACTTCTGCAGCACCCACTCTTCCACCGCCATCTTCCGCCACCTAAATCGAGCGTCTCAGCTAATTAAACCGCCATTCTTCATCCAAGCTTCGACCTTGAAAGCTCCAAAACACTCAACAAAAATGCACCATTTCCACCTCCCAACCGCCGCCATTCTCACATTCCTCCTCCTTTCCTGCGCCGCAGCGGCGACAACACCGCACCGCCGCCTCCTCCACCAACCGCTCTTCCCCTCCGAGACCGAGAGACAGAGAGAGAGGGACTGCCGGACTGGAGTGGTAGTGTTGCGGCTGTTGCCGTGTTGTGTACTTGTGTTGACTGTTGAGTGTTGAGAAATGAAATGAGAGAGAACGAGAAGACAGAGAAGAGAGAACATAGAAATAAGTTAGAAAATTAGGGTTTAATTAGAAATTCTCGGGTATTCGGTATACCCGACACCCGACAGTATACCCGATACCGAGAATATAACCCGAGGAATACCGCGACCCGAGACCCGATTTTGGGTGTCGGTACCTATACCCGATAATTTTCGGTCGGTATCGGTACCGACTACCCGACACCGGTTAGCCACCCTAGTTGCTTCTACTAACTTTAAAGCGCATTAAAAATTGTGTAGGGCTAAATACTTATTAGTAAATTTAATTTAACATTTAAAAAGATCAACAAAATTAGTTAATTGTTCGATATTGTTTTTTTTTTTTTTGAAGCGATTGATATAGTTCTCCTAAGCAGGAATTGTATGATGTGTTGTGTGTGAAAAAAGGGCATCAGATATGGAAGCATGCCTATGATGGAGACAAGAAATAATCAAATAGAAGAATCTTCACAAAATCATAAATTCAAATATGGCATCCAAAATTTCAAGGGTTATACTCGTCTTTTTATAATCTCTAAAATATTTTTGCATTTAAGATTAGAATGGAATCTTTGACGAGTCCAACAGAGATTATAAAATTCTACTTTCATAATTCAATACAAAATACAAACTTATATATGAAACTCTTGATCCATAATCCAACACGACTTAGGAAACATAATTCTTCAACCATAATATCCAACTGCTCCAACCTTTCTAGTTCAGGCCGCCTGTCCTGTGTCTCGTGACGGCGGTGAAACCAACCTTTGCGAGAAACAATCCAAGACTAGACTAAGATATCGATCAACCAAATCTTCCGGCTCATCCAACATTTGGAAAATCTGATAAAGGCAGCGTGAGATTAGAGGAGCGGCTGTAAGATCTTGCTGCTGTGCTTTCTTTATCTTCCACGAGATGTACTGCTCCCGTATAGCTAAGTAAATGAATAGGAATACTAAAACGCTGAGGAACAAAGAGACGACTATGGCAACAATATGGCCAATTGATTGTGTCTCCATGGGATTAGTCATCATTAAGGAAGCTCCATAACTCACTCCAATAGACGCCACCGATACCCACATTGCATACTCTCCAGTGGTGACGAGGAAGATCGTGATGAGAGATGAAATAAAAGCTATGTTGTTAGCACGAACAAAGTGCTTGTACATTTTGGGACGAGTGGATGCCATCACAGCTTCGCCGGCTCTGTGTGATGACGTGTTGTCCTGCCACATGCCGCCGGGGGGGCTCACGGTTGCCTGGAATGCCATCGTCGCTATCAGCACCACCACCACCATTGTTATGTCGGTCATCTTGGGAAGTACGGTTTTTGAGCTCAGATCTGACAAATTTGTCAAAATTTCTCTAATTTCTGAATAGGTAGTTGTGTCTGGATGACTCTCATCCAAGATATCTAACGCTGTTTTGCTCATGGAATTGATTGTTAGCTTCTTTACTTTATAGCTTCCCGCCAAATATTGTATAATCTGAGATTTGGATATAATAACTTAAGTAGTTGGACCTTGCTAGCTTTAACAAACAATCGCACTTTCAAATTGGTATATAAATATATATAGAGAGATAGTTCAAATACGAATCATTTTTAACATGAGAATGAATAATCACAAAGTTTTGTTATGAACAAAATGAATTTACTATAAAAGTTGATGTATACGCTGAGAAAGTTACCGACTCCAAAAATTCAGAATTTTCACCCGATTCGAATCCCAGGGGATATTTTTTTTGATTCGGTATATAGATGAGTATCAATTATTATATATTGATACAACAGCACAAGTCTTGTTATCCTACTCACAAATCACAACATATGCACAAATTGACATATACTATTGCTAATCATTTACAAGGATAGAAGGCCTCTTTTTGCATAATTTAAAATATACAAATAGGTGAAGCACACGGTGAATTTTGTGATTTGTCTACATCCAACAACAATATGGTTTTCATAAACATTTCAACAAGATGCTCCCGACCAATTAACCAGTGATGTCTTAATTAATTCTGAAAAATACCTATCTCTATCTTGATTAAAAACATACAAATTTTATCCAATTCTAGGGTGAATATCCACGGCCCCTTCTTCCTCTCCACAATGGCCTCCTTTACCAGCCTCCACCTTTGTCTCCCCTTCCCCTCCCCTCCCCTCCCGCTCGATCTCTCCCCACTCCCATAATCCTGTTATTTGGATTTTTAAAACTTAAGTCCATGGTGAATATCCCCGGCTAGTGTTTGGAGAAGAAAAAAATCATGCTAACAAATCGAATTCAAATGATGAAGACCACAAACAATAGGGTTAGCGGTTACCTCAAGCTGATTGCACCTTACAGCCAAATGCAAGAGTGTCTCCCCATCATCATCCTTCGCATACACAAGCTCTCCCATCTTCTCCACCAAAACCTTCAATGTCGCAAGCTGTCGATGTTTCACGCACAGATGCATCACAGTCTGCCCACGATGCAGTCTCTCCATAGCAGGATGCAAATCGTGTTGAAGCAGCTCCTCCAAGATCTCAACACGCCCTTTCATGGCTGCAATATGCACTGGGTTCATGCCTTGATCGTCAAGCCACCAGCACATCTCAGGGGCTAATACTAACAATCTCTTAGCGATTTCAACGTGCCCTTGTGCTGCTGCAATGTGAAGAGATGACGACTTTTTGGAGTTTACATCTCGAGCTAGTTGTGGTTTGATCTTCAACACCTCTGCAACAATACCTGCTTGTTCCTCCGTTATTGCTATTTCTAATACATTTTTGAGACATGGAAATGAAACTACGTGAAGAAGATACGGATTTTGTTGGAGCACTTCTTGAAATGTTGCTATATCCCCAATTGTTGCAGCATCATAGAGTTCCTTTTCTGCTGCTTCTCCAACCATTCTTTCCAAACTCAATTAATTAATGGCTTCTTCAAATTTTCTTTTCACTCCTTTTTTACATACAAGCTTGTAGCTTGTGAACTCACATATATAAATGTATATATGTATGGTACTTTATGCACGCCTTCTTTTATACACATACAAGCTTGTGAAATGTGAACTCATACATATGCATATTCACGCAATGGCACAGACACAGTAGACAAGACTTGTTTTTTTGGACAGCCAACTACTCTGGTTGTTAGATGAATTTGGTGCAATTTTTTAGTGCTGGAAAAGTAGTTACACGATCTACAGTGTTTTTTATTTTCTTTTGAGACAGCCAACTAACCAAATATTGAAATATATGTATATCCACACACACACACTGGACCCCTTGTATGACAGCCTGGCATCAATGTTTAAAAAAAAGACCTGATATATATAAGGTTGACCTAGGAGAAGATGCTGCGCCTTCTTTCCTACTTAAAATTACACTATCGGATCCATGGAGTCCAGAGAAGCTTACTTTATTCATATAAAAAAGAGAAATGATAGACGGAAAAAACTAATCTAGGTTACGTGTCATAATAATGTAAAACCATTTTATATGAATTTTTATTGGTTATTATTTAACTAAATTGACTAATATTATTGCAGACATCTGAAACATGATAAATCACAATTATATCTCTGTAGCGCAGCACCACATCTTTTTTTTTTTTTGGGTAGAATTTTGTGATCTTATAAACAATGATATGCTTAGAGGAACTTTTGTGAAAAAAAAATTGAGTTAAATTTTTTTGTGCAATTGTTTTTTTTTTGTGGTAGATAAACATGATCTAACCGTGTGAAACCGTTTCATATAATTTCTTAATGATTATTCTTTTCAAAGACATTAAAATATAGCTAGAATCATGCCAGGTCATAGCCACGTAATTTTATATATGATAAATATTACTTTAAACCAACAAATTATTTTAGCACTATTAATTAATTTCTAAATTATCGAATATATCTTTTTGGCAACGTTGTATTTAACAATTTCTTTTTACAACTTTAAATGACACAAACAGAGTCGTTTGATTGATAAATATACCATGACAATCATGTGAATCACGTCAAATTTATAAAGCCGAAGAATAGATGGGGCACAATTGATACAAAATCGATAGTTTAAGAGTTAAAAAAAAATATTTTCGATAGTTCAGAATATAATTAATAGTATCAAAATAATTTAGTATTTTAATATTATATATCTTTTTATGTATTGTTATTTCTATAATTCTATAGCTAATCCCAGTTCAATCTACTTATTTTCATGTTTGTGGAGTAGATATGTATTCAAAATAGTAATAACCTGCGAACTACTCTGGTTGTTACATGAATTTTGGTGGAACTTTTTTGTTTTAATTTAGTGGTGGAAAAGTAGTTACACGATCTACAGTGTCATACCATTTCAATTGGGTTTCTTCTTGATTATCGCTTTCAAAGACTTAAATGACGGATCATCTATAGCTAGGTATATCTTTTATTAATAATTATATAGCTTACATGCCAGTTCATTTTTCTGACTTTTTCTATGAGTTAGTAGTTACGAATTCAAAATAATAATATGCTAATTGACATATTTGTGAAAGAAATTATTAATGTCCAAAGTACATAAGAGATTTGTGTAGGCCCTGTCGGACATTATATTGGATTTATCTATTGAATACAGATTGATTAAGCTGTTATATAATATTTTTTGTTATCACTTTTCTAATTTCTTATTTTAATTTTTTACTTAATTGCATATGTTGTCTCATTATCTAATATAAAAATTAGATTATATAGTGTATAGAAGATAACAGAAGTCTGTATGAGTGGTTAAGCTAGTTGAGATATAAAAATAATCACAACTGAAAAAACTTGAGGACAAGTTGTTGGTATAGGCTAGAAGTATGATAATAAGTAACTTGACTTAGTTGTTTATCTATCTTTGAGACGTATTGATGAATCATAGTGAAATGAGTTCTTCTATTTAACCGTCGTAAAGAATTTAGATCTCGGTGCCTTTACGTTGATCTAAACTTCGATAAAGTTTCAGGGGAGTATGAGTTACTGACCATCACGTTGACTTGTTATGTATGAGGGTTATATGAAATAACACAATATTCTTCGCATCTTAGGTGGTGGCAAGAAAGATATTGCCCGGGATTATTAGGCCCATTAACTCACCATTAGCAAGGGTTGAATACTTAACCGTTCTAACACATAGGCTCATCCACCGCCTCCACTTGTCACCGAAGCCCAGCTTTCCAAGCACCACGTCCGAGATAATCCCAACTCACTGTCAGATGCCTTGCTAATGTCACTTTGAGAGCAAGCTCTCCACTCTTACCCTAGTTTCCTTTTCATAGAGTGAATGGACTCAAAAGCAATGATGATATTGTCTTGAATCGCACGTCCTTTCATGAAAGCAAATTGCGCCGTGCCGATAATCGCTGGCAGCACCTTTTTGAGCCGATTGCAAAGGATCTTGGAAATGATTTTGTAGATGACATTACATAGCGAGATCGGTCTAAGCTCTTTCATGTTGTTAGGTCTTTCCACCTTCGGGATGAGGACAATGGTCGTGTCATTTAGTCCTTCGGGAAACGAGCATTCTTCTAGCCACTCCGTGCAGCTACGAAGGATATCACCCCCTAGGAGATCCCGTAACTTCGGTAGAATTTGGGATTCAAACCATCCGAACCCGACGCTTTATCCGGGTGCATTTGAAAAGGGGCCTCTTTCACTTCCTCAATGCAAAAGGGTTTGATCAGGTCCACATTGTTCACATCGCTGATAATTGGCGTCATCTTATCAACCACCAACTCTTGCTGCTGAAAAGAGCCTATATCCGTGAAGAGATCCGTAAAGTAGCTCGTCACTTCTTCCCGAAACTCTCCCCCAGACACTATCCAACTACCGTCCGAACGTCTGAGTCTATTGATGGTGTTGGTCTTCCTATGTGCCGAGGCCATCGCATGAAAAAATTTCGAATTACGGTCCCCCTCTTTCAGCCAGAATTGTTTAGCTCTTTGTTTCCAGTGTATTTCTTCACGTAGCATAATCTCTTGAAGTTCCTTTCTAGCCATCATCAGAGCCTCCCCCGATCGGACATCATTTCGACGTTGCATGTATTTGATCTTCGCTTTCAGGAACCTTTTACGCTCTTTCTCCGCCGCATTCAGCCGACCTGCCCATTCTCCTATCTTTATAGCAGTCGCAGAGAGCCTCTCCAAGAGGTGCAGCTCCCTCCCCCTACTCAAACATTGGCACAATGTTTGGGAGCTCAGGTTCTAAGCACCATTTATTCTCAAATATGAACCTCCTCATTCTTCTAGGCTCACGATTTCCCGCTTCCGTTCTGAGAACTATAGGACTGTGATCCGATATGGGAGCCGATATAGAAACGAGACTGTGGTTCGGGAAGAAAGACATCCAGTCTCCATTAGCCATTCCTCTATCAAGCTTCTCTCCTACCGCAAAAACCGTGCCCAGCCGCCTTGACCATGTGAAGGGGTACCCCGACATGTGAAGATCAGTCAGCTGATCGCTCCTTTTTCACACGCAAAAGGTGTAAGTATAGGGTAAGCGAAGTATCGTATCCACATGGATTGTAATGCGAAAGCACAGAAGCTAGCTCAACGATTATTCATCATTATTCAAGCACAGAAATCTGGTAAGAGGTTCAAGGGCTTCGGAATTTAATCCAAAGCAAAGGTAACCAAGCAGAAATAAAACAAAGCAATAAAACACGGATGATAAAACAGAAAAGAGAGACTAACCCTAGGGATGCATTAATCCTATCCACAACGTATGTTTATCCTGTTCCTATTACTAACCGTTTTAATCCAGACAAGACAGAAGATCACATATATAACCAACAACTTCAGTTACGACAATTGCGGCAGTTGATTACTAATTTTCCTATTACGATTCGTCTCTAGAGGAAAATAAGCAACCCAAAAGGATCATTAAGAATATGCTTCCACGAATGTCCTATCTCGCCACGACTCGAGGCTCATTCGTATCATGCATTCGATAACGATTGACAATTAATACGATACGTCATTAACCGACAACTAGATATGCATCAAGATTGATCGAAATCAACACATATAAATAAGCACAATCGAATCATGAATCAATGCACGGAAGGTAAATAACGATAGCGAGAACTCACAACATATAGGATCGGATCATGCAAACCCTAGGATTAGAGCGGAAAACTAGCGGACATAATAAGCGGAATGAAATACGAATTAATCATAAAAAGAAATTAAATATATAAAACCCGTAGGGAAGCGTTGGATGAACAATGGTTGGTCTTGAATCCAACTTAGGAACGAACGGAAAACGACGGAAAACGATCGGACAAAACGTTCCGATCGATAACTAAACGATAAACTAAACTAGAAAACGTAAGAACAATACTAGAATTAAACTAAGCTAAAATAAATATAAAGCGAGGGAAACGGGTAAAATAGGTCTGGGGCGTGTTGGGTGTCTTGGGGTCTGAGGAGGCGCGAGTGGGGTGTTGCCATATATATAGGCACACCCCAAACCCTAATTTTCCCTTCTGCCGCGCCGTCTCGCGACCACCCTTCGCGGTCGCTAGGTGTGGTCGCGAGGTAAGTCTCGCGCGCGGCCTTCTCGCCCGCGGTCGCCTCTTGCGCTCGCTTTGTACCTCGCGACCCGACTAGCGGTCGCTAGCCGTTATGAACTGGTCGCGAGAAATCGTCCAGTGAATTCTCGACGCTAGGCCGCGCGGCACGCACGGTCGTGACGCGGCTCTTCTGGGTGCTCGCTGGCTTGCCTAGCGGTCTACCTAGCGACCGCTAGACTGGTCGCTAGGAACTGGGCAGAATGTCAATTTTGCTCGTGCTTCGTTCCTTGCTTCGATTATCAATATATAAACCTACAAAACGTCAAAGGAACACCCAAGAGCAGTATCTTCTAGAAATAGATAAAACATTAAGAATCGATACATAAACGCACATTAAATGATCTAAACTCATTTTAAATATCAACAATAAACGTGTAAAATGCGCGTTTATCATCAGCCCACTATCAACCACTGCCGATCTGAATCCATAAAGCAACCAGTTAGGATGAGCAATCCTTCATTTCTTCTCTCCTGCGTTGAGGATATCATTGAAATCCCCCACGATGGCCCAAGGCGCAGAGTCGACCTTGCTAATCTGTCTAAGGAGGTCCCAAGAGTCCCTCCTTCTGTTCCTCTCAGGGAAGCCGTAGAAGCCCGTCAGACGCCAATCCCCCTTATCATCGGTGATTCTGATGTTGATATGGTTTCTGGAGTATCCCAACAAACGACATGAAGAAGAATCTTTCCATAACATACAGATGCCCCCACTTCTACCAACACAATCTATCGCAAAACAACCTTCAAAATTTAAAATACCACGCAAAGATTCCACCTTCTGTTTGTGTGCTAGGGTTTCACACAAGAAGATGAAGTTGGGTCTGTGGACTCTTACGAGTTCACGTAACGTTGGAATTGCAAGAGGGTGACCCAACCCTCTGCAATTCCATCTTAGGATATTCATTGGGATCGGCCGATCCCGACCCCGGGACCCGTCGATAAAAAATCCTCGCTTCGGTCATCCTCGAAATTTTCCAAAAGAATAACCTTCGTCGTCCTGTTACCATGTGTAGAGAACAATCCCTCTGCATTTTCCGCCACGCTTTTCTTCTTCCGATTAGCAAGCGTAAATTCCCGTGAATGACGTGTGACCTCACTCCATTGGGCGTGACACGTATGGCCCACGTGGCAGATCATTATGGTATCTAATCGGATCTTTCCCGTAAGGAATAAATCCATGCATATCCTCGACTCCCTGATTTGCATGAGGGAATCTCGTTTCCTTCCCTCTGGGATCAAACTGCCGCTGAAAGTCTTGCTGATTTCAGCTCTTTCCCCCCAGGACCTAATGGATCTCCCTCTTTTTCTCCTTGACTGTTGCATGCTGTCCTCGCCGTGTTATTCGACCACTGTTTCTCTCCGTCGGCATTTTCGGTCGCTGATCTCAGCCATTTACCGGTCTCCTGACCCCCTAACCTCCTATCTGTCGCTTTTAACCACGCTCCTCACTCTCTTTTGATCTCTGAAGTCTCCATGGTGAAAATATTACCACAATCTTTCCGAGTGACCCAACTTTCCACAGATGAAGCAGAAAACGTTCAGCTTTTCATACCTGAAGTTTACTATGAAACTCGAGCCGTCTCTGTTTTTTATTTTCTTGTAGCGTTTGAGGGCATCCTCAACCTTCACAGCGACCCGTATACGCACATATTGTCTCCAAACTCCCGTCGAGTTGGATCCATCATACTCCATGAAGGTTCCTATGAAGTTTCCCAACGCTTATCCTATGCTTTCAGATATATACCCGGCTGGCAAATCGTGGATTTGGATCCAGAATGGCAAAGAATCAAGAGGGACGCGGAGGGAAAACTCCCCCCTTTGTAGCCTATGGAGAATAAGGGGAATATTTCCGAACGACCATGGTCCCCCATCCATGATTCTCGCCAAATCAACCGCATGAAAGAACTGGAAAATGTATCTCCCTTGCCCTATGTCTTTAACGAAAACTCCTTTTCCGGCCTCCAAATGCCCGCAAGTCCGGATCTCATGAGGTTGAAATTAATCGGTTGTTCGGTGAGGAACGCCCACAGACGAAGCTACATCGACATTTGCTTCATCTTGCGTCGGGTTCTCTATTACCAATTCTTCCTCCTCACTTGTGATGTTAAGTCCTGCCATGTGATTTTCCATCTCCAAGAGAAAGCCAGAGAAAGATACAGAAAAAGGCAGGAAAAAGAAAGAAACGAAGGATCTCGACGAGAGAGAAAAAGCTAAGGAACTCGACAAAGGAGAAAAAAAATTTAGTGTTACTACTCATAATTTGTTGAGAGCTGATTCTTTGAATTTGAGTTTCGTGTGCAACTGGAAATGATAGGATCATAGGAACATCGATCCATATTGCGACATCAAAGTTGGAGTGTGGCAAAAGTTTTATGTGGTCGAATGGGGAATGGGCCAAGATTAAAGCCCATAATAAATTGTACATCAGATAAATTTCTGTGACCTATGAATAACAACAAAAAACTTTTTTTTTTATCAATGACCTATGAATAGAAGCACTCAAAGACAAATTCAAATTAGTAAGCTTTTTATTTGACCAATTATAAGATTTATTTTTTGTAATCCAATTTTAGTCTTCAATATTAGCCTCTATAAATTATTATTTTTTATTAAAAAATTAGCATTATAAAAAGTTTATTTTAGTGAGTGTATTTATTGGAACTAACAACTTAATTTAGTTTAATTTAGTGTGTGTATTAATGTGAATACATTTACAATTCCATTTAAAAATTTTATTTAAATTCCAAAACATTATTGATCTTGATTATTTCAATTCACAAACCTGCAACTTTGAGATGGTGTTTTGTTTTAGAAATGGAGAATGTTCATTTTGACATATTCTAATGACAGAATAAGAAGCCAACCATGGAGGAGGTCAATCATATGATGTTTCCAATTGAAGGTGGAATAGAAAATATAATGTTAAATGTTTATTGCCACTTCTTGAATTGATTATTAAGTTTAGGAACATACGTTATTTTGTTTTCTCGGGTGAATTATTGATGGTTGTGTTGTTTGTTATATTTTGAAGGTGGTGAGTGTAAGATTTGTTTTTTCTAGCGTTTCAATTTCATTGTTTAGGTTGTTTAATTTGGATAAAAATAATGTGAGGGCTTGCAACTGTAGTCTATATCCAGTTTCTTTTTGCGCTTCTAAATTTATATATACATCCCTTGATTTTGTTGCTGGGTTTTATTAATTTTTTTAGTCTTCAACTAAGTATAATTATGACATGATTATTAATTAATAATTAGGACGGTCCATTTATAGATTATTAGTTGTGAGATTTACTGTAATACCCTGCGTCTCTATATACTGATATCGATTAATTAAATCTATTAAGGTTATGCACTCAGGTAGATATTTTTTTGTTAAGCCAATAAAGTTGTGTTTTATTGAATACTTAATTTATCAGGCGTGTTCGATAATCGAGAATCAAAATTTAGAATTAAAACGTTAATGAGCCGGATAAATTATGTCGTAATATGTGTCACATCGCACTTTTCAGGATTTACATCAAACCTTTTTAACATCAAGAGCCATTTTTCTTTAAATCCTTATAATCAATCCACCTTTTGGAAACCTTTACTATTAATCTATTCTAAATGTCCATCAAATGTACCTCTCTTACTCTCTAATAACGAGTATGTACCATACGCCTTACAAGAATTAATATCATACAAACAAACCACATTCATTTCCCATTCCTTCGGTCAATGCAAAAGAAGAGAGAAAAGCACATAATTCCTCTAAGATTCCAGGTAACCCCTCTCACTCAAGTTTTCTGCATTCAACATTCAAATTCTTGTGATAAACTTGAATGCACTTGATTTCAACATTTAATATCATTTACACCAGAACCTTCAAAGACCAACAATCAAAAGGTGTCAATCCTTTATCCCTTCAAGCTCTTATTCATTCAGTTCTAAACTCAGTTCCGTAAATTTTGTGGAAAGCTTAGAGAATAGATACTACAATAAACCAATATTTACATATCTCATATACAATTGTCTCACACCAAAACTCACAATAAACTCTCGAATAAGAACTTGCAAACAACTAGAGATGTAGAAATTTCATAAAACATGAACATAATATACTATGGGGTTGAACCAAGCCTTCTAGGCTCGGCTCTCAAACATTAAAAAAAAAAAAAAAAAGGAACGCACCATGGCCAAATGGGAATGCTCATATGGTATCCGAAGCAGAGAAGACGCTAGCAAGATGCATCGGCGTTGATGGGGCTCAGGAGACATCTCCACCGATCATCAGAGTCGAGGAGGAGGGATTGCCTGTTGTAGTCGGAAAAATGTTAATATAATACATGAATAGAGAGTATGTGTCCGTATGAGGGGGATGCTCTAGAGAGAAGGTAACTACCTCACTTGTGTGTGCGCGTCGAGAAAGGAGACGGCACCAGGATGGCGTTGTTGGAGTATGGAGCCTGAATTTTTGGGCTTATACTTTTTGGGCCCGTGCGTAATCCTAATGAGTTTAGGATTACGTAATCCTAATGGGTTTAGGATTAGTGTTATTTCTCTATTTAATAATCACTCTCATTGTAATCAAGATCGAAATTGTATTGAAATCCCGACTGGCATCGCCTAGACGTAGTCGCAAGACGAACTGGGTTAACAATTTCGTGTTCTTTATTTTCTATCGTGATTGTCTGTGTGTGTTTTTCGCAACAATTGGTATCGTGGCTTGAGTGTTCGGGAGCAATCACAACGATGGATGGGAAGATTTCAATCGGGAATTTTGATGGATCAGATTTCGGATTCTGGAAGATGCAGATCGAGGATTACCTCTACGGTAAAGATATGTATCTGCCCTTGAAGGAAAAACCTGAAAAGATGGATCTGGATGAGTGGGAGCTATTGGACAGAAAAGCGATGAGTGCGATATGTTTATTGTTGTCCAGGAATGTAGTCTATCACACGACTGAAGCCAAGTCGACAAGGGAGATGTTGGCAATTCTGGAACAGATGTACCAGAAGCCATCAACTGCGAACAAGGTTCATCTGATGAGACGGTTATTCAACCTAAAGATGTTAGAGGGTACGTCGGTGCAGCAACATCTAAACGAGTTCAACATGATCACTTCGCAGTTGAGCTCGGTTAAGATCAGCTTCGATGATGAAGTGCGTGCCCTAATTATGCTATCTTCTCTGCCAGAAAGTTGGGTCGGAACAGTGACAGTTGTAAGTGCATCATCGGCAAAGACAGTATTGTGTTTTGACGAGGTGCGAGATCTGATGATTAGCGAAGAGGTTCGCAGGAAGGAATCTGGATCTACCTCATGGTCAAGACCGAACACCAAGATGAGGCGGATCGAAGGAAGGCGAGCAGGGAAGAACGAAGTCTAAGACGGGAGGCGACTCACCAACGACGAGGACGTCGTCAGGCTTTGATGGGGATGGTTTGTTAGTTCCTTGAGACTTGGCGCCGAGATGTGCCGGGGCGTCGGCATATCTTGGCACGATGGTGTCGAGTCACTTCAGTCCTAGGTGATTCGACGTGACCCGGAGGTGGACACGTGACTTGCTCGATGTAGGGATGGCCTCGGTGTGACTCGGACTTGTGTCGAAAGTCTTCCTGACCAGCGATGTTAGGAGGCGTGTTCCGTTGGTACGACGGTGCAAGATGATCCGAATGTCAGCAAGGACACGGGTTGTGTGGTCCTTGGTTTGAGGGAGGTTTGTTGGGAATTCAACCCAAGTCCCATATCGAAAGATTAGACTAAGATGGTCTAGTATATAAGAACAGAGTGGGCAAATGTCTGTAGAAGTGCCTGCGACTCAGAATAGAGTGGGCCAGTGTCTGCAGAAGTGCCAGCGACTCAGAATAGAGTGAGCCAGTATTTGCAGAAGTGCTAGCGACTCAGAACAGAGTGGACCAGTGTCTGCAGAGATGCCAGAGACTCAGAACAGAGTGGGCCAGTGTTTGCAGAAGTGCCAACGACTCATAACAGAGTGGATCAGTGTCTGCAGAGGTGCCAGCAACTCAGAACAGAGTGGACCAGTGTTTGCAGAGGTGGATGATATCCCAGAACGATCGGAGAATCCGATAATAGAGAGTCCTCAGATGGAGGAATCAACCGACACACCACAGCCTTCTGCACTAGATCCTCATGTCAGACTACAGATGCCAACAAGTGGGAGCTTGCCATGGTATGTACAAGACCAGATATTGCTCAAACAGTGAGAGTAGTGAGTCAATTCATGGGTGATCCTAGCAAACAACATTGGAGAAATTGAAGCTATGCATAGCTTCAATTGGCCATGAAGATGAGGCCAAGTGATGCTAAGCAAATGCAGGAATGAAAGCAAGAAGGTACGATTACTTGGGGATTCAGTCTTCAAGTGGAAGATTGTTGGAGTATATTGACAATTCAAACTAAGCAAGAAGGTACGATTACTTGGGGATTCAATCTTCAAGTGGAAGATTGTTGGAGTATATTGACAATTCAAACTAAGCATAAACTCAGATAGAGAAGCAAAGTATGAAAACTGAAAATTTGTTTATTGAAAGAGAATGAGATTGCATACGTGCATATGCATGTATTTATACAACTTGTTTAATGAAAGTCTAACTACTTAACCGCTTAACCACTTAACTAACTTCATTTACATCACTTTACGTAAGCTAACAACTTAACTAATTCAGTTGATAAAATAAACTAACACTCCCCTGTGAAACCTAACCCGGTTTCATAGTAACCAGATTTAATCGACTACGAAGCGAACAAAACCGTGAATCAGCAAGAGCTTTTGTAAAAATATCTGCAAGCTGATCAGTTGAAGGAACATAACCCACATCAATCGTCTTATCGAGCACCTTTTCACGAACATAGTGAACATCTACTTCAATATGTTTAATCCTTGCATGAAACACTGGATTTTTGGCCAAGGCAATAGAGCTTACATTATCATACCAGAGCTTAGATGGAGCAGAAATAGTAATACCAAGTTCTGCACATAAAGAAGCAAGCCAAACGACCTCAGGAGTTGCATTAGCCATACCGTACTCGATTTTGCCGCTGCAGAAACAACTTCGCTTCGCGCACCAAGAAATCAGATTAGAACCGAGGAAAATACAATGACCACCAGTTGAACGCCTCTCATCAAGGCAGCTAGCCCAATCTGCATCGGAATAGGCTACCAACTGAGAAGAAGAAGATGGACAAAATTCAAGCCGACCGAGGTTGTGCCTTTTAAGTATGTGAGCAATCTTTACAAGCGATCAAAGGTGCGGTGGTTGGATTAGCTAGAACCGACTCGCTTTGTTGACGGTGAAAGCAATGTCGTCGTGTCAAAGTCAAATATTGGAGAGCCCCCAGTGCTTACTCAGAAGCGTGGGATTTTCAAAACGATACCAAGCTCTCGAGATAACTTTGTAGTGAGTCATTGGAGTAGAACACGATTTGCGTTCAACATTTTGTTTTAGCAAGTAACTCATGAATATACTTTTGTCGACATAGAGCAAACGCTCCTTGTGAATCTTGAACTTCTATTCCCGTAAAATAGCTAATATTGCCCATTTTTGATGAGAATTTGTCGTGCAAAGTGTCAATTCTGATCCGCACCATCACCGAATCATCCCGATGATTAAAATATCATCCACATAGACAAGAATAAGTGTGATAGCGAACCAGATTCGATAGAATAAAGAGAAGTCCGAGTCGATCTCTTAAAACCAAGGCTGCAGATTTCACCACGTAATTTGTCATACCATGCCCTGGTGCTTGTTTCAAACCATATATAGCTTTATTTAGTTTGCAAACATATTCTGGATACTGTAAGTCTTCGAATCCAGCAGGCTGTGCCATATATATATGATCAGTGAGTTCACCATTTAAAAAGGCATTGTTAACATCGATTTGTTGAATAGCCCATCCTTTTGTAGCAGCTAGAGAACATTAATCTGATGGTAGAAGGTTTGATGATAGGGCTAAATGTTTCAACGAAATCAACCCCTGCCATTTTTTCAAAACCTCGAGCAACTAGACGAGCTTTCAATTTATCCAAAGTACAATCTGGATTAAGCTTAACTCGAAATACCCATTTATTTCGATAACCTTTGATGGAATCGGAGGTATAAGAATCCACGTACCTTTACCAAGAATGGCATCAAACTCCTTAGCCATGGCCTTATACCATCCATCATGTGTTAAGGCTTCATCAAGAGACAATGGTAAGGTGGAATTTTGTTGAAGAAGGAGGTGAGTAAGAAGAAAAGATAAACTTTGGGTTTGCTTATGCCATTTTGGAACAGTTTGTATAGTGTGAAGATTTGTAGTAAGATGTGGAGGAAGGAACATAAGAGGATATGGAAGAGGAGGAAGTAGATCGATGAGATGATGATGACATAGATGGAGAGGTAGGAGAAGGTAATAATGAATGAGGAGTAGCGAGGAAGAGTAAGGCGAAGTTGACCTATCATCCGAGGTAGGGTCTTGAGAAGGGTCCGGAGAAAGGTCTTGAGAAGGAAAGATTAAGGGAGGTAGAGTTACGGGTAAGGAAGAGGCGAGCGGAAGAACTCGACTCAATAGCTAAAAAGAGTGGGATATGGAAACTCACCTTCATTAAAATGTCTTGTATCGACAATATATATTCTTCCATCCTTGTTGAGACACTTGTAGCCTCTATGATTGTTCTTTGTATCCAAGGAAAATGCATTTCTGAGATCTAAACTGAAGCTTGTGAGAGTTATAAGGTTTAAGAAAAGGAAAACATGTACAGCCAAAAACATGAAGAAATGAGTAATTGGGCAGCCTGTTGAGCAAGACTTCATGAGGTGATTTCATGGCTAGATTTTTCGTAGGTAAACGGTTTATAAAAATAGGTGGCAGCTTCAAAGGCGTGCCACCAATACTGCAAAGGCATAGAGGCTTGACTTAAAAGAGTGAGACCCATATCCACGATATGTTGATGTTTACGTTCAGCCCTACCATTTTGAGTGTGAATGTGAGGACAAGGTCTTGAAAATAACTCCTAAACTGTTAAAGAATGGTACTAGTGCTCTATACTCACCACCCCAGTCAGATCTAAAAGCTTGTATTGGTGTGTTAAACTGACATTGAATCAATTTAAAAAATTGTTGAACCACAGAACAAGCTTCAGATTTTAAGACAAGAGGATATATCCATGTATAGCAGGTATAGTCATCTATAAAGTGAATGTAGTATCTATATCCCATGGGTGAAGCAAAGTGAGCAGGTCCCCAAAGATCCGAATGTATGAGTTGAAATGGTTTCGTGGTGCGAAGGGGCTGAGATTTATGAGATGTTTGATGTATTTTTCCAAGACTACAAGCATCACAGAATTTGAGAGAAGAATAATTTGCTGAGATACGTAGCATTTTAAGAACATAAGAGAGTACCGAAAAATGAGGATGTCCCAGCCTCTTATGCCAAACATTTATTTCATTCACTAAACTGTTGTTGACAGTACACTTTGATGACACATTACATTTGGCAGTTAAAGCAGTGGAAAATCACTTATTAGCTGAAGAGGCTGAAGTTGAAATTTTTGATGAGGAAGCAGCATCCCGATTGCAGAGAGAAGAAAGATCAATTTGATATAGCCCTTTGTGAAGTCTCCCTATCAGTAGAGTTTGTAGGTTGTTCTTGTCCTTCACAAGACAATGTGAATCATGAAACTCAAAAATCACATTATTATCTTTTGTGAATTGAGAGATACTAAGTAAGTTTTTGGTGATTTGTGGGACAAACAGGATATTGTTAAGCAGTAAAGATGAATTGGAAAAAGAGGTAGGTGAGATATGAGTGTGACCAATAGAAGCAATAGGGATAACCTTACCATTGCCAACCTTGAGAGCCTCTGAACCAGTGTATGGAGCATTAATTTGCAGATTGCTCAAGGTATTGGTAACGTGATTTGTTGCTCCGCTATCCATATACCACACTCCTTCTTCTTCATCAAACTCGTAACCATTTTTGACCTGATTTTCAGCAAGATGAGCCTGCGGATGTGAACTTTTATTTTGAGAATCTGCACCAGTGAAGTTAACATCAAAACGCTTGTAGCATTTTAGAGCAACATGTCCTGTGCGAGTGCACAATTGACACACAATTGGAGATTTCCAGAGAACTTGAACCGTCCTCTTCCAATCATGCCTCGTCCACGAACACTACGACCACCCTCGTTGCACTTAGTTCACATTAGGTTCTGCGCAGAAGGTAAGTCGATCGCTGCAAACGAACTTCATGTGATTGTAGAGCGTCGCATTTCTCGCAAAGAGGAGGTTCGGATCGATGCGTAAGATTGATCACTACGGATTCATATTCTGGACCAAAACCACTTAGAATGAAATCCCCAAGTTCATCATCAGGAATTATATGACCAGTGGCACTCAGTTGATCTGCATAACCACGCATTTTTAAGAAGAATTCATCCACCGAGAGAGCTCCTTTCTTCTGAGAATTTAACATCTTCTTCAACTGAAGAACACGAGCTCGCGATTGAGACTGAAATAACTGCTCAAGTATCTTCCAGATCTGCTGGGAAGTTGAGCAACGAACGACGTGACCAAGCATAGATTCGCTAATGGATGATAGCATCCAACTCATGAGAAAATGATCTCTGCGAATCCACTGTTGATAGGCTGGATTTGTATCTGGCATTGCAGAGGAAGATGCAGCCGGAAGAAATGGAGAAGGAGCTGCAACGGTTGATGATATGAAATCATCAAAACCGTGAGCTCGGATCGTTGAAAGGACTTGAATACGCCAAAAAGCATAGTTGTTGCGATCAAGTCTAAGAACCATCGGATGTAAATTTGGTAACGATGGAGAAGATTGCTCGATACCATATTGACAATTCAAACTAAGCATAAACTCGGATAGAAGCAAAGTATGGCGAAAATTTGTTTATTGAAAGAGAATGAGATTGCATACGTGCATATGCATGTATTTATACAACTTGTTTAATGAAAGTCTAACTACTTAACTGCCTAACCACTTAACTAACTTCTGTTTACATCACTTTACAGAAGCTAACAACTTAACTAATTCAGTTGATAAAATAAACTAACAGAGTATGGAACCTGAATTTTTGGATTTATACTTTTTTGGGTCCAGGCAAATTACAGAATCCTAATAGGTTTAGGATTAGTGTTATTTCTCTATTTAATAGCAACTCCTCATTGTAATCAGCATCCGAAATTCGTATTGAAATTCCTAGCTTGGCATCGCCCCAAACGTAATCGCAAGACGAAGAACTGGATTAATAATTCTCGTCTTCTTTATTTTCTGTCGTGATTGTGATGTGTGTTTTTCGCAACAGGCGTGACCGTGGAGCAACAGCTGCGTGGCTGGACGATGCCTTGCCGGAGAAAACGCGACAGACGCAAAATCTGGAAACTTTGGCAGCGGTGATCGAACCAAAGAGTTGCCTTCGTACGCGTGGCTTTAGAGAGACCGAAGTCACGCGTGCCAGGTGTCAACGGTGCCCTGTTGGAGACGAAGATCGCGACCAGGGGCGGATTCAGGGGGTAGCTGCACCGGGCTCCAGCCCGGTGCAACCCCCAAACTTTTTCTTTCGTTTATGTATTATATTAAGCCCAATTCAACATTAGCTCAGTCCAAAATAATTAAAAAATTAAAACAAAATTATTATTGTTGGATTTTCTTATATTTTTACCCATGAGAAAAGCCTATGAGAAAGTTATAAGAATGAAAAGGGTCAACCATCATTTTTGAAGGGAGAAATTGAAGTAGTCAAAACAGAAAAATTCGTAGACTTTTTTTTTCCTCTCTGATTTTCAGTGCGCAGCTTCAGAAACATTCCATTTCCTGAGGATTGAACCGTTAGATCACTGTGATTTTTGGACAGAAGCTTCACAGCATCTGGACCAACGTTTTGGACGGTGGAGATCGGATTCTGAGTTTCGAAGGTCGGGTTTTGTCAATCTGAATAGAGGAGAATTTCTAGTAATATTTTTCTTGATCTTTGCCCGATTTTGATTCCATACATCTTGATGTGCTTATTTTTGAGTGTATGATATTTTGTATACCTCTAATATAATTTAGAAAAGATTGTGTACTGTTTCATTATTGATTATAGTGGATTTAAACGACTCTAGTAGTCCCGTGATTTTTTTCCTCTCTTTTATTTTAAGAGGTTTTCCAAGCTAAAATTTTGTTTCTCCTTATTGTTGTGTGCTAACTATTTTGAACGAGTATATTGATGCTTTTGGAATACTCTATTTATCTGAATCCTCAAAGGTTCATACGAGTCGGAAAAATTAGCCAAACAAAAGTGTCATATTCTTCCTCAGCGCTGCATCTGCTCAAGTGTTTGTTGATATTGCTCTCTGTCCATTCGAAGCTGTCAAAGTTCAAGTTCAATCGCAACCAAATTTTGCCATTAGTTTGGTTGATGGATTTCCTAAAGTTTACGTTAAAAAATGGTTTATATTGAAAGAAATTTTATTAAAAATATAAATATAAACTCAATTATTGATGGATTTTGTATATTGAAATCTCACAAGACAATTTATGAAAACATATAAATATTTTAGCATTTATGATATTTAATATTACGAAGTATTTATTTTCAGCCCACCCCATCATCAACTTCTGGATCCGCCCCTGATCGCGACGGCAGCCTGGACGGAGGGGATGAAGATGGCCGCTTGGTATGCGTGCGTGTACGCGTGTAGAGTTGGAGAGAGGACGACGGCGGCCAGTCACCACCGTTGGGACGTCGTCGGAGTGGGACGGCGCGGCGAACAGAGAGAGCAAGAGAGGGGCGGCTGGTAAGAGAGAGAGAAGAGAGTAGGGTAAGGGGTAACGTCGACGAGACGGTAGTCGCTGACGACGGCGTGCTGCCGGGGACGAGGGGAGGCGGCGGGGAGAAGCAGAGAGAGAGATGGGCGCTGCGTGTGTGGCGAGATAGTGAAAGATAAGGGGTGGGGGAAGAAGATAACGCCGCGGTGGCTGTGGCGTCGTGGTGGCGGCGACAGATGGCAGCGACCCCACCAAGGAGACGGAGGCGATCCGGAAGAGGGAGAAAGGGGAGACGGAGCCCCCAGAGAAACTGAGTGAGAGACGAGAGTGAGAGAAGAATAGAGATAGGGGGTGGATAGGCTAGGGTTTGATTATGTTAGATATGAGCCATTTCGGGTTGGGCCTCAATTCATTTCGGGTTGGGCCAAAAAGAAAGAGAGAGGTGGAATTAATTAATTGGGTTGGGCCTCTTTCTTTGGGGCTGGGCCGAGAAAAGAAAAAAGAAAAGGGGAAGGATAGAATTAAATTGTTGAGCCTCAGTGCCTCACCTCTTGGGCCGGAAACTTAATTAAGGGATGATTGGCTGAAATTATATAATTTCTAGGCCCAGTAATTTATGTAAAGAGATATGAGTTGCTATTACTAATCCCTTGGACTTGCTTTTAATTAATTTAAGTTGGATTGGGGTTCTTAATTTTAAATATTAGAAGACCTTTAATTGGGGAATATTTGGACGAAGTTTTGAAATTGCTTATTATTAAATTGATTTCCATATCCTAATGATTAATAAAATTTAGCTTAAGATGAGTTAGTTTAGAATCATAACTTAAGCTATTGGGTTAGTTTTTAATTATGAAATAATTAATTAAGATCCGTCTAATAGCTATAATTAATTAGCGATTGATTTCATCTTAATCAATCATGCGAATGAAGCGTTCTTTAATTTCTAGACATAGAGAATGAGCTAGAATTCTCAATATTTATATATATTGATCAACGCAAAACTTAATAAGAACACAAAATTTTCTAATAAAATCTTATTGAATAAGATTTGGGAGTTCTTTAGATAAGTATGGTCCTTCGTTTCATACTTTTTATTTATTTTCTTGCGATAAAGGTCGGGCGACGGAGTGACGAAACAACAACAGAAAGGACTAAGAACGTGTGAGCAATAGTGCTGACACGTGGGCTTTCTTATGTATAAACAAAGTTAAACATATGTTGAACGGTTATTTTCTTTCAAAATCTTTGAAATTAAAATATTTTAAAATATTGTCTAGCCATGTATATTTTGATATTGTGTATGATACCTATCTGTGTTTGGCTATACCAAAATCCTAGAATCGAATTCGAGTCCTATGTTAGAAATCTCTAGAGCAGATTTGTGTACACAAGTGGTCATGAGTCATCCTAGAGAGTTGGTCGGTCCGGTGATCGTGGAAGGAGGTCTCTTCCGGGGTACAATAATAGTTACGGATACGGAGATTACAAAAGAACTTAGGCGATCGATCGAACTTTAATTGCGTTCTTGTTAAGATGGATTGACAATTATATATATATATATATATATATATATATATATATATATATATATATATATCTATCTATCTTTGGCATGTGACCACCGAGTGCTTTTTGTACTCGACCGCATGTATTTCTAAATATGCGGTTGAGCGATGATGGGTGAAGGTGGAGTGCCGAGCGGGATTTTATCAAACATATTAGATAAACTCTTGGGGAAGATGTATGTCTTCATACATGTATCTTAATTTTGTATTCCGCTGCGTACACTCGTTTTTGTAGTCAGTCTAATGCTTGATCCTTCGTAATCAAGCTAATGTTATGTACTTATTGTGGTCGGATCCTCGTGACTAACACGCATTCGTCTATGATTTATTTTGGATAATCTCCATTCAATTCGGTTTATTCTAGCAAGATCAATCCCCTTTCTACCCCATCTTCTAATTTCCATTCCCTAGTCGTGGTTTTCCCGGCTTAACTATCCTTAGCAAAGTTCGATTGTGACATTTACTTAAATTGGGCTTAGTGTAAATCAATGATTATTAGTGTTATATATATGGAAACAATGTTACATGTCTGCTTCTATCTAGCTTAATTATAACGATGACAATAGCAACAATCGACCCATTCTTGATATTATTTGAGCTTTACATATAATGAGTGTCGACTCTATATCTATAATTCTATTGTTTATAAGTTTTAGGTAAATTAATAAGTTTAAATTAGTATTTTATAAAATTTTAAATTATTTTTTACAAAAGTAATTAGGGTGGAAATCGGTTCGAATTTTCAATTAACCGAAATCGAAATGAATGAAATATAGCTACCAAAAAGCGAACCGATCAATTAATTGATTAATGTGTTTCAATAAAAAAATTCTAAATTTTGTTGAAATAAGGATCAAACACACGACCTACTCATAGAGAAAAGACCTTAAGCATTAGTTGAAATCAATTAAGTATAATAACATGCACTTTATTCAATTTAATTTTATTTATTATTACTTGATTAGCAGTAACAAATTTTTTAATTTTTGTTACAAAGAAGAATCGAATACATGACCTCTTTGGAGGAGGGAAACTTTAGGCATATGCCTAAACCAACAGAACTATAGTAGTACTTTAAATAAATAATAATCGATATTTCTGAAATTGCACTACCAAATACCGAATTGAATCCAATGAAGTGAGTTATTAGGTTAATTGATAATCGAATTTTTGGTTCAGTTATACAATTATCCAATTAATCATATCCAAAATTTCACCTCTAAAAGTAATACGCCATCCATCCCCGAAATTTATTATTAGTTTTCTTTTTTGATACGTCCCCTGAATTTGTTCTTTTTTCATTTATGGAAATCACCCCATAAAATACTTCATATTTATTACTCTCAACCACATCCTTTATTTACATCTTTTAGCTCACTTATGGTCCACCACTATCCTTACTTATTACCCTCAACAACACCATTTATTTATATATTTTACTATCTATGGACCACCATTAATTAATTTAACATTACATTAATATGAGACTCCTACTCCACTTCCAAAACACTCAACAATTTTTATTAAAACCCGCATCAAAGATTCTCATGAACATATTTTGGGGACGAATGGAGTATGTAAGATAGCTACTCAAAGAATGGAGTATGTAAGATAGCTACTCAATTTTAAAAAAACTTATTTTGTGTTAATTTTGTGGTTTATTATATAAATTGAAGATTTTATATAAAAGATAATATTTTAAGAGAATTATCAACTGTACATTTAAAAGGATAACGTTATATATTCAATTACAAAAGTTTTTTTTTTGTAAAAATGATAGTTTTTATTTTTTTTGTAAAAATGGTAAAAGCTTCTTAAAGAATGAGAAATGAGGAGAAATAAAGCTGTGTCCAATTTGGTCATTTTCGCAAAATCATAATTTACGAGAAATACTAGATAGCTTGTTCAGAGCTCATTATATGGAAGTACAAACTATTCTCGGAACGATATGATGTTACTTTTTTAACAAATAACAAAACCATTTATTAAACATAATTTTTATGTGTGTGTTGGCCTATTAGTAGAATAGTTAATGCCCGATGTCAAATGTCTCGGGTTCGAGTCCACCGTGACACGGCCTTTAAATTTATGTATTATTGACAAAAAAAAAACAACAACATAATTTACAATCAATACTAGCCCTTTTCCGCCAACAATTGATTATATAATTTTTAAGTAGCTCGATAAACAATTGGGCCTTTCACTCGCGCCTTCACATTTGGGTTACTGCATAAGTTATACTAACTTTAAACCCCACTAAAAATTTAGGGTTAAATAGTTATTAGTCAATTTAAAGTAACATTTATAAAGATCAACAAAATTAGTTAATTGTTTGATATTGTTTTGTTTTTTTTTGAAGCGATTGATATAGTTCTCCTAAGCAGGAATTGTATGATTACTGTGTGTTGTGTGTGAAAAATGGGCATCAGATATGGAAGCATGCCTATGATGGAGACAAGAAATAATCAAATAGAAGAAGCTTCACAAAATCATAAATTCAAATATGGTATCCAAAATTTCAAGGCTTATACTCGTCTTTTTATAATCTCTAAAATGTTTTTGCATTTAAGATTAGAATGGAATCTCTGACTTGTCCAACAGAGATTATAAAATTCTACATTCATAATTCAACACACAATACAAACTTATATATGAAACTCTTGATCCATAATCCAACACGACTTAGGAAACATTATTCTTCAACCATAATATCCAACCATTCTAGTTCAGGCCGCCTGTCCCGTGTCTCGTGACGGAGGTGAAACCAACCTTTGCGAGAAACGATCCAAGACTAGAACATTCGAACACCTGGAAAATCTGATAAAGGCAGAGTGAGGGTAGAGGAGCGGCTGTAAGATCTTGCCCTGCGCTTTCTTTCTTCCACGAGATGTACTTATTCCGTGCAGCAATGAACATGATTGTTATTAATCCTAAAACGATGTACGACGAATAGAGGAGTATGAAAACAATATAGTCAAATGAGTGTGTCCCCATGGCATTAGTCATAATTAACAAAGCTCCATAACTCATTCCAATAGATGCCACCGACAAAAGCATTCCATACAACGCGAAGAAGAGTAAAACTCTCTTTGAATAGTCCTGCAGCGACGACCATGTAGATTGTGAAGAGAGATAAAAAAAGCCATGTTGTTAGCACGAACAAAGTACTTGTACATTTTGGGATGACTGGATGCCATCACAGGTTCGCCGGCTCTGTGTGATGACGTGTTGTCCTGCCACACACCGCCGGGGGCTCACGCTTGCCTGGAACGCCATCGTCGCTATCAGCACCGCCACCGCCATTGTCATGTCGGTCACCATGGGAGTACGATTGACAATTTTGTCAAGATTTTCTAATTTCCGAATAGGTAGTTGTATCTCGAGGACTCTCATTCAAGATATCTAAAGCTGTTTTGCTCATGGAATTGATTGTTAACTTCTACTCTATAGCTTCCCGCCAAATATTGTATAACCTGAGATTTTGATATAATAACTTCATTAGTTGGACCTAGCTAGCTTTAACAAACAATCGCACTTTGAAATTGATATATATATATATATATATATATATATAGAGAGAGAGAGAGAGAGAGGTGTTCAAATACGAGTCATTTTAACGTGAGAACGAATAACCATAAAGTTTCGAACAAAAATTTACTATGAAAGTTGATGCACTCGTTGGGAAAGTTATTGGCTCCAAAAATTCAGAATTTTCACTCGATTCTAATTCCATAAAAGATGAAAATTTATTTATTTTTGATTCAGTATATAGATGAGTATCAATTATTATATATTGATACCACAGCACAAGTCTTATAAGCTGTTTTTGGGAGCTTATAAGCTCAGCCAAACACCCTCTTAATCAATTCTGAAAAATACCTATCTCTATCTTGATTAAAAACATACAAATTCTATCCAATTCTAGGGTGAATATCCACGGCCCCTTCTTCCTCTCTCCTCCCTCCACATTGGCCTCCTTTACCAGCCTCCACCTCTGTCTTCCCTTCCCTTCCCCTCCCCTCCCGCTCGATCTCTCCCCTCTCCCTTAATCCTATTATTTGGATTTTTACAACTTAAGTCCACGGCTAGTGTTTGGAGAAGGAAAAAAAGTCATGCTAACAGATCGAATTCAAATGATGAAGACAACAAACAATAGGGTTGGCGGTTACCTCAAGCTGATTGCACCTTACAGCCAAATGCAAGAGTGTCTCCCATCATCATCCTTCACACACAAGCTCTCCCATCTTCTCTACCAAAACCTTCAATGTCGCAAGCTGTCGATGTTTCACGCACAGATGCATCACAGTCTGCCCACGATGCAGTCTCTCCATAGCAGGATACAAATCGTGTTGAAGCAGCTCCTCCAAGATCTCAACACGCCCTTTCATGGCTGCAATATGCGCTGGGTTCATGCCTTGATCGTCAAGCCACCAGCAAATCTCAGGGGCTACTGATAACAATCTCTTAGCGATTTCAACGTGCCCTTGTGCTGCTGCAATGTGAAGAGATGACGACTTTTTGGAGTCTACATCTAGAGCTAGCTCTGGCTTCATCTTCAACACCTCTTCCACGATGCTCATTTGTTGCCTCATTACTGCTATGTGTAGAAGATTTCTTGAACATGGAAACGCAACTCTTTCAACAAGATACGGATCTTGTTGAAGCACTTCTTGAAATTTCCTTACATCCCCTTCTGATGCAGCTTCATATACTTCTTTTTCTATTGCTTCTCCAACCATCCTTTCAAACTATATTTATGGATTTTCTGTTTAATATTCTTTTCAGTCATGCTTTTCATACAGACTAACACAGACAGACGCACACAATATTGAATAAATAATATAGAAATATCTTGACAAGAGAATACACACAATTTTAGCATATGAAAATAATTAATGAATATCGATATTTTAATTTATTGAAACAACTTTACTGATATATTCCCTCCATCACCTAAAGTGTTCTGTTTTCAAATAAATTATTCCCAAATAAGTGCTCCGATCCATTTTGAAGTTTCATAGTAAAATAGTACAAAAGTCCTCATTTTACCCTTACTAGCATTACAAATTCCTTATTTTTTCAGTTTTCTATGCAATAATTAGGGATAGAATAAGTAAAACTACTTACCTCCTTAGTATATGCACTATGATATCATCAATATATAATAGGATTAAGGATTTAATGATTCCCTCTTCTATGTGACATTATATAATCTCTCTATTTCTATTTTTCTCAAATCTCCTTTGTTATTAGTATTTACATCTCCTATCTCACATTGATTTCTTATCAAATTCCACCTTAATTTAAATCTATATAAATAATTGTGAGTAGATTTTTCATCACATAATACATAATTATTTTGCATCCACCAATTTTATTTGGGCGATCAATTAATTAGTTGGCCAGATAAATAATTATTTTTTAGTGAGAAATTTAATTTAATTTGATCAATTTATTTTTAAATTTTTCATGAGACTTCACCAATTCAAGGCACAAATTGAATGATATATTTTGTACGATTTTTTAAACAAATTTTGAATAATACATCCATTTTTCTTGAACTTTACAAATTGAAAATCTAAATAAAATAATATATTTTGTACAGTTTTTTAAAATAATTAGATATTTTGTAAATTTAAATGAATTTAGTTAATTAGTGAATACTACTATATAAAAATTCGATTTGTGACGGCTATGTATGTATATGAATTCTAAACATGTCAATACATTAAACGACACGTACTATGTGAAATTTGATGAAAATATAAGTTTCTCTATTTTTAAGTTTTTTGCTATTCATATTATTTGGGTACAAGAATATACATTCTAGACGGGTATATACATTTATCGACATATTTATGTGGAATTTTGAAGCTCACATTTTTTTTTGTGTGACTTCACAATTAATAAAATTTTATAAAATAAATAGTAAATTCAAATTTTTATCAAAAGAATAACCAATTATTAGAATAAATATATATTTTATTAATTAGATATTTTGTAATTTTAAATAAATTTAGGTAATTAATGGATATTACTATACGAGAATGAGACGATAAGATTTAGTAAAATCAATTTTTAATCCGATTTGTGATAGCTAAATGTATATAAATTCTGAACAGGTTAAGACATTAAACGACACGTTTATGTGAAATTTGACGAGAATATAATTTTCTCTATTTTTAAGTCTTTTGCTATTTATATTATTTGGATACAAGAATATACATTCTATACTGATACAAACATTTATCGACATACATATGTGAAATTTTGAAGCTCACATTTTTTTTGTGAGACTTCACAATTAATAAAAAGTTTGAAAATAAATAGTAAATTCAAATTTGTATAGAGAGGATAACCAGTTATTGGAATAAATATATATTTTATTAATTAGATATTTTGCAAATTTAGACGAATTCAGTTAATTAGTGGATATTAATATACGAGAATGAGACGAGAAGATATAGTAAAATCAATTTTTAATCCGATGTGTGACAATTACATGTATATAAATTCTAAACAAGTCAATATATTAAACGACACTTCTATGTGAAATTTGCTCAGTTTTAATTTTTAGTTGTCCATATTATTTATTATTAATAATTACTCTGTAATGTTCAAGTCTTATTGAAACGAAAACTAATTATTTGTAACAATTTATATTTATAAAATTAATCGGTTTCAAGTAATTAATCAAATTTGGGACGAGTGTGGGTATGTATATGCTAGGTATGTTCTCTATTTTTTAATCTTTTGATATTTATATTATTTATTATTAATATTTATTCTATAATGTTCAAGTCATTATTGAAATATATATTCAATTAATGTAACAACTTATATATATAAATTTAAACATATTTGAGTAGTTAGCAGATATTAACTATACGGATTGAGATGATAATAATTAGTAAAATACTTTTAATCAGGTTTTTGATATGTACGAGCATATAAATTTTAAAGAAATTTTAACGATAATCGACACGCATACTTAAATTTTCTCTATTTTTTTTATCTTTCGTTATTTGTACTATTTATTATTAATGATTACTTTGTAATGTTCGATTTTTATCGAGACGAATAACCAATCACTATAACAAATTATATTTATAAATTTAAACAACTTCAGATAATTAATCGAATTTAAGACGAGTACTAGTATATACATTCTAAACATGAATTATTAACATGCCAACGAATATTTAGTTTTCTATATGTAAATTACAATATAAAGTGATTTTCCATTAGAAGTCGACGAAATATAACATATACATATCAAATTCAGGCACATTGTCATAATATAAAGATTATTTTATTTAATATATCAAATTCAAATGGTATCATCCTGATATAAAGATTATTTAATTTAATAGGATATGATACTTATAATATTAGGTAACGAAACGAATACATAATAAGTACACATACCTTTATTAAAACGCGTGGTGGCTTAGAAGGAGAGCTGCCACATCACAAATGGCTATCACCTATATTGCATATAAGGTCTCCCCCTCTGCAGTTTATATATAGCTTTACTTTTGCAGGAAAGAAAAGCTTGTGGCTTACAAATGTTGGGCAATTTACTTTAATTTATTCTCTTATACGCTCTTTTTTTTTCACAATTTCAACATAAGTTTCTATATCTTATATAAAGTTCTAGAAAGGAGTACGCTACACACCCAATATAAAAATCATATTCTAAACTTAAATTGTGTCGATAGATACAAAAATCAATTTTATTACGATAAGAGGAATCTACGGCCAATATTTGAGATGCATATATATTGGAAAAATCCAGGTTCTATGTAATAGTCTACAAATAATGAAAGGTACATTTAAAAAACTATTAAGTAATAGATTTTTGAACTATTATTTTGCTCAAGTTCTATACTTATATATTTCATCGACCCAGATCCTTTTCTAAAGGAATTGATCAAGACATAATTTCACAGTTAAGAAAGGAGAAACATCTAAAAAATTGATATGGTTGCTGGCATTATGGTCTAGATTTTCAGTATTTGGAAAGTTGTTAATTACATGATCTAACAATGTGAAACCATCTCTATTTTTTCCGTTTCTTTCGCACGTGAACCCATTTTAAATGATTTCTTCATGAACTAACTAGGTCGCAATTATTAATAAACCATTTTAAATGATTATATTCATGAAAAAAATTCTTTGGCATGTGAAACACACAGGTTTCTTGACCTTGCGGAAATGCTTTAATTATTAATAAAGTACAGCTTCAATTCTTTTCCTTCTCTAGAAGAAAGGAATTGGCCATTTGATTTGGGCGATTTCAATATTGGTTATAGTTGAAAATTTTTAACCGAAAAAATGTTAACTCGAATATCTCGAATCGAATAACTTAACAAGTAGGTGGGTTCGAATGGGCGGGCCTGAAAATCAAATAGTTTTCCTGATTAACTGAAATTTTTTTAGTTATATGGTATTCAAACTTCATTATTTGTTCTTGAAAGTTAATTGTATAATAAGATTTAAATAAAATATATGGAATATATTTGGGTTTAATATTCAAAAGTTATACTTATTATTTCACTTCTTTAGCTTTTACTCCAACGTCTAATGTAAAATACATGTTATAAATATATAATTATCAAGAAAAAAATATATAATTTATTTATTTTTCTTAAGTTTTGTCCCGATGGGTTATCTGGAAACCCGAGAGTTTAGAGTTAGGGTTGAATATTTCTAACCTGAAAAAAATGTCAACCCGAATAGTCCGACAATCCGAGTGGGTTGGCATGATTGACATCCCTAGGTATACATTCCTTGCCGATTCTCATAGAAACATTGAAATTTATAATATGTGCCATTGTGAGGTGGTTTCCTATGCAGACATCCGTATGTGTGGATATTGATACTTTTTCGATTTAAATAGTACTTTTATTCACTGTAAGTGATACTCCCTCCATCCACTAAGAGCGTGTCACTTGGTGGATGATATGGATTTTAATAAAATATTTGGTAGATAATATCAGGGGATAAAGGATTCCACCATGTAAGAAATAAGTGGTTGGAGTTGAATTATAAGATTTAAGGGTGAGTTAAGGGGTGTTTTTTGGGTAAATAACGAATGATTGCTAGATTGAATTTTAAGAATTGAGTATCCCAAAAAAAAAAGTAACATCCTCTTTGTGGACGCAGAATAAGTCAATTGTGACACACTCTTGATCAACAAATGGAATATTTCTAAATACATGGTAAAGAAACAAATTATACTTTACTTCAACATAAATGATATTTTTATGAACAAATTATACTTTTATTCGTCACACCATACAAACGGATATACATGAATTTCCGTCTATCATTATAGACAATCATAGTATCCAATGAATAAATATACAATTTGAACTCATCATAATATAAATAAGAGACCAATTCCTAATAAAGACTTTTGGTCTTCGTCAGCAACGTTAATTACTATTTGCTAGATATTAAATTGGCAATTTAATGCAACAATACGTGACGAGGTGAATCAAGGGGTTTACGTAAAATCTAAAATTTCACGAAAGGAGAAAAGTCGGTGAAGAGAAAATTTGGGTCACTAACCAAAATATTATGTTGCGAAGCTTAAATTTGATGGGGTAAATAAATTTATGCTCAGTAATATATACCATTATTTTCTTAATTCTGGAGATTTTTCAGTCTTGATCAGAAATGATGATGGGATTAAACAATCAAAAGTCTAGTGAGTCAATGTTTGGTCTAGTTGGTTCTTTTTTTCTCCCTACAAATTGGAAATACAATGTTCAATTTGCACAAACACACACACATACACACACGTTCACAAACGTGAGAATCATAAAAATTGATGTATTTTCTGTAAAGGTTGATATATCCACTGAAAAAGTTATTACAAAAAAAAATCATAATTCATGGGATTAGAACCCGAGTGTCATTACATTCAACCAGCAAAATAATGCATTGACCGTAGATCTTTTCGATCAAATGGTTCAAAATAGTTTTTACTTTCTCACTTTTAAAATTGTTCTCATTTGAACTTCACACACGCACAATTTTCTCTCTCTCTCTCTCTATATATATATATATATATATATATATATATATATATATATATATATATAGTTTGGTTCAAATAAGAACCATTCTTATCCTAAAACTAAGAACCAAATGAATTAGTTATGAAAGTTGATGAATCCGTTGAGAAACTTAATGAATTCAACAATTCGTAATTTTTCACTGGGTTCTAATCCCATGAGGACGAAAATTTTATTTTTGGATTGATAACTTTCCAAATGGATTCATCAACTTTCACCGTGAATTCATCATTTTGGTTCTCACGCTCACAATAAAAATGGTTCTCACGTTAACCCTCCCCTATATATATATATATATATAATTTTTCTCAGTGTTATGCTTTTGATGTATAAATCTATGCTTTCTCTGTTTCTTATATTTTTTTTTATGCATAACATAATATTTTTTGCTTTATATAGTTACATGCTGATTTCTAGTTACTAGAATACCGATTTTTATGCATACATATATATATATATAGAGGGAAGGGTTAATGTGAGAACCATTTTTGTTGTGAGAACATGAGAACCAAAAAATGATGAATTCGGCGTGAAACTTAATGAATCCGCTGGGAAAGTTAATGAATAAAAAAAAATAGAATTTTCGCCTCTCATGGGATTCGAACCCTGGTGAAAATTTCGAATTTTTGGATTTAGTAACTTTCGCAACGTATTCATTAACTTTCATAGCATATTCATTTTGTTCGTAAAGAATTTTCGTAGTTCTTAGTTCTCACGTTAATATTGGTTCTTATTTGAACCTCACTCTCTCTCTATATATAAGGGCTAACGTAAGAATCATTTTTATCGTGATAGCGTGAGAATCAAAAAATGATGAATTAGAAATGAAAGTTGATGAATTCGCGGAAAAAATTACTGAATGCAAAAAATAGAATTTTCATAGCTCATGGGATTCGAACCCTGGGTGAAAATGTCAAATTTTTTGATTCAGTAATTTTCTCAACGGATTCATCAACAATCATAGAGAATTCATTTTATTTACAATGAATTTTCATGGTTCTTAATTCTCACGTTAAAAATTATTCTTATTTAAACAATACTATATATATATATATATATATATATATATATATAGGGGTAGGTTGTTATAAAAACCTCTGTTATCCTTGCAATTCAACCCACATCACACCTCACCCGATCCGGCCGCCCCTGACCTAAGAAGAACAATTATCCTTATGACCAAATAAGGACCAACTTACTTCTCGAGCGATAGTTCCACGATCTTCACCCTCCTTGACCTCAAAAATATCTTCGGCGTCAATTTGGGCCCTTTCTATGACGTCCACCGAAGGCGAACCGTTTCTTCTTACTCTTTTTCAAATTTGATAAATGTTGGTTGATCATATATTTCATTATAGTTCTATGATTCAGAGTATCATTTCCTATTTGATCCCCCGGATAAATTCCCTGAGAAAGCAAGACGAGCAAGTCAGATTTGGATCCCCAACGACAAAGGAACCTACATGCAGGGCATTTTCGGGGAGTAGCCCGCTTCCCACGGGAAAATCAAATAGAACCTAACATTTTTGTTGAGGAAGAGAAAGGGAGATTGGCGTTTCCGTTACGAGGCTCAAAGCGAATAGGCTGACAGTCCTAAAGATGGATCTTGCCGGAATTTTTTTTGGGAATGATAAATTTACAAAATAAATTAAAATTGGTGTTTTGATAGCAACACGTGAATAATCATGTGAAAATTACAAAAAAATGTAAATTTATGATGAATACATCAATTAATTCCTATTTAAATTTTATGATTCACTCTAGAAGTATAGAACAAAATTTAAAGATTTTAGAATCTTGTCTTTAGAAGGAATTTTCTAAAATATTTTAAAATGTTAAGCAAGAAATAAAGTTGTGTTCAAAGTGGTCATTTATACATAATCATACTTCCTCCGTCCATCAAAAGTTTGTATTATTTTTGTGCACGAGCTTTAATAAATTGTAATAAGTGTAAAGTGAGTGGAGATAATAAATGAATATATTAATGGGAGTGAGAGTAAAAATGTGAGTCATGTGTGGTTTTTTTGTAAATAATTGGTAGATTGAAGGTAGTTGATGTTTCCAAAAAATAAAAAATGCAATCTTTTCATGGACATCCCAAAAGAATTAAATGCAAGCTTTTGGTGGACGGATGAAGTATAATTTATGAGGTTTTATATGGTATATATTTGAATGAAAAATACAAACTCTGGATTTTGTTACCTAATTTGGGCATGAAATTAAAATAAAATATGAATGGATGGTTGAATGTTAAATGAAAAATACTACTCGTAATTTGTTGAGAGCTGATTCTTTTTTTTTTTTTTTGGTATCATGGAGAACCCGCAGTCGCTACTTTAAGTGCGCACTGGGTAAATCTCATGTTCCTGTGCAATAGCCTACAAACCACACACACATGTGAAACCACACTAAAAATCGATACGATGCACTCAAATCCATGTAGGCGTTTCTTTGAATATGAGTTTCGTGTACAACCGAAAATGATAGGATCATAGGAACATCCGATCCATATTCCATGCGACTTCAAAGTTGGACTGTGGCAAAAGTTTTATGCAGGTCAGAATGGGCCGAGATTAAAGCCCATAATAAATTATACATCAGATGAATTTCAGTGCCTTAAGAATAACAACAAAAAACTTTTTTATCAATGACCAATGAACAGAAGCACTCAAAGGCAAATTCGAATTAGTAAGCTTTTTATTTGACCAATTATAAGATTTTTGTATCCAATTTTAGTCTTCAATATTAGCCTCTATAACTAACTATTATAATTATTGAAAAAATTAGCATGATAAAAGTTTAGTTTAATGAGTGTATTTATTGGAACTAACAACTTAATTTAGTTTAATTTAGTGTGTGTATTAATGTGAATACATTTACAATTCCATTATAATTTTTATTTTAAATTCACAAAACGTTATTGATCTTGATTATTTCAATTCACAAACTTGCGGCTTTAAGATGCTGTTTTGTTTCATTTTGACATATTCTAATGAATGAATAAGAAGCCAACCATGGTTTCAATTAAAAAAAATCTAAATTTTGTTGAAGTAAGGATCAAACATACGACCTCCTCGTAGAGGAAATACATTAGGCATTAGTTGAAATCAATTAAATTATGATAATAACATGCACTTTATTCGATCTAATTTATTTATTATTACTTGATTAGTAGTACTAAATTTTTTTCACTAATTTTTGTTACAAAGAAGAATCGAATACAGGACCTCTTTGGAGGAGGAAAACTTTAGGCATATGCCTAAACCAACCGAACTATGGTAGTAATTTAAATAAATAATAATCGATATTTCTAAAATTGCATTACCAAATACCGAACTGAATCCAATGAAGTGACTTATTCGGTTAATTGATAATCAAATTTTTGGTTCGGTTATACAATTATCCAATTAACCATATCCAAAATTTCACCCCTAAAAGTAATACGCCTCTGTCCCCAAAATTTATTTTTAGTTTTCTTTTTTGGTACGTCCCACGAATTTGTTCTCTTTTCAATTATGAAAACTACCACACGGAATACCTACTTATTACTCTCAACCACATCCTTTATTTACATCTTTTAGCTCACTTATGATCCACCAATATCCCTACTTATTACCCTCAACAACACCACTTATTTATACATTTTACTTCCTATGGACCACCATTAATTAATTTAACATTATATTAATATGAGACTCTTACTCCACTCATAAAATATTCAACAATTTTTATCCAAACACGCACCAAAGATTCTCAGGAACATATTTTGGGGACGAAGGGAGTATGTAAGACGGGTACTCAATTTTCAAAAAACTAATTTTGTGTTAATTTTGTTGTTTTTACATTTTCTTATAAAATATTTATATTATATAAATTGAAGATTTTATGTAAAAGATAATATTTTAAGAGAATTATCAATGTACATTTAAAAGGACAACGTTATATATTCAATTGTAAAAGTTTTTATTTTTAAAAATGATAAAGTTTTTTTTTTAAATGATAAAAGCTTCTTAAAGAATGAGAAATGAGGAGAAATAAAGCTGTGTCCAATTTGGTCATTTTCACAAAATCATAATTTACGAGAAATACTAGATAGCTTGTTCAGAGCTCATTATATGGAAGTACAAACTATTCTCGGGACGGTGTTACTTTTTTAACAAATAACAAAACCATATATTAAACATATCAATACTAGCCCTTTTCCGCCAACAATTGATTATATAATTTGTAAGTAGCTCGATAAACAATCGGGCCTTTCACTTGCGCCTTCACATTTGGGTTACTGCAGAAGTTGCTTCTAGGGGTGGCTAACCGGATCGGGTCGGGTACCCTACCCGAAAAAATCGGGTACCCGACCCCGTTTTAGAAGAGAAGAGGCTACCCGACCCCGACCCGAAATTTTTACTCGGGTATCCGAATACCCGACTCGGGTAACCGAGTCGGGTATTCGGATACCCGAATTACCTATTATTAATATAATTTTCACATATCAATATTCAATGATGTTGTGCAGCCTGTTGGTATTAATGTTGGACTCGCCCCTTCAATTTTCGCGAGGTCGTGTGTTCGAAACCAGCTTGAGACTTGTTTTTCTTTTTCTTTTTTTTTACTCTTTTGTGTTGAATTCCTCGCTGAAGAGTGAAGGATATAAATTACAGTAGCTATAATGCTTTGGAGCTTTGCACCTTTATTCCAGATTAAATGCGAATGAAAAATGTCTCACCTTGGCTCTACCATTTTACACTCTTTGGACTTTGGGATTTAAATGCCACTTTGCCAGATTAATTTTTCAAAAAACAATTACGATTTAAATTTAAGAATCTCACCTGCGTATACTATTTTGTATATTATAGATCACAGCACAAATAAATATAAATATAAAAATAAAACTATTTTGAGAAAAGCTTATTTCTATTTCTCTACCACTTTTTCTCCCGTTTCTCCTTTACCACCTTTCTTTGACCTCTGTGCTGAAAAGCCAATTAATATCACTCTAGTCTCTGAAACTTTGTCACCGGCGGCATAACTTCTGCAGCACCCACTCTTCCACCGCCATCTTCCGCCACCTAAATCGAGCGTCTCAGCTAATTAAACCGCCATTCTTCATCCAAGCTTCGACCTTGAAAGCTCCAAAACACTCAACAAAAATGCACCATTTCCACCTCCCAACCGCCGCCATTCTCACATTCCTCCTCCTTTCCTGCGCCGCAGCGGCGACAACACCGCACCGCCGCCTCCTCCACCAACCGCTCTTCCCCTCCGAGACCGAGAGACAGAGAGAGAGGGACTGCCGGACTGGAGTGGTAGTGTTGCGGCTGTTGCCGTGTTGTGTACTTGTGTTGACTGTTGAGTGTTGAGAAATGAAATGAGAGAGAACGAGAAGACAGAGAAGAGAGAACATAGAAATAAGTTAGAAAATTAGGGTTTAATTAGAAATTCTCGGGTATTCGGGTATACCCGATTACCCGACGGGTATACCCGATACCCGAGAATATAACCTGAGGAATACCCGCACCCGACCCCGAGACCCGATTTTCGGGTAATCGGGTACCCTATACCCGATAATTTTCGGGTCGGGTATCGGGTACCCGACTACCCGACACCCGGTTAGCCACCCCTAGTTGCTTCTACTAACTTTAAAGCGCATTAAAAATTGTGTAGGGCTAAATACTTATTAGTAAATTTAATTTAACATTTAAAAAGATCAACAAAATTAGTTAATTGTTCGATATTGTTTTTTTTTTTTTGAAGCGATTGATATAGTTCTCCTAAGCAGGAATTGTATGATGTGTTGTGTGTGAAAAAAGGGCATCAGATATGGAAGCATGCCTATGATGGAGACAAGAAATAATCAAATAGAAGAATCTTCACAAAATCATAAATTCAAATATGGCATCCAAAATTTCAAGGGTTATACTCGTCTTTTTATAATCTCTAAAATATTTTTGCATTTAAGATTAGAATGGAATCTTTGACGAGTCCAACAGAGATTATAAAATTCTACTTTCATAATTGAACACAAAATACAAACTTATATATGAAACTCTTGATCCATAATCCAACACGACTTAGGAAACATAATTCTTCAACCATAATATCCAACTGCTCCAACCTTTCTAGTTCAGGCCGCCTGTTCCGTGTCTCGTGACGGCGGTGAAACCAACCTTTGCGAGAAACAATCCAAGACTAGACTAAGATATCGATCAACCAAATCTTCCGGCTCATCGAACACTTGGAAAATCTGATAAAGGCAGCGTGAGATTAGAGGAGCGGCTGTAATATCTTGCTGCTGAGCTCTTTATCTTCCACGAGATGTACTGCTTCCGTATAGCAACGAAGATGATTATTAATAATAAAACGCCGAGGAACAAAGAGAAGACTATGGCAACAATATGGCGATTTGATTGTGTCTCCATGGGATTAGTCATCATTAAGGAAGCTCCATAACTCACTCCAATAGATGCCACCGATACCCACATAGCATACAACGCGATCACGAGTAAAAACTGGCGTTCCGATGGCCCTCCAGTGGTGACGAGGAAGATTGTGATGAGAGATGAAATAAAAGCTATGTTGTTAGCACGAACAAAGTGCTTGTACATTTTGGGACGAGTGGATGCCATCACAGCTTCGCCGGCTCTGTGTGATGACGTGTTGTCCTGCCACATGCCGCCGGGGGGGCTCACGGTTGCCTGGAATGCCATCGTCGCTATCAGCACCACCACCACCATTGTTATGTCGGTCATCTTGGGAAGTACGGTTTTGAGCTCAGATCTGACAAATTTGTCAACATTTCTCTAATTTCTGAATAGGTAGTTGTGTCTCGAGGACTCTCATTCAAGATATCCAAAGCTGTTTTGCTCATGGAATTGATTGTTAGGCTCTCTACTTTATAGCTTCCCGCCAAATATCGTATAATCTGAGATTTGGATATAATAACTTTAAGTAGTTGGACATAGCTAGCTTTAACAAACAATCGCACTTTCAAATTGGTATATAAATATATATAGAGAGAAGGGGGTTCAAATACGAATCATTTTTAACGTGAGAATGAATAATCACAATTTTGTTATGAACAAAATGAATTTACTATAAAAGTTGATGTATCTGTTGAGAAAGTTACCGACTCCAAAATTCGAATTTTCACCGATTCGAATCCTGGGATATTTTTTGATTCGGTATATTGATGAGTATCAATTATTGTATATTGATACAACAACACAAGTCTTGTTATCCTACTCCATAATCACAACATATGCACAAACTATATGTCCAATGAATTGACATATACTATTGCTAATCATTTACAAGAATAGAAGGCCTCTTTTTGCATAATTCAAATATACAAATAGGTGAAACACACGGTGAATTTTGTGATTTGTCTACATCCAACAACAATATGGTTTTCATAAACATTTCAACAAGATGCTCCCGACCAATTAACCAATGATGTCTTAATTAATTCTGAAAAATACCTATCTCTATCTTGATTAAAAACATACAAATTCTATCCAATTCTAGGGTGAATATCCACGGCCCCTTCTTCCTCTCCACAATGGCCTCCTTTACCAGCCTCCACCTTTGTCTCCCTTCCCTCCCTCCCTCCCGCTCGATCTCTCCCCACTCCCATAATCCTGTTATTTGGATTTTTAAAACTTAAGTCCATGGTGAATATCCCCGGCTAGTGTTTGGAGAAGAAAAATCATGCTAACAAATCGAATTCAAATGATGAAGACCACAAACAATAGGGTTAGCGGTTACCTCAAGCTGATTGCACCTTACAGCCAAATGCAAGAGTGTCTCCCCATCATCATCCTTCGCATTCACAAGCTCTCCCATCTTCTCCGCCAAAACCTTCAATGCCGCAAGCTGTCGATGTTTCACGCACAGATGCATCACAGTCTGCCCACGATGCAGTCTCTCCATAGCAGGATGCAAATCGTGTTGAAGCAGCTCCTCCAAGATCTCAACACGCCCTTTCATGGCTGCAATATGCACTGGGTTCATGCCTTGATCGTCAAGCCACCAGCACATCTCAGGGGCTAATACTAACAATCTCTTAGCGATTTCAACGTGCCCTTGTGCTGCTGCAATGTGAAGAGATGACGACTTTTTGGAGTCTACATCTCGAGCTAGTTGTGGTTTGATGTTCAACACCTCTGCAACAATGTCTGCTTGTTCCTCCGTTATTGCTATTTGTAATACATTTTTGAGACATGGAAATGAAACTACGTGAAGAAGATATGGATTTTGTTGGAGCACTTCTTGACATGTTGCTATATCCCCAATTGTTGCAGCATCATAGAGTTCCTTTTTCTGCTGCTTCTCCAACCATTCTTTCCAAACTCAATTAATTAATGGCTTCTCCAAATTTTCTATTCACTCCTTTTTTTACACACAAGCTTGTAGCTTGTGAACTCACATATATATATGTATATATGTATGGTACTTTTATGCACGCCTTCTTTTATACACATACAAGCTTGTGAAATGTGAACTCATACATATGCATATTCACGCAATGGCACAGACACAGTAGACAAGACTTGTTTTTTTGGACAGCCAACTACTCTGGTTGTTAGATGAATTTGGTGCAATTTTTTAGTGCTGGAAAAGTAGTTACACGATCTACAGTGTTTTTATTTTCTTTTGAGACAGCCAACTAATCAAATATTGAAATATATGTATATCCACACACACACTGGACGCCTTGTAAGACAGCCTGGCATCAATGTTTAAAAAAAAGACCTGATATATAAAAGGTTGACCTAGGAGAAGATGCTGCCTTCTTTCCTAATTAAAATTACACTATCGGATCCATGAAGTCCAGAGAAGCTTACTTTATTCATATAAAAAAGAGAAATGATAGACGGAAAAAACTAATCTAGGTTACGTGTCATAATAATGTAAAACCATTTTATATGAATTTTTATTGGTTATTATTTAACTAAATTGACTAATATTATTGCAGACATCTGAAACATGATAAATCACAATTATATCTCTGTAGCGCAGCACCACATCTTTTTTTTTTTTGGGTAGAATTTTGTGATCTTATAAACAATGATATGCTTAGAGGAACTTTTGTGAAAAAAAATTGAGTTAAATTTTTTGTGCAATTTTTTTTGTGGTAGATAAACATGATCTAACCGTGTGAAACCGTTTCATATAATTTCTTAATGATTATTCTTTTCAAAGACATTAAAATATAGCTAGAATCATGCCAGGTCATAGCCACGTAATTTTATATATGATAAATATTACTTTAAACCAACAAATTATTTTAGCACTATTAATTAATTTCTAAATTATCGAATATATCTTTTTGGCAACGTTGTATTTAACAATTTCTTTTTACAACTTTAAATGACACAAACAGAGTCGTTTGATTGATAAATATACCATGACAATCATGTGAATCACGTCAAATTTATAAAGTCAAGAATAGATGGGCACAATTGATACAAAATCGATAGTTTAAGAGTTAAAAAAATATTTTCGATAGTTCGAATATAATTAATAGTATCAAAATAATTTAGTATTTTAATATTATATATCTTTTATGTATTGTTATTTCTATAATTCTATAGCTAATCCCAGTTCAATCTACTTATTTTCATGTTTGTGGAGTAGATATGTATTCAAAATAGTAATAACCTGCGAACTACTCTGGTTGTTACATGAATTTTGGTGGAACTTTTTTGTTTTAATTTAGTGGTGGAAAAGTAGTTACACGATCTACAGTGTCATACCATTTCAATTGGGTTTCTTCTTGATTATCGCTTTCAAAGACTTAAATGACGGATCATCTATAGCTAGGTATATCTTTTATTAATAATTATATAGCTTACATGCCAGTTCATTTTTCTGACTTTTTCTATGAGTTAGTAGTTACGAATTCAAAATAATAATATGCTAATTGACATATTTGTGAAAGAAATTATTAATGTCCAAAGTACATAAGAGATTTGTGTAGGCCCTGTCGGACATTATATTGGATTTATCTATTGAATACAGATTGATTAAGCTGTTATACAATATTTTTTGTTATCACTTTTCTAATTTCTTATTTTAATTTTTTACTTAATTGCATATGTTGTCTCATTATCTAATATAAAAATTAGATTATATAGTGTATAGAAGATAATGAAGTTCAGATGAGTGGTTAAGCTAGTTGAGATATAAAAATAATCACAACTGAAAAAACTTGAGGACAAGTTGTTGGTATAGGCTAGAGTACAGATAAGAAGTAACTTGACTTAGTTGTTTATCTATGCTGGTACGTATTGATGAATCATAGTGAAATGAGTTCTTCTATTTAACCGTCGTAAAGAATTTAGATCTCGGTGCCTTTACGTTGATCTAAACTTCGATAAAGTTTCAGGGGAGTATGAGTTACTGACCATCACGTTGACTTGTTATGTATGAGGGTTATATGAAATAACACAATATTCTTCGCATCTTAGGTGGTGGCAGTGCAAGATGTCATGTTGGTTACCTGTATCGAGTCACCATATCCGTTTAGGATAATGACGTACCCTTAAGGAGCTCAAAAGTTTATTGTACTAAACCTTGCATGTTGAGGTAATTTAAGTACAATAATAAGGTTGAATAGTACTACTTAAGGAATTAAAGAGATTAATTATTTTAAGCAGTCAGAGTGCTATAAATAATTAATGGATGTGCGATATCTTAAATACGATGATTCGTAAGTCTAAGTACAAGCCCGACTCAACTTCGATAATAAATGGGTAAATCAATATTTATTTCCTAGTGGAATGAATAAATATTTATGAATTAATTTATATTATAAGATGAACATAATATAATTAATTCATTTTAGGTCCATCTTTATTCCTTGTATTTGATCTCTGGACTGACCCATCGAGACCTATTACTTATGGAATTTTCGGCCACCCCTTAGGAATCCTATTGGGATTCTGTTTGACTATTGTATTATTTATTTAATACATCTTCTAGTCTAGATAGATATTATCTGATATTATTAGATATCAAAAGATAATTATTTTAGAAAAAATTATCTTCAGGGAAGAACATAATTTTGTATTTATCAGATATGTCAAAGTCTTATCATATTAGGATTCTAGGGAGAGTACTATAAATATATGGTAGGAGAAATGAGATCATCAATTTCCTCATAGTTATTTTTGAAAATTACAGATACAATCATAGGGGCGAAATTTTTAGGTGGTTTTCATATATTACTCTCACTCAGTATTGGAGATCGGATGTTCGGGATACAATCCAAAAGATTAAAGCTGGAGTCAACAATTGATCAGATTTGTTAAAAATTCGTAAGTAAATACGAGAAAATCCCTATATATTGTAGTTAATTATATATGAGCATGTGATCGTTTATTTTCCTAACAAATAAATGATAATAAAAACATCAAGTAATATATCATATCCACAAGGACTGATATTCGAAAACACAGCGATTAATTAACACATAATATTTATTATTATTCTGACAACAATATTAAGAAGTTGATTATTAAACTAGACTCAAAATAAATAAGAATGAACTCAAGAATGAAAGACTGACATGACCCTATGGATGTACTTAACCTAACTAGATTCACACAATTAAGCTATTAATCTGTTTACCAATTTAATCCACATTCATATGAAGGATCACTAATGTAACTATAGTCTTCTGCTAGGACAGCCTATAGTTGTAGGTTAGCCTAAACTCTATCTTCGTCAAGTCTCAAGAGAAGTAAGCTAATTATCAAAAGCACACAAAGAATAACCTCATACATTTCACTTATCTCCGCTAGGTCTCAAGGTAAGATCTGTATTATGTATTCAAGATATCGACTATGCAATTAATTTCGTCAAGACATCAATCACATAACTAGCATGCATCAATATTGATTAGGTACCAACACATGAGAATTAAAGTCAAGAATCATAATTCATGAATGAGACGGTAAAATAGTATCAACAGATAAATCACATGAATCTAGTCAGACATACAAACCTTATGATCAATACAGGATTTAGCTACTCATAATTAAAATACTAAAGCAAGAATTAAATAAATGAAACATAAACTGAATTGAATAAATAAAACCGTAGAAATCCACGACGAATAATGTAGCAATTTCGATCAACAATAAATCTAAACTCTCTACGAAATCTAAAGACGAAAACTGGAATGTAAAATAAATCTCAAACTAAAATATGTTATGTCCTAATCTCGTCCAAAGGTAAAAGGATAGGTAAAAAGCTCTCTGTAAAAGTCGTCCTCCATTCTCGCCTCGATTGCGTGGCTATATGGAACCCTAGCCCGCAATGGTTCGCGAGATTAACTCGCGAGAAAAAGTCGTGAGCGATTGTCGCGAGCCAAGTGTCGTCCTTCCTCGCGAGTTTAGATCGCGACCTTTGGTCGCGAATGAAAGTCGCGAATTATGTACGTCTTATCTCGCGTGTTGGGATCGCGATACTTCGTCGCGAAATCAAGTCGCGAGGCACCATCTCAAGTCTTTGTTCATCTTTGCGAGATTGGCTCGTGAGTCTTCTTTGCTATGCTGGGCGGCGAGCTTACAAGGGTAGAAATCCCTCATTAAAGTGATTTACCTTATTGATATCCAAACCTGTGCAAAAATAACACGAAATAGCCACGGCATAATATCTTTCAAGGTCAACATAAACATATAAAATGAAAGCTCAAATGACCACTTATCAATTATAAAATGAACGGAATAGACCTCATAAATCAGGCAGAAATGAGGTTTATCAACTCCCCTGAACTTAACCTTTTGTTTGTCCCAAACAAAGCAGACAAAAGAGAGACAACCACAGACAGATGATGAGTCGAACGACAAAAGTAATAAGCCTCAGAGCAATGAGCAACAAAAGATTCAATCAAATGAATCAAATCACAACTTCTTCCATTTAATTCCACATATCATAATAACCATAAGCACAAGCCTTCTCAAACTTGAATCCTCACGACATGGATATATATATATATATATATATATATATATATAAGAACTCTCAAACACTCAAGTGTATCAAGGAGGACGTTGTTAGAGTTGGTTAACTCTGACTAAGTCTCCTCAATATAAGGAGTTATGTATTTTAGTGTTTTGCATTTTCTTCTCTTTGGTGTGTGCAGGTTACGGATGTTTCACTGGATGCGATGGTAACACACCGAAGAATACGAAAAATAGATCAAAAGAGATAAGGATGGACTAAGTCAGCTGTTCAGTTTCTATTTTTCAGGAGCAAGTTGAGCGACTAACTACCACGACTTACTTACATCCTAGTGGGTCAAATCGTGGTCCTCCTATAAAAGGAGAGGCAAATCGATAGCAGAAAGTGCACAACTCTTAAAGAAGTATCTGAATATCTATTTATATTGTTGAGTCTGTTTTCGTAACATTTCCGATAACACACGAGTGTTTTAACTTCTAATTGTTTTAGAATGTTGTTCTTTTTAGTACACGAGTGATGTGAGGAAATCTTTAGTATTTTTCATATATCTTGATAGATAGCTTTTCTGCTCAACGTGTCCGACTTTATCTTGTGATAAAGTAGTGAGTTTTTGTAAAGTTCGTTGTAAAGTTTATAGTGAATAATTTCGTCATATTGACATCTACATATTATAATTTTAATCATTAGAAAAGTTACTTCGGTGTTCTTCAAGTTTTAATTCATTGTTTTACTACGTGTGTGGATAACGATGCATAATGCTTTATGTTTAGCGGCAACACTTTCAATTGGTATCGAGCTTACACTGATACACGTGTGAGATCTGTCGGTATCTTCGCTATTATTTCTCCATGGATTCAAACAATGCTGGTTATTATCGACCACCAATTTTGGATGGATCGAATTACTCCTACTGGAAGACGAGAATTTGCTCATACATCAAGTTCATTGATGTCAAAGCATGGCTGTCCGTGGAGAACGGATGGTCAGTCCCAAAGACCACTGGTGTTCAGGGCGATGTTACCCCAACACCGTCTGCACAGTGGACAAGAGATCACGTTGATGAGGCAAACTTCAACGAGAAGGCCCCCAATGCCATTTACACATCCGTGGACATGACAATGTTCAAATTAGTTATGAACAACGCGTCTGCGAAAGATGCATGGGCTGTTCTTCAACGGCATTATGAGGGTGATTCAAGTATAAATGAGTCTCGACTTTGCATTCTCACTTCCAAATCCGAGAATATGAAGATGGGAGAAGAAGAGAACATCAATGACTACACCAAGAGGATATTGGATATTGCCAATGAATGCCAAGATCTTGGTGATCCAATAAGTAACAAGTTGTTGGTTTCCAAGACTCTTCGAACCTTACCGGTAAGATTTGAGATGAAGGTAACAACTATTGAAACATCTCAAACGGTTGCATCCATTGAGTTCATGGATCTCATGAATTCACTCAAGACATACGAAATAAATCTGGAGGAGAAAGGTGCAATCAATAAGAAGCCGACTGTTGCTTTCACCGTTGGAGCAACATCAAGTGGAACATCGCGGTAGATAATCGAGTTGGATGATGAAGAGGAGCTGTAGGAGATCAATGCTGACGATGACGTTGCTCTCATCATCAGAAAATTCAACACTATGATAAGAAAGATGAACAAGACGAAAGTTCAAACTAGGCCTATGGATCAAAACCATCGAATGGTAGAATATCCGCATTAAAAAACGCAAAGCTTCACTCCACCAAGACCAGTGAGGAAGTCTTTCTCCTCATACACGTTTAAGTATGATTCCTCCAACATTGATGGTATCCAATGTCGTGAATGCAAAGGGTATGGACACTATGCAAACCAATATGCGAATACGCTAAGAAAGAGAGGAAAGTCGTACTGGATATCATGGAGTGATGATGAAGATGAGTTCTTTGAAGAGGTAAATAATGACAATGACTGCATGGCCACTCTGTTCCACAAAGACTCACGTCACGATCACCAAAACATTATCAGACGATGAAGAAAATGCAGTCAGTTTTGATCCAGTATCAAACAGGTATGGTCTCGACTATTATTCAAGTTTGTTTTGCTTAAATGCTCTTGTGAATGATACAGATTATGAGGGCGATTATGATGAAGACACTATCGCCATAGTATAAGAGTTAAAAAAGCTATACGACGAGCTACTCGAAAAATGAAAAAGACAAAGTCGAGATCTTGAGCTCACATCAAGAGATAATACGAGGCTGAAAGCATCTCTGGCTAAGCTTGAAGTCTTGGTAACACAAAGAGAAGTCGAACTAAATAAAGTGACTTGTCAACTTGAAGTGGCACAAGTTACTTTCAGAAAGTGGAACTCAGGTACATCTAAATTAGATGATGCTTTGTTAATGGGTAAAACATATACTACTGTTTTAGGTTTTACACATGTTACCAACACTGTTGTTCTCATAATTGTCGCCACAAATGAGAAACCATTCGTTAAAGAATGTGAACCAGTAAAAAGGGTAAAAATGACACGAAGAAAACATAAAAAATACGTATGTCATTACTGCTCTACACCTGGTCACATTAGGCCTTTCTGTTATAAACTGACACTACTACAATTTTACCTTTTCTCTACACCTCATAGACTACGTTTTTTCTGAAAAATCATAGTCTATAGGTATAGACTACGTTTTTTTGTAAACACCGTAGTCTATGTGCGAAAATTGTTTAAATATAGACTACGGTTTACTTAATATGCGTAGTCTTTATGAAGTAATGACTACGCTTAACAAAAGCGTAGTGTATGTGCGTGTTTTTGATACCCAATATACTACAGTTTTCAAAAAAGCGTAGTCTATGTGCATAAATTTTAAAAAAAAAATTACAACAATGGGCTTCAGTTCTTAGAATTAGGGTTTTCAATTTCATTTCTCTCCCTCCACCTACTGCTCCGTCTCTCTCTCTCTCTCGTCAATTCATTCAGTCCAGCCGTTCCCAATCTGCCGGCGTTCTCCAGTCCGGCCGCCGCTAGCCACCGACGCCGAGCTGTCTCGCGGCGCACCAGATCTCGCGCTCCCGTAGCTGGCCAAGGTCCTCATTCAGTCATTCCTCTTCCCTGCTCGGAGGGCTCTTAATCGTCACTATTTTTGTGGCATTCCCTTGCAGAAACCAAGAACTGCTGCTAGTAATGGTAATAAATTTCCTCTTGGCATCAAAGTTCAAGCAGTCTGGAGTGAAGACGGAGAATGGTATTTGAACTGTATATATGCTTTTGCTGGTGTTTGTGTCTGTAACCTGTATTAATTAGTAGAGATGTCTCTGTCCTTAGTTTCTTTATCTTTTCGCCCTCTTGTTGGTGTTTGATTTAGATTGAATGTTCAGGTATGATGCAACGATTGAGGCACATACTCCAAACGGGTATTATGTCAGCTATGATGGATGGGGTAACAAGGAAGAGGTATAATATATCTTCCTTCTCCAATAGTACTTCAGGACTGGCAGTGTTGGGCTTACTTTATATAAACAATAAATTCGCAAATTCACGCTGAAGAATCTCGAAAATCATGGCTTTTCTTTGGATTGCTTTCTTGATCGTGCTTCTCTTCTCTACCACTGTTGAAAGTTCCCACTGTGCAGCCCATAGTGCTTCATTCTATCAAACACATTGCGTGAATGAAGTTAATCAACCAATTATTCAATCTTTAAATGATATTGTTGTTTATTTCGTGGAAATTGAATTACAGGATTGCCTATAGTCCGAAATATCAGTGAAATTCCTCAGCATAACTATGGTAGGCGGGTTTATCTCACATCACTGTTGCGGGTTCTGCAGTGCACGGTTTTAAGGAGATAATTATAGCTCAATTAATTTGTTTTTATCGTTTTTGTTCTTTGAATTTTGGATGGTCATACTTTGGTATTGAGTAATTACGATCTTAGTTCTCTAATTGAATTATGGTTCTTCTAATTCCTAGTTTATTTGATTCTTATAATTTAGAGAGTATGAATGTGGGGTTCTTGGCAGATTGAGGCGTGGCTTCAGAAATTTTGCTCTATTTGTTATTACGATCTTAGTGCTTTGATTGAATGAGGATTCTTCTTTTCCAGGTTATTTGATTTTTATATATACTGTATAAAGAATTGATGAATGTGGGGTTCTTTGCAGATTGAGGTGTGGCTTCAGACATCTGCTCTGGGTGCTCGTACACCAATTCATAGGCATTCGTGTAAGGAAGTCTTTGTTGTTCTGAAGGGGAGTGGTACGCTCTATCTTGCCTCGAATTCGCACAAAAATTATCCAGGCAGTCCTCAGGAGTTTCCAATTTTCAAGAATAGTACATTTTTCGTCCCTGTCAATGATGCTCATCAGGTATATGGCTTGTTTGGTTTTCTCTATCTTGGATGTCGCCCTGTGGATTTAGGTGATGATGACTGTTACATTTGTTATGTTAAAGCAGCAGGGTGTGTTTTAGGAGTTGTTCATACGATTGTTGTTGGTATGTAGGCAAGGTTCTGATAGCATATTGGAAAAAAAGCAGAGGATAATTAATTTGTATGTTACTGCAATTTTGGATGGTGGATTTTGTAGTTTTACTCTAATGGCTACAAAAGAAGCCCTTAAACGGAAGATTGCCCAATCTGCTAGTAAGGACTTCGAGACCTGGACTGTTCCTGCGAAACTTCAAATTGATCCTAATGATCCTGAAGATGTGGTATGTTATTTGTAGCTCATTTCATAGGGATTATGATCAAATTCTTCTCTTACTAAAGGAATCATGACCAACTTCTTCCTGCAAATTAATTTGGGCTTATATCATGAGTTATCTGCTAACTATGATCCAACTACTATATGAAGGGAATAATTAATTTTCTTCTCCAGTAGATGAGCTAAGTTTGGGATCTAAGATTCAGATTGTCCCAACTCAATGCTTCTGACTTTTGAGACTTTGAGTAATTGTTTTTAGTGTGTTAGAGGGGAGCTTTAAACTTCACTATTTTTTCTTACCATCACCTCCCCACCCCACCAATCCTACTTTTGCTTTGATTTCTGATGCATTATTTCATGGGTTTGGGTAGCATAAACAAATAAATGAATAATTTACTAATTTGTGCTTATATTGTGATGTCTTCTTTATTTATCATATTCCTGGCTTCTGTTTGCTCAAGTTCAAGTTCTCATGTCTAGGGAGGCAATCCGTTGGAGGATTGGGTCTTCATACGCTACCATTTAGCATATTATCATGTTTTCCGCGTATATATAACTATTTATTGAAGTTTGGGTATCCAACCATCATCCAAAATATATAGAATCAGATCTTGTGAAGTTGTACTAATTAATTTCTTTACCATAACTAATCACCATAGACAGCAAATAAGTCATGGTTTTTATTTGTAAATAAATATAAATGTGTATATATATATATATATATATATATATATATATATAACTTAAGCATGTAAATTGGGGCGGGTATTGGTCAATCCCAAGAACTGTCCTTATCCCCTAATCTTAAAGTATCCATACCTGATTACCGATTTGTTTAATCACATCCTGGAACTCCTTTCATGCCTTCCATTTAGGGTCGAGGATAGGACCCATGATGGGGTTTGTGGAATATTGTCATCCCTAATCACTTCATGGTTTTGTGTTTTATTCCCTGTAGTTTAGCTGTCAATTACTTACACAATTTTTTCTTTTATATTTTTCTTTTCCTGCAGAAAGCTGCAAAGCGTAAAAATATACATGCATTCAAGTCCAAAATGCGTATGGAAGCAAAAGAAGTTACACAAAATAAGAGGCAGAATGCCTGGCAGCAATTATAGACCACTAAAGGCAAAGCTAAAAAAGTGTGTTTACCTTTGCTGCCTGCTCATGTTTTATGTTGGATTTCATATACATCTACATATTGCTAATATTTGATATTTTAAAAAGTGTCCAAGACAACCCGATTCCAAACAATGCAAGTTTTTTGTATTACGCTTCATGAAATATATAATTGAAGAAGTTATGAAGAGTGGTTCCATTACTTTACGTTCACATGTAAGATAAACATTTCATTTCTTTAATATAATCATTTTTTTCATACAAGAGTGCTAATATTCTATTTTTGAATTTTTAATAGTTTCAAAATCGGTCTTACTCTCAAGAGGACATTGATGAAGTTCGCGTTGAATGGGCAAATCTCGTGCTTCTTTACATATAGTATTGTGATGTTTTAGTTGTAAGTTATTGATCTTTTGAATTATTTTGTACTGTGATATGGGGGATACGTTCTTGTTTTGTTATGTGATGTGCATAGTATTTTTGTATAGTGATTTTGTAGCTGTAATGAAAACAGATTTTATATTTTTGTATAGTGATTTTGAACGTAATGAAAGCAAGTATATTTTAATCTCATTTGCTATTAGATTGTGCGTTATTAATTGTACATGTTTTAAATAAAGAAATTAACTACGGTTGAAATTGAAAAACCGTAGTACAAAAGATATATTGACTACAGTTTGATAAGTCAACCGTAGTCGTTATTAAATTGACTACGATTGTAATAGAAAAAGCGTAGTATATAAAATATAAAATTTGACATAAAAACCGTAGTAAATTTGGCATTAAAACCGTAGTAAATACAGTAAAAAACCGTAGTAAATACATTTATACTACGCATAATTAAAACGCGTAGTGTATGCGAAAATAAGTGTGAAATTCAGTGTAGTCTATAGTCGATATAGACTACGTTTAAAAAGCGTAGTGTATGTGAAATTCAGTATAGTCTATAGTGATATAGACTATGCTCGAGAGCGTAGTGTATGTGCGAAATTCGGTAGATCTGTTGGGTATAAACTACGCTTAAAAGCGTAGTCTATGTGCGAAAAGTGTAGTCTATAGTTAGAATAGACTACGATAAAAAGCGTAGTGTATGCGCGCTCAGTTTTCTATACCACTTTTCTCTACGGTCCAACGCACATAGACTACACATATTATGCGTAGTCTATACCGATTTTCTAGTAGTGTGAGGGCTGATTTTAATGGACATAGGATGATGATGTCTAGGTCATGTTATACGAACACTTCGTGCACGAGACTTTAACCCGCTTCCACGCACACTTCAAAGAAACACGAACAACGGAGAACGGCTCAAAGAAAGTTTGGGTCGGAAAGATGAAGTAAAATGCCATATTATTTATACTGCGTTGAAAACTAACATTTCAGGTTCATGGTATTTTGATAGTGGTTGTTCCCGTCATATGACTGGTAACAGAAGCTGCCTTTCCAACTATGAGTCGTATGATGGGGGTAGTGTATCATTTGGAGGTGGTTCTAAAGGAAAAATTATAGACAAAGGACTCCTAAATGTTCATGGTTTACCTAGCTTCAAGAATGTCTTGCATGTACAAGGTTTAATGGCAAATCTTATAAGCATAAGTCAATTATGTAACGAAGAGTTACAAGTGAAATTTGACAAAGATTCTTGTGAGGTCTATGATGGTAAGAACACATGTCTCATGAAAGGACAGAGGTCAGCCGATAACTATTATATGGTCGACGAACCAAAGTGCAATAAGGTACAAATTGATGAGAGTGTGTTATGGCATCAAAAGTTAGAACATACTAACTTTAGAAATCTTGACAGGTTGAACAAAATGGAAGCAGTACGTGGACTACCCAAGTCGCGTGTCGGAAAGGTGGTCTATGGTGATTGTCAAAGGGAAAAACAGACCCATGTTCCCCACACTGTTGTACAACATCGAGAGCAATATTATGGTACAACACGCTATTTTGAATGGCTTCACATGGACTTAGTAGGGCCTGTCGAGATTGAAAGCTTGGGTGGCAAGAGGTATACATATGTTATTGTGGATAATTTTTCAAGGTACACATGGACCTTTTTCCTACGAGAAAAATCAGACATGTTTGAAATGTTTAAAATCCTCTTTGTTAGAATTTTTAACATGTTTGGTGTTCAAGTGTCAATGATCCGATCAGAACATGGAAGAGAGTTCGAGAATATCTCTTTCACAAATTTTTGTGAGAAAAAGAGAATTTTTCAAGAATTCTCCGCGCCAAAAACACCTCAACAAAATGGTGTGGTGAGCGCAAGAATAGAACTCTAATGGAAATGGCACGAGTTATGTTAAACTCAAAAGGTCTGTCCAAACGTTTTTGGGCAGAGACTATTAACACCGCATGCCATATTAACAATCGCGTGAACATTCGACCAGGTTCCTTCAAAACCCCATATGAAATTCTGAAAGGAAAACCTAATCTCAAATATTTTCACGTGTTTGGGTGTGTTTGCTACATCTTGAATGACAGAGAGTATCTCACCAAGTTTGATGAGAATAGCGATAAAGGAATTTTCGTATGATACTCTCTAAATAGTCAAGATTACCGTGTGTATTATCTGATATTACGGACCATTCAAGAGTCCGTAAATGTTGTTTTTTGATTATCTTGCTAATCTCGCAGGGAAAAGGCAAGATGAGAATGTGGCTGAATTAATAGAAGATTCAGAGAATCCTGTCCAACAGGATATTAGCGACAGTGATGGAACCACTGCTGAAACCACAGCCACTAGAACATCGACACAAACATCTGAAGGTTTCAGTGATACGGAGAATGAAACTGAAATTGACGTCCAACAACAAGAAAGTAGAGATACTCTAGGACGAATACGTAAGAATCATCCAATCTCTCAAGTCATAGGTAATGTTTAAGATGGCGTTCGAACACGAGGTACAACACCATTGAACTACAGAGAGATGGTATGTCTTTCATCCACATGTGCTTCAATGCCAGGTTTTATATGCTTCCTAAGAACATAAAAGAAGTTTTGGATGATGAATTCTGGATCATTGCTATGTATGATGAACTTAACCAGTTTGTTCGAAATGATATTTGGTATCTTGTTTTGAGCCCTGTTAACAGGAATGTTATCGAAACAAAGTGGATTTTTAAGAACAAATCGGACGAATTTGGTGTCATAATTCGCAACAAAGCCAGACTTGTTGCACAAGGATATACTCAAGTGGAAGGCATAGACTTTGATGATACATTTGCACCGGTTGTACGTATTGAGTCCATACAGTTGTTCATAGTCATTGCATGTTATTTGAACATCAAGCTATATCAAATGAATGTCAAATGAGCATTCCTAAATGGTGAACTCAAAGAAGAGGTATACGTCGAACAACTCAAGGGATTTGAAGATCCACATAAGCCTAACCATATTTTCAGGTTAAAGAAAACATTATACGGTCTCAAGCAAGCGCCGAAAGCATGATATGGTCATCTAACAAAGTTCTTAATTGATTTCGGGTTTGTTCGAGGAAATGCTGATAGAACACTGTTCATAAAACGAAATCAGCACAACATTCTTATCACACAAATTTATGTGGATGATATGATAGTTGGATCTACCTCATAAAAAATGTTTGATGAGTTTGCAGGTGCTATGTCGTCTAAATTTGAGATGAGCATGGTAGTAGAACTAACGTATTTCTTAGGTCTCCAAGTCAAGTAAATGGATGATGGAATTTTTGTATCCCAAATCCAGTATGCAATGGATATGGTTAAAAAATTCGAGCTCAAAAGAGCAAAGCATATGAAAACGCCAATGAGGTCGAGTGACAAACTGACCAGAGATGATGCTGGAGAAGATGTTGACCCAACACTCTACAGATCAATGATAGGAAGTCTCATATATCTCACAGCCACACAACCAGATTTAATGTTCAGCGTGTGTGTTTGCGCCAGGTAGAGCTGACAAAGTAGCGGGTCGGGCCGGCCCGATCCCGGGCTCGTCGGGCTTTTAAATTTTTCGGATCGGGTCGGGTCGGGCCGGACCCGAAATTTTTCGAGCCTAAAAATATGAAGCCCAAACCAACCCCGGATGGGCTTTCGGGCCAACGGACTTTTTTTAGATAATTTTTTAATTTTTTAATATATAAAATTAATATTTTAAATAAAAAAAATTAATTACTTAATTAAGATCTCATAACTCATTGACTTAAATAAAGAATCAGTGATGAGAATATTTTGAGCTTACTTATTCTTAATTTCTTATGATAATACTTCTTGTATATCTTGACCTATTTATGTATTCATGTGATGATGTTGTAATGTAGTATAGTTTTAATTCTTTAATTTAAGGAGAAAAAACTAGTAATTACAAATCAAAGATAAATGATATTATTAAACGTCAATCCCATTTATACGCATAAAATAATAGAAGAAAATAAATTAATTATACAAGATATATTTAAGATCAATGATTCAAAATAGATTTTACATACTATAAGGTCATTAATCATCAATATATATATTTTTGGAGATCATCTCTCTTAAGAATTATTTTTGAATGATTTATGAGGTTATTATTTTTTTCAAAATTTATTTTCCCGACCAAGATGTGAATTAGTAAGAAAATTGTTACTATAAAAATAAATAATTATATAAAATATAATTAATATTATTAAAAATTATAGATATGTATATTAAATAATATATATATATATATATATATATATATATATATATATATATATAATAGAAATCGATCGGGCTTTTTAGCCCAAAATCCGGACTTTTTGGTCCGAAGCCCTGTGAGGTCCGGGTTTTTTCTGACGGGTTTTTTAGGTCCGATTTTTTTCAGACCTTTAATTTTGAAGCCCAAACCCCGGGTACCCCGGACGGGCTTTTCGGGCCGGGCTCATTTTGCCTGCTCTAGCGCCAGGTACCAAGCTAAGCTTAAAATGTCACATTTAAAGGTTGTCAAACGTGTTATCAGGTATGTTTCTGGCATACTGGACCTTGACATTTTCTTTTCAAAAGACACAAACACAAATTTGGTTGGATTTAGTAATTCGGATTGGGCTGGGGATACGATAGAAAGAGTACGAGTGGGGGCTGTTTTTATCTTGGGAATAATCTGATGTCTTGGCATAGTCGCAAGCAAAACTGTGTTTCTCTTTCTACTATCGAGACAGAATATGTAGCAGCGGGAAGTTGTTGTATACAACTACTTTGGTTAAAAAAAATGCTTAATGACTATGGTATTGTGAGCACTCAGCTTTAGTATACTGTGATAACATAAGTGCAATCAATATCTCAAAAAATCTCGTTCAATATTCTAGGACGAAACACATAGATATACGACACCACTTTATAAGAGATTTGGTAGAGGATGAGGTAATCAAGTTAGATTATGTGAAAACCGAAAACCAAATCGCTGATATTTTCGCAACGCCTCTAGATCACGAGAGGTTTACGAGTCTTCGTAGATCTCTTGGTCTTTGCTTTCGCCAATAAGCTTGAACATGTTTGTTTGTATCACAAAAATTGAAATATCTAAAGATGATACAACTGCCTATTTGATAACACTTACTATGTTTGAAATTGTTATCTAACATGTTCTCCTAACAGACAGCTCAATATAATGAAGAATATTTAGTAATACAGAAAAATACCAAAATAGTTTGGGGGCACGGCGTTCGCAGCGACGATGTTACCTTACAAAACGGTGCAGCAATGATTGCTTTCGAAAGTCTAACAACAGTGGCAATCGAATTTTACATGGGACTGTATTTATATGGTTTATTCTGATAAGCTGAGCCTATGTTTATGGAGATGTTATGATAACAACCAGAGAAATACTCCTAAAAATCCATACGAAATCCCATATTTTTCGGTACATCTGTTTTTTTTATCCCCTATTTTTGTGGAGATATCTGCGAAAATCGGTTAAGTTGGTGACACATTTATCTTAATTTGATTATATCTCAACTAACTATCATTTATCTCCTATTTTAGTGGTTGTGTATAGTGTGAATTTCGTTCCTTAAATTAGGGTTTTACAATGAGATATATATGTATTTGAAATTTCAAATTAGCCTTATGCTTATCTATTTGACTGATGATATGCTTATAAAGCTACTGTTCTGACACACGATCACATCACTGCATCTTTACTCATTGCAGAGCTTGGAAAAATGCCTCATATTATTTCCTTCAATTAATTTGGTACGTTTAACCCTTTGTTTTCCTAAAATGGATCCACCACATTTGCACTACTCGTCGGACTTGCAAAATTTCTCGAGAGCTCTCCGCAACTTCAGCAAGCATTCGCATCAGCCCAAAAGCCATCCACGAAACCTACCTCCAGTACAACACCGATGACTACACCGGAGAAGACATTGGCATTGGAGATGGCACATCTAAAGCCGACTCCTCTACAGATCGTGTATTCGGAAGGAGCTGAGCCCTTGCAACCTAGGGCTCAAACAAAGGAAATAGGGAAGAAACGAAAGAGGATGACCAAACCAACAAGAAGATCGGAACGTATACCACGACAATCACGTCGAGGATGATCGAACTCACCAGTACACATCGACATTACTGGTGAATCACCAGAACAATTTCCACCTTCGAAAGTTCCGAAAGAAAAAGAAAGTCCACCTATCGGAAAAACTACTCCAGAGACTGACGATCCCCGTGACGGCCAAACTGCTTATGACACATCTTCAGAATCAAATGTTACATCAACAATGCAATCATCAACGAGGTTTTGGGATCTAATCAAAACATTAAGTTAAGATAGAATTTTTCCAACAACATTTATTCAAAGCAAATGAACATTTATTCAGAATGAGTAATACGTTTATTCACAACAAGTGATACGTCTATTTACAACAAGTGATATAATAATATGTTTATGGGTCGGATTATGTCGAACAAATTTCGATCGAATCGACCCGTAAAATGACCCGACATTTGGTAGGGTCGACCCTACCCATATATTTGTGTTTTTAATTTTTTACTTCTACGCCACCAGGCCTAGATAATTCTGTTAAGTGACTACTACTATTTGAATACAAACATTATTTTTACACAAATATGTTATTCAGCATATTAAGATCTTGAAAATATAACTAATCAATAAATATAAAAACTAATAGATTGCACTGGCATTAGGTTAATTATTAAAATAATATTTTGGTAGACTAAAATGAAGGTTCTAGGTGTATACAACATATTGACCTCCAAATCTATGTCCATTTTAGACCTTTCAAAGAACTTATGTAGTGGATCGGCCCAGTTGTTTAGCATGATGTTGGAATGAAAGCTCATGAAAAAGGGCCTACATAAATATGCCTCTTATATATACTTTTTTTTTTGTAAGAATAACAAGTTTGCATAAATTACTAATTATACATTATATATACAGATATGCCAAACCAGGAACATAGAAAAACCTAAATTGACAACGGATATACTTTATGATTAGATCTCGAACATTCACATGAGTGACTCAATCAGTTATATTACGATTTAAATTGGGGTTATTGGTGCCTAAAAATAACAAATTCTGGGTGAATTTTGTTTTTGAGCAAGAACTTTGAAAAATTTGAATAAATACATGAATTTAAACATCGTTGTAATTTTATACATTTTGAATATCCAACTAAATTGAATTTAACATAGCAATTCGATGATATAATTTGCGTATGATGGCTTTAATGTGATATCACTCCAGTCAAAACGACGTCTTTTGTTTATGAAGTATATAAAAGAAAATTGTTCCATTTTTACTTTTTAGACTGTAGCATCTACCACATTATGAGCAAACGGACAGAATATATTGTACTCTTGGTCTCTACATCGAACCACCCCTTGTCGGTGGGATTAAGTAGTATATTAGCACATATTTTCGAACATAAACCAACATGGTACCTTTTTGTTTAGACTGATTTTAACTCATTGGAGCTCAACTTGTTAGTCCAGCTGTGGTTGAATACAGCTCCAAATGCTATCATATCCTGAGTAATTACAGGCCCTCCATCAATAATACATTTTTATTAATTCAAGCAGAATTCGCAGTTCATCATATATCCCAAAACAAAACAAAAGAAAAGAAACCAATTTGATAGCGGCCCTATATTCATAAGGATCTTCTCCTAGAAGAGGAGTGCAAGCCGTTGATAGAAAGGTAGAGGAGTAGTAAGAGAATGAAGCTGAGGAAGACAGACACGACCGCCGCAACAATATATCCAAGCGATTGTTCTTCCTTAGGAGTTGTCATGATTAAGGAAGCTCCATAACCCACTGCAAGAGATGTCAGCGACAGCCACATCGCAGTCGTCGCAACCGCCAGGAAAAAAAACTGTTCCAGCGGCAGTCCGGTGGTGATGAGCAAGATCGTGACGAGAGACGAAACGAATGCTGTGGTGTTCGCATTGACGAAGTGCCTGTACATTTTTGGATGGGTGGATGCCATCACGGCTTCCCCTGCTCTGTGTGACGGTGTGTCGTCCTGCCACACGCCGCCAGGGGGGCTCACGGCCGCCTGGAACGCCATCGTTGCGATCAGGACCACCACCACCATTGTGATGTCGGTCATCTTCGGGAGGATCCCCAGCAAGTTTGAATGATCTGATAAACTATTCAAGATTCTTCTAATTTCTGAATAGGTAGTTGGGTCTCGAGGGCTCTCCTTGAGAATATCCAGCGCTGTTTTGCCCATCGAGTTCGTCATTTCCTTGTCTAAATTAGTGCTTCGCACCAGGTACCTTATCATCTGACAATTTCATACAACAAATGCATTACTTTTGTTATCAACTATGACTAAGAGTCGGCAAAACCAGCCCGTCCAACCCGTCAGTCCGAGTTTTACGAGAGTTTGAGCCTAGATATTTTATGTCTGATTGAATTTTGTGCCGGACCTAGTCCACCCAAAGAATCAAAAGTCTGATTCTGTCCAGCCAGCCAAAGAAATTCTACATTATAAATAATATTTTTATCTAATTGAATTTCATTATTTCCGATATGATAGATGTTCAGGTCAGTCCAATCAGATTTTTCTAAAAGCCCGACCGTTTGCCACCTTTACTCATATTAGGGCTTTATTTTTACTCGCAACTAGAACTGTCCAAACCCATCGGGCTAAAAGTAGAAATTGGGCCGACCGAATTCTATCAGACCATGAGTACTATCGGACAAAACCAACTTTGCTCCCTTTTCCTTTCACTCAAAAGTCAGAACGCGCTTATGCACAAACTTTATATCCATTCATATTATTGGTGATTATTTACAAGAACTGATAAGGCCACATATACTCTTCTCACATAATTCAAAGTATACAATACACATAATAATATATTACAAATAGGCTAACTTTATATAGAATAGGCTAATTAATATCGAATTCAAACAAATTAAAGAGTTGGTGTTACCTCAAGTTGGTTGCACCTAACAGCCAAATGCAGTAATGTCTCCCCATCATCATCCTTTGCACACACAAGCTCCCCCAACTTCTCAACCAAAACCTTTAATGCTCGAAGCTGACGATGTTTGACACACAGATGCAGCACTGTCTGGCCGCGATGCAGTCTCTCCATAGCAGGAAACAAATCGAGTTGAAGCAGCTCCTCCAACAACTTAACATTCCCATCCATGGCTGCGATGTGAACCGGGTTCATATCATGGCAGTCTCGCCACCAGCAAGTCTCCGGGGCTACCAATAACAATCGTTTCGCGATTACAAGGTTCCCTTCCTCTACTGCAATGTGAAGAGGCGACAATTTTTGGGAGTCTAAAATCCGAGCTAGCCGCGGATTAATCCTCAATACCTCTTCCACGATGCTTACTTGTCCCTGCGTAATTGCTATATGCAATACATTTCTTGAAAAAGCAAATGAAACTACATCAACAAGATATGGATCTTCTTGCACCAGTCGTTGGAGTGTTGCTACATCTCCCTTCGTTGCAGCATCATATAGTTTCTTTTTGCTGATTCTCCAACCATTCTTTCCAACTCTATTACTTATTAGGGCTTGTGATTTGTGAACTCATATGTATGTATATTCACAGAGAGAGAGAGAGTAGATGAGGATTGTTAAAACAGGCTGGCAATGTTTTAAAAAAAAGAGCTGCGCTATATAAAGGTTGACCTTCTGCCTTGTTTCCTACTTATACATTAATTACACGATCGGATCCATGGAGTCTAGAGATGCTTAATTAATTACTTTATTCAAATAAAACCATTTTATATGAATTCTTCTTGGTTATTATTTAATTAAATCGACTAATATTATTATACAGTTCTGTAGCTAATCGGCACTACATCTTGTGGAAGTATAATTGTGTAAACTAAACATTAATAGGATTACATGAACTTTGGAGCAATTTACTAGTGTTAGATAAGTAGTAACATGTTTTAGACGTGCGAAACCATTTCAAATGAGTTCTTCATGATTATCCGTTTCAAAGACATAATAATGTAGCTGAAAACATGACAGATCATAGATAGGTACCATTTAATATTAATTCCATCGCTATTATGACAGTTCAATCTATTAATTATTTGAATATCTGTGGAGTAGGTATGTATTCAATATAATAATATGTTAAGCGGCATATTTGGGTAAAAGTTTGTTAGTGTTCAAAGAGTAGACATGACAAGCACATTTGTGTAAGAAATTATTAGTGTAGGATACACGTGTAAACCATTAAAATCACAGTTTTTAAAACGGGCCGAGGGAGACGGACGCACAGCGAAGGTGAGGGGACGGGGCGGCGGCACCTGGCGTGCACTAGGGCATGGCCCAGCCACGAAAGTCCGATCCGACTCGTTTACCCGATCCGAATCCGGCCATAACTCGGATCCATTTTTTCAATCCTACCCAATTTTCGACCCAAATACAGTTTTTTTACCCTCATTCAGTTTTGACGAGTTCGGTCCGTGTCCGCAAACGAGGCCCGTTTTGAAGACTACGAAGATCTGCATTTTACAAATTAATGTAATAAATTGGGCATGAATGTATATGATCCACGATGGGCCGCGATGAATGAGTTTATTTATATTTATATCGTTCTAAGCATGTCGTGAATGTTTAAATAATGCAGTAGCATTCAATGTATGTTTAATTACGTGAAAAACATATTTTACGTGATTATATATGTGTTTAGTTTTCATGCTAGGTTTATCGCGTTTTAAAGCATGATTTAGAATTCTGCGAACATGATTTACGTGTTGAGTTTTAGAAAAATCATGCTATTAGGATTACATGATCTGCACCGAACAAACTTTTTGAAGTAAAAAGACTAAGCAAGAACCTGACATTTTAATTCTAGTCAAAATGTTAAGACCTCCACAATTGATTTCTAGACAAAGTGGTGATCGTTCGAATAAACGTTAACATCCATGGATTATTGCAACTTAAGTATCAATTAATCAAATTCAAATGAAGAAGACAACAAACAAAAACTTCTTGGTGTTACCTCAAGTTGATCGCACCTAATTAATAGCCAAGTGCAATATTGTCTTGCTATCATCATCCTTTGTACATACCAGCTCCTCCACCAAAACTTCCAGTGACTTGAGCTGCATATGTTTCACACACAGATACAGCATAGTTTGCCCACGATGCACCCTCTCCATAGCAGGATAAGAATCCAGATGTAGCATCATCTCCAAGATTTCGATATGCCCATTCATGGCTGCAATATGAATCGGGTTCATATCATGCCAGTCTCGCCATCAACGCATCTTAGGGGCTATTGATAATAATTTGTTGGAATAGCACGTACAAACAGTACAACTTGTCGGTCGTATTTCAACGTACCATGAATGTAGAAGAAATAGATCAAACTAATGATAAACAAAATTGGAAATGAAATACAAATTGAAACAAAAACAGTATACTAGTGCCGAGTCGAGGAGGCCAAATGCTCATCCCCACTCATTACAGCGGAGTTATTGGCGGTTTTGGGGGGACAAGATGAGAGTTACTCCACGTTTCTCATAGAGCCATTATGTCGGGCGATTATGGGTGAATCTAAACAGTCCCTATGTCCAAATTCGTTGCGACGCACTTGGACGTCTCCCATGTCCACAATAGGCCCAACGAATTGGGCCACATGATTTGGACTTAATAAACAGACGATACAAAAGGTATGTGCCCCGGGCCCGAACCAAACCCATGAATAGACCCAAAGGCCAATTGCCAAACGGAAACGTGTGGCACCCTGGCGTGCGCATGTGTGCTTGTGTGAGCTTCACGGCCCAACACTTATATATATAATTATTCTAATTGTTTAAAGCCTCGTTTATGTAGATGATTAATGAAGGCTTATTAATAGATGTGGATAAACATTAATTAATCCATACTTATTCACTTAATCACATAACTCAAAGTTTGAGTAACTAATTTTTATCCACTATTTTTCACTTACTGAAAATAGTATTTGAGATTGTGAATGTACCACAACCATTTACTCGAAACGTAGATCGTTCATGTGTCGTTTAATTTCGTGAAATTAAACGTACGTCTCTCGAAATTTCGATCAAAGTAAGCCTATGTTCACTTGACCAAATATATAATTATCATATATAAGACGTATTAAAGCGCTGATTTCCAACATAATTTTATAGCTTTTTGATAGCTCCCTTGTGTAACTGCAAAGTGAAGAAATGAAAAAAATTTGGAGTCTAAATCTCGAGCCAGGTGTGGGTGGATGTTCAACACCTCTTCAACAATGGCTGGTTGCCCATGCATCGTTGCTACATGTAAGTGATTTCTTGAACATGCAAATGAAACTTCATAAACAAGTTATAGATCTTCTTGGAACGTTGCTACACCTTCATTTTTTGCGGCATCGTAGAGTTTCTTTTTTGCTGTCGTTCTGATTAAACTCTATTCTCAACACTTGTCGTTCACACACCGTATTCCCTTCAAAACTTGAAACAAAAGACTCAACAAGAAGAAGCTGGACACAAAAGACTCGTCATAGAAAAAACCAAGTAAATACCAAATTGTATTATTCATGGACTTCCCCTGCCAAAGTAAAATCAAGCAACTCACAAGGCAATTCTTAACCATCAAATAAGAATTTGAAATTTTTAAATAATGGATCATTATTATCAACTTGGTCAAAATCAGACAAATGATGAATATATCTCAAGGATTTCACTCATTCACTCCGAGTACTATTTTTAGACAATCACACATAAACATATTTCACGCAGTCGCGATATATAGTGACCACTTTGTAACTCAAGAAGGTCTTTCTCATTTGGCATAAGGGCTAGGGACCAATTAGAAATTTGGAAGGATCTAAAGGGATTTCTAAGCTTCAAGAAATTGTAGAACATATATCGTGCACATTCATGCTATGGAATTACCAAAGAACAAGATATCAGATACATCAACTCATCTTATCTACTCAAATCAACTGACTAAATAAGTCCATCACATGCCATGAAAGAACAGGTGCTGATTTTTTTTTTCACATCTCACTTTTGTCTTCAAGTACTGCATCAATGGACTTTATACATAAGCTCCCATACAAAATAATAAATAATAAACCAGCCTAATATACTCGTGTACTATACATCTCATAATGAAATATAAATCAATCTCCCAACAGTACACCAAACATTCTATATTCCCAAAATAATTAAATCACTGTCTTCTATAAATCCACTACATGAATATGCCCAATAGGGCCCAAGAGAAAGTAAAAAAAGGTCATGGTTTTTATTATTTGGTGATTTTTCTTAAAGAAAACAGTCAAGGCTTCATTATGGCTCACTAGGGTTAATGTAAGATTGGATAATGAAACTCAAGCCAAAATTGTTTCATCCTAGTGTCTTCTATCATTCATTACACATGACACACATGATATCACAACCTTGTAAAGGATTCTCTCCGAAAGAATCAATGTAGAGAGTACTCTACTATTAAAGCTCAAACCTCATTTAAGTGAGGGTTAAGAAAATTCAATCATTGTCCTATTCCGTCATCCCAAATTTTATTTAACAATTCTCCATAATTTTTAATCACATTTCACCAACATATTGAATCACCAAATTTATTAACAAGACCCAACCTGACAGACAGGGAATATCCTTAAACATCAACAAATCTAGCAATACTCGGCTTACTTGACACAGAAGCAAGACTCAGGAGAAAAGAAAATAAAGAAACAAGAACTCAAATAAACTGACAGAAAGACATAAAGACAACTTCCTCACACTTAAATCTTGCTTGCCCTCAAGCAAACAATGAACAAGCATATAAGAGAAAAACAATATAACACACAAATATGCTAAAGAAAATAAAAACCAACAAAACTTGAAGAAAGGAAAGATGTCACCTGGATTTATTTTCACAATCTTTTCTAGGTCTTGGGAATGGCAGTTGTGGAAGCAATACGAAGGCGAAGTGGCGGCGTTTATTTCTGAAAAATAAGAATAAAAACCAAAATCAAAGAAAACATAAAGCAAACTAAACAAAAGAAAATAAATTGGGTTGTCTCCCAATAGCACCTTCATTTTGAGTTTTTGTCTAGACTTTTTTAATGCATTCAGATCCTCTTATGAGGTAACAGTGAAATTTCTTCCATTATCGTCATATGTGATGCATCGTGGTACGATTCCAATTTTTATAATTGACAGTAAATGTATCTGATGTATCCAAACTCTTGATCTCCACTGCTCCGCTTTGACAAACATATTGTATTTCAAAAGGATCAATCCATTTTGTCTTTAATTTTTCAATTAGCAAATGGACTTGGACCTTCTAACCGACTTTTAATAACTTTTCCCGATGATTCTTGTCAAACCACATTCTTGTTAGATCCTCATACCACATAGCAGTACTATAAGCTTCCAAACGAAGTCTTTCTATCTCTTGAAAATAAACTCTCTTTTCTTCTCACACTTGTCTGATTGCATGTGCTCTTATTTCACAATTGAATAAGTTAAGTTCGGTGTTCCATATCAGAATGCAGATTTCTGTCCCATAGGTTCTGTTTGGGTAAACTGAATGTATTTCCAGAACCTGCAAATTTCGGCTGAGCATGAAGAAACTTGATAGACTCTTTGATTTCTTCATTGTTCATCCCACGAGCATCAAGACCAATTTCCCTTTTCATTAGAGTTGGTTCCGACTTGTCCTACACAAATTTAGTCTCAAGATGTTCTTGGACATGAGGATCAATCACATCTATGCCACAAACAGTTTCATCACCAATATGAATTTTCATGGTATCATCAATGCTAAATGTAAACTTCTCTCCATGATAATCTAAGAAAATAGTACCATTATAGAAATTAATGACAGACTTAGCAGTTCTCATAAAGGACGACCTAATAGAACACCACTTGAATTTTTCGACTGCATACCACTCATTTTCACCATATAAAGATCAGCAGGATAAACAAAATTATGCACCTTCACGAGAACATTTTTCAAAAGACCCTCGAGATAAACACATGACCCATCAGCTAACTGAATCACTACTTTAGTTTCTACCAATTTCACACCAATTAAACTATTATAAATAGATAATGTCATGAAGTTAATAGATGCTCCTAGATCACACATGGCATGTTTAATTTTTGTATCTCCAATGTGACAAGGTAAAGAAAACATACATGGATCCTTGCACTTAGGTGACATTTTCTTTTTTATCATGGCTGGCACGTTCTTACCTATCAAAAGCTTGCTAGCTTGATTGGATTTTCCAGCTATAAAGTCCTTCATGAATTTTCTTAGTGCATGAAACTTGATGTCTTGTAGGAATGGAAGTTTGATCTCCAACTTTCCAAATATCTTCATAAAGTCGATCGTATCTTCCTTAGGCATCTTATTTTCTAACCTGCGAGAAAAGGGTGGAGGAATCAAAATATTATGATCATATAAGCTCAAGTGTTCATGTACCTCTGTTGGTTTCTTCAAATCGACTTCCTCTTCAACTTTCTTCTGCTTCAGCACAAATTCTGGATTTGTCTTCTATTTGGGCAAACGGGACGTATTTTTTGCTTTGTCTTCAGTGAGGTCATGTTCTGCAAAATAGTCCAGTTTGGACAAACGAACGCTCTCTCCATGTTCATTTTCATGAACTTTTACCGAACTTTTAGTTAATAGTTTACCCATTTCTTTGCCACTTCTCAAGGTGATTTTGTTCACACTTTTCCTAGGATTCACCAGAACTTGTGATGGCAATCGGTCTTGATTTCCCTTAAACTAATTTACAAAAGCTGAGAGTTGAGATATTTGATAAGCTAATCCATCCATACGCACCTTTTGCTCATTCTGAGATTGCTGAAGTTTTTGCACTGTTTCATTAGTAACTTGCAAATTATTTTGCAAAAACTATTGTGAGCCAATCAACTCCTCTATCATCTCTTCAAGAGATTTTCCTTGCTTTTCTTGTGGATGAGGTGGTGCCTGCTGAAATCCTCTTTGATGAGGTGGTATATAGCTTTGTAGCTGATGCACTTGTCGGGGTTGTCGCTGTACTTGATTTCCTTGACCTCCCAAACGAAAATTTGGATGATCTATTCATCCTGGATTGTAAGTGTTTAAATGAGGATCTCTGTAATACCCCGATTATTTAAAAGCCTAATTACGATATTAATTTCGTAAATTAGAGTATTATTTTGATAATTTGATTATTAAAATATCGAATAATGATTTCGATTATCTTTGGAATAATAAATTCCTATGTACAATTCACAAATGAATGTGAATTGAGAAATACGATTATGTAACGTATTTCAACAGTATTATTTCTACGTCGATTACGTATCGATAATTAAATGCTCGTGATATTTTCTAAGTTTTTAAGCTTAGAATTTAATTCCATTATTATTGGAATAAATTAATAAAGTGATTACAGCTTTATTACGACCATTTTGAGATGAGTCGATAATTAACGTTTTGAGACATTTCAAACGTTAACGTTTTGTGATGACTTGAGAATCAAGTCTAACGATCAAGGAATTATGATATTTAAATTCCTATGATTATTTTATATAATTAGAAAATTATTTAGCATTGAAATAATGCTAGAAAATTTTGGAATTATATTTTTGATTATTAAGATTCTCGAAAACCCTAAATCGAGAATTAGGGTTTTCTACCTATGGATTAATTCCAATAATTTCTTTTCCTATGATATAATTTATAATTTAGGATGTATATTATGCTATATATCTACTTATAGCATGAAAATCAATTTTTGTGCATTAAAATGATGAAAGTGCCGTGAGTATCCCCTATGTATTAACATAGGATTATTTTATTTTGATCATCCAATTTGTGATATTTCTTAAGTGTAGTATTAATACACACTTACCTATTAAAATGTGTAGATGAAAAATACACTAGCAATGTGTTTATATTATTGCCGAAATTGTTGACCTATTGTGCACAAAAACCAAATTTTGATTTAATACACTTGAGTGTATAATTTTGGGATAGAGTGTACACATATTACATGCATGATACAAGAAAATGAAAAATCTGAAAATTTTCTTTCCCCATTACACATAGCCGACGGCTATGTATCAAGTGAGAAGGAATTGCATAACTCTTGTATTAACTTTGATTTGCATTTGGTAATATGTATACTTTATACACTTGTGTACAACATCAAAATCTGAAAATTATTCTCTCCTAATACATGAAAGTTGACGGCTAAGCTTTGTGTATGAGACAAAATAATTTTTGTTTCAATCAAAACCTTTAATAAAGCATGCAAGGTAGTAAATGAATTGTAAGAAGATATTTCATGTATGACATAATCACTTTGACTAACACTTGATTCATTTGTGTCTTGAAATTGTGAGAGCCGAGAGAGTATCAAGTGAGTGGTCTTCAATTTGTTTTATTTTGCCTAAGTATTTATTCTCTTGAAACACTTCACAACATAACACAACTCATCTCTCTTTCTTTCCTCTCTCTGCCGAGAGCCTTCCAAAGAGAAACCAAACCTTTTCTTCTTCTTTCATCTCAATTAGTTTGAGCTTTAATCACCCTACAACCGATCGACACCGTTAACGAGGTTAGATATCGAACAAGCTTCGATAATACCTAAATTTTTCAATGATCAAATGGTTCAAATTATTTTTTTTAAGCATGTATTAATTGTGAAAAAGTATGCTAGCATGATAGCTTCTTAATTAAATATGTGTAGTATGATTTTATGTAAGCATATATCATGTTTAAGAATTGATTCAAGCATGCTATGAAATTATTCATGGTACCGAAAATTTTAATGAATGATTTGAGAGTGGATTCATGATATATGATGATATAGAAGCTTATTGTGAATTTTAGGAAATTTATAAAAATCATATGCTTAGTTTTTTGAAATTACCGAAAATTGTGTAGAAATGCTAAGTTATTGTACAATTTTTATTTAAGTGTTATAATAGCATATTGTTGATCTAGGGTATTAATTATGTCATATTGGAATTTATTAGAATTTTTGGATATATATAGCTATTTTTACCCAAAATAGCCGAAACCTAATGCTTTAGGTTTAATGGTTTGTAAGTTGTTATAATGTAATATTATGATGTATTAGTGCTACGAGATAGTATATAAGCATTTATAATTTAATTGGAATTTAATAAAAATGTTTAGGGTATTTTTTGGAAAAGAACCGAAACCATAGAGTATGTGTACCATAGTGTATAGTTGATTATATTGAACTTTAGGTTATAATTATGTTATAAATTAAGGTTAGAGCCTTGTATAATTTAATTATAATTTTAGGAAGTTATTTGATAATTATTGGGAATTTTCGAGACCTATAGTATGTATATAGGCGAGTTCGAAATTTTCTATAGTGATATTAATACATATTAATGATCATAGTGTAAAATAGTACACTATATGAATTTAGAGGAATTTTTGGAACAAGGTTGGAAATTTTTACACAAAAGCCGTGAGCTTTGTGTTTTTAAATAAGGAATTTTAATTCCTTTTTAATCAAGAATAAATATATATTATATGTCTAAAATTATATTAGACATAATTGAATTTTGAGAATTATTAAACATAAAATATTATGTTTACGAAGAAACGTTATATTAAATAACGTTAAAAGCATAAATAATGCTTAATGTATTAAAAGATTATTGAAAGAAAATATTAATCAGTTTTATCGAATTGCGTGAAAAATCGAGGATTAAAGTCTTATGAAAATAAATCGATTGAAAATCGATTTATATTGATTTTATTCATTAAAATATGAGTTATTGAAAATTTATAAAGAAAAGTCAAAATGGTTGACTTTCGAAATTAACGTACGGAATATGTTCGTTAAATACGCTAATACGTGAAAAACGTATTACTTTTATCTGAATATCTCAATTGTGAGAAAAGATTTCATAATTGAAATCATTTTATTGAATAACGTTATTATACGTTGATTATTTAACCTAAAAGGTTAAAATGAGACTGTAGATCATATTACGTCTCTCTCGAAGTACGAGAATTACTTTTATTGAAGTACGCGTAGAAACTACGTATAAAGTTTATTAGAACTTCGAATTATTATATTATTTATCAAAGTTGAATGAACTTTGAAAATCTCGAAAAGCGTGCCAACGTGCTAAACGTAAATTTTGCGTAAAGGTGGGACGTGAAGGCTCACACGCAACCAGAAAAGATCACGCATATCGAGAATCGACGTTTAAAAGTCAAGGTGGGCTTTACTACACTCAAATTGATAGAACTTATCAAATGATTTATTTATGATGCTTTATTGCAAGCAAATATTTATGAAATGATTATTTAATTATCTGCCCAAAATATTTATGTTTTATGTATGTATCCAATCCATGATTGTTGATGCATAATGTTGGGTAGCTCCCACTTTATGACATGCTTGAATTCGTATTCTTGGAAGTACCCCCAAGGATGATGGAGAATTCGTATCCTGTGCTGAGATGGCCTGGATTTTGTGCACTGATTATTTGTGACTGTGTGCTGAAAGGGTGCTCGGCCGGTCATGGCGTCTGTGAGAGGAGGCCTCCTCTCCAGCGCGGGAATTATTGTTGGTTGAATTGTTGTGGTGGATATGGATCATACATACGTGGAAAATGCTTGGCCAAGCGATATTTATTGAAAATGACAGAAAATATTTAGTAAGCACGAGTATTTCAAATTAAAACCTCGTGTGTTACTGTGATGGGGCAGAGTAATTCAACTTGATAAATTATTTTGGCATGAGCCACTGAGTGCATTATTTGTACTCAGCCCTGCATATTTGTTTTTAAATGTGCAGATTGAGCTGGTGATGGTGATGGAGCGGAGATGTTGAGTAGTCAGAATCTTTTGGTATTTATATGTGTTTTGAAAGAAAATACCTTTGGGTGCATATCGTCATATATGCATTCACATGCTTTCCGCTGCATATTCTGAATATTTTGTATGTGGTTGTTGACAGTTGTATCTGTCTGAATTATCGAACCTACTGTTAAAGAAACTTATAGCCTTTACTTCTGTAAATGACTTATGCCTTGTAAATAAGGTTTGAATCGCTTTTGCCTTGTAAATAAGGTTTGATTATTGAAGTTCGATAAATGTTATTTTGAAATCTTCTGATTATTCTTATCAATTGTTTTGTAATCACTGTTCCAAGCTCCAGTTCTCTCTAATCTGTCCTTTGGATTAGAGGGGCTGTGACAATCTCTCTTTGGTGGTTGATCATACCAAATCCCATGGCATTTCTCGAGCTAAATTGTCTTCTTCAGTCAGGTGGCACTGAATCGTCAAATAGCCCAAATTCTCACATATACCACATGGTTTCTCTGTTTGAGTTTTTCCAACACTCGCTACTTTATCCACCATAGTACTTAGTATCTTTTCCATCCTTCCCATCATTTCTTCGAACTTTTCCTCAAAATTAGAAGAGCATGTTTGAGAAGCTCTCTTAAGCACACGAACATTAGGCTCATCATATTCTCTTGTCACTTCTACCAAGTTTTGAATTATATTCTTGGCTTCGCTCACAGTGTTGTGAGAAAATCCTCCTCCACTTAATGAATTGACAAGATTTTTAGTGTCAGCTGTCATTCCTTGGTAGAAATACTGCAAAAATTTCCCTTAGAAAATTTATGGTTAGGGCAGTTATCTACCAATTTCTTGAACCTTGCCAGTAGTTGCTTAGAGATTCATCAAACTTGTTGGACTCCGATGATCTCATTCTTTAGTCATTCTTTTTAGTAGGAGGAAAGAAATGTTCAAGAAATAATTTCTTCATCTGAACCCATGTAGTCACTGAGTTCGGTGTGAGACTAGTGAACCAAGCATTGGTTTCCCCTGTTTGAGTGAAAGGGAATGCGCCAACTGAATCTGTTCTTGAGTTACTCTAGTTGGTCGTTTCTAAACCTTACAAATCTCGATTAACTCGCTCAAGAAATTATATGAATCATCTCCCTTTTTATTGTTAAACTTAGGGAGAACAAGAGCAATGCTAACTTAATCTCCATCGGTGTAGTCAACCTTACAATCTATATTGGTATAGGAGGGTCATCTTTTTCATGACTGGTGAGCTCATACAACTTTGGATTGTTAGCCGCCATCTCTTCTTCAATGAATAGGACAAAATCAAAGTCTTTTCTTGTCGACTCACTTCCGAAATAGGTTCCTTTTGGGCAAATGGACCTCTTCAACACCTAGGATTCTGTTGCGATTCAAAATAGGTTCGTCTGGGCAAACGGAGCGGTTTATGACTGTAAATTTGTTATTTTTTCCCTTTGGCCTCATTTCTCAATCATTTCGCAGTCTTTTCAATTTTAATGTTGTAAAGAAGATTCGGATTAGAGGCCTTCTCATAAACAACTTTAAAATAAAAATAAAAAATCAGTAGGAAAAAATAAAAGCAATGAACATCGCTCCCTAAGAACAAGGCTAATTTGGTGGACGTCGTTCACCACCAAATAATTCCTGTAATCCTGCTATGAATCAAGATTAATATAGCAATAAGTAGGGTCGAACCATAGAGAATGGGTTACTGAATTCAATTTCCTAATGATCGAGTTTGGTATAGCCACCACGCCTTAAATTGGAGAGAATGATAATTATCTAAGGAAATAATTAAATAACTAAGAGAAATAAGAAACAAATTAAATCAAGATAAAATGGATTCGGTTCGAATAAATCCACACAAATTACTACCTCTTATCATCGATGCAAATATATATTAATTCTAACTGAACCAACCAGGTATATAAGTACCCATAAGAGTTGAAAGTCCTTTCGTTTAGTAGGAGATCGCTTCACACCTTGTGGTGCTTACATCTCTCGCCTATCGAAGTTCTGAACGCCACTAGTCCTTTACTTTTCTCCTGCTATGCCCCTCCCCCCAAGGTTTTCCTTCCACTCAAACCAGGAAATCAGGAAAGAAGCTACTCTAGTTAACCGAAAAGACAGCATCGGGGATAGGGACTTGACTTCAGAGACTTGCTTACTTGATTGATATGGTATTGATTTGCTCAGTAGTTGCTGAATAGTTTATACTGAATTCCTCAATATATCTTCAATAGGTAATCAATAGGTGAGCTAATCCACCGGTAAGCCCCAATTCAACATGCTTTATCAATAATTAACAAGAAACACTGAATTAATTATTTCTCTTATTAAAACACAACCTAGTTGGAAACGTCAAACCTAGATTTAATGTTCTAATATTTGTAAGAATTGAAGGAACCCAATTTAGACAAATTACCCAAGAACGTAAATAATAATTCGTCCACCAATTTATTTCCTACTACCAATACGATAGTTTTGCTACTAATTAGCTATATTCTAACAATTACCACTACAAGAAAATCATGTTGTTATGACACTTAAAAGCGTGACCAGATTTAAATTTTAGAATGGCAGGATTACTTTTTATTATTAAATAATAAGGCATCTTAAAGAAGTGTCAATAAACTAATCCAATGTGACATCTGTTTCCAATGTAGTATTAGTGTTTGTTATAAATGAGGTGAAAGGCGAAATGTAGTACTAGGATTGTTATAACTGTAATAAAAGGTTAGTGTATTGATTGAGTATCTGGGATGGCATCTATTTTAAAGTGTCATTCATTAAATGTAGTAGTAGACTATTTTTCTAGATTAGCTACTCATAATATTAAAATTATCCTAATGGGGGAACTAATTAACACTAATCTGAATTAACCTAAGGTGATCAGACTTAAAAAAATCAGATTAAAATTATCTACTCAAAAGACAAATGAAAATGCAATTTAATTATTAAGCAACAAATTAAGTCTCACAGATATTGAACTTGTGTTTCATTATTCTAACAAATCAAGAAATTTAGCTACTCATAATATTAAAATTAAACACAATAAAAATATATAAAGAAAGCGTAACTATTTATCTACTGAAACAAATTAAAATAGAAATTTATCACCATAATTTGACTACAAAAAATACTACAATCCACTATTTCATGAACAGCCAAAAATAATCTATGAAACTTGTCTTCTGTAATTACTCGAGAACAAAAAGTAAAAACTAATCCTCCTCTCCGCCCAAAGGATGAGGCCAATCTCTTCTCCAGGTTGAAACAAAAATAAAATATTATCTCAATAAAGTTCCTATCCTAATCCTATCTATGCTGCTTCCGCTAATTCACGTCCAGGAGGAGCAAGGAAAAAAATAATATATTTTGTGAATTGCCTCTGCACAAAAGCTGCAAAAAAAAAAATTCTATCATAAAGTTCCTAATCCTATTCCTATCTCTGCCGCACACTCACGTCCACCCTAATCAAAAGTTATATATTCAAAAGTTATCCGTAGTCTAGCCGCCAGCTACGATATATCCAATTAGTTCTAGTGGTTCATGACACTAATGGGCTTAAATATTAACTTAGAGAAAATTAATCCAAAATCATGTTTAACTGGAATTATAAAAATGACATCTCTAGCTTCTAGCAAATAACTTCCAGCAGTCCCTTTATCTAGGGGTGGAAATCGGTTCCGTTTCGGTTAACCGAAATCGAAATTTCGGTTAACCGAAACCGAACTACATGAAATATATATACCAAATATCGAATCGATTGGTTAATCGATTAATCGAGCCGTTCATTTAAAAAAAAGATGATTTCTGCTCCAAGTGAGAATCGACGACCTCAATGAAAAGAGATATGCACCAACCCAACTGAGATGCGATAGTTTCTTATAATATATTCATTTTAACTGTATTTATAATTAATCCGGTATCATAAAAACAAATAAGTTGGCTTTGGCTAGATTCGAACCCGGGTAAAAGGCTTAGGCTAGTGCCCAAACCAACTAGTCTACAATAACATTTGTTAGATTAATATTTTGTAATACATATATATACAGTGTTTCGGTTTATTCAGTTTACCCATTCGGTTATTGGGTATACCGATAACCGATTTTTTTAAAATTTTGATACCAAATACCGAACCGATCCAATTTTTTCGATTATTCGGTAAACCGATAACCGAAAATTCGGTTCGGTTATACGAATAACCGAATATCCAATATCAAACTTACACCCCTACTTTTATCTTCGTTTTTTGGAATCTTTTATATTTGCACCAATATTTTCTTTGTTTTCTTCTTTTTATTTGACTCAAATCAAAAATTATTTATCTAATTCATGCATCAAAAAGAACCTAAATATATATATATTAAATCCAAATAAGCATTAAAAAATTCAAATAATATAAACAACAAAATACACACATCACTCTCCAACCATTTTTCCATCTCTATCAATTAATGACCAATTCTCTTTTTAAACATACAAGTTAGTGAAATTTGGATTCATTTATATGTATTAGTTATTCACATGCACACATAATAGTAGGGTTATAAATGAGTCAAGTTATTCGTGAGCTATTCGGAGCTCAATTCGATAAAAGTTCATTCGAGTTTGTTTAATGAAGCTCGTTAGCTAAACAAACCAAGCTTGAGCATGGTAGTATGCGGCTCGTTAGCTCGTGAATAAGTTCGTTAACTGATTTAGCTTAAAAATATAAAATTATTAACTAGATATAATTATTTTTTTTCTATAGTTAGTAATTATTGTGTTAAATCTCTAACTACTTTTATTTGTTATAAGAAATCAATAAATATATTGTGTTATTGTAGATAAATAATTTATTTTTAAAATAAAATAATTAATATTCTAAACATATATCTAAATTTGAAAAGTTTATTTGGGTTCGACTAAAGCTTGAATAAACTCATGAGCTCGAAATATTCGATAAATAAAATTCAAGACTACCAATACTAAACAAACCAAGCTTGAATATGATGGTGTTCGATTCGACTCGATCTCGATTACATCCAAATGAAACGTCAGAGGTTCAAATCCTACGAGCTTGATTCTTTCTTCGAGATCAAGAAGCCTATAAGCTATGTAGCTAAGACGGGAGAGCGTTTTCTCCCGATGGCTTCTCTATTGATCATTTGCCTTAAGTAGTCGGCCCTATCGAGATATACTAAAATCAATCACTGCAGCCTCGTCTGTAGGGATCCGAAGGGACGACATGGAAAAGCTCTAAACGCATCAAGTTCTAACTCGCCGCGGGAGTCTCCTCATGTCAAAGAGCCATTCGAGTGGGGAGGCCATCCGATCGGAGAAAGAGCTATTCACGCATAAACACAAGGAAGACCACAGCTACCCATTAGCAAAACTAGCGAGAGCCAGAGATTTTACTCTGGGGGTCCAATTTTTTTTAAATAAAATTAGAAGTAAATAATATTGTTTAAATTACATCACAATGTTAGAAAAATAAAAGGTAAACACAATCACCATCATAAGTTTATCTTATATTCTTCATTTTCTAAAATCGTGCATAATAATTTCATTGGTAGCATTAACAAACACATCATTTTCAATGTACGAAATTAAGTTCATTCAATAGTTTGGTTCAACACTTATATTTCTAAAATAATCATCATTTATTCACTTGATCTATATTTTGATTGTTTTATCATCAACAAGTTTTTTAAATGCTTAAAATAAGAATTTAAATAACTTAGAGGTTGTTGTTAGAATAATTTATTATAAAATCTAATTTAGAAATTAGATTAATCATATTAGTTCATATATAAACAGCTATATTTTTTGCATACATTTTTTATTTTATTAACATAATACAAATAATAGAAAAAAGAAAAGAAAAGAAAAAGTACAAAGTAGATAGACAAGAAAATATAATTAAATTATAAGAAAATAAAAATGAAAAATAAATGAGAAAAGACGAAAGGAAAAAGGAAAAAAGAAAAAGAGAAGAGAATGAAAGCGTAAGATGAAAAGGAAAAGGAAAAAAAGAAAAGAAAAGTAGAACAAAATTAAAAAAAAAAAAGAAGCTAGGTTTCGAACCCAAGATTACAAATAATGCACTTAGTGGACTCGTTGCCAAAACATTTTATCAACTTTAAATTACACTGCGCCATCATGGTAAGACACAAGGGTTTTATTTGAAAAGGCCTTGTGCTTACTAAAACATTTTCTCATTTTCTCAAAACATCGCCTGCGCAGGCATTTTCTGTATGTATGATCCGTATCCTTTCTTTTCTCATATAACATCATTCTCATCACTCTCACGCCATAGAAGGTGGCCTCCTTCTACGGACAATGTGACCGGCCGCGCATTGTCCTTACGGCCCCCAGTCACCTCTAGTGTACACGTTAATCCTAGCCAGGAATAATCCCTCCGGCATAGGATCCGATATCGATTTTCTCATAAGTTGGGAGCGACCCAACAACTCATTTACTTTCATCGTTGGCAGACCAACAATTCTCATTATCATTCAGATAGGATCCATACATAAAACATAAACATTTCGGACAGGTAATTAAATAACATCTCATCATCACTTCTCATCAGAAGCTTTGTAAATAAATACTTTTCATTTCGAATGAAGCATAATAAATAAAACAGTTTTCAGTTCGAGTAAAGCCCACCTGGTACGCAGCTTTTCAATAAAGTTCCTTTCTAACGTCAACGATCACATCGCGTTCCATCTCTACGTAAGAAACTATTTTAGTACGTCGCGCCACGTTTTTCTAAAACGTCAAAGTCTAAAAGATTCGATAATCCTCTAACATGCTTCTTATCCTTTATCTCACTTAGTACGTCTTACTCATCTTGGTGTAACTATTCAACGAAATCCATATTTCTACTAGACGTACCACATTACTTTGATCACGTACTAACGTATTTCATACATTTAGACTTTAGTCAACGTCCTTGACTTTTATTAACATAGATATTCGAATTATTCATATATATCAATAAGCTTTCATACAAATCAATTTTCAATTGATTTCTAATCATATTATCGTAAGTCTCGATTTTTCATGTTATTCAACAATCATGCTCAATAATACGCACAAGTATGATCTAATTTACACATATCACTTTATTTTTCAACTTTACGTCACTTAGTAAAATATTTTGACGTAAATATAACATATCTCATTTTAAAAATCACATAAATTCATAGTATGTCTAAAACATATTTTTAGAACATATTATGTGGTTATACTTGATAAAATAAATTTAAATCCTTTAATATCATAATCCATAATTTTTGGTCCTTATGGTTTAATTACCAAAACTTATGCATCAATTCTCATAAATTCACACATCATACTATATTATCATAGGATCAATAATATGTAATCATATTAGCCATAGAAAATTTGTACACTATGGTTCTTCACCTTATGGTTCTCGAAATTTTTAGAAAAATGTTTAAACATTTTTCCAAATTTCCAATAAATTCTCATATCATATAATCATCATCATGTACCATTAATATGACATAATTTCCAACATACACAACTCATATACTAACATCCATAACTTGTACATCAATTATCCTTTTAGACTATCATTTTCGAAAATTCTTACTTAGGTACAAAATAATTTCTTTAATTTCAATAAATTCATATAACCTTATATTATGAATCTACATCATTATTATGCTATAATATCACTCAATCATGAATTATATATCAACATATCATGCCTTATCATTTTTTGAAAATACTATGATTTTATGTACTAATGTTTTTCCAAATATTCCACATAAAATCATACAAGTTTAAACATTAACAACTATCATTATTTCATGCTCAAAACAACAATTAAAATTCATGTCCATCAACATATAATCCTTACAAGGTTTCGGTTCTAGCATAAAGTTTTAATACATGCTTAACTTTGTATTATTTTCATAGTATATGCTTAGAAATATCATATAAACATAATTTCTAAATTACTTAGCATATGAACAATATTTCTTAAAATTTCATCATAAATATCATAAGCATATAACATGTGATTTTATGGGTGAAAATCAAAGATTCTAACATGTATACAGAGCTCGTAACGTTTTAACCTTTTAATCGGAGTCGATTATTGGCGGCAACGTTTTTCTATCTAAGATTTGGGAACAAAGTGATGAACTCTCACTCAAAAAATTTCTCCTTATTTTCGGTCCTAGGTGAACAAAATGGGAGCAAGGTTTGATCTTAAGTCTTATTTATAAACCTTGTCCACTTGTTGTGTAATTATCACATAAAATGATAACTTAATACACTTGCACATACCTTGCTTAATTTTCGGTCCACTTGCTTTAGTATAGGACAAAATTTTATTTCTCATCATTTAATACTTTAGATATAATACCTTATCACATAATTGATGTACATCACATTCAACAAGTTGCACAAATCTTTTCTTAATTCATTTGGTCGTTTTGGTCACTATCTATCATATGAGACAAATTTGTAAACCTTATCTCATTACACCTTAAATAATTACCATATCACATAATTATTACACTTACATCAATTTCAAGAATTTACAAAAATCCTTCTTTAATTCATGAAAGTTTCGGCCACCATAGTGAGTGTAAGACAAAATTTATACTTTATCCTATCTTAATACATCACATTGTCCCATAATTAATTCATGTCATTTTCATTCTTATCACTTATCACCAAATAAAGAAAATTCAACCCTTTACACTATATATATAGTTTTCGGCCATTTCATGATGTAGAGGGATACATTTTATTTTTATCCTATAATATACTTTAATATTATCATAGGATAATGACATATTTGAAAAGTCAAACTTTTACACTAAGATTTAATATGTTATCAAGGAGTTTTATAATTTCTTCTTTCCTAAATTTTTTTCAACAAAATCGGCTACTACCTTCCAAAAACCAAAGTTACTTGTTCAATTTGGATACTTACTCTATCTTATCTTATAATAATATCTTATCAACATAATAATAACATAGCATTAATTAGAGCTTGATATTTTCATCCATTTCACACTTCAAGTTGGAATTTTCGGCCCCTTTAGAGAACAAAGCAATCCAACTTGCACAACTTGATATAACACCTCATCTTATCCTTAAAAATATCTTATTAACATAATTATGGAAATACATCATCAATTTGATACCAATTATATCCTTTTCACACTTAATAGTGTGATTTTCGAAACTATATATATATATATAAATTGTTACACATTTTATTTTCTTGCAACATATAGCTAATATATAGCTATGTGACATATTATAAACCTTAGATGATAAATTAAATCATAGAAAATAATTAGAACAATTTATGTCACAAAACCCTAATTTTCGAAATTAGGGTTTTCGAAAATTAGCTTAATTGTTCAATCTTTATTCCTTAATTTTCTATCATTATTTTAATGATAAAATAATGCTCCTATTACATAAAATAATCATAGGAATTTAAATATTATAATTCCTTGATCATTATACTAAGTTTTCGAATCGTCTCTAAACGTTGACGTTCAAAACGTCTCAAACCGACACTAATCGTATCATCTCCCAAAATGTTCGTAATAAAGTCTTACTCACTTTATTCATTCCTTTCATTAATAAAGAATTTAATTTTAAGCTTCGTCGCTTAGAAAATAACGTAAGACTAACTATCGAAATTTAATCGACGTTAGAATTATACTTTCGAAGGAATGATATAAACTATATTCCTTAATTCACTAATCATTAGTGAATATGATATAATAATCCTCGTAAAATGGATAGTTGAAACCAAGCTTCGATAATTCACTATTTCGATTATCGAAACTAAACCCTAATTAGCGATTTTTATTATCGCAAATTAGCTTTAAAACTTCAGGATATTACATTATATCCCTTAAAGAAATTTCGTCCGAAATTTGCATATCTTAGACAAGATGGGGTATCTTCAAGATCATACATTCTCAAGTTTCTACGTGGCTTTCTCTTGTCCATGTTTTCTCCATCGACGTTTACCCAAAGTATAAACTTGATTCTTAACCGTTGAATTTTACGATCAAAACAGTCGTAGGTTCTTTCTCATAACTCATATCTTGGTTCAAGAATAACATCATAATGGTGAATCACGTGTTTTGAATCATACACGTGCTTTCTTACTTATAACACGTGGAAAACATTCAGACATCCCCAACCTCGTGGAAGTACCAATCTATGTGCTATTAGGCCTTTCATCTTTGGATCTCGTAAGGTCCTATAAAACGTGATCTCAACATTCTTTTTTCCCCAAACATAATAATTTCTTTCAATTGAGAAACTTTAAGAAAAAATTTGTCTCCGCATTCAAAATGCGATTCATATCTACGCATATCGGTAAGACTTTGTCTATCATAAGCTTCTTTATTCTTTGCCTAACTTGGCAAACATCTTAATCATTTCACTCATAGTATTAGCCTTAAAACATTCCTCTTACTTTCATTATCACCTTAAGGCGATCGACATTTCTTTTCGTATAATACCTCATATGGGCTATATTGATCGCTTTTTGACAGCTGCAGTCGTAAATGATCTTAAGAAATGGAAAAACGTGTTTCCAATTTGTACTTCATTTCGACACTAATGTCCTCAACATATATTAAAGCATTCATATTGTTCTTTTCCAACTGTCCATCTGTCTCTGAGCGAAAATTATGCTAAAGTTCAATTTCGTGTCGAACTCTTTTGTAAGCTAATCCAAAATCTAGAAGCAAACTTAGAACCATTATCAGGTATGATAGATTTTGGTACTTCATATAAACGCATCGATTTTTCTTATGTATAACCGACTTACTTATTAGTTCCATGAGTAATTGAATAGGCAAAAATAAGCCCTTTTAGTAAGTCGATCCACTACTACCCATATAGCGTTGTTACCTCTTTCGACTTTGACATCTTTCCTTTGTTCTTCTATTATCCTTTTCCTTAAATCGGGGCGTCGAGTGAGTGTAGCAATACAACTCATGATCGCCTCTCGTTACTCCACTATTTCTATCTTTATTTCCTCAAATCCTTCAACGAGTTTCTCTTTTCTTGTTAAGAGATATCTTGATTTGGATTGACTTTTACAACTCAAGGCATCAGTTACTATGTGTGCCTTTCCTGTGTGATATTTTATACCACAGTTGTAATCCTTTACTAATTCGAGCCATCTGTTTTGCCTCATGTTCAACTCTTTTTGCTCGAAGAAGTACTTCAAATTTTTATGATTGGTGAATCTCTCATACCTCACTTTATAGAGGTGATGTCTCCAAAACTTAATACGTGTATTATTGTTGCTAGTTCTAAGTCGTGAGTTGGGTAGTTCCATTCATGTGGTCTAAGTTGTGATAATGCATAGGCTAACACCTTTCTTTCTTGCAATAACATACAATCTAATCCACTGTTGGAAGCTCACCTCGCATTTATCAATCTAAGTAAGCTTTATTCCTTTTTGGAGTAGCTGTTTCATTGGCCTTGCTATCTTAGAGAATCCTCCCATGAATCTCTGATAGTAACCAACAAATTTTAAGAAACTCCGGATTTCATTTTGGGTCGTTGGCGAGTTCTATTCTTGCACTGTTTCAACCTTCACCGGATCCATTTTAATTCCTTCTGAAGACACGATGTGTCCAAGGAACATTACTTCTTTAAACCAAACTTCTCATTTACTAGACTTGGCAAGAAGTTATTCGGCTCTTAAGGTTTGTAAGACAGTCCTCAAGTGTTCCTTATGTCCTTTCTTCCTCTTTGAATAGATGAGGATATCATCTATGAAGATTAAGACATTTTGTCTAAGTAAGGGTGAAACACTCTATTCATGAGATTCGTGAATATGGCTGGTGCATTTGTTAGTCCGAACGGCACAATTATATACTCATAGTGGCCATATCTTGTTCGAAAAGCCATTTTGGATACATTTTTAGCTCGTACCTTAGATTGATAGTAACCCAATTTAAGATCGATTTTAGAGAATACTCTTACTCTTCTTAACTGACCAAACAATCATTTATCCTTGATAGTGTCAGTTTATTCACTTCTCAATAATCTATGCACTTACTTAATGAGCCATCTTTCTTCTTGACAAGCAAGCTGAGTATTTCTTAAGGTGATACATTAGGTCCGATAAAACTTAGATTCTATAACCTTTAAATTTGAATCTCTGTCCTTCCAATCTCCTTGAAGCCATTCGATAAAAGTACTTTTGACACGATTAATAATGGTTCTAGGTTGATAGTAAAACTCTAGCTGCCTATCAGGGATAATCTTGGTAAGTTGTCGGAAAAATGTCTGGAACTTCTTGAACAATCTCTACACCCTCGATCTTTATTTCCGCTTTTTATTCTCTGCTTAGATAAACAGGGAATGCTCGACATCCCTTCTTGTTTATTATTCTCCTTGTTTGCAGTGCGGATATAGTAGGAATTTTCTTCCCCATGTTGATTCCATAGAAACTCGTAAATTCTTGACCGGAGAGTGGAACGAAATTTCCTCTCCTCAGACCGGATCGTGGAATGGTTTTGACTAACCAATCCATTCTAGGATTATATCTACGCCTCACATAGGTATTATGTTCAAGTTCTTTGCTAAAATCTTAAGTGATCCTAGTTCAATTCTATGTTCGAGTAAATACGTGTGGCGGTCATAATTCTTCCTTTAAGTAACGAAATTCTCATCCCTTGATTTGCTTATTCGATTTGAGTTCTAACGCACTCACACATGCTTTTACTATTTTGTGATAACAGAACGTGAAGCATCTGCCTCGAACAAAAGTATTATAGGTATGTCGAGAAGTTTTCTCATACCTACCGTGCTTTGTTCGCTCTATCTAAGTGCATCTTTATCTCATTCGTCCTTATCCTTGCCCTTGTAGTATCATGTTTCCTTGCTAGGCCTTCGCCATCCTATTCGCCGCATCATTCCGGTTGTCGTTGTAATTATTTCTTTATCAATTGCATTTTATGCTAAGTCTACCTCAATCTATCCTTTGGTATTGTTACTTTGTGATCTCATCTTATCGTAAGGATCGTGAAGTATCGTCACTATCATACTTTCTTAACCAAGATGAATGATTCAGCTTCCTTTTTCTTCTCTATCGCTCTTAAGAATATATCTTCATATATTCTTTCTTTATAATCCTTTCAAGAGAAATCTTTATTTCGCATTTGTTGCGCTATCATATGTAATATCCTCTTTGGATATACGTCATTTCCCTTTATCTTTATTGACCTACTAAGTGTTTTCGCATAAATTAACATCCCTTGTCCACTGGGAACGTATCATACTTTTGCCTTGACGTCATATATCTTTACCATCTTCTCGACTTTCTCTGTTTGCTTCATTACCAAGTCTCAACTTCGGGGTATCTTCCCCATACTTGGTTTAGATACTAGGTAGCCTAGCTGTTCACATATTTCATTATTTATGATTCATCGATCTCACTATTATTGGTTCAACCAAAGTCTCAAATACTTAGAATCAATTCCACTTAAACATAATCTTATCGATTTAGGGATGAAGCGAGAGACTTGTTAACTGAGATACTATCATTCCTTATATATCATCATTGAGTCTCGTCCACTTCCATGCTTTAGATATGTCCAACCTACTAATGAGGTCATAAGGACGAACAACTATTTTTAAAAATAAGTTGTAATCTTTCTCGTTATAACGTAATAAGAGGAGGTTATATCCCAAGGATATCGATACTTTCCTTTGCCTTTACTCTAGCACTCATTGCTAAAGAGTATCTCGTTCATAATTTAATCGTCATACACTCACTGGAGGTATAACTTCATCGTCATCGCCTCGAAAGCCCATCATGGTCCTTACATTTATGTGTATCATAGGAAGAAATATATCTCGCCTCATCGAGAACTTCTTTACATCATAATTTCTTGATGTTTATCACCGCATCGATCCGAAACTTTTAGGTGACCCAAAATAAGTCAACCCACATCATACTGTTGGTTTCAAGGATTGAAGAGAATTCATCATGACAACTTACAGGGGGTAAGGTTTAAGATTCAAGGTGACAATTTTGAAGGTTTGAAGCAATTGTTCTTTGAACAGAATAATTGGAAGATAGGGTCCGAAGACCAGAATAACGACTACCGAGATTTCTTTGGTCATATGGGCTGGCCAGACCCGTCACAAATACTTCCTCAGTCACATGAAGGTTTGGTTTCAAGAGGACACTTTATGAAATTTTCTGGTTGTAAACTTCTTTCAGAAAAGGTAAGAATTCAATTGATATCTCAATTGAAACTAGATCATAGAGTTAAACTCAATGACAGAATTTGGGCTACGAATAAAATTTGAAACCTTATACAACTCATTTTAGTTGTCATCAAAGGTTCTCGTGTACACATATGCTATAGCTCTACTTGTACTATTGGGAATCTTACTTTCTAGTAGCATTCTAAGATTCTGTCACATGTAGAGTTCTCGTTCTATGTACGCCACAAGATTAGTATCAACTGCTTCTTTGATCACATTCTTATTTCGTTCCTAACGAGAAAGTCATAGTCAATTTGATTTCCGCCATACGTGAACATCCAAACAAAGACTATACTCATGTCACCGTAGTATAGTGACATTTATCATTTCAAAATCATCATCCCCATCTTTGCTCTTTGATTTTCTCCTCTTTGTTCTCGTTGTTCTCGCTATTCAACTCGAAATTCTCATTTCGATCTCGTTTTTGTTCTCATGATGGACTAAAGTCCTCATAGTTCTCTTCTATGTTCTTTCATAAAAGGGATCATGCGACTTAAAATACCATGTTCTTTTGGGATAACATACTCATTGCCATCAACAATTGAAATTTCAGAAATTTAAACATTTGATAACATAACTTTGTTCATAACAATAAATCTCATCGAATTCCACGAATTCAAACATTTCACTTTTGACATATCAATGTCAACACTTTCTCATATAAAATTATCATAAGATCATCATACGTTGGTAGCGAACCAACAACTTTCAATATCATCATAACATCATAATACGTTCCTCCTCATATAACATCATCATCTCAACCTCCTCATATAATATCATCATACCATCCTCCTCATATAACATCAGTATCTCAACCTCCTCATATAACATTCCACCTCATAAACATTCTCCTATATCATAACATTCATCATATGTTGGTAGCGAACCAACACCATTGATATTATCATATCACTTTCAACTCTTTCTCATATCACCTTTCTCTTTACAACATAAAACTTCATTTGCAACATTTGCAATTACTTTCACTTTCAACAAATTCTCATAACTTTCATTTCTTTGAAACATCATTTTCCATTTTCAAACTTTTCATTTCAAAACTTTGAGAAATGATCATTTACTTTCAAACTCTTCATTTTCAAACCGAGAAAATCATTTCCCAACGATATCAAATTTTTTGTTTTCCATGAATATACATTGCCATACCTGTGATATTCTTGGAATCCTTTAGTTTTCCTTGAATATGCGGTCCCATACCGCATATTCTTGGAATCTCTTATTTCAAAACTTTTGAAGAAATCATTTACCTCATTCCGGTTGAGCTTGATGTGATGGAGTGTTGAGCATAGTCACCGATCTCTGAAGTCTAGTGACTCAATCTAGACTTAACTTTGAAAGAAATTTTGGGTTACAAGGAACGAATCGCTCGATATCACTTTGTAAATGCCCACCAACCCAAAGAAACAGTTAGTGGACTCGTTAATCGAACGAATTAAGAAATGAAATAATAACATAGAACACCGAATTGTGGGACATATATCGAATATTTCTAAAACTTCGTTGTTTAAGGTTTGACAAAACATATGATACATATGACTTCATAATCTAGCAATGGAAACATGTGAAGTACACATGTGACGATGTGTATTCAAGGTTCTACTATCAAGAACAAAAGATCCGACCGCTCAACATCGCCCATCCCATCAATCACTCAACTCGCACATTTAAAACAAACATGCGGTCGAGTACAAATAATGCACTCGGTGAACTCATTGCCAAAACATTTAATCAACTTTAAATTACACTGCCCCATCATGGTAAGACACAAGGGTTTTATTTGAAAAGGCCTTGTGCTTACTAAAACATTTTCTCATTTTCTCAAAACATCGTCTGCGCAGGCATTTTCTGTATGTATGATCTGTATCCTTTCTTTTCTCATATAACATCATTTCTCATCACTCTCATGCCGTAGAAGGTGGCCTCCTTCTACGGACGCTGTGACCGGCCGCACATTGTCCTTACGGCCCCCAGTCACCTCTAGTGTACACGTTAATCCTAGCCAGGAATAATCCGTCCGGCGTAGGATCCGATATCGATTTTCTCATAAGTTGGGAGCGACCCAACAACTCATGTACTTTCATCATTGGTTGTCCAACAACTTTCATTATCATTCAGATAGGATCCATACATAAAACATAAATATTTCGGACAGGTAATTAAATAACATCTCATCATCACTTTCATCGAAGCTTTGTAAATAAATACTTTTCATTTGAAGGAAGCATAATAAATAAAACAGTTGCCAGCTCGGTAAAGCCCACCTGCACGTAGCTTTTCAACAAAGTTCCTTTCTAACGCCAACGATCACGCCGTGTTCCATCTCACGTAAGAAACTATTTTAGACGTCGGTCACGCTTTTCTAAAACGTCAAAGTCTAAAAGATTCGATAATCCTCTAACATGCTTCGTATCCTTTATCTCACTTAGTACGCCTTACTCATCTTGGTGTAACTATTCGAATAAATTCATATTTCTACCAGACGCACCACATTACTTTGATCACGCATCAACGTATTTCATACGCTTAGACTTTAGTCAACGTCCTCGACTTTTATTAACATAGATATTCGAATTATTCATATATATCAATAAGCTTTCATACAAATCGATTTTCAATCAATTTCTAATCATATTATCATAAGTCTAGATTTTTCATGTTATTCAACAATCATGCTCAATAATACGCACAAGTATGATCTAATTTACACATAGCACTTTATTTTTCAACTTTACGTCACTTAGTAAAATATTTTGACGTAAATATAACATATCTCATTTTAAAAATCACATAAATTCATAGTATGTCTAAAACATATTTTTAGAACATATTATGTGATTATACTTGATAAAATAAATTTAAATCCTTTAATATCATAATCCATAATTTTGGTCCTTATGGTTTAATTACCAAAACTTATGCATAAATTCTCATAAATTCACAAATCATACTATATTATCATAGGATCAATAATATGTAATCATATTAGTCATAGAAAATTTGTACACTATGGTTCTTCACCTTATGGTTCTCGAATTTTTAGAAAATGTTTAAACATTTTCCAAATTTCCAATAAATTCTCATATCATATAATCATCATCATGTACCATTAATATGACATAATTTCCAACATACACAACTCATATACTAACATCCATAACTTGTACATCAATTATCCTTTTAGACTATCATTTTCTAAAATTTTACTTAGGTACAAAATAATTTCTTTAATTTCGATAAATTCATATAACCTTATATTATGAATCTACATCATTAATATGCTATAATATCACTCAATCATAAATTATATATCAACATATCATGTCTTATCATTTTTCGAAAATACTATGATTTTATGTACTAATGTTTTTCCAAATATTCCACATAAAATCATACAAGTTTAAACATTAACAACTATCATTATTTCATGCTCAAAACAACAATTAAAATTCATGTCCATCAACATATAATCCTTACAAGGTTTCGGTTCTAGCATAAAGTTTTAATACATGCTTAACTTTGTATTATTTTCATAGTATATGCTTAGAAATATCATATAGACATAATTTCTAAACAACTTAGCATATGAACAATATTTCTTAAAATTTCATCATAAATATCATAAGCATATAACATATGATTTTATGGGTGAAAATCAAAGATTCTAACATGTATACAAAGCTCGTAACGTTTCTAACCTTTTAATCGGAGTCGATTATTGGCAGCAACGTTTTTCTATCTAAGATTTGGGAACAAAGTGATGAACTCTCACTCAAAAAAATTTCTCCCTTATTTTCGGTCCTAAGGTGAACAAAATGGGAGCAAGGTTTGATCTTAAGTCTTATTTATAAACCTTGTCCACTTGTTGTGTAATTATCACATAAAATGATAACTTAATACACTTGCACATACCTTGCCTAATTTTCGGTCCACTTGCTTTAGTATAGGACAAAATTTTATTTCTCATCATTTAATACTTTAGATATAATACCTTATCACATAATTGATGTACATCACATTCAACAAGTTGCACAAATCTTTTCTTAATTCATTTGGTTGTTTTCGGTCACTATCTATCATATGAGACAAATTTGTAAACCTTATCTCATTACACCTTAAATAATTACCATATCACATAATTATTACACCTTATATCAATTTCAAGAATTTACAAAAATCCTTCTTTAATTCATGAAAGTTTTGGCCACCATAGTGAGTGTAAGACAAAATTTATACTTTATCCTATCTTAATACATCACATTGTCCCATAATTAATTCATGTTATTTTCATTCTTATCACTTATCACCAAATAAAGAAAATTCAACCCTTTACACTATATATATATATAGTTTTCGGCCATTTCATGATGTAGAGGGATACATTTTATTTTTATCTTATCATATACTTTAATATTATCATAGGATAATGACATATTTGAAAAGTCAAACTTTTACACTAAGATTTAATATGTCATTATCAAGGAGTTTTATAATTTCTTCTTTCCTAAATTTTTTTCAACAAAATCGGCTACTACCTTCCAAAACCAAAGTTACTTGTTCAATTTGGATACTTACTATATCTTATCTTATAATAATATCTTATCCACATAATAATAATATAGCATTAATTAGAGCTTGATATTTTCATCCATTTCACACTTCAAGTTGGAATTTTCGGCCCCTTTAGAGAACAAAGCAATCCAACTTGCACAACTTGATATAACACCTCATCTTATCCTTAAAAATATCTTATTAAAATAATTATAGCAATACATCATCAATTTGATAACAATTATATCCTTTTCACACTTAATAGTGTGATTTTCGAAACTATATATATATATAAATTGTTACACATTTTATTTTCTTGCAACATATAGCTAATATATAGCTATGTGACATATTATAAACCTTAGATGATAAATTAAATCATAGAAAAATAATTAGAACAATTCTATGTCACAAAACCCTAATTTTCGAAATTAGGGTTTTCGAAAATTAGCTTAATTGTTCAATCTTTATTCCTTAATTTTCTATCATTATTTTAATGATAAAATAATGCTCCTATTACATAAAATAATCATAGAAATTTGAATATTATAATTCCTTGATCATTATACTAAGTTTTCGAATCGTCTCTAAACGTTGACGTTCAAAACGTCTCAAACCGACCCTAATCGTATCATCTCCCAAAATGTTCGTAATAAAGTCTTACTCACTTTATTCATTCCTTTCATTAATAAGGAATTTAATTTTAAGCTTCGTCGCTTAGAAAATAACGTAAGACTAACTATCGAAATTTAATCGACGTTAGAATTATACTTTCGAAGGAATGATATAAACTATATTCCTTAATTTACTAATCATTAGTGAATATGATATAATAATCCTCGTAAAATGGATAGTCGAAACCAAACTTCGATAATTCACTATTTCGATTATCGAAACAAAACCCTAATTAGCGATTTTTATTATCGCAAATTAGCTTTAAAACTTCGGGATATTAGAATACCCAACCCCAACTTAAAACTCTTTAATTTCCTTTTTCAAATTCTTCCAAAATAAATCTACTCCCAATTTCATTTCAAATTCTCGCAATTATGTATCAATCGGCATTCACAGTGGATCACGTCACTTACACCACCGGCAATCGAGTTGTTTGTTGTTTCCTATCTTATAGTAAATTTGTAACTAACGTATTTCAAATAGTGATAATTGTAGAAATCCTAAATAATTGTTATAGTATTATTGTGTATTTAGATTATTATGGTATTACTGTGAATTATAGTTGATTTAGAATTTATTTTAGAAGCGAAAACATATGGTTCCGGATCTAGACCCTGGACCCTGTGGATCTTATGGATCTGGATATGGATCTAATTTTTTGGACCCAATAGATCCGGATGGGATCCGACCCAAGCAAAAAAAAATCAGATCTGAATCTGAACTCAAGGATCCGATCCAGATCCGTCCCATTGTCATTCCTACACCAACTACTCTGGTTGTTACAGGAATTTTGGTGCAAGCAAGTGTGATAACATGACAATGAAGTTACAAACATGACGTATCATAGCTATGTAGATTTTATTTATTAATTATGTGGCTATCATGCCAGTTCATCTTTTTGACTTCTTATATTTGTGTAGTAGTTATGGATTCAAAATAATTATATGTTCATGATCAGTGACATATATGTGTTAAAAATTATTAATAGGTAATTGTTATTTGATGTGAAAAGCAATTTTAAGGAGAATTAAAAAGTTTATTAACACATATGTAACAAGGTCCTCTTCTGAACATAGAGTGCATCTCTCAAACCCTAATCAATTATCAGACTTAATTCATCAGTTCGAATATATTGAACGACAGGAAATAACAAAATAGAGACGAGGCACCGGTTTCGGCATTCAGATTGAAAATTGTACATTATACATTAATTATTTTCCTCAAATTCACGAAGCTAGAATTATTGTTTTTTCTTTATTATAACAAAGTAAAAATATCTTTGCAGATTAAGGAGAAAATCCTCTTGAATTGACCTTAATAATTAAAAAGTGAATAAAATAACATTTCTACAAAGACTGATTATTAGTCTGAAAGTGAGGATGAAACCCACTCAAGTGTAGGAATTGAAGTAGGAAATTAAGGAGAAAATTCTCTTGAATTGAATTTAATAATTAAAAAGTGAATAAAATAACATTTCTACAAAGACTGATTATTAGTCGGAAAGAGAGGATGAAACTCACTCAAGTGTTAGAATTGAAGTAGGAAATTAAGGAGAAAATTATCTTGAATTGAATTTAATAATTAAAAAGTGAATAAAATAACATTTCTACGAAGACTGATTATTAGTCTGAAAGTGAGGATGAAACCCACTCAAGTGTTAGAATTGAAGTAGGAAATTAAGGAGAAAATTCTCTTGAATTGAATTTAATAATTAAAAAGTGAATAAAATAACATTTCTGCAAAGACTGATTATTAGTCGAAAAGTGAGGATGAAACTCACTCAAGTGTTAGAACCGAAGTAGGAAATTATGGAGAAAATTCTCTTGAATTGACCTCAATAGAAAATCTTTATATAAACAGCTCAGAGTTCTTGGCTTCCTTCACACCATCAACAACATATAAGAAATATTTGGAAAGAAATGGATGGAGAAGTAACTAGAAAAAAGCTTTACGATGCAGCAACACAAGGTGATGCAACAGTATTTCAAGAATTGCTTCAAGAAGATCCATATCTTCTTGATGTAGTTTCATTTCCATGTTCAAGAAATCTTCTCCACATAGCAACCATGCATGGACAACTAGGCATCGTTGAAGAGATAACGAGGAGAAATCCACGGCTAGCTCGAAGTTTAGACTCCGACAAATCATCGCCTCTTCATATTGCAGCAGCAGAAGGGAAAGTCGAAATCGCTTCAAAATTGTTATCAATAGCCCCTGAGATGTGCTGGCTGCGCGACTGCCACGGCATGAACCCGGTTCATATTGCCTCCATGAATGGGCATGTTGAGATATTGGAAGAGATTATTCGACACGACCCTTTACCGGCATGGGAGAAGGTTGATCGTGGACAGACCGTCTTGCATTTGTGCGTGAAACGTGGTCAGCTTAGAATATTGCAGGTTTTAGTGAACAACAACTTGCGTGAGCTTGTCTATACAGAGGATGATGATGGAGAGACAGTATTGCATTTGGCTGTCAGGTACAAACAAGTTGAGGTAAGCTGGTTCTTTGCTTGTCTTTTTCACTTGATTTTGATTAATTGACCCGATTTAAGTTTTCAGATGCGTTTTATAAGACTTTCACCTTTGAGAACTTGAGAACCATGCATAAGACGTTGAAAATAATGCACAAAACAGTATAAAGTTGTGCATGACAAAAACATTCTAAAATTGTTGCCCAACAAAATCATTTTAGAAAGTTTTCGTTATGCACAACTTTGTACTGCTTTATGCATCATCTTCAACGCCTTATGCATGGTTCGCAGAGTTCAAAAAAGATGTGGTTCTCATTTGATTATATATATATATATATAGGAGTGGATCAATGAGAACCACATCTTTTTATGAACTCGCGAACCATGCATAAGACGTTGAAGATGATGCATAACGATATAGTTGTGCATGCATAAAACTTTCTAAAATGATTTTGTTGGGCAACAATTTTAGAATGTTTTGTCATGCACAACTTTATAGGTTTTATTCATCAATTTTATTCGCTTATGCATAGTTCTCAAGTTCTCAAAAAGATAAGTTCTCACCGGATCCAACCCCTATATATATATATATATATATATATATATATATATATATATATAAACAATAGTGAGTGGATCACATAGAATTAATGTAAATATTTGTAAGAAATAAGAATAAATCGTAACCTTGATAATGCTAGATCGATGGACCATAATAAATCTATACGTGATGTGATTAATAACTATTTATGTGACTGACTTTAAAACGTAGGAAAAATAAAGAGAGCATATTAGTAATTTAATTTTTATGTGTATCAATTATTTTCTAATTTTATGGAATTTGTATGAAATCTACATAGACTAATTACTTAATTTGTAGCACATATATATTAAACATATTCGTTGCACAAATATTTGAAGTGTTTATTTCATCGCTATTGCATTAAGTAGTTAATCATCGCATATTAATTTTTTGCACATCTTTAACATATCATATGCACAACTTATTCAATTTTTTATAACTATAGCATTGAAATCGATGAAGACGTAGAAATCACATAAAATCAATTCAAAAACAGTTACATGTTAGAGGATACCAAAGCCCATAAAAATAGGAGTTAATAGATTCATATAATAATACAATTACGAAAATATAATCAATAATTTCTCCTCCTGCAATAAAACATAGCACAACTAGTTACAAATGAGAGCACGTACATAATTAATTCGGTCCATCGATCTAACATGATCAAGGGTTGATATTTATTCTTATTTCTTACAAATATATGCATTCCTATAAACTTGATCCACTCCATATATATATATATATATATATATATATAGTTGATCAAATGAGAACTACATCTTTTTGTAGAATTAAAATTATGTATAACACATGTAAATTTGATGCACATAACGTACAAAGTTGTGTACAACGATTGTGGAACAATTTTAGAATATTTTCGTTATGTACAACTTAATAGATTTTGTGCATCAACTTTATACATCATATGCATAGTTCTTAGGTTCTAAAAAGATATAATTCTCATCTGATCTAACCTCTCTCTCTCTCTCTCTCTATATATATATATATATATATATATATATATATATGGAGTGGATCAAATGAGAACCACATCTGCTTTTATGAACTCTGCGAACCATGCATAAGATGTTGAAGATGATGCACAAAGCGGTATAAAGTTGTGCATAATGAAAACTTTCTAAAATTATTTTGTTGTGCAACAATTTTAGAATGTTTTATTGTGCACAATTTTATAAGTTTTATTCATCAACTTTATACGTTTGTGCATAGTTATATATATATATGGGTTGATCCGGTGAGAACTCATCTTTTTAGAACTTGAGAACCATGCATAAGACGTTGAATATAATGTACAAAATAAGATAAAGTTGTGCATAACGAAAACTTTCTAAAATTATTGCACAACAAAATAATTTTAGAAAGTTTTCGTTATGCACAACTTTATACCGCTTTGTGCATCATCTTCAACGCCTTATGCATGGTTCGCAGTTCAAAAAAATATGGTTCTCATTTGATCCACTCCCTATATATATATATATATATATATATATATATATATATATATATATATATATAGAGAGAGAGAGAGAGAGAGAGTTTAAATAAGAATAATTTTAATGTGAAAACTAAGAACCATGAAAATCTACGGTGATGCATCTTTCTTTGGATGAGTGCATTGTGCACCACATGGGTTCGAATCCTATGAAAAGTGAAATCTAATTATTATTATTTTGTGCAAGAACTTTCATGGAGAATGCATTGTTCTCAAGTTTGTAGGATTATAAATGTTTTTACAATAACTCATCCCTATATATGGGGGTTGGATCTAGTGAGAACTCATCTTTTTTTAAAACTTGAGAACTATGCACAAACGATAAAGTTGATGAACAAAATCTATAAAATTGTGCACAACGAAAATATTCTAAAATTGTTGCACAACAAAATAATTTTAGAAAGTTTTTATTGTGCACAACTTTATATTATTATGTGCATCATCTTTATACATCTTATGCACAATTCGAATAGTTATCAAATAATATATTGTTCTCATTTGATCCACACCATATATATAAAGATTGATTCATACATACAATTCTTAACGTGTGAACATGTGAACAATGTATAAGGGCATTATATACATGCACATGTATGTTGTGCATATATATAATATAATTATGTATTATTTATGTGTTCACACATTAAGAGGTATATGTACATGAACTCATTTATATATATACAGAGAGAATGATTAACATGAGAACCATTTTATCGTAATAAAGTGAAAACCAAAACATGATGAATTCGTAGGGAAAGTTGATGAATTCAGATGGAAGTTACTTAATCCCAAAATATGGAATTTTCGTCCTCGTGAGATTTGAACCCGGGGAAAATGTCAATTTTGGATTCAAGAACTTCTCAATTGGATCATCAACTTTCATAATAAATCATTTGTTTTATAAGCGAAATTTTATGATTCTTAGTTCTCATATTAAAATAGTTCTTATTTGAACCTAACTCTTTATATATATATATATAACAAAAACAATTTTGATCACTGGAAAATTAGTTATCGTGTAGTTCTTCTTTTAAGATCGGAAAATTTGTTTTGTTGGGGACCTTGGGGTTTCTTGCTTGTTTGGAAAAATCCATATTGTCACGATATTTTTCCTGTTGTTTAAATTTTTTGGTCGGGCGCACCTAGTTTTGGTAGAAATTAAAACGTGAGAAATTATTGAAATATTTTGTAAAGCGTGTCTAAAACCAAAATCATGTCAAAATTAACCCTTACTTGAGCTACTGATCACCAATATATTTGAACTATTGACCCGGATAGATTGTGCGGTACTTGACGGAAAACACCGGTAAACAATATCTATATTCAAGGAATTCCAAAGGGAAAACAGCGTTGGATATCTGTGTGGAGATCCCCGGAGACACGAGTCATTCTGAAACAACAAAAATCCTCAAACAAACGGGAATAATAAGTTCAAGTGGTATCAATCGATTTAGGATGGGGAATCAGTGGCACTGGTGGTTGTTATCCTGATCGCCGGTATGACCTTCCCGGCGGCGATTAGCCCTCCTGGTGGCGCATGGCAGGACGACTCATCAACACACAAAGCCGGCACAGCGATCATGGCATCTATTGATCCCGAGTTGTACGAAAATTTCCTAGCTGCTAACACCGTAGCTTTTACTTGTTCTGTGCTTACATTCACGGTGCTCGCCATTCAGTCGCCGTGTTCGGCGAACCCATATTTCACGATGGTTCCTTGGACGGGAATGCTATTATCGATCATATATTTCTGCGAAAGCTTTAGAACTTGCGCCTTGGTGCTAATCCCCCATACAAAATATCACTACTTTGTGCTCAAATCAGCGATCACTACCTACTTCTGGTTTCTTGGACTTCTTCCTTACTATGGTTACGCTGCACCCAAGTTGGCTCCGCTCATCGACAAGTATGTTAGAGTTTTTCGGGAGAGCGACGTATTCATTCGAATGCGAACACAAGTTAAATTTTGTAATTGGTAATTAATTTTAGTTAATTATGGTATGGAGCTTGGATATAATTTAATGAACCTTAGCTTTCATTCATTACTACAGATTACTAGTTAATATGAACCAGTTTTGATTATCCAACAAGTACAAATTTTGCAAATGGAACTGCAAGAACAAGATATGGATCTTGTCGAAGCAGTTGTTCAAGTGTTGTAGAGTTTCTTTTCTACTGCTTCTCTCACCATTCTTCCCCACTAATTATTGCTAGCTTTCTTATATTTCTTTCTCTAGTTTCTTCTTTTCTTCTAAATATTACACAAATGTGCATATACACACACACAAGTGCTCTCTATCTCTCTCTTAAGAAAGCCGCTAGGAAATGTTTAAACAAAGACCATACCTATAACGGTTGACCCAAGATAAGTTTCCACATCATTTCTCGCAAACATCACAAGACTAGATCCATTGCATCTATATATACGCAAAAGAAATATTATTATTACTTCATCTCTCGCATTCAAGATGATTCATTTCTTTTCGATACGGTTTTTTAGAGAAATGTATAAAGTGGTTAAAGTGATAAAAAAAGTAAATAGGATCCACACCTTTTGAAGATATAATTATTTTCTAAAAATAAAACAGACCAACTTGAATGTGACAATCCGAAAATAAATACAGACCATCTTAAATGGAACGAAAAGAATATCATGTATCAATCAAAAAAAAAAATATAATTCTTAATTTCTACGAGAAGAAATTTTCTGCCTATTCTCATCCCATACATAATATGCATATTCACACACACTCGCAAGTCACAACCAACTAGTCTAGCAATGTTTTAAAAAGAGACATATTATAAGGTTTACCTAAAAGAATATTCTGCCTAATTTCCTGTTGGAAAAACGTATAAATAGTACAACTTGCGGGGATTACAACTTAAAAAGAAATGTAGAAGGAGATAAAACAACAATGAACTAAAGCAGTATTGTAAAACAAATGTAACAAAAAACCGTAGAAAATTGCCGAGTCGAGGAGGCCTCTTTCCGCAAGATGAGATACGCCCCGGTAGTGCTCTCGGTTCTGGCGTATCGTCCCCAAAGATGAAACGGCAGCGTCTCGTAGGTGGCAGCACCGCAGACCAACGAGCTCCGGCGAACTGGATGGAGGCGAGGACAGAGCTTGGACACGAGCTATGTATGCAAGGAGTGCTTTGAGAGAATGCTGGAATGCTTTAGACAGTAGGTGGCTTATGCTGGGGAGACATGTCCTATTTATAGGCGTCGTCCCCCTCATGGGGAGCATGCTGGAGTCAACACCCGCATTGATGTCGGGTGTTACGGAGTTATGTCCCTATTGAGTGCGTGGCGGTTTCGAGACAACGTGGGCACGCTTCCGCAGAGCCTTCATGTCGGAACGTTACCGGCGGTTCGACGAATAACGGACATGCGTGCGTCCAGGTTCATTGGACGATCCGGACGCTCTTCAGTGTGCAAGAGCCCAATGGATTGGGCCCACGAGTTGGGCCTCGAGACCAACTCCATCTTTGGGCTCGATCAAACATTGATCCAAAATATGCAGGCGATGGGCCACGGAACTAGCCCACGGAACAAGCCCACGAACAAGCCCAAAATCCACGATCCACGGAACCGAATCGGCCTGGCGGGCGGGCGGGCGAACCGAACCGAACCCGAACCCGGGCGGGTCGGGCGGACTGGACTGGGCCGGCCCGGCAGCAGCGTGTGGGCTTTACAACCCATCACTTGTGCACAATTATACTAAGTGTTCAATGAACCACTTATATGACAATTAATGTATGTACATTAATCAATGTGGGATAAGGATTAATTAATCCATGCTTATCCCTTAAGCACATAACTTCATGTTTAAGTGACCAACTTTGATCCATTATTTCTCACTCACCGAAATCGGATTTGAGAATGTGAATACACCACGATCATCTACTCAAAACGTAGATCGATTCTATGCCATTTAATTTCAAAAAATTAAACGTTACGTCACTCAAAATCTTGGTCAAAGTAGCTTCCTGGAAACTTGACCATATATAATATATATAAATATATATACGATTTCCAACAATCCCCCACATGAGTGGAAATAGTCATATGCATGTATGCGACACACTTTCGATCCTCAAGAGATGTTAAAATATTTGGACAGTGGTTTATGACCTTGAACCTTCCATAGTTAGTACCATCGAGTACACAGGCGGATTAGTGGACACGATGCCTTGAACTATTCCCCCACAACGTGCACTGAGACAATGGTAATAACACTTTAACACCTCAACCTCATCCGTTCTCACGTTTGATTCCATTTGGCCATAGACATCCACTTTGGATTCATAAGTGTTTTGTTTGAGCGGCCCCACCGCACTTACATAGGTGATTCTTTACCGAGTATCTTGCCATACTCAACCTCCCGAGGTATCCTAGGAATCATTAAGAGTCAACGACTCAACCTCACCACTAAGCAAGTTTTTCAACACTCGTTTGCTTTCTAGGAACACTACTAACGAGTGTTTACACACGAACTCCTATAGCTTAGTTCTCCCATTGAACCAAGTTCTTGGGATCTCCAATCGTCATGGTTGGGTTACCACTATGATTGTTCTTAAGATGTGGATTTTAATCCCATTCCTCTAGAACTTGATCATTTGATCCCGGTTCAACCCTTTGGTTAAGCGGATGCGCGGATTATCTATTGACTTGACATAGTCAATTGATATAACCTCACTGAGATCAAATGCCTCACGGTATTATGTCGTCGACGATATGTCGAGACTTACCATTATACAAACCACTTTTCGCCTTCCAATAGCCGCTTGGCTATCACAGTGAATCATCACCGGTGGCACAGGTTTAGACCAACATGGAATATCTTCCAAAAAATTACGGAGCCACTCGGCTTCCTCACCAGCTTTATCCAAAGCTATGAATTCTGATTCCATGGTGGATCGGGCTATACACGTCTGTTTCGTGGATCTCCAAGAAACAGACCTCCCAATCGTGAACACGCACTCCACTTGTAGAAAGTGAATCTTTCGTGTCGATATCGATTGGCATCACGGCACCCTTCAAGTCTCGGGGATATCTCGTGAAATGCAGCCCATGATTTTGAGTATACTTCAAGTACCTCAAAACTCTTACTAGAGCCTTCCAATGCTCCTTGCTTGGATTGCTCGTGTAACGACTCAATTTGTTCACAGCGCAAGCTATGTCGGGTCGGGTGCAATTTGTAAGATACATCAAACACCCGATGACCTTAGCATAGTCTTCTTGTCCAACAGGTTCACCCCTGTTCTTACTCAAGTGAACATTGAGCTCCAATGGGGTCTTAGCAGGTAAACTGTCAAACGCGTTGAATTTCTTAAGCACTTTCTCGACGTAATGAGATTGTGTCAAGATAATTCCGTCTGATCTTCTTAGAATCTTGATTCCAAGAATCACATCAGCTAATCCCATGTCTTTCATGTCAAAATTTCTTTTAAATGCGCTTTGTGTCATTAATGACTTGAGTATTGCTACCCATGATCAACATGTCATCTACATACAGACACACTATAACATAACCATTATCAGTGTTCTTAACGTAGACACATTTGTCACACTCGTTGATCTTGAAACCATTTGCCAACATTATATTGTCAAATTTCAAGTGCCATTGCAATGGCGCTTGTTTCAAACCATATAGAGACTTCACGAGTTTGCATACCTTGCCTCTTGACCGGACTACAAACCTTTCGGGTTGCTCTATATATACCTCATCCTCGAGGTCACTGCTCAAAAACGCAGTCTTAACGTCCATTTGATGAATCTCAAGATTGCGCAGCAGCAATTGCAGAAGCACCGAATAGACGTAATCCTCGTAACGGTGAATAGGTATCAAGAAATCGTACCTCTCTTTGTTTAAACCCTTTGACAACCAAACGGGCCTTATACTTTTCAATTGATCCATCGCTTGTACTTTCTTTTAAGGATCCATTTGCATCCTAAGGGCTTACAACCTTCGCAAATCAACCAAAGACCCAAGTGTGGTTTTGCAGAATAGAATCAATCTCACTTTGAACAGCCTCTCGCCAGAGCATCCCGTCTGGCCGAGCATAGGCTACTTTGATCGACGTTGGTTCTTCGTCCAACATGAACGCAATATAGTCAGGACCAAAATCCTTTGGCGTTCGACTCTCATCGCCTCGTCTCGGTTCGACCCTCCGGATCGCACTCGATCGCTTATGCGATATCGGTTCTTCCTCCAAAGGTTTAGAACTCGAAGCTTCACCATCAGCTCTATTGCTAGAGCTGGCTTCACTTTTATCCTTGTCTTTACAGGGATAAACACTTTCAAAGAATATAGCATTCCTTGATTCAATCGTCGTCCCCACAGTCATATCCGGTACCTCTGACCTGTGGATCAGAAAACGATAGGCGCTGCTGTTCAGTGCATACCCAATAAAGATACAATCGACTGTTTTAGGTCCAATTGTAACTTGTTTAGGAAGAGGCACCTCAACCTTTGCCAAACACCCCCACACTTTGAGATATTTGTACGATGGTTTTCTTCCTTTCCACAACTCGTAAGGAGTGACATCCTTACTCTTAAGTGGAATCTTGTTCAGTATGTAGTTGGCTGTCAAAACAGCTTCCCCCCACAAGTTCTGGGGCAACCCTGAACTAATCAACAAAGCATTCATCATCTCTTTAAGTGTTCGATTTTACGTTCAAGAACGCTTATTAGATCGAGGTGAATAGGAGTCGTCGTTTGATGTATTATACAACTTTCATTGCATAATGCCTCAAACGGAGCTACATATTCTCCTCTATCACTCGAGCGATCTTAATTCGACAACTTAGTTGATTCTCGGCCGTTCTTGAAGTTTTAAAAGCTTCAATAGCCCGTCTTTACTTCTTAGAAGGTAAAGATAACAATATCTTGTACGGTCATCAATAAACGTGATGAAATACTTTTACCACCTCTAGTTTGTACAAACTTTAAATCACACACATCGGTGTGAATAAATTCTAGAGGCTTAGTGCTCTGTTCACCGAATGAAACGGTAACTTAGCCATTTGGCTTCCACACAAACCTCACATTTTGTTTGTGTATTAACTTCATTTAACTTTATTAAATCTAAATTTACTAATCTTTTTATTGCATTTAGATTAACATGTCCTAATCTACAATGCCATAAATCAGAGCACTCAGTCAAGTAAGAGGAAGTAGATGCATTTTTATTACTAGCAATCTTGGGTACACGGTGCACAGCCATTACATTCAATTTGAAAAGACCCCCAGTAAGATAACCCCTACCAAGGAACTTCCCAAACTTATTCAAGACAAACTTATCCGACTCAAAACTAGTCTAAACCCCTTGTTAACTAGAATAGAGCCCGACACCAAATTCTTGCGGATGTCCGGGACATGCAAAGACATCCTTCAATGTGATCTCAATGCCGGACGACATCTTGAGCACCACATCACCAACTCCGCAACCTCGGACGAAGCTTGGTTCCCCATGTTGAGCTTCCTCCCTCAACAAAGCTTGTAGGTGGAGAAACGCATCTTTCGGCGCAGACGCATGCAGTTGTGCGATGTCAATGAACCATCCACCTTGATTCTCGGCGTGGTTGACTTCTTCGGTCACCACAGCAGCCAAGTCATCCTTGTCCCATTTGTCAAGTCCTTCTCGACAACATTGGTAACTTGTTACCTTCTTCTTCTTCGCTTACGACGCCCTTACTCGTGTGGCCATGCTTGCCACAATTATGTGATCCCCGTCAAACTTACGGCAACCACCTTCCTTTGCCTTTGTCATGGACATTGGGACGAACACGTTTGTTGGAGGACCGCCTCTCCAACAGTTGGCCTTCGCGTCGAGCAAGCCTTTCTTTTATATCTTGCTTCTTCACGTCGACTCAATGCGCAGTTTGACGATCAAGTCTTCAAGCGTCATATCATTTCGCTTGTGCTTAAGGTAGACCTCAAGTCTCTCCACCGGGGTAGCTTCTCAATCATCATGAGCGACGACAAAGCCGTCCGAAACAAGTGTGTCCTTCGGTTTGAACCTCGTGTACAATGAGTTGAAACTCTTGCACTTGGTCCATGATTGGTCGAGAATCGACCATCTTGTAGTCCAAATATTTGGCTACAATGAACTTCTTAGTACTGCATCATCACTACGATACTTCTTTTCTAGCGCATCCCACATACATTTGGATGTCGTTACAACAAAGACATATCGTTATACAAGCTATCTTCTAAACTACCAAGTATAAAATTTTTACAAAGGTAGTCGCCATGCGCCGGTTGTCATATCTTCGCTCGGACGTGAAAGTCCGTCACTTGACCTTAACGGCGGGCTCATCTTCCACCAAGAAATTGGCGAAGCCCAATGTCGTGAGGTGAAACGGCATCTTTGCTGCCATCTCTCAAGTCGGATCCTCCAAACTCGACGGCTTCTCGGCGGCATCATCCTCGCGGTATGAGCAGTAGCCGAGATGGATCCAAAATCGATCCACCAAGACCACTGAAGTGTCTTGGAACATGGAACTCGAATGAGAACCACCGGTGTTAGATCCCATGGATCCAACAATCGACCCACTTAAGAGTGCAGTCGTCGAGCCAATGGAACCACTAAAAGTGGAACCAATTGTTGAACCACTAAAAGTGGAACCAACGATCGACCCAAAGGGCCCAATGGTTGATCCAAGGCATCGAACCAAACATGGCGAAGCCATAGTGCCGACCATGGCAAAGAAGCAGCAGAGGCGGAGGCGGCGGCAAGCAATGGAGGTGAGTCGGTGGCGTGAAGCAGTTGACATCTCCAAGCAAAGGTTTAGGTTACGAAAGTTTTAAGTTAATTTAAAATGTCTCAAATCCTTCGTGGCAAGTAGTATCTCGTCTTGCGATTGTTGGAAAACGCATAAATAGTACAACTTGCGGGCGACATAACTTAAAAGAAATGTAGAAGGAGATAAAACAACAATGAACTAAAGCGTATTGTAAAACAAATGTAACAAAAACCGTAGAAAATTGCCGAGTCGAGGAGGCCTCTTTCCGCAAGATGAGATACGCCCCGGTAGTGCTCTCGGTTCCGCGTATCGTCCCCAAAGATGAAACGGCAGCGTCTCGTAGGTGGCAGCACCATGCACCAACGAGCTCCGCGAACTGGATGGAGGCGAGGGATGAGCTTGGACACGAGCTATGTATGCGCGAGTGCTTTGAGAGAATCTTTGGAATGCTTTAGACAGTAGGTGGCTTATGCTGGGGAGACATGTCCTATTTATAGGCGTCGTCCCCCTCATGGGGAGCATGCTGGAGTCAACACCCGCATTGATGTCGGGTGTTACGGAGTTATGTCCCCTATTGAGTGCGCGGCGGTTTCTGGAGACAACGTGGGCACGTTTCCCGCAGAGCCTTCATGTCGGAACGTTACCGACAGTTACGATGAATCTGGACAACGCGTGCGTCCAGGTTCATTGGACGTATCCGGACGTCTCTTCAAGTGCACAGCAGGCCCAACGGATTGGGCCACACGAGTTGGGCCTCGGACCAACTCCATCTTTGGGCTCGATCAAACATTGATCCAAAATATGCGGGCAATGGGCCACGGAACCAGGCCCACGGAACAAGCCACGAACAAGCCCAAAAATCCACGATCCACGGAACCGGAATCGGGCGGGCCGAACCGAACCGAACCGGCCGGCCGAACTCGGACACGGGCGGGCGGCGGCACGCGTGTGGGCTTTACAACCCATCACTTGTGCACAATTATACTAAGTGTTCAATGAACCACTTATATAGACAATTAATGTATGTACATTAATCAATGTGGGATAAGGATTAATTAATCCATGCTTATCCCTTAAGCACATAACTTCATGTTTAAGTGACCAACTTTGATCCATTATTTCTCACTCACGGAAATCGGATTTGAGAATGTGAATACACCACGATCATCTACTCAAACGTAGATCGATTCTATGCCATTTAATTTCAAAAAATTAAACGTTACGTCACTCAAAATCTTGATCAAAGTAGCTTCCTGGAAACTTGACCATATATAATATATATAAATATATATACGATTTCCAACATTTCCTACTTCTCAATTACACGATAGGATTCATGCATGGATACCATATTCAAAAGAGATGCTTGATTTATTCTAGAAAAAAGACTACGAAAACGAAACAAATAAAAAACAAATCTAATATATTACTAAATTATCTGTAGCTAAACTCATCATGCACATTTGATTCTCTTTTGCTCTAGTCTGTTGCTAATTTGTTTACTCTCTTCACCCCAGATATGTCACCGGCTATCAAAACTCACATAGGATATTTTTACTTTTTTCACCTCTATTGCTACATGAAAACCGAAAAATAAAGAATTTGTATTGATGAAAAAGGTCAAATGAAAAATTTTATATCATTTTACCATAAAATTTTAAAATAAGACTTGTTTGAATATAAAATTCATTTTCAAATATGACAGTTCTTCAAAGATGAAATAACTAGCTAGTATTTACAAATAAGTTACGTCATAATAATTTGAAATCATTTCAAATTATTTCTCGCTTCATTATCTTTTTTAAAGACTAAATAATGTAGCTAGAGACATGACAGTTAAAGGCAGTCACGTTCCTGATATTTTATAGGCCCTGGACAAAATAAGGAATATATGCTCCCATTTTTTAAAATTCATATTAAACCATCAGTCATTATCTTCTGTGCGTACTAGGTAAAACTTATGTTTCTTTACAATAGCTTACAAACGACACATGACGACTAAACCACACTTGAAAAATCGAGTGTGATTGGCTTGAACCTATAGAGGCGATAGTGAGGTTTCAACTCGTGATGGCCACATGAACTCACTTAACCATTAGACCGTTCAAAATGGTCCCTTATATTATACTTATAAAATAAATCAAATTTATAAATTTACGTAAAATTCAAGTGATCTACAAATAGAAATAGATAATATAAAATTGTCAAAAACATATACAACTTACTTATCATCCTTATATTTTTATATCTCAATTATTATTTACGATACGATATCATAAAAAATAATTTATTCGAGTATTTGCAGATGCAAAACCATTAATAATCACATCAGCATCAATATTTTCTAATATATTTTGGGACCAACTGAAAACATATATCTATAAGTAAAATATATAAAGATTTAATAATTTTGACTTTAAAATAAAATAAAATATTTAAATGATATAATATTTTGAATCCAAATAAATCTATATATCTATAAGTAAAATTAATTTTTTGAAATAATTTGATTCCCCTGAGATGGTGGGCCCTAGGCGATCGCCCAAGATGGTCTACCCTCAGGTGCAGCCCTGGTTAAAGGTAGGCGGCGATGTGCCATGCCTTTGAAGTAGTAGTTGGAATGTATACTTCTAAGTCCAAATATCTTTAAGTTTAAATCTTGCAAATATAATCGTAGTTCTTGTTCATGCTATCAGATTCCAATTAATTGTTATGTTCATGTAATTCATGGTGTTGTGCATGTAATCATAGTGATTGTGTATATGAGAACAGTTACGTAAATGAATATATAAAATCCTTTAATTATAGGGTTAAACGGTTATCATTAAAATATAAATAAGAATAATAAATAATTTATAATTAATCATGATCGTTAGATTATAAAAAAAATGGATGGACCACATTAGTTCTTGGTTCTCAAAAACATTAGAGTTCTCATTTGATCCACTCCCTATATATATATATATATATATATATATATATATATATATATATATGTGTGTGTGTGTGTGTGTGTGTGTGTGTGTTCAAATGAGAACCATTTTATCCTAAAACTAATAACCAAATGAATTTCTATGAAAGTTGATGAATCTATTGAGAAAGTTATCAATTCAAAATTTTCACCCAGGTTCGAATCCAATGAGGGACGAAAATTATATTTTCTTGGATTCAGTAACTTTCCCAACAGATTCATCAATTTTACAATGATGCAGCAATTACCTAATTTACATCAATATTAAATTGGGAGGCACACTCTAACGCATCCATCCAAATTAAATTCTAATTCTGATTTAATAAATTTTTAAGTGAATTGGTGAACCCTATTTGGAATAGTCATGTATTCGAATGTATACAAGTTTTTATCTTAAAATTAATTGGTGAACATATTTCTTAGGAATATCAATATCTTTCTTTTTTCAAAATACGCATATCATATTCTTAGGTAATTAATTGGTGAGGACATATACGACCATATTGACACATTAATATTAAATTGACGTGTGTGTGTTGGCCAGTGGTAGAGTGGTTAACGCCGGCGCCAAAGGCCCGAGTTCGAGTCGCGTGATCTGGCCTTTAAAATTTCAGATTAATTGACCAAAAAAAAGAATCAAAAAAAAAATATATTAAATTGACTTGTAATCCCTCAGCCAAAACACAAAGAATCGAGAAAGTCTACGCCCCAAGAAGTCATCCATGCCATGCCCCACCTTGTTGTCCTCATCCTTTTATTTAATTTTTTTTTCATAATGTCCGTTTTTTAAATTTCGTCCGACTAATTTAGAAAAGGAATCGCCTATTTTCGAGTTCCTTCCTCACATAAATTCAAACGTATTCGTAACTCATGCATACAGACTCACTTATTACTTGATCACGATAAATCTTCTATTTCGTATCCACCAATAAATAATTGGGCATTTGACTAAGTTTATTTTAGAGAGTTTATAAGTTCCAAGAGCTTATAAGATGTTTCAAAAATTTATAAGATGAATGTTTCAAGAGCTATCAAAGTGTTTGGATAATTTAACTATAAGCTAGATAAATAATCGCGAGTTAGAGGTAAAATCATGGTTAGAGGGAGAAAATTGATGAGATGTGAAGTTGATAGTATACATGTAGAAAATAAAAAACCATAATAAGATTATTTTAAAAAATTCATTGTTGCTTATAAACTTATGAAAAAATAAATTGGGATTAAGTTACTTATTTTATAGAGGAGCTTATAAGTTATTGAAGCTTATTTTTACAATTTATAAACTGTTAGAAGCTTATTTTACCAAATATTTTTCAAGAACTTATAACTTTCTAAACAACTTACAAGTTGTTTCGAGGAGCTTATATGCTCAACCAAACACCCTATAAAGACGAATAACTTTTACAAAATTCGACTTATGTTACGACAACGCCGTGCACAACGGGTCACTTATCACTCTGATTCAAGAAGTACTGATGGTTAGGCCTTTCTTGGGCCCAAAATAAAATTCCTTCGGCACCACTTTAGAAGCAATAAGCAGCAACCATGAAGCTTCTTTCTATATAATAGGAAGCTTACCAAGAAAACCCCTTCCACTCAGCTCTCACTATCACACACACTTATATAGCAAACAACAATGGATGCACAGTTGACGATCATGGCTGATGATCATAGCTGTCCCGATGACACCGTCAAGCCCCGTCCGTCTCTCAGTCCAGCCCATGAACCAGGCTTCGAGGTTTCCGACTTCTTCGAGTTCAACGACTGGATCGAGGAGGATCCATCGTTCTCCTCTCCTCTCTCTGCTGCTTCTTATAATTCTCAGAATCTGAGCTATACGCCTAATGCCACCGGCTCGAGTTGGAGCAGCAGTAGCAGCAGTTTTCTTGAAGGGGCTATCAATAGTAAGGCTATATATCAAACTTTAGTTATGGTGTGTGTATGTGTCTAGCTACAAAAGAGAGTCATCTGACACATTGTGTTTTAGTGTTATCAGGAGACAATGGGAGTGAGAGGGAGAAGGAGATGAGAGAGAAAGTTGCTTTCAAGACCAAATCTGAAGTTGAGGTTCTTGATGATGGTTTCAAGTGGAGAAAGTATGGGAAGAAGATGGTGAAAAACAGCCCAAATCCAAGATATGCATGTCAATGAATCTATCAATATTTTCTTGCAAGAATCTATGCATATTTATATATAAACATTTCATGTAATGAACAGGAACTACTATAGATGTTCAGTAGAAAGATGCCCAGTGAAGAAGAGAGTAGAAAAAGACAAGAGGATCCACTCTATGTTGTGACAACCTACGAAGGCATTCACAACCACCAAGCTCCTCATCAAATGTGATTTTCAGACATCTTCAAACAAAAAAATCTATATCTACTGTGTGTTAAGTAGTTTAGACGGCCCCGACAAATTTTAGGAGACGCGGGGACTCTCAGAGTTGACCTGAGTTTGTAGATGATGGCGGGCGCTCTGACGATGTAGGATTAACAAGCTTCAATATTTAGGTTGTTAGAAGTTCATTTTGTGTGATGCACATATTAGATTTTTCTTGCTTTTGATATGAATAAACTCAAGTTGATTGATATTCTCTTGAATTGAAGAGAGAAATTGCAGCCAGCAATGCTAGTAAGTAGTCAACAGAGATAAACACTATGGATTCATAATTAATGAGAAATTCTGTACAGTGATATGTGCAGCCAATCTTGTACATTTTCAACAGAATTTCAAGCTCAAAGACCTATCTATATATGCATTGCCCCATTCCAAAAATTAAAGAAGCTGCTCTAATTCTGCTCCTTTTCATCACTAGGCAGATTCTATAGGAAAAACAATATCAGGATTTCTTACATGAACATTTAGGGCAATCCTTTCATCCCACGCAGCGGCTTCACCTGGGATGGGAATGGATATGCTCCACAAAACATCCTCGGATTTTGCCTTCCTCGTTAATCCAGACAACGATCTCACAAGTACGTTGAGTATGAAACCTGATTCCTCTTGGACCTTAACATACCACTTGAGAGCAACCACCGCAACCCAGATTGGTGTTGTCTGCTACTTCCCAAACCGCTTGTTACCATGTTGTGCTAAATTGAATCCAGAAAGATGGACGTCCAAGAATTTGAACATTAGCTGACAGATACTCTTTCTATTCTGTTCAGAATCGGCTCCTTCATCCTCTTGTTCCACCAGTTCTGGTTGAGCTGGGGAATAAGCCCGATTCACTTGAACGAGAGCGAGCACAGGGGAGCCCACCATCTCGTAACGTAGGGGATCTCTAAGCTGCACCTTTAAGCCATCATGAACTTGTCACTAAAAGTGCCACCATTCCTATCTAACAGCTTCACCGTTTCATCGTCCCATTTGAGTTCTTCGCTACCAGATTCTAGAAGCTTGGTAGTTGGTACGATGAGCTGCAAAAAGTTTCGACATGTTTCCATGATCGTCTTCTTGAATATGAAGTAGACCATAATTGATTTGAGTTCTTCGCTACCAGATTCTAGAAGCTTGGTACGATGAGCTGCAAAAAGTTTCGACATGTTTCCATGATCGTCTTCTTGAATATGAAGTAGACCAAAATCCAACCGCAGCCATTCCTTTTAAAGACAAAGAATGCTCGATTAATTCATCGGCATCAAGAACTGGCAAGCCAGAAGCTCTTTCAGAACTAAAGTTACTAGAAAGTTCCGAAGCCTTTCTTGAGAAGGTTGAGGTCCCAGAAAGCTGGATCCTAATGCTTGAAGGGGATACTTGATCTGGCATGCCGGACTGAATCTTATCCCTTCGACTAAAAGGCCTTCACTGTTTGTTATAGCCATGGGAATGAGATATCTATCGACACATAATCAGAATCGATCTGCTCTGCATTGGAGCAAGATTGATATTCAGCTGTTTTCTTCTCAACAACGGACTCACCATCATCAGATTCTCGTCCCTCATCCCATCTGTAAGGAGTCCAAAAAGTAGGAGGAAAACAAAATTATGGAAAAGCAAAAATAAGAAGAAAAGAACACCAAATGATTTAAATTCAGAAACATATAATATATATATATATATATATATATATAGAGAGAGAGAGAGAGAGAGAGTTGATCAAATGAGAACTACATCTTTTTTGTGAACTATGCATAAGGCGTGAAAAGATGATGCACACAATTGTATAAAGTTGTGCACAACAAAAACTTTCTAAAATTGTTTTGTTGTGCAACAATTTTATAATGTTTTCGTTATGCACAACTTTATAGATTTTGTTCATCAACTTTTTACGTGTATGCAAAGTTCTCAAGTTCTCAAAAAAGATGAGTTCTCATTGGATCCAACCCCTATATTTATATATAGAATGTTTTCGTTGTGCACAATTTTATGATTTTATTCATCAACTTTATACGTCTGTGCATAGTTCTCAAGTTCTAAAAAAATTTAAGTTCTCACTGGATCCAATCCCTCTATATATATATAATTGATCTAGAATTCACGCACCTATTGGAAGCATCTGATGCTGATTCTGCTTCCACTAGAACTTGCTGCATTGTCTTCCCTGTGATGTCTTCCAGAGGCATCAACTCGTTCGCCTGAAAACACATCTTTTCAGCTCATGCCCAACATCGTAGGATTTTCATTGCCATAGATCCCATTGCTGAGGGTAGCACGACTGGAGCAGAGACTTGCACAACTAATCTAGCACCGTTATTTGCATTTCCTAAAAGCAAGGGATTCATTGACGTCAAGAAACCGCCATCGTTAATCCGAACAATCGGACCTTTTCCTCCACAAGAGGAGGTAACTGTAAGGGTTCTTGGTAGGAAGATACACCGGACTTCCAAATACACCAGAGGCAGCACGTGACAAATACTGAGAACCTTCTCAGTCAGACCCCACTGATGCAATAAAGCTTCCGTTTCAAGTTCTCTAACATTTCGACATTTCCTTTGTCCCTTAAAGATTGATCTACACTACAGTGATTATTTTCAACGGATTGAATGGAAACGATAAATCAAGATCAACTGCAAATGCCACTTTCCCATAGCCTGTGGGAGTAAAGCTACGAGATTCCTCCTCGGCCATCAGATCAGCATCAAGAATGGAGCTTCCCAAGGTACTGGATCCTCTTCACACAGTCTGAGGAGATCTCTCGTGAGTCATCGCAGCTACCAGAAACTATATCTTCTTGATCCTGGTCGACACCCAACATGTTGAGATAAACATTTTCTATTGATTCTGCAAGCACAAGATCATCCAAGCTAAGTGATCTCCTCAATTTTTGAGCTCTGTTTCTAGACTCGGATCTCATGTACATTTGATGCTCATTGTATGTACTTCTATCTAGCAAAGAATCCAAACCCGATGGTTTAGATGTTGGCAGGTCAAAGAAATACAATTAAGTTCTTCAAAGGCTGGTTCAGTAATATATGTGCTCTTATCTCTGTGTTCGGGATCATCGGTTGCACTCTCAAACTCATGACAATCGTCTACATCAAGCTTTGAGTTCCATCCAATATAGTCAACGAAACTGGTCTCCTCTCCCTTGAAAATCTCACAACATCAATTGTTTCAATTATAGAAGAGTCAAACCTCTGACTAGTGACTACTACCATTTTCGGGTTTTATCTGATCTTTCAAAGATGGCTCTATCCCTGCTAAATTACACCAAATTCGGTGTCATCAAACTCGTGTCTAGTTTGGCCATCCACATACTCGGACTCGGGTGAGGAATCAGACATTCGTTTCCAGGACTCTACATGACCGTATAAGTCAAACTCAATGGGATGACCCATTTTTTTCTCATCAAGTTCCTGATACAACAACATAACCGATTGAGAAAGTTCTGTCCCTTGTTTTAGGAACATCTCATAAAATAATCTTAAGTTTGCTCACTTGCTGACTGGGACTGTTGATAAGACCCTCCAAGTGACATCAACGGAACACTACCAAGATTGTGAAGCTCATTGGTTCTACTAATATCACAGTCAGAAAGATGATCTAGTCCACCTTCCTTAGCAATATCAGGAACTTTGGCAAAATAACCGGGCTCAGTCGAACTACCATCAAATATGAAATACTAACATTTAAAATGGCACCTTTACCGGGCCTGTGAGATTAATGCCAGTAGTCCTCTTTCCAGAGCTACATTTATCCCCTGCTAGCTCCTCCAAACAAGGGGAAGCAACCTCGTTAAATCAACCCAGTGGCTCCCTATATCAGCCGTTGGTGCACCTACCACAGAGGCATGAAGCAGGAAGAGCTTGGGGTTGTATTTTGCTGTACCATGGGACTAGGTTCTACCTACATAAATAGTGCATTGGTGCAAGAGAGTCTCTTCAAACTCAGCCATGCCCGAACAGACCTGAGCAGCGTGAGTTCACAACATATTGGCCTTCTGTTTCCAAGTTACGCAAAGCTTAAGGTTGTTGAAGTACGGTGGCAATCCTTTGATAGCACGGACATGCAAAAAGAAACAATAATTGAACCGATGATCCCAGGTGTGGGTCAAAGCCTTTATAGGCTTCCAATTCCATATTGATGATTTTTTGTCCTTGTAGTGAATCTCGAATAATGACATTAGATTTGGAGTCGGAAACGCGAGTATTAGCAGCCGCGTCGCATTGGTGGTCATAATTAAATGCATCGCACAAGCTTTTATGCAAGTAAAGGGCTTTGCTGATTTCTTCAATATCAAGCAATTGAAGCCTGCAACTAAGATCTTCGTCATCACTTTTCATGGATTCGATTTTGGATGACAAGCCCTTCATTCATTAAGCAAAATTCTCTAAGAGCATAAATATATCATTCCTATATATAAAAAAATAAAGAAAAAATCAAAGTGAGCTCTTCTCGTTGATCTTGAAACAAATGAAGCACCAATTTTACAAAAGAAGACCCCAACTGATTTACCAACGGAAATCAAGATAGCAGCTAAATCAATCATAGTATTTTCCTCCATTCTTTTCTTAGATTTTATTGGTTAACATAATTCACCAATTCCTTATGTGAAACGATCCATAAGATTCTACTTTCACTAATTCCCCTAGTTGATCCTTCAAAAAAATCATGAGAGAAAACCCCCATCTGAATTTGTTAAAGTAGTCAATTACAAACGAAGAAACACATCAACAAGAATATGATGAACTCCAATCAATCACGCAAAGAGAAAAGCAGATACTTTGATCACACTCAACAGAAACTTCCGATTCATCCGAACTATAACAAATCAATCAATAACAGAGTTCGAAATCTTCAACCATAATCTCAGGTTGCATAAAACGGACAGAACTGCAAAAACAGCACAAACAACAAACACAAATTTGTAGATAATGCGATTTCACCAATCATGAAAAAAAATAAAATGTTGAAACTTACAGAAACTCAATCGAGAGAAGACTAATCTTGTTGACTGCTGAGCTGAATCGATTTTCCTTCCTTACCCGGAATTCTTCAATTTTCCCTAAGTTGAAGTGGATAGCTCCTAATTTCATAGCTGATTTGGAGTGGCCCAGTACATTCCCCTTCCCCTTCCCCTTCCCCTTCCCCTTCCCTTTTCGGCTGGCTGGAATGATGAAGAAAATGAACATTTTGTTGTGGGTGTTAATAATAGTTTAGGGACTCAATTTTAGTGTTTTTTAGTTCATGATTTTAATTTTCAAGTTTTTTAAAATAGTTTGAATTTTAAGAAATATACTAATTTTTATTTTCACATATATATATATATATAAAATGACATCGTTTTGGCTTTCCTTATTCTATTTATTAAAAAATGAAAAACTCTACCCTCCTCTCCCACGTCACTGTCTCTCTTGCATCTTCTCATCACACGCTACTTCGCCAAATCCGTCGTCGTGATCCGAGTCGAAGAAGTCAAATGTCTCTCTCATCTCGTTGTAGCACGCCAGTAACGCGAAAGCTGAGCTAATGGCATAGAGTTCCTCAAAGCTGATGCAACCGTCGCCGTCGCGACCCACCTTACTCAGCATCGGCTTCAGCCCATCCTGGCTCAACGACTTAACTCTATTCCGGCGCAGCAGCTGCTCGAGCTCTTCCTTTTTGGTCTTTTTGTCACTGATGCGATTAATCATCTCGAAGTAGACGTCGATGGAGATCTCCAGCTACTCTTCAGAGGAGAAGGTGGGGAGCACGTTGTTCGGCATGAAGGAGTTGTTCGGTTTCAACGTCTTGAAGATGAGGAAGATGACATTGCCTACAAGCTGAAAAAACGATAGATCTGTGTCAGATCTAGAGACGAAGCGGAAATTTTTCTTTTTTTGAAGAGCTTCGTAGTAGGATTTTGGCGTGCTTCATGACAGAGTAACCAATATTGGTGAGATGGAGGGAGACTTTTTTTTAAAAAAATTTATCATTTTCTTTAATAATTTGGACCAACACGACATCACTTCGAATGTACAGGTGAAAAAAAAAATCCTCATCAAAATATGCTATCGTCATAGTCAGCGTTTCGATGCCGAATTTTTTTTCAAACCATAAGTTAATATATTTCTCAAAGTTTATGATATTTTAGAAAAATTTAAAATTAATTGAGTTTATAAACTAAAAAATACTGAAAGTTGAGGTTATAACTATAATTAACTCTCTTTTTAAGATACTCACTTTTCTTTTCAAAAAGGTGAAAATTGTAATTGAGAAAACAAGATTAAGAATAAGAGTGGTTAGCATGAGTCGAGTTTGAGTCCAACATATAAACTATTGATGTTTACTTCAAAGTTGTGTCGATTTTTATAGATATTTGAATAATTTTATTCAAAACATATACAACTAAGAGTCAAATTGGAGTATTATTAACCTGGATTAGGAGAGATATTCATGTGGAAAAATCGTGTGCCATATGTACATGTACGTGGAATTCGATCTCTGCATTTCAAAAGAGTTTTCATAGTAAACGACGAATCGGATAAAATTAAGGTAAAAAATCCCGTGATATAACATGCACATGCACGTGGAGTTCGATATCTTCTCATTCCGAAAGAGGTAACGACGAATCGGATTAAATCAAGGAAATAAATAGTTAAGTTCTTTTATTTCCAAGTCCAAGTACACAAATGGTGATTGGAGTATACTACAAACTAACAACTAAACAAAAATTAAGTTAACGTTCCTTTCGGAGGGAAAGTACTACGGTAAAGTGAATTTATGTGGCCAAAATATCACAGCTTTGAACTCTACTAACATTTCTATATATTGGAGTCTGTCATATTTGGTTTTCTAAGTGTGGCTTACTCGTTCTGCCTGGTTTGCAAGCTATTGCACAGAAATATGGGATTTACTCACTGCGTATCAAAGTGAGTCTGTCACACTTGATTTTACAAGTATATTAACTCGTTCTGTCTAATTAGTAGACTTGGTTTTCCAAGTGTGGTTTACTTGTCTTGTCTAAAATCTCAATGTGCACCGAAGTGAGTCTGTCACGCTTGATTTTCCAAGTATGTTAACTCGTTTTGTCTACTTAGTAGATCTGAATTTTCAAGTGTGGTTTATCTATCATGCCTGGTTTACAAGCTATTACATAAGAATGCGGGGTTTATCATGTACACATCGAAAATAGTAGCTGCGAATTCCCCATAAACTAAAAAAAGGTTAACAATTGACAAAAAGAAAAAAGGTCGAATAAATAAACCCAAGTCAATTGGTCACTAATCACGAGTTAGATATAAATATGTTTTTGATTCAAACACTTTGACCTTAACTCTTGTTCCAAAATGTTAATAGTTGAATTATCATGATTTAACCGTTGTCCCAAATCTATTAACTTTTAACAATTGAGCTAAGTTTGTGGGGAACTTGACCTTGACTCTATTATAATAAATACTTTTTAAACTCGTTTCTTATAAGTTATAATTAATTAACCAAACCAAAATTGGATTAAAGTTTACCATCACTAAATAGGGTATAACGACAGTGTTTCTTTTTTTTTTTTTTTGGTCATTAAATACAGAAATTTTAAAGGTCGCGTCACGGTGGACTCGAACCCGAGACCTTTGGCCTCAGGCATTAACCACTCTACCACTAAACCAACACACACACACAATAAAAAATACAACATGAAGTAGTAAATTTGTGTATAAAAACATTGCAAAAAGAACAACTTTTTGGGACAAGCATTCATTTTACTCCAAACCAAAATTGGATTAAAGTTTACCATCACTAAATAGGGTATAACGACAGTGTTTCTTATAATGCAATAGTTGCGTGAAATCAATGACAACAAACGGTCTAGTTGCAACTAATTAATTAGGACAGTTGCAACTAATCACATTTTGGTTTTGGATCCTCTATTCTCTTAATCAAGATAATTTCAAACTAATTAATTCATCTCAATCCATCCAAGAGTATCATTAAGCAAAAAAGTTCGTGTTATTCTGTCATAACCTCACATTCAACTACAACGAAACACAAAGTTTAAACCTCACGAACACCTTTTAGGTTGAAGGTGTAACATACTCTATAACCTAAGGACTTCATATTCCTACTTCAAACTACTAATCTACAATGCTATAGTAAACGAAGCCTCTCCACATCTATCGTGAGCACCACTGAAGAGCATGCAGAGAAAGATCACCGCGGTTGAAGCCAAACCAGACGATGGCGGCGATGCTAAGGCCTGCTCTTACCCTTTCGTTGGTGTTTCAAGTCCAAGACGATAACGGAGATGTTATCCCTGCTCCCTTTCTGAAGGGCACGGTGTGTGAGAGCCTCGGCTGCTGCTTGCGATGCAGGATCCACACCCTCACCTCTCTCCGATGGAGGCGTAGGCACGTTGTTCCGGTGCCACAGCTGTAAAACCCTACGAGCGCCATCACAGGCCTCTTTGTTTGACATCTTATCCCATAAACCATCACTGGCTAGAATGAGACACTCGTCGTCTCTAGTCCGTGGTACGACCATCACCTCCGGATCAGAGATAACCAGAGGTTTCATATATCGATCTCCTGCAGTAGAGGTGATACATAAATACGCCTTGATATGGGTTTGGATCAATGATATCAACCCGTCATACAAATTTTGACCAGTGAGACGGTCATATACAAATTTTCAAATATATTTATATGGAGGCTAATAAGAGCATACCGATAGATCTAGACATAGCAAGAACTCCCTGGACACGACATCCATCCCAGTCGAACACCCTGCCTCCAGCTGCTTCGATTCTGGCATATTCGTCTTCCCTATTGGGCTAACAGACGGAGGAGAACAATGTCAGAAGATGCTGATAAATGATTCATCAAAAAAATCTCAACTCGAGGCAAGATACTTACCTTGTGATCCATGGATAGGGGCACGGCTTCTCTCCCACGGCAGAGAACAGCCCTTGAATCACCGCAGTTGGCCACTATTATATGCGACGTGCAAACTATGGCAACAACAGCAGTCGAGCCAACAGTCTCCCGAGCAACGGGTGCACGACCTCCTTCCCCTCCAACCTCATCATCAACCTTGAGAAAACATTTAGTGAACACCCTCGTCCATAGCTCCTCACGACGTTCCCTTCTATCTCCTTCACTGTTTAAGTCTGCAGTGATGATTTCAATCTCTTCGGCCAAGGCAGAAGGAACGCGATCTCTACAATAATCCGCAACCTGAAAACAAAATCCGTCTAATCAAAGAGAGCTCCTACGTTGATGTAGTGTTTATGCGACGAGATGGGGAAACAAAGAGATAGTACCTGAGCCCCTCCATGGCCGTCAAAGACTCCAAACAAATGCCCCGTCAAATTAGTCACACGGGAACTCAGTCCATCAGGAGGGCGATCAACGAGCATCTGAAGAGGGATTTCCACGAAATGTGGTATGACCGACACTGCATCTTCCATATCCGGTCTCCTACCAGACACTGACGTAAACCCCCAAAGTGGCACATAGCTCACTTCAAAAATACTACGGCGGGCTCTCCCGTTCAGCCCTGTCTCCAAAGGCGCAACATCCGTGTATGAGCCCGAGCTGGCACCATCTACAATCTCCTCCCCATTACCAACTGCTACAGATAGAGATTCACTGGTGTTGGAAATAAGCTCAACATTGCTTCTACTATTCTCAACGTCCACAAAGGGTGTCCCGGTTTCAGAATTCGCTTCAAAACCTAATACTAACAAATTATCACCACATAAACTACTAGAATCACTCACCATAGACAGGCCATCAAGGTTTGGATCAACCTCCAATAACAACGAGCCGTCTTTGCTATCTTTCCTTATATCAGTAGGCAACCAGTTTTCATCCTCAGAAGTCACAGCCAGAATAGATGACACCCCACTCCTATTCTCTTCGGAATCCAAGAAAACCATAGAACTAAGCTCACTTCCCGAATCATCAAAGGCAGAATCATCATTATCACCATCTACACTCGTGGGTGCCTCAATCTCAGTACGTGAAAGCAAGGTCGAGGCATCATCCATCAGCTCGAAGCTCATAACGCTCGTGCAACTTCCAAAACACGGTATTGTAAAATGTGGCATAACCTTAGCTAAAGGCACCATCACAACCTCCAACTAAATAGCAAGAGCTATTTGAAATCATTGTTACATTAATTCATAGCCTTTCTCGAAAGATCAAGAAAAAACCAGAAGTAAAAGCTCACATGCCAATCACCATCAGACAGGATACATGGCAAGCGGATGAACACTCAAAATGCAGTGTCGAATCGCAGCGTCTCGAATAAATTTGTCAAATCTGATAGCTGAAAACGAAACAGCAACTACAATCCGTGAAAAGGGTATCACCACACACAGAAATTTCAAAAAAGGATTGTGCATTATATACCTTCAAGCAGAAAGATGCATGAAAATCCAAAAAGTTCAGACATTCAACTAGGTAACATCATCTCCTTTCGAAATTATAACACCACAACACACACACAAACACACACAGAGTTTCAAGAATCACATGAAAATCTTAAAAGACAAATCTTTTTCTCTCCAATAAAGATTTTACCAGGATCTGAGGCAACGCAATCTTGACCCTTTTCGTAGTCTATAACCTCTTTCAACCAATAATCACAAAATTAATTCAATCTTTGTATTACCTAAAAGGGAAAAGAATGATAATGAGCGCGAGATCAGTTGAAAAATGGCAACTACAACGACAGCTCATTTCTTACTTTATTGCTTGTTTTGAAGGAGCTTTTGAGTGATTAACCGCCCATTCTACTTTCTTGAAAATCTCATCTGAAGCTAACGGAAGAAAAAATGTTGAGAAAAAAAATCAACGAGAAATTGTTTGTGGGTCGATTTTGCAGTTGGTAGTTTTGGATGGAAGAGCAAAAAAGTGAGTTGATGGTAAAATTACCAGAGCTCTTTCTTTTTTTTTTCTCGTTATTATTTAATCAGTAATCGACCAAATTAAACATCTCTATTAGTTAAAATCACCACGCATTTTCCACTGAATTATGCAGTAAATAACTAACTCGGTAATTCCTACGTGATAAGAAACTTAGGAAGTAATGAAATTGTCAAAATTAATTATTATACTGTAATTAAATTAAAGTAGTAGTAACTCGAAGGTAAGTGAAAAATATCTTTACTTTTTATTTATAATTATTGTTTTGCAATTATTCGAACATATTAAATTCGTGATACCAAAAACTTGGTCGAAATTTTAATTATTAAAAAATCGACATCGAATTTCTATTTTTTTGGTCTGGAGATGTCCTTTATAAATTCGATTATCAGCACTAAAATACATGAATTTTGAGCCGATTTTTTTTTTATAAATTTTAAAATTATTAATAAATATACGAACTTAATATTATTATAATTTTTCTTACAAATTGAATGATGGTCAAAATTGAAATTGACATGTCAGTCGATATAACGTCGTTTAATCAAAACGACGTCGTTTTACTTATACAATATACATTAATTGACACGTACATAAACTTTGGATCCATTTTGATTTTTTCTACGAACTTTAAAAAATTATCAATAATACATGAACTTAATATTATTTTAATTTTTTCTTTCAATTGAATGACAGTCAAAATTAAAACTAACATGACAATCGATGTGACACTTTCATTAAAATGACGTTGTTTTACTTGTACAATATGTATAAACAAATAATCTTAAATTCACATCACTCATTCTCTCTCTTAAAGCCCAACCTCGACCGATCTCCATCCAATCTTTCTTTCTCTAACCTCAACTAAGGATGAGGTTTGAATTGAAGAGAAAAAATGAATGTATAAGGTGGATTTAAGATTTTTTTTAATATATATCGTAGAAATAAAACGACGTTATTTTGATGAAGTTGTGTCATATCGATTATTAGTGGTGAGCAAAATATTCAATAATCGAATAACTGAATCGAACCGAAAAATCTAATTTGATTCGGGTAAATCGGTTATTTCAGACAATTCGGTTATAACCGAAATGTATTTCGATAGTATGATTTTCGATCGGATATGAGTTTTTTACCCGAATATTCGATACCCGAAATTTATATTTATATACAACATCTTTTATATGATTGAAATGTATTTTTTGTTTATGTAACTCTATATTTGTCTTTTATAGGCTTGCATGGGTGACATTAGAAGGTTCAATAGATTAAAGAAGCTTTGGATTTTGGGAATATGAACTTGGAACTTATGAACTTTAAATTTGGTGTTTTGAGAAGATTGTAGCATTTTTATGAATTGTTCTTATTTGGTAATATTTTTTGAACTTTGATCTTATGAAAATTGTTGGTAATTAGTTGTTTAGTATTTGGTAATGTTATTTATGTATATTGCAAACTAGTTATTTGTTGAGTGTTGAATGTTTTTTGTATGTTTTTGTTTATAATTCATAATGAGGGTAAGAATTCGATTTTATCTGAAATATCCGAAATAATTTTCGGTTATTTCGGTTTGGTTCGTATATCATTTTCTAAAATTTCGGATATTTAATTCTAATATTTTTTTGACCATACCTGACCGAATACCCGAATACTTACCCCTATCGATTATCATATCAACTTTAATTTTGATTGTCATTTAATTTATGAAAAAAATTACAATAACATTAAATTTATGTATTTATTGATAATCTTTGAAATTAGTGGAAAAAACTAAAACGAGTTCAAAATTAATGTATTTACGTATCTATTACTATATATTATATAAGTAAAACGATGTCGTTTTGATGAAATAACACCACATTATTGTCATATTAACTTCAATTTTTTTATCGTCGTTCAATTTATGAGAAAAATTTATAATAATATTAAATCCGCATATTTATTGACAAATTTAAAATTTGTGGAAAAAAATTCGATCAAAAATTCATAGGCGTCAATAACCTTTATAAATTTTATCTACACAAACTTCTTCTCCAGTTGGAAAGCTTCAAGTTCAGCCTACAGTCTCACCGACTCTGAGAGAAAATTAGTAGCTCTATACGATGTCGTATTTGCTGCCTCACCTTCACTCCGGCTGGGCCGTCGATCAGGCGATCCTGGCGGAGGAGGAGCGCCTCGTCCTCATCCGCTTCGGCCACGATTGGGATGAGACCTGCATGCAGGTGATCTTTTTGCCCCAAATTTAATTACCTCTTAATTTTACGTATTTTTGTTTTATAGTGATTGTTCTTGTTATTTGGATTAGTTGGAAGTGTTAATTTGTGACCACCATGTGTTTTTTTTTTTGTGTTTTAGCTGTAAATTTGTATCACCTAGGGTTCGTTCAGTTGATTGTTTTGGTCGAATTGTAGGATTTCGATTTCAATTGATTTTTTGCACGTCTTGATTTGCTGTAAATGTGCGGTTGCGGTGATGGACTCAAATTTCGATTGTTGGTACAAACTCAATAACCAATACGGGGAGGGGAGGCGGTTAATGTGTTTTTGGGATTTTAGTGGCAATTTTACATCAGCTAGGGTTCGTCCAGCTTGATTGATTTGGTTGAATTGTAGAATTTGATTTCTTGATTAAGGCTTTGTTATTGCTTTGCACGTCTTGGTTTGCTGTAAATATGGGGTAATAAACAATACAGAAGGGGGTTTGGGGGTTTAGCAATCGAACGTGTATATTTGCTATCCTGTCGAATATTTTATGGAGGTTTATAGATATTGACCAGTTGGATGCCCTATCGCATAAATTTTCCTGAATGCTCTGGGATTGTCTGAGCAACAACGATAGATAGACCATTTATTCGACTAACAAGTTGGGTAGGTAATGTTGATAGCATTGACGTTTATAATCCACAAGTATTTGTTGTTTACTGAAATGTATTACTTGAAAATCATATGGCCTTAATTTTCAAGTATTTTGCTTATGAGGATCACAGTTATTATGGAATTCTGAATCACCTTTAAGTAAAGCCCTTTCTTGCTACTTATGGATTGGCTCATGATATTTTTGCTCAAGTTACTTGATCTCGTACATACTATAACTGAAGATCTAGAATCACTTCTTTAATCTTCTTTATCCAAGTTCTTGACACTCTACCCTTCTTCTATGCCTTCCATTGACTGGCTGGATCGTTCTGGGAGAGGGAAAAGTGATGACAGTTGGATAAAGCCATCTGGTTTTGTTTATGAGCTAGCCTTCTGCCCTCTTACAAAATATTGTTAATTTCTTTATATTACCCTAATTTTCCTAGTATCTAGGAAGTCCCTGCATCTCTCTCTCTCAGACACACACACACACGCACAGACATGAGCTAGCTGGCTTTGGTTGCCTGCTTAATGAAGATTTTGACTTTTGGACTCAACTTAATTCTTACTCTTAGTACACCTCACACAGGCCCTTGTACACAAGATGCCTGTGACAGAATATTCTGCTTGTAACAGCTTTATGTCCCATTCACAATGTCACTCCTCATTTAGAATCATTTGGCTCGTCCTTTTCTTAGGTCTTGTTATGTAGGTATCAGTAATTCATTATTGCTTTATTTGGTTGAATTTCTTGTTCGCATTATAACTTTCCTTGATATCTGTAAATCAGTGTTTCCACTTGCCGGCAATGCCATAATTGCTGCTACTTATTTGTCCTAATATTCAGATGGATGAGGTGCTGGCTTCAGTCGCCGAAACACTAAAGAACTTTGCTGTTATATACCTGGTGGACATCACAGAGGTCCCCGATTTCAACACAATGTACGAGCTGTACGACCCTTCCACCATCATGTTCTTTTTCAGGAACAAGCACATCATGATTGATCTTGGCACTGGAAACAACAACAAGATCAACTGGGCCATGAAGGATAAGCAAGAGTTCATTGACATCGTCGAGACTGTCTACCGTGGCGCTAGGAAGGGGCGTGGTCTAGTTATTGCCCCTAAAGATTACTCCACCAAATATCGTTACTGAACATCATGCTATCTTCTGGTATGGTACATTTGACTTGCAAATGGAACCGTCTATCGATTTCAAGGTAAAATTTGCGGACTCACATCTATGTAGTTGTTGACTTGTTGTAAGAGACTGTACTCTATTGTTTGGCGTTTGATGTGATTAGCCATGATAAACAAATACTGTTTCTGTTATTATTTCTTCTAGTTCGCTGGTTGAACTTCAATTGGAATCATCTAAGATTGGCTACAATACTTTATTTATTTGTAACATCTTTGATATTCTTGTGAAAGCCTATATGGCTGCAAATGATTTGGGGTTCGTTATATAAGTCCTATCTCGGACCTAAAAACATCGTGGGATTCATCTTAACAATTGGTTTACATTTTTTACTGCAAGAGTTTGCAGTTGACACAAAATTAAGACTGGAAGTTGAATATAACAGAAGTGTTTATTTCGTACTTATGAATATATTTTCAATTTGTATTATGTTTATTTCGTATTCACAGATTCATAAGTAATACTCCTTCCGGCCGAAGATGGTTTATTTTTTTCGACATGATTATTTAGAAAAATGGTATAAAGTGGCTAAATGGATAAAGAGTAGGTAGGACATGAGTATAAATTATAAAATGGTTAAAGTGATAAAAAAATAGGTATATTTATACCTTTTGAAGTATATAATTATAATTATTTCTTAAGAAAGAAATAAATCAAGTTCGGCGGGACAATCTGAAAAAGAATACATAATCATGAATATATAATATATATCCGTATAATCTATTCGTCTTCGTTGGATTCGTGGTATAACCTTTTCAATAGTTTGATTTTTAAAATTAAATTAATTTATTTTATAAAACATATTTCACTAAATAGCATTTGATTTTGAACAATAATGTAATATAATAGAATTATATAGAAATAATTCCTAAAGAGTGGAATAATCAAATTTGTTTATATACACATTACTAATACTAATGCGAGAGTAACCAGAGGGGATATTCAAATTGTAAATGCTATTATTCAGTTATTATTTGTGTTATAACTTTTGAATGGTTTGATTCTCTAAATAAAATCAACTTTAGAAGCTACATTCTACAAAGCAAAAGATGAAAATGGGTAGTGGTCCTATCCGTCCAAAATTATAGAATGCTAACCCGGCCCATCAAACCTCAAATAGCGTCAGCGTTATTAATACGCCATATAATATTTGTATATTTTATCAAAACGACAGTAGCTCCAGACGGACCTCATCGCTGCTTAAACCCTAACTCTGCTCGCAGATCTCAAAATCTTTCTGAATTTACTGCTGTTATGGCTACGGTAACTGAGCCCACAGTTCTAAGGCGAGAGGAGGAAGAAGATGACGATTCTAAGCCGGCCGCCGATGATGAGGATACCGGCGCTCAGGTTGCTCCGATCGTCCAGCTGCAGGAAGTCGCCGTCACCACCGGCGAAGAGAACGAAGATGTTCTTCTCGAGTTGTGAGTCCTCTTAGGTCCATTTCGCTGATTGATATTAGATTCGGTGCTTAATTGTTTTATTTCTACTGTTTTGAATGGATCGATGTGGTTTTTCTTTACGCCGATGGTGCTTAGATTTGGTTTCGTGAAAGAGTCAGTGCTGTTGTTGATCGGGTTGAATTTGAGCTGAATTGATGATTGTGTTGAAGTTCTTTTTGCTTCGATTGTTTGATTTATTTTATTCGGTGTATGAAGGCTGCTTATCTGTGGTTATCATATTTGAGAGTGGTTGTTGGCGGATCTGTTTAAATCACCAATGCGGCTATTAACTGACAAAATGTAAATTCGGAGTAGATTGATTTTCATTTTGCTTATGGAATTTAATTCGCTTGTTCCAGTGGATTAAGGTTGGTGTTGGTTATGTGCGGAGTGCGTGATGATCATGTCTAAATGTTGGATTTTAGTTACGTGAAGTCTTGTGTATGGCAGTTCATATCCGCTTATAAGAGTCTTGTGTTTTTCTTTTTTCTCTCGTGCTTTCATTGATTTTGGTAACCTCTAAGCTAAACTACACAGGATCGAATGGTTTCTGAAATATGTATTGTCTTGAATTATTTATATGCTGATTGAATGATGTGGTGTTGAGTATCGATCACCTTTAGTAGGAAGTCAACATTCTGCTATTATAATTTATAACCATTCTTATGATTCTTGAAACACTTGTTATTGTAGGAAGTCGAAGTTGTACAGATTTGACAAGGACGGTAATCAATGGAAGGAGAGGGGAGTGGGGACTGTGAAGCTGCTAAAGCACAAGGAGACAGGAAAAGTTAGGCTTGTCATGAGGCAGAACAAGACCCTTAAGATCTGCGCCAATCACCTTGGTTAGTATACAAACAAATGTGAATTATATGTATTATGTATAATACAACTCCTTTGTCTATGAGAAGGTTTCAGTTGATATTATTGTGTGAATAGTTTGCTTCTTTTTTTTGTTTGAAAAATCTGATAAAGATGTTTATATTGGGCTGAAAATTGACTTTTTTTTTATCTGTAAATAGTCCTATCCACAATGACTGTGCAAGAACATCAGGGGAATGACAAGTCATGTGTGTGGCATGCTGCTGATTTCTCGGATGGAGAACTGAAGGATGAAACTTTCTGCATTCGGTTTGCCTCTGTGGAGAGTAAGTTAATTCTATCTCAATACTTGATATAGACTTATAGTTGCCTTTTGAAAAATGAAATAAACACGGCAAATATATGATTGCCTTAACCCTCATTAGAAACTTGAAGCAGATATAACAGACATGGTGTTTTTTTGGTTATACTGTTCAGATCTTCTTGTTTGTTATTTACTACTTTAGATCTTGGTGACTTGCAATATTATTAGTTAGGAGACTGCCTTTTTCATGGAATGTGTAATCGTTGCCATTATGATTATTTGGTTTCTTTGTCTAATGTTTGAGATGTGTGTTTATCCTGTTTATTTGAGATTGCTACATGTTCTAGGTTGTGTATTGTTATCTTATTCTAATTGTACAGTGTCATCACATCATTCGATGGTATCCACTTTATTTACTTTAATTCGATCATAGTTCTGCTGCCTTTAAACTGAAAATATCTAGTTACATGTTCCGGTTTACAGTTAATTCCAATATCATAGCTGCACCAACGTTGACCTTGTCTCTATTATCCCAGATTGCAAAAGTTTCAAGGATAAGATTGCAGAAATAGCCGAAGGGCAGGCAAACGATAACGGAGAGGGTGAAGAAGGCAAAACTGCAGCCAGTCTTATCGAGAAGTTGAGCGTAGGGGCTCAAGACGAGGAAGAGAAACCCGAGTCCAAAGCTGCACCTTCGTCCTCTGCAGAGAAGGATGAGGTTGAGAAACTTGAAGCTGCTGCAGAGAAGTGAGAGAGAGCCGAGCCCTTTGGTAGAGTCTTGTCTTGGTTTTGGCTGACAAGGTTTGACACGTGGGTTATTCGGGTGAATCAACCTGGCACCAGATTACAGTCGTAAAACATGGTCTTTCTTCATTTGGTTTGTTCACTGGCCTTGTCAGTCGTCAGTTGGTCTGTGTCGGTCGGGCGGGCTCAGTTGGTGTTGTTTCGGGGTGTCTGAAGTACGAGTCGTTTGTTGTTTTTACTATTATTGCGAAAATTCTTGGACAGGGGTGCATTACCCTAGCATATAGTTCTATTTTCATGATACGGTCTATATTTGCTTTCGCGTGCGTTATTTGAGCTTTTATGGTGCATTTTTTCATGTGCTGTATATGCACAAATGCTTTCCAGAATTATGCGTTAGTTTTATCCGCATGTTTAGTTTCATTCAATCAGATTTAGCTGTCAACTATTAACTCTACGAAGGTGATTGGTATGGTAGAATATGTAGGAATAGAATGGTTATTCTCGTTTTCACTCATTCTTTTATGTTTTTTCAGCGAAGATCATCATTCCAGATGGAATGGTTATTCCCATTTAGCAAAAACAACTAATTATAATATTTTTATAATTATAAGTAATATTGTTTTTTTATATTTTGAATAATTATTATTAGTGGTGGTAAGACGGGTCTGATTTTGGATTGGTTAGGTTCAATTAATATAGACCCAATAGAATTTTGGGTAAGTTCCATCCTGAGAGGGTGTGCAATGCACACCCATCTCCTCCGCATGACACGTGTCTTATGTTTTTATTCACATTTAATTAAATGTTCTAAATAAATCAACCCAACCATGGTTAATCCGGATAGGCCCACTGCCGCAACAATCTTCGAGGAGAAGCTATCCACGAGTGCCGACAATCATTTTATCGTCGGCATCCCAAACATGTATCGGCATTTCGGACATGTATCGGCATTTCGGTTTTGAATGAGAATTTTGAATATCTTCATGAGAAGCTATCTCGTGAGTGCCGACATTCATTTTATACGTCGGTATCCCAAAACATGTATCGGCATTTCAGACATGTATCGGCATTTCAGTTTTTGAATTAGAATTTTGAATTATTAACCGATAAGCTTAATAAATCTTCCCGCCAATGTTTACAATTATCTTAAAATGCCTAAATTTATTATATTATGTGGATAAATAATTTATAAATTAATAATTTATCCCCAAAAAAATTCCAAATATTAAATAGATGCTTATAAACTGTTAATAAAAAAATATTAAAATAACAGTCTATAATAATTTTGTTATTTACTGTTCATAAAAAAACAGATAATTATAAACTGAAAAATCGTTATTAACATAAAAATATTATCGTCACTCATTGTTAATTTTGAAATATTGAAATTTACCTTTGAGCCCTCACTATTTCGAGTCTTGCAAGGGTAAATATGTAAATGCATAAGTGCATAAGGGAAATTAAAAAAATTCTCCCATTTCATCAACTGTCTTCTCATTCATTTGGCGCCCACTCACACACTGATCACTCTGAGAAGAACAGAGAGATGAGAGACGACGACAACAAGAGAGTGCTGCAATTGATCAGAGAGACGCGACTCGGCCGAGACGAGAGCACCAAACGCAGTATTGTTCCATTTACAATGACCCGATTTTTCCGCGCCCTAAGTAGTGGTGTAATGCCTTCGTCTTCGTCCATCCTCATTCCCGTCGTCTTTTTCATCTTTATCTTCGTCCATCGGCTTAGCCTTCGTATTCTTCGTCTTTGCACCGAAAACCTAGGTAATTTCTCGAAATACCCAAATATGTTTGAAATTTTTGCGATTTTCGGTCCATTGTTAATGGGTATGCCTCCATTTTGTATGCTGCATTTTGTATGTTTTGTTTATTTTTCACGCTATTTTTGCTTGTGATTCTTCAATTTCATTGCATTTTCACATCTGTTTGCAATTTGTTACGTGATTGCTTGTATGAGCCTCGTGATTCTTAAATCTAAGGGTGTTGCTTATATGATTACGTGATTCTTACCGAGTGTATTCAACCTTTGTGTTGCATTTTTAAATTAACTATGTAAGTCATGGGAGATAGTGGGACTAAAGGTGTATATTCTTTCGTGTTGCTTCTTAGACAAGGAGAATCTTGTTATGTGTGATATGTGCGGTATAATGCGGATTTTCTGTTCTTATCCATCTTAAAACTATTAAGTATTGATGTTGGGCAAACTCGTAGTAATCGACAACACCGGCAAGACTCTATCTCGTGCCTTACTTTTGCATATGTGACTAACTAGCAAGAAATCTAGATTTCTATTAGTTATCTACTTGGGAATTGTTTACATATAGGATCCGATCTCATGTTCACCAATTGCAAATGTATTATAAAGATTTAAGTCTTTTCTCGATGATTCTCCTCTAGCTTTCTAGTTGGTGAGATTAAGAAGAAATTTTTACGCAAAGTAATAGGATAGCTCATTAATTTTCCATTCTTTTTCCACCAAAGTAGTGGTACTTCAGTTTTCGTATCCTCATATGCAGACCCTTGTTTTTCTTGTCTTCCATTATGGGTCACTGAAAGAGACACCATTGGTGAAGTATAAAGGGGAAGTCTAGACATCTGTTAAGGTCCGATTAACTATTAGTTAAACTTATTTCTTGTGCTAATAGTTGAATTCTTGGATTTTCAGTTAGAATCTTTACTTTTTCTCTTATTGATAGGATTAGTTATTTTTGAGGTCAAGCCCTAACAGTCAAAGGATAAAGGCTTTCGAGAGTTGATTTGTAAATAGGCACTTTTTGATTCACTTGACATGAGGGCCTTGTCTTTCCCTTCTTGTGGGTTTTGTCTTCTTCCTTCCTTTAATAATATTGACTATGTTAGGTTTTATCATACTTAAGCTTTACTAGATTTGTTGGGTTTCTCCTACTATAAAAATTTGATATGTGGAGCAATCATTTAGTTTAACTCATCATCATTGTTTAGTCTGAATTTTACTCACCCGTGATTATTGCTTATCGGTTGCACGAGCATTTGTTCTTGTAGTTTCAGTTTTGACTCGCCAGTTCAATTATTTCTATCTTTTCATTTAAAATTTATAATAGTATTATATGGATGTAGTTTTGCATGTGAGCTTATTCCTATTAGTGAGTGCATCGGTTCTTTTCTTGTTTACTTGATGCAAATCGAGTTAGGAAATGTAACTTTGCTTTCTTAAGAAACTTGTATGAAGATGTAACAATAAATAATGATACATCGCAGAGAATGGTGCTAAACATGAGTAATCTTATTAATTATGAAGTCGATCTATTTATGTATATCTAAAGAATGGCTCATCTCGTGATCGAGGATGAAGTGAAATGATTGACAAGAATGATGAACAACAGTTTACGGCTTGGTCGATTATCTTTCTAATCATGGTCTATTTCTTTGATATCCGATCAGAGGGTGTGACATCGTAAGTACTCGAGGGTATGTATGCCTTTCTCTGCATGTATATGAGACTAATGAAGGTTTCATTTTCGTTTTTTCCCAAACTCTCCTTAATTTTAGGTTTTCTTTGCTTCATTGCATGCATGATTCTACTATATGCTTTCTGGAACTTTCCTAAACCTCCTTTTCTTCATATTATAATTTTTCTACATTTTCTAGCCTTTCTTGCAAAATAGGCATCCATAACTCGACGGATCGTTAAACAATTGATATCTTGTGACTAATTGAAATATTTGAAAATTTTTCACTTTCTATGTCATAGCTTTTATTTCTGGCATTTCACATCTTTGTGAAACATTTTTATTCGAGAATTATCTACTTATTATGTAAGTCACCGCTTTTAGTACTTTTGTGTTCTTGTCCCTTTAATGCATTGTTACCACTAGAGTGCGAGAACAAGGGTGCAGCGTGTGTGTCTTGAATGCGTTATACAATCCTAAGATTATTCAAGTAGCATCAAATCATTCATTTTGTATCATTTTTAGTAACTATATAATTTAATGAACAAGAGTGCAAAAAAACCGTGCTAAAATTATCAATTGAGAGATAGGATCTCTTTATTTATCCACTCTTTGCCACATTATCTGAGATCCTGCTGCAGCCATTGTTATGACTAAGGTGTTTTGAAGTTCACTTCCACCCTCTGCAGCTTTAAGTTCCCACCTTTCCGCCCATTACTCTGTCCTCTAAGTCCTTCTCTTGAAGTCCCATTTAACGTGTTTCTAATTTCTCATGTTTCACCCTAAAGAATTTGGTGGTTTACCCAAATTGATACATCATTATTCTCTCTTTTTTCTTTTTTAGCTATCGCTAATTAGTATGAGCACCCACTAGTCCCGAGGTTTCAAGTTCATTCTCTTAAGCATTGCATGATTGTCGATGTATTTATTTGAAAAGGCCTCTAAGATTGCTTTGGTTCTCTAGTAAGGGTAGAACCTTTCTAAAGGCAATCAAGTCTATGAGGGTCATTGGGGAGAAAAAGGAGATATTCACCTTTCCGAGCTAGCATTTACATTGGTCCTAAATTTGTTTTGGTAATAGAGTACCATATGGTTGTGCACATTTGCTTTTGTTAATAGAGTACCCATGATCTTATAAAAGTAGTGCACAATATTGATAAGGGGCAGTTGTGAAATGGGAACTGGAGAGGGAAGTAGTAATTTTCGACTTAGGACAGTTTGGAATCCAAAAATGGATAGACATTTCATTGATTTAATGTTGGAGCAATTTGGCAAAGAAAATAGGACATATGGGATGTGTAGTTGTTCATCTTGATTTCTGTTTTCTCCAATCACTACAAAAATTATCAATTATCATCATTTTTGCAGTCAATCTAGTAAATTCAATAGTAATCATAAACTTGCAAACAAACGAGACTCGTGGATAATGTACTGGGCATCCTAATGCCATAGACGATGCTGAGTGTCGCTAAGTCATATGCAATTCTAGTGCAATTGTCCTAGGAAAAAAGCACATTACCAATTCGCTAGGAAATGAAACATTTAAATGCATGGGAGAGCTAGTTCAAAAACCTGTAACTTGATCCAGATCAAGAAAGGAGGCGGCATGACGACTTCAGTGTATACCTACTACAAAATTAAATAAATTTTAAGTTTATTTTAATGGAAATACAAATGCTCAATCGAAAATCACCGATTCACTAAGATCCTAGGACTTGAATAGTTACATAAATAACATCCCAACCCATCCCTTCGCAGACCTACATCTATAATTCCAAATAAAAGGATAAGATATGAAGATCTCGCTACCATCGAACGATTACAAAATCGTTTTACTCACAATGAAGAAATTAGATGCAAACTGCGGTAGACATGGATGAGTAATACCAAAAGGCCATAAACATTCCCGGTAAGTGTCACTTTAATTTCACATAAATGCGAGAGTAATCTTGCTTAATGGTTATGCATGCATGTTGTGTATGCTTGTTTGTTTTTCTCTACTTGTAATTTGCTTGTGATTATTCTAATCATTGCATTTTCACATAATTACCCAAAATTATGCGGTGTACAACCGATCGTGGGAGTTCTTTTGTTGTTTATTATGATGAACAACACGACTTTTGTAATGAAGATTACTAAACTTTTAATGAAGATTGTTGTTCATTATTTTGTTGTTCATTATGATGAACAACACGAAATTATAAGCTTTTCATAAGAACATTAATGAAGCCAAGACTCTAATATGAAAATTCAGAATATTCAACAATGTTTCAATTAACTTTAATTGTGGCCTTTTAATCATTTTCCGTGACAATGCGAATTTAAAGTGAAAATAGTTAATAATGTTGATGGGTTAAATGAGATATATGGCCACTTGTTTTCAAAGTTCCAACGGGAGACGAGACAAGCTCCTCTATATAAGCCTGTGGTTTGAAATAGACTCGCGCTTAACTGGTATGTCTCATTTGCTCTCTGTAGCTCAAGCATGAGTGCTTATAATAAATGCATCCATCGTATTCCAGAGCATTAAAATTTTATTTCCCTTTTCAGCAGTGTAGAAATTTAAGACTCCAAATGCACAGTAAATTATGGTTTTGATGCAGTGATATATGATTTCGATTATATAACACAATGTAAATGGTAATTAATGCTTAAGAGAGTATAGAATGGAGGAGGATGTTGATGATAGAGGGTGAGAGTAAGCACAGTAAAGTTGTAGCCATGGAAAGTTAACTAAGGCCTTTTAATTATGAAATCTCCAAACACACCTTAACTATGGAGCTAAATACGGCTTAAAATTCTGCCTAGCCAACAAGTCTTGCTATTGGCATAATATTATGCCCAACCAACAAGTCTTTATGATTTGTTTTGACTTTTCTTTGGATTATAATGTGATTCTATCTTGATGAGTTAAATGAGATATCGCCACTAGTAGTTGAGCAACCTTCATCTTTGTCAAACAGAGACATATTTCATTGAGAATTTGGGCTGGAAGCTTTGAATTATAGAGATTTAATTGTGAAGAGAATTATGTAATAATAATAATAATAATAATAATAGTTGGTGGATTTTAGAAGAAAACTAGCGTTTGTTTAGGGATTCGATATATTACGAAGAAATTTTATTTTACAAATGTGTTAGCTTTTACTTTAGTTGCCAAATTTTTCCTGGGATGATGAACAACACGACTTAGAAGATTACACAAACTTTGAATGAAGATTGTTGTTCATTATGCTTGTGTACAACCGACTTGTAATGATGCCTGTCTACAACCGACTTTTAATGAAAATTCTGACATGTTCATTACGATGAGCAACACGAAATTAAGCAAGATTTTCATAAGAACATTAATGAAGACTATTTGAAAGTTAATTATAATCCGTGTTATTCAACCATGTTTCAATTAACTTTCCGTGTTATTTGAAAGTTAATTATAATCCATATATTATTATTGAAAATATCTTGGAGGCTTTAGTATGTTTCCAAAGATAGTTATGGTTGTGATTCTTCTAACCTGTTTTATGATTCCTTAATTATCCAAAATTATGCCTGCATTTTGTATGCTTGTTGTTCGAAGAACAGGACTTTTGAACGCTCTATTTCTTTGCACTTGGTATGACTGCTTGTGTCAATGGGTTGCTCCATTTGTGGTACGTAGTAGTGATTTGTCATGTTTGATCTTGCATTGTTCTCTCATTGAAGTACTCCCACATTATAATGACCAAGCTTTAGCCCGTGATTAAGAAAAGCAAGCTGTGACAAGATTAGATATTTGCATTTTGTGGACTATCTCTTTTCGCAGTTCACCCCCCACAATCATCTCTTTAAATTATGTTATTAAAGAGTGATTCATTTAATATGATTGGACTGATATTAAAGAGTGATTTTGATTAGATTTATATTTTGTTTTAAATGATCCATTTGTAATTTTACATTGAAATATAAAGCCAACATCCCTTATGTTTTCAATAACAACTATTTTCGCGTCGTACACACACTTATAAAAGGATAGACGAGAAGAGAGCAGAAGCATCGAGAGATATTAAAGGGTTGTGTTCTTTCAAATTGGGCCAAACCATAACAGAGGAATACTTATTCTCTAGCCTTACGCCGTGAGAGTTATTTTATTGTTTGATCTTACATCACAATAGAAGTCCACGTGTACAAACAATTTGAACTTGAAGATTATTGTAAAATAATTAGGCGCATTCACAGTTACAATCATAAAACATCCCACCATCCCCTGGTGTCTAGTCTATCTAAGATCTTCATCTTTAACCGAAAAAGCAATTAAGATAAGATGCACACATGCTATATGACGTATATTTATTTTTAGCCATTGAGTAAGAAAAGCAAGCTGTGACAAGATTATATATTTGCATTTTGTGGACTCTCTCTTTTTCCCGATTCCTTTCCAAAATTATCTCTTGAATTACATTATTAAAGAGTGATTTTGATTAGATTTATATTTCGCTTTAAGTGATCCATTTGTAATTTAACATTGAAATATAAAGCCAACACCCCTTATGTTTTCAATAACACTATTTTCGCTACCGCACACACACTTATAAAAGGATAGACGAGAGAGAGCGAAGCATCGAGAGATAATCGTAACGTATTCTCGCAATTGCTCGAAATCATAATAGAGGAATACTTATTCTCTTCCACAGTATTGCTTTCATTTTTGCTCATTTTTGTGTGTTTTGAAGTTGCTTGGTATTAGTATGTTGTCTACCAATATGTGTTCCAATCAAATCTAGCACACGAACATTTGAAATCTGCAATATCTGCTCCAATCAAATCTAGCACACGGTGAATTAATAGAACGCAATTAACTAAGTTGTTCTTTGTTATTACAACAAGGACTACATACACATGGGAAAGATAGTGCAGAGCTACCTTCCAAATCTTTTAGGCTCACCAAAGCAATCTAAATATTCATCCCCACTTGAAAGTATATTCCCATACTAATAAGCACACTTTTACCCTCGATGTTTCTCCAGGTCCTCAAGCAATGCACAAGCAACCTGTTAAAAGTTTTAGATACCTTTAGTTGGAACACTGAATTTTCTTTACAAATCAAAATAAGTGTAAATAAGGAGGTAAAATGAGTAGTAGGCAGTCTTGTACTGAACAATGACTGCAATAAATAAAACTACTGCATAATTTTAGGAAACAAATGGAACTAGAAATGACAAGGCAGTATGTTGGATACAACATATAATCGTTACTAATAAAATAGAGCACATAAGAATTGATCAAATAGTAAAGCTCATGACGAAAGGCCTGAACATGATACAAGAAAGAGCAATCTTTTCAAAATGCAATAGAAAGGTAAGATAACAACTTGTAAGCTCTGGGATTATTGTAGCTGGTTCAATAAAGTGCCCAACATATAATGATAATCTGCACTTAGTAACTTTCTCAATAAAACAAATATTGTAGTAACATGTCTGATTTTTATTATTATTCGTACTCTCGAGGCAATGAGTCTTTTACAAAAAAATTGATATTCCATTGTTTTCTCAGTGAACCAGTCCAACATTACAATGACCAAATCTTCGAAAGTGAGTAAGAAGGCAAGCTGTGACAAGATTAGATATGGTTGGTTGCTTTTGACCTAGTTAGATTTTCCTTTGCCGGATGTAATTTTGTTTTCTTATGCATACAATAATCTCTTTTATAATAGGTGCGCATGTATCGCAACGATGTCAGCCTGCCTCATATATATCGACCATACATACTTTATTGGATGCGGAAAACCTGATTAAGTTTAGAAAGTCATGTTTTGGTGCTTTCCTGAATATGTCGGATATGCACTTCCAAGGACAACTCATGTATAAACTTCACGCCGCCCTCAATCCAGACTCACTCCAAAGAAGAAGAATGACCTTCAATTTTAATGATGTGGAGGTTGAGCTGGGTCCTCAAGAATTTTTGAGATAACCGGTTTATCGTTTGGCGATGGGATGAACCTCCGACCGCTTGACCTTCAAAGATAAATTTTTAATGGACGCAAAAATTTATTTTTCGAGATATTTATCGTGGTTTTCAAGACCACCGTGAAGTCTGTTGGAGGAAGGCGGCGATGCATTGAAGTTTGCATTGCTCGTTGTTTTGTATGGGATTCTTTTGATTAGACATCAAACCAATAAGAGAATCGAGGACTCACGATGCCATTAGTCGACGACCTAGATAGGTTTAATAGTTATCCTTGGGGCTTGGTAGCGTCACGAGTTCCTCGTCACAAGAGCTCACAATGCTAGGTATCACATTGCAAACAAAAGAGTATTGGTGAAGTTGTGAGCTTTGATGTGCAAGGCTTTTCATTTGCTATGCAAGTGTTTGCACACGAGGTGCATGAAAAGGTTGCATATCATTGTGGGAGCCTCGAGATGAATATTTAGATTCTATGCCTAGGATGTTACGATGGGCTGCGGTTAAGGCTTTTCGATTGCGCAACATTGATCCGTACTTCATGCCATGTTTTGCATTCCATGTGGTAAGTATGAAACTTTAAATTAAATTTGCAAGCACCTGTATATCTTGATTGTTATACTGATATCTTGATCCTTAATTTTTTTCTATATCTTCATCCTTATACTGTATATCTTGATCCTTATCTTGAATTTATGTAATGTAATCCTTAAATTTGCATTTTTGTATATCTTCATCCGTACTTCAAGGCAACTTTGCATCCCCTTTTGCATTCCATGTGATATCTTGATCCTTATCGATTTTTCTTTACGAAACCTATTGTTTGTCGACCCCTGAGGCAAAGATTGGTCGAAATGAACCGCCTATCGATTGATTTTGAAAGCGGAGTGCCCGTGGACGTACTCCTCAAGCAAGTGAAGACTACCGTCGGAACTTTGAAGAGGAAGAGACCGCAAGTGACTGAGGAAGAGGACACTCTTGTTGGTCCGGACGCTACCGACGAGGAGAAGACGAGGAAAAGCTCCGTGTTTGCGAGAGGAGGATTTGTACGAGCAAGCCGATGATCTAGACGAAGAATGCGACGATGAACAAGCTGTGCAAGAAGCTCAAGACCAGGACGTTCCACGTTCGTCTGTCCATAGAAGTTCAACACGACGTCCCAACCAATCCAGAGAGCGTGCTAAAGAAAAAGCTCCTTTGCAAGATTTTGACCCCTCTTCGTTGGCTACGAAATCACAGATGGATGAGGTAATACAATTCATACACCAACTTTAACTATGTGATCCAATTTGAAATATATTTTTCATGTAATCTGACACATGATTTCTTAATTAGGTGATATCTATAACACGTGATATTCTGTTGAGGATTACAATGTTGGATAAAATCCAAACAAGAAATGTTGAAGGTGAAAGTACAAGACAGACTCTCGATCCGGTCGATACACATGATCCCTCTATTGAGCTGCAATATGTCAATCGACGACCATATACGCAGCAACACAAAAATTCCTTTGACTTATCCGAAGTATGTCAGCTTCAAGGGACCATCGAAGTAGATAACATGTTATTGATCGATCTTTGAAATGGATAAACCAACAAGTGATTGTATAGATATTTGTCCACAAAAGCAGTTGGCGGTCCGAAACAAGAGAAGGATAGTGAAGTAGCTGATTCCGATATCGAGTTTATTGGAAAATCTTCTTCAAAAGAACGTTTCCGGAGGCCAGTGGCTAGAACTACCCGTAGCATGGTTAAAAGCGTTTACAACCACATACACGCCACAACACAGTTAGTTCTAAGCGAAGATTCAGCTAGACGAAAACTTCCACCCAAACCCACGGTGCATGGTGATGTTTCTGGGCCGTATCCTCTACGCCTTATAAAAACTGATTGGATCGAGAAGTTTGAAGGTTGGTACCAAACGAATCGGATAAATCCAAGGTATGTTGTGCCTATCCAGTTTACAATGTAGTTATATAAAATTTTCTTGTGTATAACGTATTGTTAGTTTCGTTCTCTTAATTATAGCTCCACACCTTTAATTGGGTTGCCCTATTTGGGGAAACGCCACGCCACTTGGTTTGACGAAATCTGGAATGACAATGGTTGGTTGATGGGAGAGGTATTTCAGTACATTTTTCCTAAATGATTCGTATGCTTTCTTCATGAGCATTTGTTGAAATACTATTATTCTTAAATACATTTCTTCGTTTTTAATTCAGCACATTGATGCATGGGTCAATTTGCATATTTCCCGTTATTTGGATAAACCACATGAATATGTACCGAATTGGACAGTGGTGGAGCAAATAGGATGGGTAAGAACCGCAACTCGTTATCTGCTCCTAACATGTTAAATTATGAGTTTGCGACAATAAATAATTAACTTCATTATATTGATCAATTTTGTAGAATGCCATGTGTTACGAGATGCATGGTGTCCTTCATGCATAATTGAAACCATATGTCAAGGGTTCATGGCCATATCAACTAAGCATGCCGTGGTCTAAAGCTGATTTGGTGGTCGGAATTGCCCCTATAAGCCAGAACCATTGGGTTTGTTACGAGATCGTGTTCGAGGCCCAAACTGTAATCGTCTACGACTCTCTCTCCAAGTCCAGGGATCCACTTAGAGTGAAGACTTCATTCGCAAATGTGCTGAAGAATTTATCATGGATTTGTCGGGATTGCGATATTTGGGAAAATCGGTCTCCTACTAGTAACTTGAAAGATGTGTGGAATTTGACGATTTATCGAGATCCACCTCAGCAAGGAAATACTTGGAATTGCGGCATCATGGCGTTGAAGTACATGGAGTGTTTGATTACTGTGTCAGCCCGTATCAATTCTACACGGTCAATATGCTCCAGTTTTCGCAAGTCGCTTTGTGGTCAACTTTACCGCTTCACCATTGAAGAACAATCTATTTGAAGGTTGCCATCATCCATCTTCGCTTATATAGGTCATTCTTGTGCTTTCTAACATTTTTGTTCTCTCGGACATCATATCCAATTATTTAATCCTCACCGTTAATTATTTACAATTTGTTTGTTGAATGAAGTATTGGAATGATTAGTCTACTTAGGGCCTGCTCGGTTGATTAGATAGAAGCTCATATATAGTTAAGTCCATGATTGGATAACAAGATAACAAATGATAAACATTTCTAGTTTGTACGACGGTGGCTAATCTCCGTTTTCCATTCGGATCCAACACGCTTAATTTTAATTTCTACACATCCTTTTGTTTGTAATGAGTTGTTTAAAATTTGGTGGAAAAATCCTCGGACTTAACCTTTACTAGGGTTCTTAACATTTCATAAATTGTTGAAGATTGTTGTAGTTTAGAGTATATGATCGAATATTTTGTTAAAAGTAATTAATATCTCTATTTAAGTTTTAGACTTGAAATGTTTAGTCATATTTTGAGATTTTGTTCCTTTTGTAGTTTCATCAAGTATTTTTTTTTTAAACCTTCAATTTAATTAGTTTTTGCTAGGTAGTAGTTCAATTATCTTTTAGTTCTTCTATTGATTATGAGGTTCTTAACAAGTGTACGGTTTTAGAACTGACAACAGTCACACAAGGATCCAACACGAGAAATTGCTTGTAGTGAGGGAATTATTTGACAGACCAAAGCTAGAAAGAGATGCTGATGAACAATTAACAAAAGGTTTGACATCTGGTATGGTTTAAGTCGATTCCACTCAAATCAAGATAAGACAACAATGAGAGAGTTGAAAGCCATTCGAGATTCCGAGTCCTCAAATGGTTAAATGAGAGATCAAGCGGAGCGCAGTGTTACGCTTGAGCCAAAAAGAGACGAGCATGAGGATATAACTGAGCAAGGGGAAGAGGGAGATAAAATGGAAGCTGCTGTTAAAAGCCCAGCACAGGGGAGGCCCAAGCGAGAGAAGAGACTGCCAGAAAGGTTCAAGGGATTTGTGGTAGGCCCAAGCAATATCCAAAGTGGTCCATGATTCTGTTAAAGGGAAATAGTGTCTGTACCCTTTTACTTTTGTTATGTACCAGAAGGCTGTATAGCCATAAATAGGCTGCCCAACTTGTTTTGAGAAAGCAGGAATGAATAGTTACTGTTTTTCTTGTCTGCTGTATTTATTTCTTCCTTTTGGAGTTTGGGCTCACTCGAAGAGCACCTTAATTTGTTAGAGTCGTAACAGCAGGTTAGTAAAACCCACTGTTACACGAGCTTCTGGAATTGCACCCGAAAAATTCTTGTAGGCGAAAACCCAACGTTGGGTTTCAGTTGGTTAAATTCTCGAAGGCGAAAAGCCAACGTTGGGTTTTATTGTTTATTTATTTGTTTATTTTTGTAGTTCAAGATGGGAGTGCCCTCCACATGTTAGAAAATTCCTTGTTTTATTCATTTAGGGCTTGTTTACTTCTAAGGATTAGGCTGGATAAATAAAATTAATCCAGGGTAATCCAATGTTTACTTTGAAGGATTAATAATATGGGATAACCCAAGGCCCTTGATTATTTTTAACATTTGCTATATTTTTCACTAACTTTAATCCTGCTGAAATAGGTGGGATGAGATATATGAAGAGAAGGGAGTAAACTTGCAATTCGACGGCAGCTGAAAAGTAAGTAAACTCGATGGAAAAAATTTTCATTGTTTTTGTGTATGAACCATTTGTTTTTCGAATCTATCTAAGCGCCATCTTCATTTCGCCGTATGTCTTCACGAAAATAGAATGAACTTAATATTTACTGATCAGATCATAACCATTGTTACGTGGGAATTTTTTCTTAGTTTTGTATCTCATAGGATATCTGCATCTCGATGAATATTTAGTTCAACTACTTTGGGTTCTTCTTATATGTAGATTATGGATGTGGAACCGCAACTCCTCGCTTAGGCTATGATAGATGAAATAGTGAGTTGAGATTGTTGATGATATTCTTGATTTCGTTTGTTCCGACAAGAAATGCTTGCTATGCAAAATTGGAATCTAGTTTCAATATAAGTGGATACTTGTGCATTGTGGTTGCTTAGTTAGATATATTTGAGAGACAGCATAAACTCATCTAACATAGTAATGGAGGTGAATTGTGTATCAGATGTAAATGTTTTCTACCGTGAGTCTGTTTATCTGAAATTATGATGCAGTTTTATTACTACAATTAAGGAGTATTTGTATATCTGATGAACCTTTGTTTATAGATAAGTTCTTAGCAGTCGGAACTTTTATTTAAGTGATGAATTTAATGTGCATGAGATCAGTAATAACAAATGTTAGTAAAATAGTAAGATAGCAAGGAATAATTAGATTAGTTAATCAAATTAGGATGTTATAGGAAAACTAAGAATGAATATGCAAAGAGGACTTATAATTATCGCCATTGATACAAAGGTCACATGATATTATGTTGATATGTTGATTGCCAAATGCACATAAGTGAAGTAATCGTAGAACTATTGTTCATCTTCTGTTAGATATTTGTTTAGTTTTGTCATGCCGAATTTGTGAATTAATTATATTTCATTAATTTAAGTTCTAATAAAAATAATTTGTTCATAGTGTTTGAAAAAGAATTGGAAAAAGGTGATATACTTTTGACAATTGCAAAACATGCAAAATGACTCTACAACAATTTTTGGAATAGTTACCCAATATTTTACCAATCGTATGTTTAACTTCCGAGCAGATAAATATTATTCTTTGCTACATAAAATTCCAAAACAAATAGAGCATTTGCATGAAATTATTCTTTGTAGATGATAACACTTGTATTGACAACTTGAGGATGAGTGGGGATGCATTTCTACGTTTATGTTATCTCCTTGAACATTCGGGTGGCTTACAGGCTGGTCGGATTTCTAGTGTATATGAACAAGTATCAATGTTTCTAGCAATACTTGTTACGGTAGTCTATATCAAATGCTTGAGCGTTCAGGTTTTGGTTGGAATGATGAAACTAAAATGATTAGTGTTGACAAAGAAGATATTTGGAAAGAGTATCTTAAGTTATTTATATTGTATATTTTATGTTAGAATGTACTATCATTTTTATATAGATTAATCAGTTTTTTATTTCTTTTGCATGTGGAATTGCAGAGTGATCCATCCGCACGAGCTATGAGGTATAAAGTTCGCCACATTATCGCTAGGTGGTGTGAGATTTTGATAAGGATAGGCAACCGGGAGAATGAATATTTCAACACACGACAAAGACCAATTGAATTTGAATGATTATGAATTAGAAGAAAATACAAATGATGGTATTTTGGTGAAGAAAATGACATATCATGAGGATTTATTTGTATTTCATGAGGATTTATTTTAGAGATATAGTCGATATATGTCTCAATTCATTCGCTTATTTTAGCAATCGCATTTAATCGTGACGATGAGCTCACGAAATCAATAAGGAATTTATGTTATTTTTCTTGGTTCGTATTTCTTGTTTTTGGAAATGCAAAATTACTTCCAAAATGAGCTAGCAATTGGGGTTCTAAGAGTTTAATGTGAATATGTTATATATTTTACGTGAACTTATTGCACCTTCTAAAGACACTTTACGTGAATAATTGATTTCTTCCATAATCAAAGAACACTATTAAGATTTTATTTTCACGAGTTGTGTAGTGTAATAAAATTACTTACTAAAATAAATTAGAATAATTTTTTAAGAATGCATCGATAATAAATAATAATATGAGTTTTGAACAACATACGACCATAAACATAACTAGTCGAGTTCATGTAATACAACTTAGAAACTATTCTAAAAGATGAAGATACGGAGATTGAAATTAATCTTCAAAACCTAAGGCCAAATAAATTTGTGCCGAAAAATCCATTCCTCAAAATAACATTTAATTGTACAAACAATAACCATTGACTCATAATAGATTCAGAAAAAAATATCAATGTTTTTGTGGGATAAGAATATGTTTATCACCGTATCAATTTATATATATTATTCTTTTTGGGATATTTTGAGTTATCTTTAAATTAGTATATTTAATAAATCAATATTACAATATCCCCAACTGCTAAACAGCAATATAGTGTTTTAATAAAATACGTCGGCAACTACCAGTGCTCATGTGCCGAGCACACTCAAAATATGTCGGCAATTAATTTATGTTGCATTCCATACTTACGTAAGAGATTATCAAAATGTATGCACAGTACCATTGATGGCTTAAATATGTATATATACGCACGAATCAGAAACTTGTAAAAAACCACGCTGATGTCCAAGTAATTGTATACATCATATTCAGAGATTTGGACCTTTTATTTTATTTCCCGCCCTAAACAAAGAAGAGCAGAGAGCACAAGGATATTAGCATAGATCACGAATGTGGGTTTATGCAATTTTGCTCAAAATCCTGGAAGAGTTCTTAGCAGTCGTTCACCTCCATACGAAATCGATGCAGTGCGAGCTATGTCTTCACACACTCATTAACAACGTTTATCACTATTTCGTGTGAGTAACGTGCATCACAATTTTAGAAAATGCTTGAAATTTTGCGTGCCTCTTCTACATGAAAAATCTATACATTTGCTTGTATGAACCATGTTCTTGGACTCGTTGCCTTCTTCTTCGCGGCATCTATTTGATTATTTTTCAATACTCGGTGATTGCTATAGGCAACAATTTTGGAAGCTACTTAGGTGGGTGTTATTTTTCAGTAATTCTAAAAAGCGTATTGTGAATACTGTAATGAGTTTATGATGCTTAATTTTCCAAAATAATGAGTCTATACCATGCCGGCCGTGGGTAGTTGTTTGTTCTTCATCATGCTGAAATCTGTTCTTTATCTTCTTAAGCCGTGACTATGGTGTTCGATTTGAATGTCGGCGGAGATGAAGAATCAGATTATTATAATGAGTTATTGAATGACGAATATATACAATGGGCCCACGATAACGAAGTGAATGCAGATGATTTAAATGAAGAACCACCAGTGCTTGACGCCCCAATTGATAATGATGATTTAAATGAAGAACCCCCAGTACTTGACGCCCCAATTGATAATGATGATTTAAATGAAGATCATGATGATTCTGTGCATTCTATATCTGAGGAACTAGAGACGGGTCCCTTGAGAGTTCTAGTAATGTTACATACATGTTCAAGGCTATTGAGATAAGATTGATGCAGTGCACAAAATTGAATGATTTGGATCAAGCTTATCTTTTATATTGTGAGTATGCACGGCTAAATGGGTTTAGTGTTAGGAAAGGGACTCAAGATTATTTCGTGAAATCTGATGTGGTGCAAATGAAAGAATATCTATGCTCGTGTCATGGGCAAAGTTCGACAAGCGTCTTAAAGGAGAGATTGATTGTTACAAGAAGCAAGACAATAGGACTAATCGTAAAGCAAAATTAAGGGTTGCTCGTGCGAGATGGCCCTTGAAAGTATCAAAATTTTATATTGAGCACAATCACGAGTTAGCACAAAATGATCAAACGTATTTGCTTGGTCGGCTCGCAATCTTTCTCGCTCTAAGAAGGATCTTCCGAAGCTTTGAATGTTCTTGGCATACCAATAAGCCGTGCATGCCGATTCATGGAGAATCAATCTGAGGCCCCGCAAATAATGGCTTTATTAGGAAAGATGCATATCATCATATGGATAATGTGAGGAGGAAATCAAGTTGGATGATGCGGATTCAAGTGCTCTGTTGCAACATTTCATCGACAAATCGAACAAGGAGCCATTTTCTTTGGAACATGATGAAGGATGATGAAGGAAGGCTTATGAATTTCTTTTATCGGGATTCGCGAAGTGCCATTGATTATGAATACTTTGGGGACATTATTACTTTTGACACAACATACAAGACGAACAAGTATGACTTGATATGTGCTCCATTTGTTGGTATCAATCACCACTTGAAGAACTGCATGTTTGGTATGGCCTTTCTCTCAGATGAAACAACGTCAACTTTTGAATGGTTGTTCTCAACATTCAAAGAGTCTATGCAAGGAAAAGAACCCGGAATTATATTCTCGGATCAATGCCAAGCAATGATGAATGCTATTGATTCTCAGTTCAAAGGGGCAAGACATCGTCTGTGCCAGTGGCATATTAATCAGAATGCACCATCTCATTTTGGTAATTTGAATGGAAATAATGAGTTCAAGAGAGCGTGGCATCATTGCATGAATGGGTGTGAGAGTGAACAAGAGTTTGAACAGAGTTGGACAAGCATGATTGAACACTATCGTTTGGGTGATCATCGATGGTTTAGCAGCATGTACAAATTACGTAAAAGGTGGTCTGCCGTCTTCACCAATGATATATTTTGTGGTGGACTGCATGCGACTTCTCGCAGTGAAGTCACTAACAAGGTCTTGAAGGATTTATGTGCCGCTAGTGGTTCTTTGTATGATTTTGTCTTGAAATACGAACAAATTATGATGGATTGGCGTGTAAGGGAGCTTGCAGACGATACTTTATGTATTGGAATGCCTGGTCAGTATGTGCAACACAATCCTTTGTTGATGCAAGCTGCAAAGTTCTTTACGCGTAACGTCTTCCACTCTTATGAGTACGAGGCCTCTCATTCGATAAATGTGAGTATAATTGAGAATCATTCAGACGATCTAGCCGAAGAGATGAAGTTTATTGTGAAGACTACCACCTCAGCTTTACGTACGAGGTGTGTCACAGTCAATCGGAGTTCCAAAGTAGCTGCATGCACGTGTCGGTTATGGGAAAGTACTGGTATTTTGTGCCATCATATCTTCAGGATATATTACCATCTTAATATATATGTGATTCCAGAAACACTCCACCGCTCGGTTGTCAGGGTTGCGAAAAACGAATGAGACATAATTTTGTAATGAACAATTCAACCACTAGTGGATCCAATCGGTGGACGTTGCATTCAATAGCCATATAATGCGTGGGATGTATGAGCTTCCAAGATGGTAGGATGGATAGTAGTTTTCGTGAGCGATTATGGATCGGATTGAGTCTCTGAGAAAGAAATCTATTGTAAGATGGGAGTTGTCAAGAAAATGAAATGAAAATGCAGAGGCAACGACGCACGACATCCGAAGTTCAAACAATGCGTGATCCTCCTTACCTCTCGGCTAAGACATACCAACACTCGTATTAGTCGACATTGGGAAAATCTAAAATCGTAGGAAGGCAAGGACTAATCACATAGGTACAAAGCATAATCACTTAACTTCGTAATGTAGCAATGATTTATTTTACTTATTGTTTTATATGAAATATCGAGTATATTTATTATCATTAACCTTTTCTATCGTTAAATTATATGAGTTGAGTTTTAATTTTCCATTTGCGGGCGGATAACCAACATACAAACACGTCCACAACATCAACAACATACCATGTGTTACGTGCAAATCGTCCGGGAAATTCAGAGGAAGTAAGTTGTACTTAAGGGTAACGCTTATCATTTTGCTTGTATCATTTTCTTGGAAATATGATAGTTCTTATATACAATGGAAAATATACACATATTTAACAAGATCCGTGGAACGCCTTTTGTAGGGACTTTGATCACGAAAATATCTTTTTCTCCACCCAATAGATGAGAAGTGGGACTTTACGCGTAACGTCTTTGATGCATTCTCATTCTCACTGGAGCAACGCCGACGATCAATGACTTTGGGACTTTTTTGATGGCATGTTGCTATAATTTCTAGTATCTAAGTTATTTTTGTATTATGATGGTGTAATGTATATATTGGTTGAGATGACTCACAATATGGAATGGAACTGTAATATTATACTGTGAAGATTTTGGTGCAATCTTGGTATGGTTTATGTGAACATATTTTGATACGAACGGTATTTTAGAGTCTATGCAAGGAAAAGTATTTGGTATGGTATTATATCTTTTAGCTATTATATTGTGCACTGACAAATTTACGTTGTCTACCTGAAATTATAATGAACTCCTCAATCACCTCTATTATAAATTAAACAAAATTGAATTCTCACGGGTAACTTAAAGAGAACACCTTCTATATAATTGGCTCAAGCCTCCAACGAAATCACCATTAACCCTTCCCAAAGACCTCCAACAAAGCTAACTCTTAAACTTATCTCTCGTCGTCATGTATCTCTTACAAAATATCGACGACCACCAACGACGTCAATGGTACAATAGTTTCTGGAAGCCAGAGATGGAATACAAGTTCGCTGAAGAACTGCTTAACTATTGCGATTTCGGCGCCTGGGATGGACTGCAACGTAACCTAACAGATGATATTTTACGTGAAGTCGCCGATAAAGTTAACAGGGAATTTCAGAGTGATCTTGGATATCATTTCTATATCTGCAAAATCAAAGAACTTCGCCAGCGATTTGCTCGATTTTGTCGACTTCTTCACGATCCCAGCGTCAAGTGGGATGTGTTGCGTAACAAGATCTCAATGTGTCGATGCAAGTTTGAAGAGTACGTTGCGGTAAAGTTTTCACCAGTGTATCTCCATAACTATTGCGTTTTTTAATATGGTGGGTAGACATAAACAACTAACGATTTTTTCTTTTTATTGTGCTCCCATCGTTAGGTTGATCCATTGATGGAGGCATACAAAGAACACGGTGATCCTTTGTTCTTTCATCTTCAAGGAATATATCTCATAGATGAATGAAGCTTGTCGAAGTCATTTGCTTGTATGTTGCTGAATTAATGATAAAGTATGTGGTTTTTCTGTTTTAAATTTGTCGGTGCACTATAGGTATTTATCTCGTCAGTTTGTCTATGTCAGTTTATATTATGTATGGAATTTATCGGTAATTTATATTTCATGTTGGACATATATCTTCATCACTATTTCAAGTTTATGCACCGCAAGTTTGTGCTCATACAAAGACAAACACTCACTCCGGGTCTATTGACAAAATGCCGATAGACTTTGATGATAAGAATGCTTCATCTTAAACAATTGACCACCGTTCTATGAAAAAATCATTGACGCGGTGGATTGATTTTACGTAAAATGTACCGACGTTGCAAGAAATTCGGTGTTTCTAATAAATTAACTGTTGGAGAATAATCGTGTGGTTCTTTTTAAGAATATTAATGAGCTTAACTAAGTTAATTGTATGAGTATGGGTGGGAAGAAAATCGTACTTTTTTCAGGGGCATTTCATCGAACACATTAAAGGCATTCCTTCATGCGCAACATACAAACATTTATCGCTATATTTTGTAATACCCTCGATGGACTTTGAAAAACAAATTTGTCAATGCAAATGATGATGGACTTTGATGATTTGAGTGCTTCATGTTAACTTAATTAACCACCGTTCTATGGACAAACATTGACGTGAAACTTATGTTGTTACAAGAAAAACATAAAACTTATGTTGCTACAAGAAAAACGGCTTGTCTAACATATGAACTTTTGAAGACGATTGGGGTTTATTGTAGATCTACGTCATCGATTTGAGTTTTGTTTGGGTTTTTTTTAGATTTCATGAACTTAACATAGCAATAATGTATGAGTATGCGATTAAAAAATATAACTTTTGCGGGGCATTTTATCGAACACATTAAAGGCATTACTTTACAAAATATGTCGAGCACGTTCCTCATACCAAAGATCCACCTGCGAAAATCTTCGAAAATCTTCGAGAGATGCATTAACATCAATGTATGGGAAGATAGATGCGGTGTATGGATATCGCAAAATTTTCAAAGCAAGGACGAGCATAATACTTGGTCAATGTAGAGGTTCGATGTCGAGTGACATAACACAACATGCGTTGGCATAAATGCATGCCGACATTAGTAGCTTTCCCAGTGACGAGACATGGCATGCCGACGTGACATAGCACAACATGCATCGGCATAAATGCATGCCGACATTAGTAGCTTTCCCAGTGACAGAGACATGGCATGCCGAAGTGAAATAGCACAACATGCATCGGCATAAATGCATGCCGACATTAGTAGCTTTCCCAGTGACGAGACATGGCATGCCGACGTGACATAGCACAACATGCATCGGCATAAATGCATGCCGACATTAGTAGCTTTCCCAGTGACGAGACATGGCATGCCGACGTGACATAGCAGAAAATGCATCGGCACCTCAGCATGCCGACTGCCCACAACATGCATTGGTTCATCGCAACACATTAATATTAGTTGATAAGCTTAAGTGTGCGTGTGTTGGTGAATTGGTATTGGTTAATGCCCGAATCCAAAGGTCTCGAGTTCGAGTCCACCGTGACGCGGCCTTTAAATTTTTGTATTAAATTGATAAAAAAAATAAAAAATTGCCATTGATTCAAAAACAAAAGAAACAGAAGTGTAATCATATCTTTAATAATATTCAAAAAAACAATTGATACATACATTTATAACTATGAGTCTAGTAGTACTGTTGCCTTGAGGTTACATATATATATAATATATACTACGTTGCATATACATTAAAAGAGACTTACCTTGAGTGTAGCCTATTGCAATTTGTGCTCTAAATCAAGAATACACCCAGTAGTATTAAGTGTAATAATGGATAACAACCCTACACCTATCCTCAAGACATCAGATTCTACAAAGATCCATGGTCAGGACCGGAGACTCTTTGTGTTGATGAAGTTGTATCGGGCATTACATGAGCAACGATGGATACGAGGTAATTCTTTGGTTAATAAAGTGTGCGTAGATGAGGTGCACGATGCAATGTCCGCCATCCTTATTATATCGACATCCCACGAGGAACTATCACTACAAGGTGGCGGAGTGGAAACGTCGCCATTTTTATTTTTATTTCCTCAAGCAAGATGAACGTGTTTGGTATGACGACGCAACCAATACCGTTTATGCAAGTGCGGCAACCTGGGCTGCGATTCATGAGGTTTGGCTAAAACTTGTGTGTAAACATTGAATTATATCATTTCGACAAGTGTGCTTTTCATATGTGGTTCTAATAATATTATAAATTTATATCTCAATATTTGCTCAATGTTTTACATGTTACAATTTTCAGGAAAAACCCCATCTGTTATGCTATTGGCCAGAAGGTGAACAAAACTTTTTTTACTTGAACCAATTGTTCCGGTGGGATGATGATAGCAGTGATAGTGATACGAACGACGATTGTGTGATTTTGGACGAGTAACAACAAATCATGTCTAAAATAGTTTTTGCGGCTATGTCTATCGAACGTTTATATTTCCCAACTAATGTATGTATTTATTTAGAATCCTATGTATTAGTTAATGTCTACGTACAATCGATGACACCTCATCGTAGTTAACGCTTATCTAAGTCGTTGCAGACTTAGTATTTTTATAAAATATGTACCACTATTTATCACTCTTGTGTATTGTAAGAACAATGAAGTTATGTATTGACGTTGTTTTTTGGCTACATTAGTCCGTCTACTGTCCAATAAATTATTAATGTTAGACATTCCATATATACTAAACTAATTTTTATTAATTGGGTTTTTGTCGCAATCTTTCCTTGTATTATGTTGCTATTTATGAGGCACGGATAAATTGGTCAATTTCTACATTTTGCTGCAACTATAAATAACTCCAAAGTCCCATGTATATACACACTCTCCTTACCAAAATCGAAATCAGTCTGCCATACCATTCTTCTTCACTTGTGGCTTCTGCGATTTTGTTACAATACACTCCATGAATCTCTTAGAAACTATTGACGACCACCAACGAAGTCTTTGGTACAATACAGCCTGGAAGCCCGAGATGGAGTACCAATTGGTTGGACTTTGCTCAAGTACTGCGACTTGGGCTTGTGGGACGGACAGCAACACACCTTAACCGGCACAATTATTCATGATGTAGCAGATAAGGTTAACCGTGAGCATGTCCGTGATCTTCGGTATGGTTTCTACTACCGCAAGATCGTTGAACTGCGTCACCGATTTGCTCGTTTCTGTCGACTTATTGCTGACCCGACTGTCAAGTGGGATGTGCTCCGCAACAAGATCTCTATTTGCCGATGTAACTTGGAAGAGTACGTTGAGGTATGTATTGCTCAATCCATTACTTTTCCTGTATATTTAAATATGGCCCTCCGTAGGCTACATGTTCTTCATAATGTTTGGAGATTTTTGTGTTCTTATCAAGTAGGCCGATCCATTGATTGCGGCATACAAGGAACATGGAGATCCACTATTCTTCCAGTTGCGAGGAGTGTTTTACATAGAGGAATGAAGGTTGTCGATGCGGTTCGATTGCACGTTCCTAACAACTATGGCGACTATCTATTAGCATCTAGCGTTGGGTTTAATTAGCTGTTACAATAGTATTATTAGCTCGCCCCATCGTTTTGTTCATCGGATGGGTTAGTATTTTAATGTCATGTTTTATGTATTCTAATCCCGTGTAAACTCATGTTATAAATATAAATCTTGCCATCTCACGCCATGTTGAGGAACATATTTGTGTTTATTATCCAACACGTGTATTGTAATCCACACTCTTGTTGGTGTATATTTGTAAACCAAAAAATGCAACCATAAGTTGGACTGGTTTACACCTGTTGTGTGAAAGAAATGTTTATATGACAATAAGAATAAGATCTTTGAGGTATGAATTTACAGATTGGATGGATATTATGACAAGAAAATTGATAAAGATATCTGCACTTACTTCAATTGACAAATGTAAAGCTTCAACTATTCACAAAAATATAAAGCTGGAAATATTCACAACCAAAAATTCACAAAAATATAAAGCTGCTAATTCGACCTTCACAAATGTAAAGGTAGTACTAGTATTATTCGGAAGCAGAAAGTTTGAAATATTGACAAAAATAAAACTGCAATCAGTTGTCAGATGTAAAGCTTCAACTAGAGACTTCGGACAGCTTCACTGAGTTGTCAAGTAAAAAGCTGCAGATGCCGACAACAGTGTACCAGGGTCTCCTCACATATTTGCCGATAATGCATTATATGCCGACAAAAATTGCATGCCGACCCACAATTGCCGACACACCTTCTATATATGTAGGAGACGATCAATGCATTACAAAGAATACAAGTTTTACCAATCATCACTTCACAACGAGGAATCGAAGGAGCAAGCAATGTAGCAATTTTATTATCAAGTTACATATATATACATATCATAGGAAAACATTATAAATAATTTACGAGATATTATATGCATAAAATTTTTATCATCCAACACGTGCTTCGGACCATGTACTAGTCACTAAATTCAGCACAGATCACAACAGAGAATAAAAATGGGTATTATTGTAATGTCAGTAATTAGTTATTTCTGTTAACACTAATTTTGTCCAAAATGACATATTCATGCTATGAATATGTCAATAATACAAATAATAGTTTAATGTACATATCGGTTGACACAAAAAACTCCTTATAAATAAAAAACATATTCATGTAAGATAGTTATAGTCTAAAAGATCTGATGGATATTCAAGATCTAATGAGGTTTCACTAAGGTCAGCAAATCGGTTGAGACAAAAAACTATAAGCAAAACATATAATATAAACTCCTTATAAATAAAAAGCAACCAATTGAACACTAATATCATGTACACAAAACATAAAAGATAATGCGTTAAAAAAAAAATTACCTGAAATTAACTTTCTCTGAATGTCCTGCCAAGCTTTAGATAGATTGTCGTTGGATGGCGAAGCGGTAGAGTTGACCACAAAACGACTTGCGAAAATCTCGTGCATAATCACCATGTAGAATAGATAGTGGTTGGCCCGTAATCAAGCACCTGTACTTGAGGCCATGATGCGCAATTCCAATTATTTCCTTCTTTGGGAGGGTCTCGGTATATTGTCAAATCCCAAACATCTTTGAACTCACTAGTAGGAGACCGACTTTTCCAAACATCTGATGCACGACATATCCATGGTAGATTGCGTAAGACATTATGGAATGAAGTCTTCACTCTATCTGGATCCCGAGACATGGAGAGAGTCAGAGCGATTACACGTTGATCTTCAATGTTGATCTCGTAACAAACCCAATGGTTTAGGTTTATATGTGCAATTCCGACCACCTTCTCACTGGACCACGGCATGCAAAGTCGATTCGCCATAACCTTCGATATAGGGCTTCATTTGCGCACAAACCATGGCATGTATCTCGGAACACATGGCATTACGCAAAATAACGAGATTAACGAGTGAATTTATTAACAAAATAACTAGGTACTATCGGTATGTTTCATAGTTCTTACCCATCCTCGCCGCTCCACCATCGTCCAATTCCTTACATATTCATGTGGCTTATCCAAGAAACGAAATCGATAATTCACCAATGAATCGACATCTGCATTACAAAGAATAAAACATGTCGAAAATATAAAACTAAAGTAAATTCATTGTCATTCAACCCAAAACACAATGCATTCACTCGGCATCAACCAACCATTGATGTTCCATAGTTCGTCAAACCAAGTGGCATGGCGACTACCAACATATGGCATCCCACTCGAGGCAAGGATCTACAATTAAGACAATGAAAGTACATATATTCTGGTCATATAAATATAATATATAAACAAAAACGATGACCATTAAGGATGCACATTACATACTTTGGATTATTGCGATTTGTCGCGCACCATGCTTCAAACTTATTAATCCACTCTAGATCAATAAGTAGAGAAATGGACCACCAATAGTACCATACACTAGGGGCGGGGTTGGAGGTTTTCGTCTTCCACTCTTTCGCCGCTCGGGAGTTTCGTGCTTATGGTATCAAGTTGTTATAGCAGCTTGTTTTGCATGACTACGTGTAGTCCGAGCCATAGCCTTCTATAACCCGATTTCCGAGGAGATGTCGAATACATTCGCCCAAAGGTGGTGATTCGACATCCTCGGCTACTTCGCAATATTGCAATCTTCATCCGAATTTGTATAAAATCGGTCCTCCAAATTCCAAAGATCGTCCTTGGACCAATTCCGACATCACCCCGACATATCACCAAATTGAACGACCTCCTTCCGTAAATACTTGAGACAAGTCGAAGAGTTTACGCATGGCTGCATATGAACATCTCGGTTGACGTATTGCAGCTCACAAGAGGGTCATGTGTATCGCGGGGATGTGATGTTCGTCTTTACTTCGACATTCGGACACTACTTATCCGAATGTCACCCATCTGTAATCCTAAGCGAACATCGCGTGCTATAGATAATACCGTAAGGTGAATGTGTTATTGTGAAGATAAAATTTCAATGAGCACAAATGAGAAGAAAAAAAACGAAAAACTAAATAAATCAAAATCATTGCCGACAAACCGACATCGCCCTACTTTATCATATCATGTGTCTTTCTTAGCATTTAATATGCACGATCATGAGCTCAAGTTTTCACAAGATAAAGCTTTCCTAATTTTTGTTGACATTGAGTTTTCATGGTATCTGTATCCAATTATAGTTGTCCGACTTAGATGTCTTGTTATAAAAAACTTAAAGCGCTATTTTTTCTTATTTGCGGATCATGGGAAAGATTTGGAAGAGTTTTTGAGTCAACCGAGTTCACCCTATTTCCATATATATATATATATATATATATTTCAAAATTCAGTCAAGCATTCTCAACTATGTGTACATATGTGTAATGTGTAAAGAACAGTTTCTGCATTTAGTGCCTTTATAGACCAAGAATTTATACGGCACCCATCTTTGTAATCCTAAGCGTAACATCGCGTGCTATAGATAATACATGTAAGGTGAATGTGTTATGTGTAGACAAAATTGTAGCAAAATGCATTTTACGACCACAGTTGTATATAAATTTAATTACCTCATCCATCTGCGATTTGGTAGCCAACGAGGACGGTCAATTCCATGCATATTTGTTGTGCTTTGTTCTCGGGATGTGTTGGGGCGCGTGTAGAACTTCTATGGACAGACGAACGTGGGCGTCTTCGTCTTGAGGTTCTTATGGGTGAATCTAAGCGTGCCCGTGTCCAAATTCGTTTGCACTGGCGCTCCCATGTCACAATAGGCCCAACGAATTGGGCCACATGATTTGGGCTTAATAAACGCGATACAAGGTATGTGCCCGACCAAACCCATGAATAGACCCGGCCAATTGCCAAACGAAACGTGTGGCACCGGCGCGCATGTGTGCCTGTGTGACTTCCGAACACTTATATATATAATTATTCTAAGTGTTTAAAGCCTCGTTATGTAGATGATTAATGAAGGCTCATTAATAGATGTGGATAAGCATTAATTAATCCATCTTATCCATTAATCACATAACTTCAAGTTTGAGTAACTAATTTTATCCACTATTTTTCACTTCGAAAATAGTATTTGAGATTGTGAATGTACCACAACCATTTACCACGTAGATCGTTCTATTGTTTAATTTCACGAAATTAAATTAACGCGTCTCTCAAATTTCGATCAAAGTAGCCTATGCTCCTGACCAAATATATAATTATCATATATAAGACGATATTAAGCGATTTCCAACATAATTTTATAGCTTTTGATACTCCTTGTAACGAAAGTGAAGAAATGAAAAAAATTTGGAGTCTAAATCTGCAGATATGGATGTTCAACCTCTTCAACAATGGTGTTGCCCATCATCGTTGCTACATGTTAGTGATTTCTTGAACATGCAAATGAAACTTCATAAACAAGTTATAGATCTTCGGCGTTACTACCATTTTTTGGCATCGTAGAGTTTCTTTTTCTTGTGTCGTTAAACTCTATTCTCAACACTTGGTCACCGTATTCCTTCAAAACTCGAAACAAAAGACTCACAAGAAGAAATGGACACAAAAGACTATCGTAGAAAAACCAAGTAAATACCAAATTGTATTATTCATGGACTTCACCGCAAAGTAAAATCAAGCGACTGTGATTCTTAACCATCAAATAAGAATTTGAAATTTTAAATAATGGATCATTATTATCAACTTGGTCAAAATCGACAAATGATGAATATATCTCAAGATTCACTCATTCACTCGAGTACTATTTTTGAACAATCACACATAAACATATTTCACGCAGTCGCGATATAGTGACCACTTTGAACTCAAGAAGGTCTTTCTCTTGGCATAAGGGCTAGGGACCAATTAGAAATTTGAAGGATCTAAAGGATTTCTAAGCTTGAAAAATTGTAGAACATATATCGTGCACATTCATGCTATGGAATTACCAAAGAACAAGATATCGGATACATCAACTCATCTTATCTACTCAATCAATGACTAAATAAGTCCTCACATGCCATGAAAGAACAGAGTCTTGATTTTTCACATCTCATTTTGTCTTCAAGTCGCATCAATGGACTTTATACATAAGCTCCATACAAAATAATACATAATAAACCAACCTAATATACTGTGTACTATACTCTCATAATGAAATATAAATCAATCTCCCATCAAGACCAACATTCTATATTCCCAAAATAATTAAATCATTGTCTTCATAAATCCACTACATGAATATGCACAGGCCATAGGAAAGTAAAAAAGGTCATGGTTTTTATTATTTGGTGATTTTTCTTAAAGAAACGATCAGAGGCTTCAATATGGCTCACTAGGTTAATGTAAGATTGGATAATGAAACTCAAGCCAAAATTGTTTCATCCTAGTGTCTCTATCATTCATTACACACACATGATATCACAACCTTGTAAAGGATTCTCTCGAAAAGAATCAATGTAGAGTACTCTACTATTAAAGCTCAAACCTCTTTAAGTGAGGGTTAAGAAAATTCAATCATTGTCTATTCCTCTCCAAATTTCATTTAACAATTCTCCATAATTTTTAATCACATTTCACCAACATATTGAATCACCAAATTTATTAACAAGACCCAACGACCAGAGGGGAATATCCTTAAACATCACAAATCTAGCAATACTAGAACACTTGACCTGAGCAGACTCGTGAGAAAAGAAAATAAAAACAAAACTCAAATAAGCAGAAAAGACTAAAGACAACCCTCACACTTAAATCTTGCTTCCCCAAGCAAACAATGAACAAGCATATAAGAGAAAACAATATAACACAAAATATGCTAAAGAAAATAAAACCAACAAAACTTGAAGAAAGGAAAGATGTCACTGGATTTATTTTCACAATCTTTTCTAGGTCTTGGGAATGGCTAGGAAGCGATCGAAGAAGTGGCGGCGTTATTTCGAAAAATAAGAATAAAACCAAAATCAAAGAAAACATAAAGCAAACTAAACAAAAGAAAATAAATTGGGTTGTCCCATAGCACCTCATTTAAGTTTTTGTCTAGACTTTTTAATGCATGCGGTCCTCTTGAGGTCGGAAATTTCTTCCATTATCATCATATGTGTGCATCGTGGTACGACTCCATTTTTTATAATAGATGAATGTATCGATGTATCAAACTCTTGATCTCCACTTCCGCTTTGACACATATTGTATTTCAAAAGGATCAATCCATTTGTCTTTAATTTTCAATTAGCAAATGGACTGGACCTTCGAGCTTTTAATAACTTTTCCGATGATTCTTGTCAAACCACATTCTTGTTAGATCCTCATACCACATAGCGATTATATAAGCTTCCAACGAAGTCTTTCTATCTCTTGAAAATAAACTCTCTTTCTTCTACTGTTGCATGTGCTCTTAGTTCACAATCAATAAGTTAGTTGGGTGTTCCATTCGAGTCTGATTTGTCCCATAGGTTCTGCTTGGGTAAATGGATGTATTTCGAACCATCGCAAATTTGGTGAGCATGAAGAAACTTGATAACTTTTGATTTCTTCATTGTTCTCCCCGAGCATCAAGACCAATTTCCTTTTCATTAGAGTCGGTTCGACTTGTCTACACAAATTTAGTCTCAAGATGTTCTGGACAGAGGATCAATCACTCTATGCCACAAAGCAGTTCATCACCAATATGAATTTTCATGGTATCATCAATGCTAAATGTAAACTTCTCTCATGATAATCTAGAAAATAGTATCATTATAGACATTAATGCGAGACTTAGCGCTTCTCGAAAGGACGACCTAATAGAACACCACTGAATCTTTCTGCATACCACTCATTTTCACCACATAAAGATCAGGGGATAAACAAAATTATGCACCTTCACAAGAACATTTTCAAAAGACCCTCGAGATAAACACATGACCCATCGCTAACTGAATCACTACTTTAGTTTCTACCAATTTCACACCAATTAAACTATTTTTTTCGTATTAATAGAAATTTTAAAGGCTGCGTCAGCGATGGACTCGAACCGAGACCTTTGGCGTCGGCTGTCCACTCTACCCTTGAGGCAGCTGCAACGCAAATTAAGCTTATAA